>CM065590.1:76613528-77813528 GCA_033119425.1 Bufotes viridis | reverse complement strand
GATTATTACCCTCTCTCCACTCAGGCATAATTACTACATACTGTAGTCCTAGGCCTAAAGCAGCTGCCTAATTCTTTACTAGCCCCGGTGCTCTGATTTCTGGGGCTGCTGGCTCAATTCATAAACTGGGTGATATCTGATACCAAGCGAACCCTCATGCTGCATCATGGGTCTGTGCCTTTTATCTTATAGGTACTCTTCTTGGATAAAAATGCAAACAAAAGTGCACACATATGAGGCCCTGGCTTCTCCCTGCCCAATTTGGCTATATTAAGAGGTTCCTCTTGTGTAATAGGGAGAGACCTGTCAATCTAGAATCCGGTAGGGAGAAGCTAGTGGGAGCCACCTTTATGACTCTTCTCCTTATTTGTAGCCCCCTTTTTAAACAATGTTTTCTCTGAAACACTGCCTTCTGTCAGGATTTCATGCTGCCCATGGTTTGGGCAACATGAACATTCTGACAGGTTCCCTTTTAAGGGAATCTATCAGCAGCTCTAACCATGTTAAACTGATGACAGTACTAGGCATACCTTTTGTGTAGCTTTTATTATCAGACATAGTGTGAATACAAACTTTTACTCTGGTAGATTGTTCTCCTGCATGTGCTCTGGATTGAGCTGCCCCACAACCCCCTCCCTTTGCTCTGAGTGACAGCTGTAACATCCAACCAGGAGACCAGTACATCTGTCTCTAATAGAGAAGTGGAGGGGCTGTGAAGCAGCTCAATGTATAGAGCACTTAAGGCTGGGTTCACTTCACGTTTTATGCCTCCGTTTGACGTATATGTTACAAAAAAAAAAAAAGCAAAAAACGAAAGACCCTATTAAGGGAGGGTTCCATAACAACAAAAAACTTTGCTCAATTGAGCTCAAATCACCACTTTTACCCTTAATGTTTAAGGGTACGTTCACACGACGACAATTGTCGCGCGACAAAAAGTCGCACTATTGTCGCGCGACAATTTTTATAATGGGAGTCTATGGTGTCGCAGTGCGACATGCGACATGCTGCGACTGCGACACGAAAGTCGGAGAAAATCCATTCAAGATGGGTTTTTCTGCGACTGTCGCGTCGCAGTCGCAGCATGTCGCATGTCGCACTGCGACACCATAGACTCCCATTATAAAAATTGTCGCGCGACAAATGTTGCAGTGAAGTTGTGCCCCATTTGTCGCGCGACTTTTTGTCGTGCGACAATTGTCGTCGTGTGAACGTACCCTTAATCAGTAAAACTTCACTTTTATTAGTAGTTCTCTAAAAATGTATGTGAGTTTTGACACACTTGTTAAAACTACTGCACGAATTTGCACACTGCTATCGCACAGGTTGCTAGTGGTAACGGAGGGTGTGCACTACCTTCCTAACCTTCCCACAAGTCTGCAATCAATGTATAAACTACCTGCCTGACTAATCCTGCAGGGTACTCGGTGCTGTGAACGTACACCCTAAAGTAAATAACTGTTTCCTAATCAGTGTTTAGCAATTCGAGCAGAGCTAAAACCAACAAATTCTGTCCCCCAACATGTTTCACCAGATAAACTGGCGTCTTCAGGGGAAAGGACAGACTTGAAATGCCGTGCTGAACACTCCTATTTATAATTTGTAATCTTATGAATTGGCCAATAGTGCCATTAGCATTAAACTGACAGTTTTAAAAGCCAATGAGCTGGTCAGGTTTAAGTTCATTGGCTGAGTCATTGGATGACTGCCAGATGACGTGCTGCGCAGACCCAAGCTGCGCTAACACTTATTCCATAATCAACTTGAATGACTAGTTATTGGATGACTACCAGATGACGTGCTGCGCAGACCCTTGCTGCGCTAACACTTATTCTATAGTCAAATAAAGACTACTCACTATGCATGAACCACCTCCCAGCCCTTGCCAAGCCTGCCACACTGCGACTACACAGGCGCCGACATCACTAATCTTTACACACTGCCGACGTGGACGATCCCCTGTATACACGTATATAATCAAGGGCAGAGCATGTAAGGGATATGAGACTGTCCACGTCCATAATGCTGAATGCACCGGGCTTGGTTGCAAGACATTGTAATGCCTGAGTACACCATCCTTAATAGGCACAAACTCAATTGCAGAGAGTATCAGATATAAAAGGTAAACATAATAACCAAGCGCGGCTAGATGTATCAAGACGTGCCTGGGTCCCTCAGATAGTAGGCACAGGCTTAATTACAAGCAGTGTCAAATATAAATAGTAACTGTCACGACTGTGACTGATCCAGACAGGTCTGGGAGGAGAAGGTCGCAGCGACTTGCTACTCGCGATAGCTTGTGAGTTTGCTCCGTGGTTCAGGGTATGTCATCCGGGTTTTGCCTTGTGAACCTTTTTGTCCTGACTGGGAGTTTGTAGGCATTCTTCTCAGGTGAGTGCTGTCTGCCACTCCCAGCTACTATATTAGTTTCAGTTTCACTTGCAGTCATTGCCAGATATAGTCCTTACTTCCAGTGCTATGCTGACCTTTGAAGGAGATCGTTTGACGGTATTGCTGTGGAGCTCTTGTCTGGCGTGGACTGTCGTTATTGGGATCATCTTCTCTGCTCGTGACTGGATAAGTCTATCTCTGCTGGAGATTGTTTGTTTGTTGCTGTCTTCCCCTGTTGTTCTCCTAGACATGAGTGATGGTGACTAGTGCTCCCATCTGCCTTTCCCCAGTCTAGTCTTCTTAGGGTGACTGAAGGTTTAGGCATCCTGCTCGCCGCACGGGTTTACACCCCGTCTAGGGTATCAGGGCAGACAGGTGCCAGCTTAGGGTTTGTCAGGGGTGGCCGTTCTATTTCCCATCCATAGATAAGGGTCCCCCTTCCCCTCCGTCTGGTGCGACACCACTGCTGCTGGGATAGCAGTCGTGACAGTATATCTGGCCATTTTTTTTGCCTGCTGTTTTGCTTTGTATTTTCTGTTCCACTATGGATCCGGTTACTGTTTTGGCGAAACAATTACAGGGGTTATCCCTTGAAGTGGCAGGATTAAAAGCAACAGTGCTGCAGCAGCAGCAGCAATCCTTGGGTTCCACCGTTGCTACGGGAAACCAAGGTACTCCTGAGCCAAAAGTGGCTTTTCCTGATAGGTTTTCAGGAGGGAGAGACCAATTTGTAACCTTCAGAGAAGCTTGTAAATTGTTCTTCAGGTTACGCCCTAGATCCTCCGGCGGTGAGGAACAAAGGGTGGGCATTGTAATTTCTCTCCTGCAAGGAGATCCGCAGGCTTGGGCTTTCTCCTTACCATCTGACTCTCCGGCCTTACGATCAGTGGAGGAGTTTTTGAAGCCTTGGGTCTCGTATATGATGACCCGGACAGGGTCTCACTGGCTGAGTCTAAGCTACGTAGACTTCAGCAAGAGAACCGGTCAGCTGAACTATATTGTTCCGAATTCCGTAGGTGGGCTACGGATACATTATGGAACGACTCGGCCCTTAGGAGTCAGTTCTGCCAGGGGTTGTCTGAAAAATTAAAAGACGCGCTGGCGGTATACGAGGTCCCTGGGTCTCTTGAGGCTGCTATGTCTCTGTCCATAAGAATCGACAGACGACTCAGGGAGAGACTATTAAATTCTACAGAGGCCTGTATAGGGCAGGGATCGGTTTGTTATGATCCAGTCGAACCAATGCAAATAGGGGGCACCACTAGACGGGTGAATCCTCCTAAGGTCCGCCATAGGTCAGAGGTTTGTTTTCGTTGTGGGGGGAGGGGTCATTTTGTAAAGGTATTTCCCTCAGTACCCAAGAGACCACAAACAAAGGAGCCGCCGGAGAAACTAGAGTCCCCAGATTGTGCGGAGGATAACAGTCTGGGCGTATTCGTTTATTCGTTTCCTCCATACGCATGTCTCAGTTTTTGTTGTCCGCTACCGTTATGGCGGGCAATAAGACTGAGATCTGTTCCGTCTTTTTGGACAGTGGGGCGGGTGTCAACTTGGTGGATTCACGGTTTGCTCAGGCTCTGGGGTTTACTCCGGAACCGGTACGCAGAACTATTCCTGTTTTTGCCATCGACTCCTCCCCTCTTACTCAGAGAGAGTTAACACAGATCATCCATAATATCCATCTGCAGGTAGGGGACCTCCATAAAGAGCATATCTCTTGTTATGTCCTGGACGGTCTTCCGGCTCCTATGGTATTGGGGCTTCCCTGGCTGGTGACTCACAATCCAGTGGTGGATTGGCAGGCCGGGAGATTGTGGAGTGGAGTGAACATTGTAAGGACAACTGCTTGAGTAGTAGGTGCTCAACACTCTCTGTAACAACTCTACCTGCCTTTCTGTCAGATTTTATGGATGTGTTCTCTGAGAAGGGTTGTCAGGGGTTACCACCTCATCGTCCATATGATTGCCCGATTAATCTGTTACCTGGGGCAAAACTACCTAAAACCCGGTTATACAATCTTTCCGGCCCGGAGAGGAAGGCTATGAAAGATTATATTTCGGAGAGTTTGGCTAAGGGACTCATCAGACCCTCTTCTTCACTCGTGGCTGCAGGGTTCTTTTTCGTTAAAAAGAAAGATGGGGGCCTGCGTCCTTGCCTGGATTTCCGGGAATTAAACCGGATAACCATCCGAGATCCCTATCCTCTTCCTCTCATTCCCGACCTCTTTAATCAGGTTGCTGGTGCTAAATGGTTCTCCAAAATGGATCTCAGAGGAGCCTATAACCTGGTTCGCATCAGAGAGGGGGATGAGTGGAAGACGGCTTTTAATACTCCGGAAGGGCATTATGAAAATCTTGTGATGCCATTTGGTCTTACTAATGCACCTGCGGTGTTCCAACATTTTGTCAACGATATTTTTAGTCACCTTATCGGGAGATTTGTTGTGATATATCTTGATGACATCCTGGTCTATTCTCCGGATCTGGATACACATAAGATCCATGTGAGACAAGTGCTGCAGATATTAAGGGCCAACAAATTGTTTGCTAAATTAGAGAAATGTGTGTTCGCCATAAAAGAACTGCCATTTCTGGGGTATGTGTTGTCAGATTCAGGTTTCCGCATGGATCCAGAGAAAGTCCGGGCAATTATGGACTGGGATCTGCCTGAGAACCTGAAGGCTTTGCAACGCTTCCTGGGGTTTGCCAATTTTTATAGAAAGTTTATAAAGAACTATTCCTTGGTGGTCAAACCACTGACGGACATGACCCGAAAGGGATCCGATTTTTCCAAATGGTCACATGCAGCCAAAACTGCCTTTACATCTCTGAAGGAGAGATTCACCTCGGCTCCTATTCTCGTACAGCCAGATGTCTCGCTTCCTTTTATTGTAGAGGTTGACGCATCAGAGGTGGGGGTGGGAGCGGTACTATCTCAGGGCCCGTCCCTGGTGAATGGCGTCCGTGTGCTTTCTTTTCGAAGAAATTGTCTACTGCAGAAAGGAACTATGATATTGGCAACAGGGAACTTTTGGCTATTAAGTTGGCCTTAGAGGAGTGGCGTCATTTTTTGGAGGGGCGGTTCATCCCGTCACAGTGATTACTGATCACAAAAACTTAGTATATCTGGAGTCTGCTAAACGTCTCACCCCTAGACAGGCTCGGTGGTCGTTATTTTTACTAGGTTTAATTTTGTAATAACCTATCGCCCGGGGCAAAAATACTAAGGCGGATGCATTGTCTCGAAGTTTTCCTGGAGGGGGTGATGTTGATGTTCCAGAGCCTATTTTGCAAAAAGGGGTGGTGGTCTCTGCATTACACTCAGGTTTAGAGGGAGGGTGTTGGAAGCTCAGGGGACGCCCGGCCTCCTGCCCCTCGGGTAAACTGTTTGTGCCAGAAAATTTACGCCTGGAGATACTAAAAGAACACCATAACTCCGCACTGGCAGGACACCCAGGTAGTAAGGCAACCTCTGAATTAGTGTCTCGTCGGTTCTGGTGGCCTAAGTGGCGCCAGGAGGTGTTGAATTTTGTGTCTGCATGTGCTACCTGTGCTCGTTCTAAGGTGGATCATACTCGTCCGGCAGGGTGTCTTTTACCTCTGGCCATCCCCAACAGGCCTTGGACGCACCTATCAATGGATTTCATTACTGATCTACCAGTATCAGCGAGGAAGACTGTTATTCTTGTAGTTGTTGACAGATTCAGTAAAATGGTGCACTTTATTGCTCTTACCCCATTGCCTAATGCTAACACACTGGCTCAGGTTTTTATTGACCACATCGTGAAGCTTCACGGGGTCCCTTCCGATATTGTTTCGGATCGTGGTACCCAATTTGTTTCTACATTTTGGAAAGCTTTTTGTTCTCGTTTAGGGGTTCATCTGTCGTTTTCTTCATCTTTTCATCCACAGTCCAACGGTCAGACTGAACGTACCAATCAAAACCTAGAGACCTATTTGAGATGCTTTGTTTCCGAAAATCAGGAAGAATGGTCATCTTATTTACCGTTAGCTGAGTTTGCCATTAATAATCGTCGTCAAGAATCCACCGATAAGTCACCATTTTTTGGTGCGTATGGTTTCCATCCTCAGTTGTGTACATTTAGTGAGGGGGGGCCGTCTGGGATTCCCGAGGAGGAACGATTTGCGTCTTCACTTTCATCAGTGTGGCAGAGTGTGCAAGAAAGTTTGAAGAGAATTGGTGGTAGATACAAACGTGTGGCTGATAAGAAGCGCTCTGAAGGTCCGGACCTTGGGGTGAATGACTTGGTGTGGTTGTCTACCAGAAATATCAAGTTGAAGGTTCCCTCATGGAAATTAGGTCCGAGATTTATTGGTCCTTATAGGGTAATTAAGATCATTAACCCGGTGGCTTTTCGTCTGGAGCTACCTCAGACTCTAAGGATCCATAATGTCTTCCACAGATCTCTGCTTAAGAGATATGTAGAACCTCCTGAACCATTGCCACTACCGCCTCCACCGGTGGTTGTTGATGGCAGTCTTGAGTTTCAGGTAGAAAAGATTGTTGATTCACGATATGTTCGCCGCTCTCTTCAGTACCTGGTGCACTGGAGAGGTTATGGTTCCAAAGAGAGAATGTGGGTGCCAGCATCAGAGATAAAGGCGGACAGACTCATTCGAGCTTTTCATAGGTCCCATCCGGAGAGGCCTGGTCTTGAGGGTCCGGTGGCCCCTCGTAGAAAGGGGGGTACTGTCACGACTGTGACTGATCCAGACAGGTCTGGGAGGAGAAGGTCGCAGCGACTTGCTACTCGCGATAGCTTGTGAGTTTGCTCCGTGGTTCAGGGTATGTCATCCGGGTTTTGCCTTGTGAACCTTTTTGTCCTGACTGGGAGTTTGTAGGCATTCTTCTCAGGTGAGTGCTGTCTGCCACTCCCAGCTACTATATTAGTTTCAGTTTCACTTGCAGTCATTGCCAGATATAGTCCTTACTTCCAGTGCTATTCTGACCTTTGAAGGAGATCGTTTGACGGTATTGCTGTGGAGCTCTTGTCTGGCGTGGACTGTCGTTATTGGGATCATCTTCTCTGCTCGTGACTGGATAAGTCTATCTCTGCTGGAGATTGTTTGTTTGTTGCTGTCTTCCCCTGTTGTTCTCCTAGACATGAGTGATGGTGACTAGTGCTCCCATCTGCCTTTCCCCAGTCTAGTCTTCTTAGGGTGACTCAGGGTTTAGGCATCCTGCTCGCCGCACGGGTTTACACCCCGTCTAGGGTATCAGGGCAGACAGGTGCCAGCTTAGGGTTTGTCAGGGGTGGCCGTTCTATTTCCCATCCATAGATAAGGGTCCCCCTTCCCCTCCGTCTGGTGCGACACGACTGCTGCTGGGATAGCGGTCGTGACAGTAACATCCTAACCAAGCGTGTCTCGATGTATCCAGACGCGCCTGGGTCCCTGGATACATCGAGACGCGCTTGGTTAGGATGTTACTATTTATATTTGACACTGCTTGTAATTAAGCCTGTGCCTACTATCTGAGGGACCCAGGCGCGTCTTGATACATCTAGACGCGCTTGGTTATTATGTTTACCTTTTATATCTGATACTCTCTGCAATTGAGTTTGTGCCTATTAAGGATGGTGTACTCAGGCATTACAATGTCTTGCAACCAAGCCCGGTGCATTCAGCATTATGGACGTGGACATGCTCTGCCCTTGATTATATACGTGTATACAGGGGATCGTCCACGTCGGCAGTGTGTAAAGATTAGTGATGTCGGCGCCTGTGTAGTCGCAGTGTGGCAGGCTTGGCAAGGGCTGGGAGGTGGTTCATGCATAGTGAGTAGTCTTTATTTGACTATAGAATAAGTGTTAGCGCAGCACGTCATCTGGTAGTCATCCAATAACTAGTCATTCAAGTTGATTATGGAATAAGTGTTAGCGCAGCTTGGGTCTGCGCTGCACGTCATCTGGCAGTCATCCAATGACTCAGCCAATGAACTTAAACCTGACCAGCTCATTGGCTTTTAAAACTGTCAGTTTAATGCTAATGGCACTATTGGCCAATTCATAAGATTACAAATTATAAATAGGAGTGTTCAGCACGGCATTTCAAGTCTGTCCTTTCCCCTGAAGACGCCAGTTTATCTGGTGAAACATGTTGGGGGACAGAATTCGTTGGTTTTAGCTCTGCTCGAATTGCTAAACACTGATTAGGAAACAGTTATTTACTTTAGGGTGTACGTTCACAGCACCGAGTACCCTGCAGGATTAGTCAGGCAGGTAGTTTATACATTGATTGCAGACTTGTGGGAAGGTTAGGAAGGTAGTGCACACCCTCCGTTACCACTAGCAACCTGTGCGATAGCAGTGTGCAAATTCGAGCAGTAGTTTTAACAAGTGTGTCAAAACTCACATACATTTTTAGAGAACTACTAATAAAAGTGAAGTTTTACTGATTTAAACATTAAGGGTAAAAGTGGTGATTTGAGCTCAATTGAGCAAAAAAAAAAGGATACAAAAACGCAGCACACCACGTTCTTGTATCCTGCACAGTCCTGTAAAAAATGTTTACAATGGAACTCTATGGTGAACGGATGCAACTGTATGATATCAGTCTAAGGCATCTGTTTAACGTTTTTTGTATACGTTAAACGGATGGGAAAAATATATAAATGGGTAAATTGTATTTCTATGAAATGGACCCTAGTGAGTATTGCATATTGGGGATTAGCACCTATATGGCAGCCACTGACTCTCCAGAGAGTTGCCCCAGCTAAGCAACCATCCCTGCCCTATGTGAGGTTACAATGAAGTTCCACCCTCTGGCCACTTGAGAGAGCAGAACCGGCAGGAGAAAACTTCACATTTGTACTATTTTGGGCAGCACAGTGGCTCAGTGGTGCCTTGCACTGGTGCCCTGGGTTCAAACCTTACCAAAGATAACATTGAGTGTGTATGTTCTCCCTGTGTTTGCATGGGTTTCCTCTAAGCACTCCAGTTTCCTCCCATGCTCCAAAACTATATAAATAGGTAAATTGACTTTCTATGAAATTTACCCTAGTGAGTGTTGCATATTGGGAAATAGCACCTATATGGCAGCCACTGACTCTCCAGGAGTTTCCCCAGCTAGACAACCATCCCTGCCCTATGTGAGAAAAGTGCATTACAAATGTTTGTCATCATTGTCATTACTTTTGATAACTGAAACTCCAGGCATTCTTCTATTGCTCCCCCCAGCCCCTACTTAGTGCTGTCAGTAGTTTTACATGGTCAAAACTGAAAATTGTTGACAGATTTCCTTTAAACATTTGCAGTGCCCTGGAGCAAGGGTATTTTGGACTATGGAAGTTTATCGACAGTTACCCCTATTGCTACTACGAAAAGCCATCAACTCACTACTTTAGTGCACTTGAAAGGGGTTACCTTGCACTAATATTTATGCAGTTGTTTACACTTATCCTGTTTCATATGGTTGAACTGCATTTTCTATGTTTATTGTAAGATATTCTGTTCATTTGTACTGTTATTGCATTATATCTGCTCTGCACAGGGAAAGGTTTAAGGCACAACCAGCTAACACTGAGAGACTTTGGGACTTTTCACCTATACACTGAGAAGTTAGAAATCTTCCACAGTTATTATAAGGGACTATGCAAAGTTTTGGAGGGACAAATGTAGACACACTGACCTTTTGACTGGTTTAGCTCTGTTGTTTTCATCTGAAGATTTGTTTATGTCTGGAAAAACTGCTTAGTCATTCCCATAGACTTGTACTGAGGCCCAATACAAGTCTACAACAGACTGAAATTGCAACATTGTTTCTGTTTAGGCTGTGGTTCTCAACTCCACCTATCCCACTTAGCAACAGCATATAAGGTGAGTAGTTAGAGTGCTAGTTGTCTGCAGATAGGAACCAGTGTTTAGTAGGAGAGACTCTGCCAGACTGCATGTGTGACCAGAATAAGACACTGAGAGGAGGATACTGCGCCACAGACCCTGTGACCGAGACCCAGACCATGGGCCACATACCATTGGCTAGGGTCCCAGCCTTCTGAGAGGGAGAGAACAACTAGCTTGGGCCTTTACTCAACACAAAATTTTCTTCTGCCAGGGAGGAGACTGGAGAAACCAGTTCAGTGAACCACTTTACAGCAGACTTGCTGGACCTTTTTTTCCATTAGGGTGCACTATTCCCTACCATTCCCTGCAGAGAGTAGCAAAACGTGATGACACCTCATGGAGTAGCATTGGGACAACCCCAAACCTGGCTATTACACATTTCTATCTAGGCCCACCCATAGTGAAGCCAAACTGTTGAGGAGCTAGGGCGCAACATCCATTATGGGAGGTGAGCACCTTGCTTTAGAAAGATTCTTCTGCCCCTGTTTTATCAGTGGGACACTGCTACTGTCAACGGTAGAGTGATAGGATGTAGGGAAAGACTGGGACTAATAAGCAGCCCTGTCACACACATCCAACCAACGCCAACCTCAGTGTGCCACAAAAAACAGCTGTGTTAAACAAATACCAGAATGCAGCAAAAAAAAAAAATAATAATCCTCCTCAGCAGCACAGAGGAAATATCACAGTGGAAGATAAAATATCTCCCTAGCAGTGCTTCAAGATTTGTGGTATATTGCTAATATATGTCTCAAATGTCAGATAGGTGCAGGTTCCAGTTCTGGGACCTGCTCCTATCTCGTGAACAGGGTCCTAAAAATGAAGGGTGCAGCTCCACATGCGCAGCCATCGTCCATTCCCTGCAATAGGAGTTCCGAAACTGCCTGAACAGACACTGGCTGGGTTACATAGTTAAATAGTTAATATGGTTGAAAAAAAGACTTAGGGGATCACTTACTATGCTAAAACACGCCTAAATGAGGCGTATTTCAGGCGCAGATAGCTATCTTTCAGTCGCTATCTGCGTCTTTGCCCCACTCACGCCAGGTCTAAAATTGGGGGCGTGGTGTCGGGCGGGAAGGGGACCAGCAGGCCCGTCTCATTCACCATTTTCTATGCTTATTTTAGGTATAGAAAAGGTCTAAATGTAAGACCGCACAGAAGCTGTCTTACATTTACAACTGGCGCTGTTTGCTCTGAAGTTATGGAGAAGCCTTTACCTCTTCATAACTTCGGCCAATCCACCGCCAGTTGAGGCCGTTATTAAGACCGGCGTCTATAACACCATAGCCGTTAATGGAGAGAACACCATGCATGTGTGCACTCCTTCACTTCGGGGGCCCTGTTATGGAGATAGATGCAGGTCCCACCTCTGGGACCCACTCCTATCTCACAGTTGTGGAATATCCTAGTGATATGCCAGAAACATTGAGGTGAGAGAACCCCTTTAACAAGGGGGTTCACCTTAAAGTGTCATCTCCAGAGTTCCCTTACGTTTCAGCCACAGTGTCCACTGCTTAAAGCAGTGTTTTCCAACCAGTGTGTCTCCAGCTGTTGTAAAACTACAACTTCCAGCATGCTCGCACAGCCAAAAGCTGTCTGGGCATTTTGGGAGTTGTAGTTTTGCAACAGCTGGAGGCATGCTGGTTGGGAAACACTGGCTTAAAGTGTCATCCCTGATGCCCCTCAGTGTCAGCCATAATTCTGTCATGAGTCATGACCAGTGTCCCCTTCAGTGAAAGCAACAATGCCCAGTGTCACCACAGTTTTCAGTACCTCTCTCCTAGTGCTGCCTCCGTTCGCAATCCTAGGTGCTGGTCCACCTCCTCCTACTGACATCAGGACTTCTTTGTGAGGCCACATTTCCTAGAACTCAGGCTGGCTGAATATAGGGCAAGCCAGGTAGATATTATTACTGTAATATTCGCAACTCGACAGTGTTAGCAGGGAGTGTGGCTTATCCACTGCCTGCACAGCAACGCATGGATACTTGTGTAACCACGCTCTTGTGTACACACATGTGGAACGCCAGACCTAGGGGTACTACTATGGTATTTTAAATTTTTTTATATGCAATGTGAATATAATGACTTGTAATGTACTTTGTTCACCAGCAGATGGGGTATGGTTGTCAATGTTTGGTAGCAGGAATGGAACATACCATTCCATTCCTCCTCTGTTGGTGGGAATGAACTGTTCCAACTTCCTAAGCCATAGGTGGGGCTAAGCAAAGGAGAGTCAGTCTAAGAATGTAGAGTGAGGAGTGAGGGAGCATGTAATCTATCTCTCTCTCCTCCTGGCTATGTGGACCAGAGAGGCAGCTCACCTGGGAGGACATAATGACTCCAGGGAGACTGAAGGGTGCTAGGCCACAGAGGAAATGCAAGCCACAGCAAATTCAAGTCAGCAGAGTGATGAAGGGACCAAGCTGTCAAGACTCTGTTGCATAGTAGTGGGTAACACGTTAAGACACCATCATGAAAGTTCAGGACAGGCATAGCTAGAAGCCTGCATTATTCAGTGGACACCTACAGTTACAGGTACCAGAGTAAGGAAAGGAATCCAAAGAGAAAGAAAGCATCAGCTAGAGTGCTATCTGTTGCTGCATTGCCAGCCACCATACCCATCAACTGGAAAAAGATAAAGTGAACTTTGTACAAGCAGCGGATTAATTTGCTGCTATCCGTTTTTGCACTCAGTGACTGCAGACATTATTTATTGAATCATCTCTGCCTGGTTTCTTTCATGATCACTTATTTCACTGCATCGAATGCCAGGGAGACACAATGGGGCACATTTACTAAGGCTACTTTCACATTAGCGTTTTTTGCGGATCCGTCATGTTTTGTTGTTTTTAACGAAGCCTCTGCCATTTTCGGATTTTAAGACAAATTTAACATGTGCGCCTATTTGTCTGTCCATTTTTGGTGTACAAAGTGGCTTAAAACTACAACACTCTCAATCAGTTGAGAGCAGTTTTTCAGATGTATTCTACAATGTAATCTTTGACCTTTTCCAAAGAACTTTTTGTCTAATAAACTTAAAGTTTTACTGTCATATTTTATTTATTTTTTGCTAATGTGTAAGGACAGGGATAGGGAACATTTTTGTAATATACTTCATTTAGGGAAAACCTTTAATTACAGTAGAAAACTGTTCATTTTTGTCGCTACTAAAGGACATCTGTCTTCCGAACAAAGCAGTGCTGCACTGACTAGGAAGACAGGCTGGGAGGTGGCGGGGGTCTGCCCTCACTGCACCCTCATATAGTGGTGGAGCCATACAGTCATTATAGATTAAATATATATTAATATATAAATAAATATCTTTCCACCGTGTGCTGTCCGCATCCGTATGTCCATTCCATTGCACCTACAAAAAAAATAGAACATGTCCTATTTTTGTCGGTTTTACAGATTTGGACGCAATTTGAGGACCGCAAAACAGGCTATGGTTGTGTGCATAAACCCTAACCCTAACCAGTGGGAGAGAGGAAGATTGCTGCAGTAACTGTGAGAGGGGTACAACAGGTGAGAATGCTATTGTGAGTGTGGGAGAGGTGAGCAGAGGAGGCTGCTTCTGCCAGTTGGGGCTCATGCACATAAATGTGTGCCGGTCGGTATTAACAATATTGGGGGTACCACAAGCGACAGTGAAACTATTGTGGCACTACAAGAGGGCATTATTAATAATGGGTGCATAAGAAGAAACCATATTGGGGGCACTAAACAGAGGCATTATAAATGCTGCAGGCATAATGAAAACTGGGAGCACTAAAGGGAGCATTATAAATACTGGGGATACTACAGGGGGCATTATGAGTATTGGGGGCACTACAGAAGGCATTAAGAGTACTGGGGGCAGGCACTACAGGACGCATTATATGTACTAGGAAAAACTACAGGGGGTATTAACAATATTGGGGGTACCACAAGAGGCAGTAAAACTATTGGGGCACTACAAGAGGGCATTATTAATAATGGGTGCATGACAAGAAACTACCGTATATTGGGGGCGCTACACAGAAGCATTATAAATGCTGCAGGCATAATGAAAACTGGGGGCAATAAAGGGAGCATTATAAATACTGAGGCTACTTCAACAGACAGTATAACTATTGGGGTATTTTAGGGAGTATAGTAAATACTGGGGAAACTACAAAAGAAAGTATAACTATTAGGGGCACTATAGGGGCTTTATAAATACTGTGGGAACTACAAGGGGCAATATAACTATGGGGGGCACTATTACTAATGAGGGCACTCTGGGAGATGACTAGATGCACAGACCAACAGACAGTATCACACATTAGATACACAACAGCACCTGCTTACAAATTTTTGGAAGTCCCATAGCAGTGAATGCAGAGGACACTGTGCATACAGTGGGTTCTCTCTTCAGGATCTATCTCAGAGGTGGGACTCACACCTATCTAACATTTATGGCATATCCTGTTGGTACCCCATAAATGTCCCAGATGGGAATAGCCCTTTAACCCTTTGGAGTCGAAGCCTATTTTCATTTTTGCATTTTGGATTTTTCCTCCCCACATTCCAATAATAACTTTTTTCTTTTTCCGTTCACACAGTTATATGAGGGCTTATTTTTTGCAAAACACGATGCATTTTTTAATGTTACCATTTAACTTACCATACCTTGTATTGGAAAACGGGAAAAAAAAATTTTATGTGGCAAAATTGAAAAAAATAACAACAAAACTCCGCCAAGGTTTTTGGGGTTTTGACATCACAGAGTTCACTGTGATGTCCTTATTCTGTGGCTCAATAAAAATGTGGTGATACCAAACTTGTATAGGTTTTTTTTTGTTTTATTACTTTAAAAAAATAATGAAATTTTCTTTGCATTACCATATTCTGGAAATCACGGAACAACATAGACCCTAAAATATGTCAAAAACTTTAATGATATGCACTAAAATCGAATGGGCCCACCTGGGCAATACAATTATACGTATAGTATGTTCACTATGATGGTTATATATGTGTACCCTGAGAGCGAACCAGGAGCAAGTGGGTCGCACAGGGCTAACTCACATGTAACCTTTCTAATGACAAACCTCTAATGTCAGACGGCAAGAGACCCTGCGCCGACTGTAGTGGCAACGGCCTCGGTCTGTAGTGGTAGTGGTCTCAGTCTGGTTGCTCCCCCAGGGTCAAAGTATTAAGTGACAAAAGCACGCAGCCCTGGTACAGGATGAGACCGGACTGACACTCACCCAAGGTGAAGAGGTCACATAGAAAAGAGGGTGACCATACGGAAACCACAAGCCCACAGAACGTGCGGCCGAGGCATAAACAGGTGGGATCCCCTGAGGTGCGTACCTGCACTGCACCAAAAGTGCACTAAGAAACAGTCTGACCGAACCCCCAATGCATGTGGAAACAACGCCTAGAGCGTGCAGCAAAGGTACAGGACCAGACTGACTGTGTGGTGGGACGCAGGGGCACCCACCTGGGCGATGTCCGCAACCGTAGAGATACTTCGGTCGCACGACATATCGAGAGATACCACAATAACGATGCATCCGTCCTACGGTTTCAAGGCATTGAAACGCTGCGTCCTATGTGTGGATGTTTATCTCTGAATGGACGTTCTGGAATGTCAAATCAGAAATGAGGGGGCAACCCAGAGAGAAGGCAGGGACAGTTCCCAGGTGTACCTGCCTTCTAGATCGCTGTATACACAGCGCTCGACAAGCGCTGTGTAAACAGATCAGGAAGCGCTATGTGCTTCCTGTCCCGGCCCGGTGTTCATGTGATCGCCGGGTGAGTGCAGGAGCTGTCAGGTCTTTCATAGACCATGATCAGCCCTGCACTGAGGCTGTACAGCACAGTATTCTGCTGAACAGCCTCTCTAGGGGTGTATTTCCCCTGTAACTGGGGCTACTATGTCAGCCCCAGTTACAGGAGAAATAAATAGTGAAAAAAAAAGTTAAGTTAAATGTCACCTCATCTTGCAAAAAATGAGCCCCTACATAAGAAAATCGCTCAAAAAATAAAAAAAACTATAGCTCTAGGAACATGGAGACATTAAAACATCATTTTTTTATTTCAAAAATGCTATTATTGTGTAAAACTTAAATAAATAAGAAAAAGTAGACATAGGTATTTCCACGTCCATAATGATCTTCTCTAAAAAAATGTCACATGACCTAACCCCTCAGGTAAACGCTGTAAAAATAAATACGGTAAATAAAAACTGTGCCCCACAACCTGCTCTATAAAAATAGCACATGAGCTACCCTGTCAGATGAATGTTGTAAAAAATAAAAAATAAAAACGGTGCCAAAACAGACATTTTTTGGTTACCTTGCCTCACAAAAAACTTAATATAGAGCAATTAAAAATCATATGTACCCCAAAATAGTACCAATAAAATTGCCACCTTATCCCCTAGTTTCCAAAATGGGGTCAATTTTTGGGAGTTTCTACTGTAAGGTGCATCAGGGGGGCTTCAAATGGGACATGACTAGAGATGAGCGAACACCTGGATGTTCGTGATGTTCGTGATCTCCGGGTTCGTGATCCGAACTCAACCCGAACTTCCCCGAACCCGAACCCCATAGAAGTCAATGGGGACCCGAACTTTTGGGCACTAAAAAGGCTGTAAAAGACACCCAGAGGGATAATATACCGCAATAAACGCATTGCGATTACAACTTTGAGCTAACGATCACCATGGGAACGCCTCCTCCAGTAGAATGTACTGTCAGATCTGATGAGTCAGTAAGTTAACGAATATGGATGGAATTATTTAGCAATGCTAAGTTGAAACGGCAATGCGATTAAGCAGATATATAATAATCGCATTGCGATTTCAACTTAATTCTCACATCCGACAGTACATTCTACTGGAGGAGGCGTTCCATGGTGATCGGTAGCTCAAAGTTGTAATTGCAATGCGATTAAGCAAATACATAAGAATCGCATTGCGATTCCAACTTTTTAGTACTCAACTTTTAAAATCGTACACCACTTTAAGTTCCAAAGTTGCAATCGCGTTCGAATAGAACTTAAAGCTGTCTCTTAGTCAGTTTTAGTATTGGTGTGCTGTAATAGAAGTTACATTCGTACGCGAATATAACTTAGAGCAATACAGTCAACTTTACACTGTTAGTTTTATTATCGCGATAATACAACTATTCAAGAATCGTGTACGTGCGTCTGTACGTGTGTGCGTTACCTCGGACACTATTCTATTTTGCCAGCCACAGCTGAAACCACTGATTTATGGTATTGCTATTTTGGCAATTGAATTTCACCACAGAAAATAATCTATCCTTTGCCAGACAGCAGACAGTATTAGGCCCCTTTCACACGGGCGAGTTTTCCGCGCGGGTGCAATGCGTGAGGAGGACGCATTGCACCCGCACTGAATCCTGACCCATTCAGTTCTATGGGGCTGTGCACATGAGCGGTGATTTTCACGCATCACTTTTGCGTTGCGTGAAAATCGCAGCATGTTCTATATTCTGCGATTTTCACGCAACGCAGGCCCCATAGAAGTGAATGGGGATGCGGGAAAATCGCAATCATCCGCAATCATGTGCGGATGCGTTGCGATTTTCCCGCATGGTTGCTAGGATACGATCGGGATGGGGACCCGATCGTTATTATTTTCCTTTATAACATAGTTATAAGGGAAAATAATCGCATTCTAATTACAGAATGCAATGTTCCCGAGCTTTAAAGGGTTAAAAATAATAAAGAGTTAACTTACCTTCTCCCATTATGCAGCGCAGAGCCCCAGAACGTCGTCTCTCTTGATAGTTTGGCTGCTTGAGGACCTGTGGTGACGTCACAGGGTCACATGGTCCAATCATAGAAGCATTTGAGTGGACCATGTGACCCATGTGATCCTGTGACATCACGGCAGGTCCTTCATCGAACATCTGTTGTTCGATGAAGGACCTGCCGTGATGTCACAGAGATCACATGGGTCACATGGTCCACTCAAATGCTTCTATGATTGGACCATGTGACCCTGTGACGTCACCACAGGTCCTCAAGCAGCCAAACTATCAAGAGAGAAGACGTTCTGGGGCTCTGCGCACAATGGGAGAAGGTAAGTTAACTTATTATTTTTAACCCTTTAAAGCCCGGGAACATTGCATTCTGTAATTAGAATGCGATTATTTTCCCTTATAACTATGTTATAAAGGAAAATAATTACACATACAGAATACTCATCCCGAAACCAGACTTCAGTGATGAAGTCTGACTTCGAGTCTGGGTACCAAGCATGCGGATTTTTCACGCGCGTGCTCAACGCACTACAAACGTTAGCACACGCGGAAAAATCGCGGAGATTCCCGTAACGCACCCGCATCTTATCCGGGCGTCAAACATGACGCCCGTGTGCAAGAGGCCTTATACTTGTCTAACCAAAGCTGGAACACCAGATTTAGGGGATTGGTATTTGGGCAATTGTATTTAACCCCTTAATAAAATATAGAAATTTCTTTCCTGAGTTTCTAGGGGTGACAATTAGCACAGCCAAGCCCCTGATGTAGGATATAGCAAAAAATAAAAACTAGTATTGATGGATTGATGGACTTGGTGGCAGCTTCTTCTGGTGCACCACAAGTCACAAAATGGCCGCCGATCAACCCAGAAAATAAGTGACAGAAAAACGCTCTGTGCAGCCTAAAAACCAGCTAACAAGTAACTAGCAGAAGTTCAATGATTCTCAGCTGTAAATTGATCCGTTCATTAGGTGCTGTTGCTGACTTTAACCTGCCTAATCTCGCCCTGACAGAAGCTGCGTCCTCTCCCTACACTAATCAGAGCAGTGTGACGTGCGGTGCTACGTGACTCCAGCTTAAATAGAGGCTGGGTCACATGCTGCACTTGGCCAATCACAGCCATGCCATTAGTAGGCATGGCTGTGATGGGCTCTTAGGGCAAGAAGTAAAACGCTAGCTGATTGGCTGCTGTGCAGCCCTTTAGAAAGCGGGAAGTAATCGACGAACACCGAACCCGAACCCGAACTTTTTTGAAAATGTCCGGGTCCGGGTCCCGGACACCCCAAAATTCGGTACGAACCCGAACTATTCTCGAACTGTTCGCTCAACACTAGACATGACATTTAAAAACCAGTTCAGCAAAATCTGCTTTCCAAAAACCATACGGTGCTTCTTTTCTTCTGCGCCCTGCTGTGTGGCCTTACATCAGTTTACGACCACATGTGGGGTGTTTCTGTAAACCGCAGAATCAGGGTAATAAATATTGAATTTTTTTTGGTTGTTAACCCCAGATGTGTTAAAGAAAAAAATGGATTAAAATTAAAAATCTGCCAAAAAAGTGAAATTTGGAAATGTCATATCCATTTTACTTTAATTCTTGTGGAACACATAAAGGATTAACAAAGTTAGTAAAATCAGTTTTGAGTAACTTGAGGGGTGTAGTTTCTACAATGGGGTAATTTATGGGGGGTTTCCACTACGTAAGCCCCACAAAGTGACTTCAGACCCGAACTGGTCCTTAAAAAGTAAATTTTAAGCATTGCATCTAAAATTCTAAGCTTTCTACCGTGACGTCCTAAAAAAATAAAATGACATTTACAAAATGATGCCATCATAAAGTAGACATATGGGGAATGTTAAGTAATAAATATTTTATGAGGTATCACTTCCTGTTTTAACCCCTTAAGGACTATTTCACCCTAAGGACTCGGCCATCTTTTGCAAATCTGACCAGTGTCACTTTATGTGGTGATAACTTTTAAACGCTTTTACTTATCCAGGCCATTCTGAGATTGTTTTTTCGTCACATATCGTACTTCATGACAGTGGTAAAATGGAGTCAAAAAATTTAAATTTAATTTATAAAACATTTTTTGCAAGTTTCAATTTCTCTACTTCTATAATACATATTATTACCGCCCAAAAAAGTTTCTGATTTACATTCCCCATATGTCTACTTCATGTATCGATCATTTTAGGAATGCTATTTTATTTTTTGGGGACGTTACAAGGCTTAGAAGTTTAGAAGCAAATCTTGAAATTTTTCAGAAATTTTCCAAAACCCACGTTTTAGGGACCAGTTCAGGTCTGAAGTCACTTTGTGAGGCTTACATAATAGAAACCACCCAAAAATGACCCCATTCTAGAAACTACACCCCTCAAGGTAATCAAAACTGATTTTACAAACGCTGTTTACCCTTTAGGTTTTCCACAAGAGTTAATGGCAAATGAACAAAAAAATTCAGAATTTTGATTTTTTGGAACATTTTCCATTTTAATCCATTTTTTCCAGTAACAAAGCAAGGGTTAACAGCCAAACAAAACTCAATATTTATTGCCCTGATTCTGTAGTTTGCAGAAACACCCCATATGTGGCCGTAAAATGCTGTATAGCCAAACGGCAGGGTGCAGAAGGAAAGGAGTGCCATATGGTTTTTGGAAGGCGGATTTTGCTGGACTAGATTTTTGACACCATGTCCTATTTGAAGCCCCCCTGATGCACCCCCTGCAGCCCCCAATCATATTTTGGCTGCGGGGGTGCAGGGGGGGGGGTTAAAAATTAACACTTTGGGGGCATTAACT
The DNA here is from genome assembly GCA_033119425.1 of Bufotes viridis. Taxonomy (NCBI): domain Eukaryota; kingdom Metazoa; phylum Chordata; class Amphibia; order Anura; family Bufonidae; genus Bufotes; species Bufotes viridis. The sequence continues at coordinate 77,792,709 of CM065590.1, read as the reverse complement.
TTCTGATCCACCGCGGTCACGGACCGCGGGGGTCAGAGATCGCACAAAGCGCTGCAATTCTGAATCTGAATTGACCTGCGGTTTGCAGCGATCGCAGATATGGGGGGGTCACAGGACCCCCTGGGCATTGTAACAAGGTACCTGCTGAATGATTTCAGCAGGTACCTTGTTCCGATCACTGCCGGCTGAACAGCAGTGATCGGAACTACTCATGACATACTGGTACATCATGGGTCCTTAAGGACTCGGGAACTATGACATACCGGTACGTCATAAGTCCTTAGGGGGTTAAAAGCAGAGAAATTGAAATCTAGCAAATTGCGAATTTTTCAAAATTTTGGGTAATTTTGGCTTATTTTATAAGTAAAGGTGAAATATATTGACTCAAATTTACCACTGTAAATGCGTCACGAGAAAACAATGTCAGAATGGCTTGGATAAGTAAAAGAGTTCCAAAGTTATTACCACATAAAGTGACACATGTCAGATTTGCAAAATTAGGCCTAGTCAGGAAGGGGGTAAATGGGCTGGATGTGAAGTGGTTAAGAAATTGGTGTTTTTTAATTTTCCCCCTTTTTTTTATAACTATTAGACCCCATAGGGGCCTAGTACATGAGATCTTTTGATCCCCTTTCCTATTCACTCTAAAAGATCTCTATTAGGCCTCCTGCACATGAACGTGTGCGCCCCGTGCCTGTGCTGCGGGCCGCAAATTGCTTGTGCGAGCGGGCGTCATGTTCGCACATCACTCCAGCGCCATACATGTACGGCGCTGGTAGCGAAAGGGTTAAAGTCCCCAAAAATCCTTTAAACAGTGTGTCCACTCCTTTATGTCCTATGCTCAGGATAATCCACTGAATAAAGAAATGAACAGGGCGGCACTCACCCCTGTAGTATTATAAAAGCAGTCCTTTATTCTTGAAAAACACTTCTCAGGGTAACAGGCAGGGGCGGTACACATACATCCCACACATAGTAGTGGCGACCGCCGTTTCACGCAAGTTCGCGCTTCTTCAGGCCACTGACGTCAGCGCGTACACTCGCGCTGTCTTTTAAGCAGCCTGGGTGTGGTTGTCATGGACACATATCACAAACAACACACCCTGGTGCACACATTTAAAACCAATAACACTGTTGTAACATTAAATCAATAGTAGAATGCAAACTTACAGAAATATGCTCAAATCATTTCTATCGTTAAAGGGGTTTTGCAGTTATTTTAAACTGATGATCTATCCTCTATCAGCTGTTTGAGACGGCAGCGGCACTGGCAGTACCGCCGCGGGCTTCTCACTGTTTACCACAGGCCCAGTGACGTCACGACTAGTATCACTGGCCTGGGCGGAGCTAAGCTTCATTCGAGTGAACGGAGCTTAGCCCCGTCGAGGCCAATTGATACTAGTCGTGACGTCACTGGGCTGGCGGTAAACAGTGAGAAGGTCGCAGAGCTCCTGGAGCGCCGCTGCCTTCTCAAACAGCTGATCGGCGGGGGTCCCGGGTGTCGGACTCCCGTGGATCAGATGCTGACGATCTATCCAGAGGATAGATCATCAGTTTAAAATTACTGCAGAACCCCTTTAAGTCCAAATTTCCCCAGTGCCTCTGTGCGCAGAATCAAATGTGGGAACTGCTCCTTTTATTCATTTAACTCTCAGAGAAAAGTACTAGATTTTCGAGGGGCGCAACACAGAGTCAAGAATTTCATCACATGCAGGAGTACATTTGTGGTGTATTTACTTACATGTAGTTGTGGCCACTTCTATATAGGGGAGACCATCAGATGCCTATTTGAGAGAGTCAGGCAGCATATTAACTCTGTGCAATCAGGAAAAGGCTGCCCTGGATTCATAAAACATATGAGGGAAGTACATGATGGAAGTTGTAAAACTCTGAGGTTTGCTGGCATTGAGCTAGTCCCTAATCCACCACTAGGGGGAGACAGACACAGTCTATTGCTGCAGAAGGAAGCCAGATAGATTCTGCGCACAGAAGCACTAGGGAAATTAGGACTTAATGATAGAAATGATTTGAGCGTATTTCTGTAAGTTTGCATTCTACTATTGATTTAATGTTACAACACTGTTATTGGTTTTAAATGTGTGCACCAGGGTGCGTTGTTTGTAATATGTGTCCATGACAACCACACCCAGGTTGCTTAAAAGACAGCGCGAGAGTACGTGCTGACGTCAGTGGCCTGAAGAAGCGTGAACTTGCTTGAAACGTCCGTCGCCACTACTATGTGTGGGATGTATGCGTTCCGCCTCTGCCTGTTACCCTGAGAAGTGTTTTTCAAGAATAAAAGACTGCTTTTATAATACTACAGGGTTGAGTGCCGCCCTATTCATCTCTTTATTCAGTGGACTTTGCAGTTTCTATGAGGACTTGAGCACCGCTATGCTGATTTGACGATGTGGATGTTCTGGAGCTTTGGGTGTGGCGATTCAGTGGCCCTGCAGCTGTGCTGCTGTTTTCTCTGTTTGTGGCTATCCTCGGGATAAGCCATCAATATCTGATGTGCAGGATTCCAACACCCTGCCCTCCCGCCTATAACTCTCGTACCAGAAGTACACAGTTCCGTCCATTGTTTAGTGGACAGAGGTGGTTACTGCAGTGCTGAAGTGAATGGGAACAATACTGGAGTTACAAGCTTTGTCCACTGCACAATGGATGAATGTGCTCTTTATGGTTCAATAAGCTTTTATTAACTTTTATAGACATAAAAGAAACATCACAAATTGCAGTATAGAAACCACTTATACAAGTACAGTGCTTCATGCAATCGCAAACCGCAATATATTGTAAAATAGTACATAGCTACCTCAAGGGCATGGTATAAACATACGACTGTACTGCAGAACAACAAACTGTCATATAGTCAGAGGAATCAAAACCAAAGAAGGTTTAATAAGGCCTCTAACATAGACTATATAAGCAGGTAATTCTAGACTAACAGTAACAGAGAAGGGGAGAGACAAGACGACACACAAGAGGAGGGGGGGGGGGGTCGGAAAATCACAGGACATAGCAAGTGAATAGCTAGACAATCTCACGGAGGGGAATCAGGCAGAACCCCAGAAGCCACCCAAACCGAGAACGAAGAAGAGGCTCTAAACCTGGACCATGGCTCCCAACCCTTAAGGAACGCCGGAAGCTTGTTACGGTCAGAGGCACTCATCTCCTCCAAATGAACCAGCGCATCCAGTGCAGAGGTCCAAGTAATCCTTCTCAAACTCTCGGTCGATCTCCAATTGCGCGGTATAATTTGTCTCATGGCCAAAATAAAAAGCCGCAATGATCCCTTTTTAATATGCGAGATCCGTCCCGGGAAAATAGATAGAAGAGCTATGGAAGGGGAAGGAGATGTAGAGGCCCTAAATAGGAAATTATAAAGCTTGAAGACTTCTTCCCAGAGCGGGTTAAGCTTCGGGCATTCCCACCATATATGAGTCATGGTCCCCTTAGCTCCCAGGCACCTCCAACATAACTCAGAAACAGAGGGGTAGAAACGATGCAATTTCTCTGGTGTCCGATACCACCTGGTAATTATTTTATAATTGAGTTCTTGCAAATTACACGATATAGAGATCTTATGAGAAAGAAGCATGGAGCGCCTCCATTGATCCCCAGTAAAGGTCTTACCCAATTCAGCCTCCAATCCAACATAAACTTGAGTTTGGGGTGGGAATCTTCAGATTGGCTGTCCCCAGTCACCTCGGTGTTAAGCATGGCATAGAGTAGAGAGATAGCATGGCCAGGGGCCGATTGAGCAACACATAACTTTTCAAACTCCGTTAGAGATGTGCGGGACTGCATACCAGGCATCAAGGAATTAACGAACCCCCTGAGCTGAAAATAGAGGAACCATCTTCCGGGAGATGGTGGAAGTATGTGTGATAGGTCTTCTAGAGGGCGCACTCCTGGATTGCAGCTTTAATTTCAGAGGTGGAAAAATCACTTTCCAGGTCAGAGGAAGTCACAGTATCCAAAGGTTTAGGGCCATTAGAGGCTAGATATTGACATATGTCCTCTGTCGAGGGTACCGAAGAGATATCTCGGGTGGCCTGCAGATTATAAAGGGCGGAGTAATATTTTTTAAATTCCGCAGAGATCGCCGAAGGGGCATGGGCCAAACCATTTGTGTTTGTAGTGATCGAATGCACGTGTGTCACTGGGGGCTTGGGATGAAGAGCGCGTGCTAACCACCGTCCGCTCTTATCTCCATATTCATAAAAACCATGTCTAACTCTATCCCTGACACATAGGGATTTTTGATCTAGGATTTTTAAAATCTGCTGACGTAGGGAAAAAAAGGCCGCTCTCAGGGAATCCGCAGGGGATAACTTATTCCGCTTCTCCTTCTGAGTAAGCTCAGAAAAAAGGTTGGTAAGTTTCAAGGTACGCTCTATTTTCAACCGAGACACATGAGAGATGAATAGGCCTCGTAACACGCATTTGAGGGCCTCCCATTTCACTGAGTGATTTAAAGAAAAATCCGCTATGGCCTTCCAGATGTCAGCCATACACACCCCGTCGTTTAGCAGATTGTCGTTTAGTCGCCATAAGGACGTCCGATTTCCTACCGTGGAGCCCGCTAGAAGGCCATACACTGGGGCATGGTCGGACCACACAATAGTATCTATGGAGCACTTGGGATCAAGGTCAAGGAGTTTCTGTGAGATGAAGAGATGGTCCAGCCTGCCATAACTATTATGGCTGTGGGAAAATGGGTGTAATCCCTGACGCCTGGGTGCAGAACCCGCCACATATCTTCTAGCCCAAGAACACCTAGGTCCTTCTGAAATTGATGCAAAGACACCGAGGAGACTGAGGACTTACCAGTGGACAAGTCTAGGGCCGGATCCATCACTAAGTTGAAGTCGCAACCTACGATAATCGGGGAGCCATTGGCGAATCTAGCCACTTTCCTCAAGACTTTAGTTCCAAATGTGGATTGTCCCTGGTTGGGAAAATAAACGTTAGCAATAGATATAAAAGATTGGTCGACCAAGAGTTTAGGAAAGAGGTCTCTGCCCTTAGGATCCACCTCAGAGGATAATATTGAATGGCGGAGGTGTTTATGCAAAGCAATGGATACACCCGCCGCCTTTCTCTCAGGGTTGGGAGCATGAAACCAGGTCGGGAAATATTAGCTTTAAAATGCGTTTCTTGCAGCATAGCGATCAGTACCCTTTTCCTATGTAATCTGTATAGGACCTGACTCCTCTCTTCCGGTACATTAAAACCCCTAACATTGTATGTACAAAATGAGAGAGGTGCCATCTCTGTGGTGCTCTAGAGAAACCTGTATAGGAAGAGGGGTAGGGAGGAACACTAGGAAGGGTTGTGACAAACGAAACTAGGGACTAAAACACTAAGCACAGGACTAGACCAGACACACACGAAAGGCCGACCAAGGCAGCCTAAAAAGGGGGGAAGGGAGAAAAGAAACTGGACTAGAAAAACGAAAAAAAAGAACTTAAGTCGTGACTTCAGTCACAGGCAGTACTGCATACCGCAGACCCTAGGTGGGAGAAGGAGAAGACTAGGACTAAGTGGACTCCACATTAAACTCCAGCAACATAAGAAATTGAACTTAACAGTGCAGGACATATAAAACACACAATGTGACCCTTGTTAAATGACAGGAGAAGAAAAACCATAAAAGTACTACAACAATGGCTCTGCCTCTGAGCTAAATATGAGTAGCGCATTACTCAAAACCACAAGTGGCAAGCGAGAAAATATAGGCTAGCCAGATAACATAGGCGGACGTCTGGGAGGCCTCTTCGGTTTAGCCGCCACACTCTGCCATTGCTCACGACGTGAGGCTGCAAAGATTTCTCGAGGTCTAGGCCACTCCGGCAGTTCCAGATGAGGTAGATCAAAGGTCTCCAGAAACTTAGGAAGGTCCACTATAGATTTGAATGACCCCGTCTTCCAGTCCTTTTTGGCGATTAGTTGGAACGGATAACCCCATCTATACAGTATGGAGCGCTTCTGTAGCTCAGAAAGAAGGGGTTTCAGGGCCCTTCTCAGGAGTAATGTGCATCTGGCCAAGTCTGGCAGGATGAGGATCTCTTTATCTTCAGACTGGACAGGTTCCGCATTTCTATAGGCTTTGAGGATTGCTTTCTTATCCTTATAAAAGTGCACTCTACAGATGACGTCACGGGGGCGCGTTAAGTCACTCGGCTTAGGGCCAAGCGCCCTGTGGATCCTATCCAGTTCAATAGGTTGGTCGGGGGTTCTTTGTTGGAGTGATCCAAAAAAGGACAGGGCCCAGGCTTCAAGGTCTTGGGGGAGTATATTCTCAGAGAGGCCCTGGATCCGAAGGTTATTCCTCCGGTTACGATTTTCAATGTCCTCAAGATGGGAGAGGATATCTTGGATCTGGTCAGTGTGGTCTTGCAAGACCTGTCCGTGCGACTCCAGGGTCGCCTGAAATTGCTCTTGGGCAGATTCAATTTCCTCCACCCTATGGCCGACATGTTGGATGTCGTGTTGTATAGCCGCCATGTCTTGTTTGTGGGACGTCTCAAGTCTCATAAATAAGGCATCCATCTCCTGTTTAGTGGAAAGGGACTTGAGATGAGTTTTCCAGTCTCAGTCACCCCCATCATGTTGCAGGGTACACGAGCTAACTGACCTGGGCGACACCTCTGGAGAGCTGCGGACACGTGGTGAAGAGCCCAGGGATGCGTCCACAGTCTTGAAGAGGGCTGGAGAGGACGGGGGAGCCGAGGATGGACTCACCGCCTCTGCATAAGAAGTTGGTGAGTGGTTACCCGGCGGGCTTCTGTTTTCAGACATAGTGCACTGGTCCGGGTTGCGCTGTGCACTGCTGGAGGGAGCTGCAGTCTGTCTCGGAGCCGGCGCCATCTTGGACACCGCGTCGTTCCCGCCATGTTCACCCGACTGGCTAGGGGTGGTAAAAAAGCGTGTGATCGCCCTCAAGGATCTCTGAGAAGGAGCTGGAGTGGATGGGGCCCCTCTCCTACGGCCACCCATGGGGTCTTAAAAGCGTACTCAGTCCTGCTGGATGTGGAAATGCTGGAGTCTTTCAGGAGCGCACAGAAGACACGTCTCACTCAGCCATTGGCAAGCTCCGCCCCTCCGAATGTGCTCTTCAAAGGGGATTCTCCGGGGATTAAGAAAATGAAAATACTTAAATATTACTTTATGATAAATATATTACCTTTCATTAATTATAATGGCTCATTTTGTCTGGGGAGCAATCATCAGGGGAAACAGAATGGCTGCAGTCCTATTAGTCCACACAAAACCTGTCCAAATCATACAGCAGGACAAGTTACATACTTCACAACAGCTGCCTCATCCTCCTCTCTGTTCTGCTTGTCAGGGATTATGATCCTGAATACAGATGATAAGGGTACTTTCACACTAGCGGCATAGCTATCCGGCAGGTGAACAGCCTGCTGGATCCGCCATGCCGCAAGAGCCCGTGCACTGCTGTGCAGCCGCTCCCTCCCCATTTACTATAATGGGGCAGGGGTGGAGCTACGGCGCACCACGGCAGTGAGCGGCAAAGATCGCCGGACTAAAAAGTACTGCAGGTCTGTCTTTTTAGTCCGACGATCTCTGCCGTGCACTGCCGTGCTGCGCCGTAGCTCCGCCTACGCCCCATTATAGTCAATGGGGACGGAGCGACTGCACGGCAGTGCACGGGTTCTTGTGGCATGGCGGATCCGGCAGGCTGTTCACCCTCTGGAACTCACCCGCCGGAACAGCCTGCCGGATAGCTATACTGCTAGTGTGAAAGTACCCTAAGATCTTCAGCTGAATCTCTGTAGGAATGAAGTTCATGAGGAGACATGAAGTACAGAGAGGACACATTTAAATATAAACTCTTTAGCCATTATAATCTTGGTCCAATGCTGAAGCAAGAAGAACAGCTTGAATCTCCTAGCCATGTCATGTGCCGCTGTGTGAAATGACTTTACCTTGTGTCGTATCAATATATAGTATAAGACCTCATGAACACAACTGTATTTTTCATCCATGTGTTATCTGGCCCATTTATTTCTTTGGAGTCTTGCATATATCTATATCTTATGCAGATCCATGTGGCCATTCCGTATTGTGGACAAGAATAGTCCTTTCTATTGATGGAAGTGAGAAAAATTCAGAATACACATGGAAGATATCCATATTTTGCGGATCAGTTGTTTGCAGACCAAAATACAGATGCAGTCATGTGCATGAAGCCTAAAATGAAGCAATTTGTATATGAATCCCTTGGGGCCATTTCACATTAAATATATGCCACTGGGGGCTACCGCAGTACTAAGTGCCAAGTGCTCTACATTTGTGCCACTGTCAGCACTAGGGAAGCCTCATCTAATATTTCAAGAAAGGTGGCACAAAGAGAGACTATAAAAGTGGGAGATTGTATCATAGACTGCACAAAAACGTATACCACTTTTATGCCTTTTTGACAATTCTGTGTCACCTGTGTCATCTTTGATGGAAGGAAGCAGACATGTTTTTCTAACAAGAGACAACCACTGAAGTACCCTCATGCCGCCAAAACAGCTGTGATCCATTTTGGCATGTACTCCTCATGACCTCTGAAGGTGTCCTTTGGTATCTGGCTCCAAGATATTAGCAGCATATATTATAAATTCTGTAAATTGTGAGGTGGTGCCTCCATGGATTGGACTTGTTTTTCCTGCACATCCCATATATTCTCGATCAGATTGAGATCTGAGGAATTTAGAGACCAAGTCAACACCTTAAACTGTTTGCCACGTTCCACATGCCATTCCTGAACAATATTTGTAGTGTGGCAGAAGCATTATCCTGCTGAAAGAGGTAACATAGTAACATAGTATATAAGTCCGAAAAAAGACATTTGTCTATCCAGTTCGGCCCGTTTCCTACAAGTTGATCCAGAGGAAGGCAAAAAACCCCTTTGAGGTAGAAGCCAATTTTCCCCACTTAAGGGGAAAAAATTCCTTCCCGACTCTAATCAGGCAATCGGAATAACTCCCTGGATCAACCACCCCTCTCTAGTAGCTATAGCCTGTAATATTATTACACTCCAGAAATACATCCAGACCCCTCTTGAACTCTTTTAGTGAACTCACCATCACCACCTCCTCAGGCAGAGAGTTCCATAGTCTCACTGCTCTTACCGTAAAGAATCCTCTTCTATGTTTGTGTACAAACCTTCTTTCCTCCATATGCAGAGGATGTCCCCTCGTCACAGTCCTGGGGATAAATAGATGATGGGAGAGATCTCTTTACTGACCCCTGATATATTTATACATAGTTATTAGATCTCCCCTCAGTCGTCTTTTTTCTAAGGTGAATAACCCTAATTTTGATAACCTTTCAGGTACTGTAGTTGCCCCATTCCAGTTATTACTTTAGTTGCCCTCCTCTGAACCCTCTCCAGCTCTGCTATGTCTGTCTTGTTCACAGGAGCCCAGAACTGTACACTGTACTCTATGTGTGGTCTGACTAGTGATTTGTAAAGTGGTAGGACTATGTTCTCATCACGGTCATCTATGCCCCTTTTGATGCAACCCATCATCTTATTGGCCTTGGCAGTAGCTGCCTGACACAGCTTAGTTTTTTACAGCTTAGTTTGCTGTTTATTAAAATTCCTAGATCCTTTTCCATGTCAGTGTTACCGAGTGTTTTACTATTTAGTATGTACGGGTGACTTGCATTATTCCTTCCCATGTGCATAACTTTATATTTATCAGTGTTAAACCTCATCTGCCATTTCTCTGCCCAAGCCTCCAATCTATCCAGATCCCTCTGTAGCAGAAAACTGTCCTCTTCAGTGTTAATTACTTTACACAGTTTAGTGTCATCTGCAAAAATAGATATTTTACTGTGCAAGCCTTATACAAGATCATTAATAAATATATTGAAGAGAATAGGGCCCAATACTGACCCCTGAGGAACCCCACTAGTGACAGTGACCCAATCTTAGTATCTACCGTTAATAACCACCCTCTGTTTTCTGTCACTCAGCCAGTTACTTACCCACTTACAGACATTTTCTCCCAGTCCAAGCATTCTCATTTTATATACTAACCTTTTATATGGTACAGTGTCAAATGTTTTGGAGAAGTCCAGATATACGACATCCATTGATTCGCCGCTGTCAAGTCTAGAACTTACCTCCTCATAGAAACTGATTAAATTCGTTTGGTATGACCGATCCCTCATGAAGCCATGCTGATATGGCGTTATTTGCTTATTTTCATTGAGATACTCCAAGATAGCATCTCTTACAAAACCTTCAAACAGTTTACCCACAACAGATGTTAAACTTACCGGCCTATAATTTCCAGGCTCGGTTTTTGGACCCTTTTTGAATATTGGCACCACATTTGCTATGCGCCAATCCTGTGGAACATTCCCTGTCAGTATAGAGTCCGTAAATATCAGAAATAAAGGTCTGGCTATGACATGACTTCATTCCCTCAGGATACGGGGGTGTATGCCATCCGGTCCTGGCGATTTGTTTATTTTAATCTTTTTAAGTCTCTGTTGTACTCTGAGATTAGTGAATACCAATGCCATGAAGGGGAGTACTTGATCTGTACAATGTTTATTGGGAATGTGTCATCAAAAAATGACCTATTGTTTAAATCAGGATTGTATATTAAACACTTTTATTTATTTATTTTACAATTTTTGGTAATTGTTTGTACATTTTCCAAGTCACTTTCTATAATGAAAAAAAACAAAACTAAAATCCTGCAGTTTTCACACTGGCCACTAGGCCTAAAATATGTTAAAATGATTCTGTCACCTCTGATTACACAATTTCAGCTTTTAAACCAGTCATGCTCCACAGATTACCTTGAATTGGCTTTGCTGTTTTATACTGTAATCCGTTCAGTAGCTTTGCTCAAAAACGATTTTTATCATTATGCTAATTAATCCTGAAGGTGCCCAGAGGGGCGTTTTCTTCCACTTTGTGTGCCCAGTAACCCCCCCCCCCTACAGTGCCCAAATCCGCCTCCAACAAGCAGACCTAACCGCCCACAGCGTCTCTCAGGCGGAGGCGGAGTACCCACTGAGGGCTGCGCCAGCGCGATGTACTGGAGACTGAGGGCAGGAGCTTCATCATTGTCACTGGGCATGCGCTTCCTCCCAGGATGACTGGGGGGAGAGCGAGCATCTGACGTCACTTGGCTTGGCGCATGTCCAGTGACGACGATGAAGCTCCTGCCCTCAGTCTCCATCACATCGCACTGGCGCAGCCTCCAGTGGGTACTGCGTCTGCGCCAGACTTCGCTCGGCTGCCAGGGAGGGGGAAGAGACGCTGTGGGCGGTTAGAGATTCAGGAGGAAGGCGTGTTTTACTGAATAGAGAGGCGGGTTTGGGCACTGCAGGGGGGCATTACTGGGCACACAAAGTGGAAGAAAACGCCCCTCTGGGCACCTTCAGGATTAATTAGCATAATGATAAAAATCGTTTTTTAGCAAAACTACTGGACGGATTACACTTTAGAACAGCAAAGTCAATTCAAGGTAATCTGTGGAGCATGACTGGTTTAAAAGCTGAAATTGTGTAATCAGAGGTGACAGAATCCCTTTAAGATGTTAAGTCCCCTTGAGTTCTATGGTAGAGTTCCCTAGGCATGCTCTGTGACCTGTGCAGAGGTCAGGAGGGAGTAGAGAAGCTGTGATATCACCTGCTGTGAATGGTGGATTCTTTGTTATCTATACAGAGGTGCTACTTGTTATCATAATTCTGCCTGTGGTGATAATGACTACTGAAAAGTTACCTGTACAGAACAGGAAATCCTGACCTATTATTAGACCTAGTGGCCAGTGCGAAAGTTGCAGGATTGTATTTTTAAAAAATATAGTGGCAGTAAAAAAAAAAAAGAAACTCACCAATAGTTCAAAAAAAAATATGTTTAACATAAAAACGTGATTTAAACAATAGGTCATTTTGTGATGATACACTCTGTTTAAGTAGGTGCATACCTCCCAACTGTCCCAGATCTAGTGGATTTTGGTGGCTGTCCCGCAGTCCTGGGAGGGCCGAGGTATGGGCAGCTCTCAACTGTCTGTGCATCCTTACGACGAAGAGACAGTTGATTACAATGGAGAAGCAGGGAGCTGTCCCTGCTTGACCATTCAACTCAGCTGCTGGTGCACCCCAGCAGGCATGATGTCAAAGCACAGCACGCTGCTGGGCTGTGTAGGAGGAGTGTGCAGGCCCAGGAATCAGTCTGTGCTCCTCCTGGAGAGCCCAGGATGTGCTCTGATCATAGAGGAACGCCTAGGTGAGTATTTATTGAAAGCAGGGCATAACTACCAGGGGGCACAATGTGGACATATTTATATAGAAAGGGGCAAATGTGGGAATAAATACTATGAGGGGACACAATGTGGGCATAACTACTGTACTGGCATAACTACTGTGATGGGGCACAATATGGGCATAACTACTGTGATGGGGCACAATGTGGGCATTACTACTATGAGGGGGCACAATATGGGCATAACTACTGTGATGGGGCACAATATGGGCATAACTACTGTGATGGGGCACAATGTTGGTATTACTACTATGACGGGGCACAATGTGAGAATAACTACTGTGAGGTGACACAATGTGGGCATAACTACTGTGAGGTGGCTCAATGTGGGCATTACTTCTATGGGGGGCACAATCTGGGCATTACTACTATAAGGGGACACAATGTGAGCATAACTACTGTGAAGGGGACAATGTGGGCATTACTACTATGAGGGGGGGACAATGTGGACATTACTACTGTGAGGGGGCACAATGTGGGCATAACTACTGTGAAGAGGACAATGTGGACATTACTACTATGAGGGGGGACAATGTGGGCATTATTACTATGAGGGGGGGCAATGTTGGCATTACTACTGTGAGGGGGCACAATGTGGGCATAACTACTGTGAGGGGGACAATGTGGACATTACTACTATGAGGGGGGACAATGTGGGCATTACTACTATGAGGGGGGACAATGTGGGCATTACTACTATGAGGGGGGACAATGTGGGCATTACTATTGTGAGGGGGCACAATGTAGATTTAACTTCTGTGTAGGGGCACTAAGGGGACTGGGCGGCATTGGGCGTGTATAGATATGCATTAGGCGGAGGTAGAGGTATAGCTTAGTATTAAAAAAATACACTGTGGCTATTATCTCTCTTTGTGATTTTCAGGAGTTGGGAGGCATGTACGTGACACACATTAAAGTGATCTCCACATGAATTCTGGGACCCTCATTTTGCCAGCAGAAGATTAACCTGAGGCTCACACCACCTTGCGGGATTATCTTTTCCCATAATGCATCCTGGTGCCTTCTTTTCCCCAGGTGTAAAATTACGCATACATTCCCAGCCATCCATAGGATGTTAAAGAAAATGTGATTGTTTAAGATTCAGCTAATGTAAATATTATTATGAAGAAATACAAAATATTCATAAACGGACCATGCTAGATTTCTGGGTTCTCATGAAGTTCAAGGTTTGCCAATGCATGTTTAATGAAGTTTCTAAGCACATGGAGACCTCATGTGTTTAATGGTTGTGGGGCTGTATTTCAACAATTGATTCCACCCATCTGATAAGGTTGAAGACGTAACCAACCGGAGTTCCTTTTTAACTATCCTCTCTTCTTATATCCAAGTGAAGAATCATCAAGGGTATGCAAGTTCTCTCGCTCCAGTCCTGACCAGAAAGCCAACTACAGCCAGGAAGCTCCTAATTAATGCTAAGTGGATGCTGTGAGATGTTTGAGATGCACACAGAGCATCATACACAGGAGGACGTATGTTCTCCTCATCACGGCTACAGGCTGTGGCTTGTGCACTATTTAATTCATCTCACACTGCGGTAAGCTTCCATAGATGAGACCCTGCATTCTTGTGTCAGATATAAGGCACAGGTACATGACATCAGCAATCTATCTCATAAGCCATAAGGGATACACGTTACCCCCTCCCTTCTAGAGAGAAGAAAGGAGGGACCACAACAGAGCCCTTCATTCAGAGTCTTAAGATATTATATGGGTGTCCCTTGAAATTCAGCCTGGGATGATAAATAAGAGGAGGGGTATGATATTGTGGGAGGTGGAAGGTTAGGAGGAGAAGGAAGGGAAGATAAAGAAGAGCAACAAATCAGGCTGCAGGATAGACCCAGAGACACTATTGTAGAAATGGAATGGGAGAAAGGGGGATGGTGTGACAGGAAAGCAGTGCAGCCGGGTGCTGCTGGATGCCTGCAAGAATGAGCAGCAAGGACTTCTGCAGCCGTCAATTGTGCAGCATTGGGCTGGGGTCTATGCCTGCTGGACACCTTCCTTCATTCATTCTTGCAGCTGAGGATATGAGGAAAAGACATTGCTCCCTGGACTGAGGATATCTGAACCCGAAAGCTGGAGAGCCTAGAAGAGACATGACAGCAAGACCAGTGCCAGCATCCACACACACATACGACCAGACACAACACTGCTGCTCTAGGAAACAAGACATTCACCAATAAATCAGACATCAGCACACATACACAACAGACCCAACTCAGCGCGACAGAGTCATTTCTCCCCATCAACATTTGCTGAGCAATCCACAAGAACATACACACGACAGCCGATGTCTGCACTGTGATATTATATAGGCATAGACCAATAAAGGCATATGACCCACCAGACACAGATTTTTTTTGACACCTTCAAAAAAAAATTGATAGCCAGCTATTGTCGCTGACACGCACAAATCACTGTTTACCCATAACACTACATACAGGCGTCTCGCTGCAGGAAAGACCTCATTAACGCACGCGTTGCAAAGATTGTGAGACAGCCAAACTGAACAGAGTTAAAATAGCATGTCAGGGACCTGTGAATTTCCAATACGGAGCAAGAACCCATCCATATGACACATGCACACATTGCGCAACACATGTGAATTCTGCATTCTAGCATTGTCCTTCTCAGCCATGTAAATATCTAGATTCACACTCCACACAGCAGTCGGTCTCAAAAACTCTAAATCTGGAAATCTTGTCTACATCCAGTACTGAGCTACAGGTAAGTGATGGGAGATAAGAGAAAAGGCCAAGGGAGGGGAAGCTTCCAGTCCCAGGAGGGGGGAGAACAAAGCTCAGCGGGTCAGCAGGGGAAACGCTTGGGGTTTCTATTCATTAACAGTTATCTTTTTCATTCCCATCCTTGTGGCATTTCCATTAAGCAGGAGGAAGGTCATTAAGAACTCACGGTTCTTGAATTTGCACAGTTGAGGACATTGTGATATTTGTGTCGAGAGTGTGAAGCAAGCAAAAATACAATAGAAAAGCATGTCTGATCCCTACTGCAGAAGGCTAAGCATGCTCCTGCTAAAGTAACCCAAAAGTCATTGGCTTTTACGAGATTAACGTGACAGATCAATGCTTCATTAATATCGGTTATAGTGTAAAATGGTGCATGGGTTAAGGTTATGGTAGATAATCAATGTGTATGGGGATAAGTTTATTAACACAGTGCCAAAAGTCACCCAAAAAATGGTGCATAGGGCTAGCTTCAGCCTTCGTGTGATTTCTATTTCTGTTTTGTATGGAAAAATAAGAATGAATCTCGCCAGATAAACTATAGTAAAACTTTACTTTATTTTCTCTTTGGGCTCCATTCCTGCTTGTTTTTATAAAAATAAAAAAACAAGCGGAAAGTACAAAGTAATCACAATGTGTGGACCTGGTTTTAACATCAGCTTCCAACCTCATACACATGGGTGTATCATGACTCCATACATCCTCCAAAACTTCTGTGGGCCCCTGTAGTATAAAATGTGTTATATATCCATGTCTTATATGTGTATCATATTCTTCCTGTAAGATTCTGTAGGGCAGGGGTGCACAACCTTTTCTGGTTGGGGGCCACATTGTCAGCCTGAACCAATTCCAAGGGCCGAAAATAAAACTTAAAGGGGTATTACCAACTGAAATACTGTATTTTTGGCATATTGAACATACAGTATATACTATAAATGTCTAGTTACAGTTCTAGGACTCCATCTAATAGGAGAATACATGAAAGATACATGTAAGAAGCCATAAGACATAGACCTACATGTCTTTTACCAGATGTTTGGGGGCCGCACAGAATGGTATCGAGGGCCGCATGTGGCCCACGGGCCGCAGGTTGTGCACCCCTGCTGTAGGGCATGCACCCTTGGATGACATATTAGGTAGCTATTATATCTATTACTCTGGAGTAATAGTACTTCTATTGTTATGATTAATCTTCTTGGGCATGCTAGGGTTAGTCAAGGTTCCTACTCCAGTTGTAATATACCATATATGTATTTCACTCGATCATGTCTTTGTATAACGCCATATCATTTGGTGCCCTTGTGATTTCTGGGTTATGTTTTCAGTTCGGAATTGAATTAATATTAAAGGGTTATAACTAGTTATATGATAACTATACAGCTAATATTTATTTTGCTCGAAGCAAATATCTTTGGCAGGCCTACATCCTGCATGTACTGCATATACACCCTTGGCTTGAAATACATAATTGCAAATAATTGACAAATAAACATCAGATGATATTTACTACACAAAGCATATAAGGGAAAACTTAGTGCTAGGGCTTAAAGAGGCTTTTCAGGATTATTATATGTGTGGTTTATATGTATGGCTTATCTTATGGTTAGGCCATCAATATCTTATCAGTTGGGATCCAACACCCTGCACCCCCGATGATCAGCTGTTCCAAAGGTGCTGGAACTACACAGCTCCGTCCATTGTGTAGTAGATGGCGCCGGTTACTGCAGCACTGCTCCCACTGAACTGAATGGGATCAGCAGTGCAGCCCTGTCAACCAGCCCTGTCCACTACACAATGGACACAATGTGTGGTCCAGTGCCTACTTCTGTTGCTGGAGATACTTCAGAACAGTTGATCGTTGGGGGTGTGGGGTGTCAGACCCTTGGTTGATCAGGTACTAAGGATAGGCCATCAATCTAAAAATCCTTTAAGCCAAATTTTACTGTAAAAAAGTGGTTGTCCTCCAGACCCACAAAGGATGCCTTTTATCACCTCTGTATAGACATATAGGTTTAAAGCAGGCAACCTCTTTTACTAGAACCTACCTGAGATCATGTATTACTTGTTTGTACTGCATTTCCTAAGAGATGAGTAATGAATATCCACATAAAAAAACATTGAGTTGCACGTGGAATCTCAGGGTTGTCTTACTAATGATAATGGATTAAGGACTGGGTAAAGCATGGCTTGGTTCATGCTCTGCTTTCCCTTATGCTTGCTCAGTCATTGGCTTTGGTAAAATTGTGTTTGTATTCCAATGGCTTCTCTATAAAGATCAATGATCTCAATGTGATTATCCATCTTTACTTCTCAACACATAGAAGAGTAGAAAATTGGAAACCCTGTGGCTGAGCAGAACACATAACCATGGATTGTCAGATTCTGCAAGCCAGCTTTTCCAGCGAATGATTTATTTCTGCATCCAACACTACTGCCAACATTATTATATCCATATTTAGCAATACAGTGATATTCTATACTCGGGAGCGTTGTATGGATAAGGCTATATTCATACTGGCAGTTTTCTCTATTTCTATTTGTTCCATCATTTTTTTCACAGAATAAAATGTAGAGAAATAATTCCATTAATGTAGCCATTGATTCCATGGAGTTTCGGTCTGGCTTCAGTTACGTTCTACTCTGTTAGGTCTCTGGCAGAATAGTGTAGTCTGCTGTTAAACAACCAGAGACCTGAGGAATACAATTAACTAGGACCTATCAAGGATTCCTTAGGGTGCCCATTACATGTAGTGTACTGTGTTGAAAACAGATCAGAAATGTATGCCTTGAAGTCAGTGGGAACATATTATCTAGTAAATAATTATCACTGTCTCTTTTACCCGGTTAAAGAGACACAGACAACCCGAAAGAGGTCATGCACCTATGACTATCCCTTTATGGTAACTGGGTGCTCCTCTTTGGCTGAGTTGCTGTTAATATATGCTTGCCAACTTTTAAAAATTGACTTCAGGGAGAATTGAGAGAGCTACAACTCCCAACATTTACCTGGCTCCCAGGTTCCCACTGAATCTATCACTTCTCCACCCCTCATGTCACATACCATCATCGCAGGTCCTTCAGTAATGGGAATAAAATGACCTTGGTCCTTCAGGCACCATTTATTCTATCCACTGCTGAGCTCCTTTGGGCATCCAGAAGATTTGCTGGCTGGGACTTCAATGGCTCGCAGTGCGCCCTGTGTAACGGGGTAGCTTAAATCAGATGAGTTAGGCTTCTGCTGCTCCAGAGTCCAGAATACGACACTACGATAATCCTATGCGTTTTGGAAAAGTATGTTTTCTTTTTTCAGAGATGCATGTTTTTCTTGTTCTTGTATAAAAGCTTTTCCTATTGCTACAGCTTAAAGACTTCCATTGTCCATTTGCTGGGAGCTGCCATCTTTGCTTCAACCAAAAGCTGAATAGTTCTTCAATAGAGAGAAAGGCTTTTCTTTTTTATATATAGGATCAGACATATTTGGTAGGTTATTCAATTATCTACTGGTCCATATGTAAAAAGTGGGTATGTTAAAAACAACTGTTCCTCTTAGGGTGAGTTCACACTAGTGTTAGGGATTCCGTTATGGATTTCCGTTATAACATGGTTATAACGGAAAATAACGTAATCCATAAGACGGAAGGACAGATCGTTCTTCTGCCCATAGACTTGTATTATGACGGAATGCAAAACGTAAGCCTTAAGGCCCCTTTCACACTTGCGATTTTGCTTTCCGTCCTAGAGTTCCGTCCTTGGGCCTCTAGGACGGAAAGATACTGATCAGAATTTCCCTAATGCATCCTGAATGGAGAGCAATCCGTTCAGGATGCATCAGGATGTCTTCAGTTCAGTATGTGAACGTTTTTTTGGACATTGACAAAACTGCAGCATGCTGCGGATTTGTCTCCATCCAAAAATCCGGAAGACATGCCGTAACGCCGCCCATTGAAAAGCATTAATCCGGATCCGGCTTTAATCGTGGTTTCGGCGCATTGCCAGATCCGACGTTTAGCTTTTGTGAATAGTTACCGGCTGCCATGGTAAAGTGTAGTGGGGAGGCAGGGGAGAAGTCTACTTACCGTCTGTGCGGCTCCCGAGTCACGTGGCGCTCCACAATGACGTCAGAGCGCCCCATGAGCATGGATCACATGATCGCATGGATCACGTGATCCATGCGTGTGGGGCGCTCTGACATCATTGTGGAGCGCCCCGGGAGCCGCACGGACTGTAAGTATCTGCTCCCCTGGCTCCCCACTACTTACTATGGCAACCAGGACTTTAGTAGCGTCCTGACTGCCATAGTAACACTGAAAGCATTTTGAAGACTGATCAGTGTGTGACGGATCCGGTGTCTTGCGTTGTGACGGATCCGGCAGGCATTTCCGGCGACGGAAGTGCATGCCGGATCCTCAGAACGCAAGTGTGAAAGAGGCCTTAAAAGGCATTCTGTTTGCTTTTCATCCTAATAAAAGTCTATGGGAAAGCATAACGGATCCGTCTGGGACCCATTATGGCAATTTGTGGACCCCAAAACACTTACGGTCATGTGAATGTGCCCTAAAACTGAGAAAAAGGATATAATAGAATGTAAAAAGGGAAAATAATACAGAAACAATAAGACAGTAGATTGATGGAGGGTAGGGACCACCCCACTCTTCTTCTGCCCCCTCCCATACGGACCCAACCCTCTCTTGTTCAATCTCCACCTTCCCATATATATCTCACCAGTGTTTTGTTAAATACAATACATAGTAACGATAATAAAATAGATAGGATTCACTCCTAACTTTTCCATGCAATGCCTACCCTAATGCCAATACCCAATTAATATCACATATTGAATATTCTCATCTTAAACTACATTAGACATATACTTTTATAGTCACATGGGCCATAGACAAAATAGTCTAGTGGGGACCCATTGACTTCTATGGGGTAGTTTGCTAGACATGGTGTGCGACCTGTGCAGATGTCATTGTGCAGGGAGGGGAATAGATAAGATGTGACCATCACCTTTTGTGAATGTTGGGTACTTTGTTATCTATATAGAAGTGCTATCTGTGATTGCAATCCACCCTATGATGATAATAAGATGAGTACTAAGATATAGATATTAACAGATATTAATTCTTTTTATATTAATTCTGAAATAGGTTTCATATATTTGATTTATACAAAGGGCCATTTTCTGATGACAAATTCCCTTTAGGCTGGGTTTTGACACACATTTGACACAAAAATTGCATTAGAAAACCTGAATGTGTAAACCCAACCTTCAGGTTTCCGGTACATTTTACATAACAGAAATAAGCAGGAGGGCTAGCCCCAAGTGTAGGCTTTCATTAGCAATTTAGCAAATATTAGGTGATCTTTAAAGGGTTTGTCCATACTATAGATTGTGATGACTTATCCTCAGGATAGGTTATCAATATCAGATCGGTGGGGGTCCAACACCCAGGAACCCCAGTGATCAGCTGTTTTTGGCAGCTGCAATGCCATAAATTATACTGTGTATGGATCGTGGGGGTGCTGGGTGTTGGACCCAGTGTCTGACTGGCCCACCAGAGTACTAGAGGATCCTCTGGTAGGCCAAGGCTCTGATACTTTAATGGGCCTAAAGATCTAGATGGGGAAAAAAATTTGACTGTCTTTGGAGCCAATCACTTGCCACTAGGGTCTATTTCTGTGATTCAAAATCCCTTAAACTGTATTATGATATAGGGGTTGCACCTCCAGAATATTTCCTCTGTGGGCCCCAGAAACCCCAGTCCGACACTGGTCGGACCCCTATCAATCTTATACTGGTGGCCTATCCTGATGATACCTCATGAATACCTGTAGCCCGGACAAACCCTTTATCACTGATATGTTTGGTTCTACAGCTGTGCTTATTGACTACTTCATATTTTTATGAATACTACTGCCATGAGCGTTGGCTTAAAATATTTTCTTTTGCTTTGGGGAAGCCATAATCTAATCTCATTTTCATACATTAGTTCATATTGTACGCGTAGCCGGACAACAATGTAAACTCATTAAAAAAGCCAGACCCAGTAAAGTTCATATACAGTATATAAAAGGTTACATGGCACATCTTTGATTATACAGGATGGCTCATGGAAAAGTAGCCTCTAGCGACAGTATGACAAGATGAACGAGCAAGTGGATTGTTTTTTTTTAATTACCCACAAAAGATGGGGCACTGCTGAAGAGCTGCAAGCAGTATCAGCCAACATAATCCAATGTGCCCAAAGATGCATAGACATGAACGGGGACCACTTTCAGCATCTTTTGTGACTTGTGGGTAATAAAAAAAAAACAATCCACTTGCTCGTTCACCTTCTCATACTATCTCTGGAGGCAGACTACTTTTCGTGGTCCACCCTGTACTTGCTCGTAGATTAGCAGCCTGTAGTTTGTTTAATCTTTAAACAAACCAATGTAACATAAAACAGACATGCAATATTGCACTTTGTAGTTGCTATATAATATCATGCAGATGTAGAAGAGATGAATCTCTCATTTTTAGAAGGCTGCGTTATTTACACACAGCGACATCTCCAGAATTTATGGTATAGCCACGGAAGCTTTATAGGTTTGGTCCCACCTATCCTGAGAACAGTCAGGAGATAGTTACTAATACAAAGTGGCTACATCAGCTGCTTGTCAAAACCTCTTCATTGGAGATATTATAGACTTATGGAGTTGAATAGATGCCGCAAGCCCCAATGACGTGCAGCAGAGGATAGGAGTGGTAGTGGCTCTGGCTGCAGTAATTATTCACAGTGGCAATTCTCACACTGATGCTCCCTAGGGCCAGGGCAGTGTTAAGAGGGCGCACCCTTTCTTTCCTCAGGGCACACCCTGATGTTGAGGCTTCTGTCTGATGGTAGTTAGGGTGCCATTGGTTTTGTTGGTTTGGTGTGGATGCAAGGCAGGTGAATGGAGCTGGAGTAAGTAACCAGGCCAATTGTAGAAGATAAACCTCTCTCTATACTAAAGTGCAAAATAGGAGTTGTAGTACATCCAGTGGTATCAAAACACAGTTCCAAACAATTCTCAGTGCAAATCTTCCCAGATGGCAATGTATGGATATAGGCCAGGATGGGAATTCTAGTACTCCTTCCCTCTATCTCTCAAAAACCTCTCTCTGCAGGATATAAGGCTGGCAACATTACTCTTGCAATAGTGGTTGTAATTTCCAGGTGAGGGGTACTGGATTAAGATACGATGGACCAGACCATGTCTAAGAGTGATTGGTGTTTTAGCAATGTCCCTCTCACTGCAGTGAAGTTTCTATTAGCCTTAAACAACAAATGCCTTAGTGACTAACTCCAATGCTAGAACATGCAGATTCTGGACCTTCTACATACAGTTACATAGTTAATAGGGTTGAAAAAAGACATAAGTCCATCAAGTTCAACTAAGGAAAAGGTGGGGACGTGAATCCCAGAAGGAAGTGAGACTCAAATTTCTACACATCATAAGCTTTAATGTCATTTATTTTTAAGAATTCATCTACTGTAAGTCCTTTTTAAAACTGACCACTGTTCCTGTGTGACCATGTCCAGAGGTAGCCTATTCCACAGCTTCACAGTTCTTACAGTAAAGAAGCTTTGACGCTTCTAGAGACTGAACTTTTTCTTCTCCAGTCAGAGGCAGTGCCCCCTTGTCTTTTGAGGGCATTTCACATGGAACAGTTTTTCACTATATTTTTTGTATGGTCCCTTTATATATCTGTATAGGTTAATCATGTCCCCCTTAGACGTCTCTTCTCAAGACTTAATAAACGTTATTTTTTTAATCTTTCTTTATAGCTAAGACCCTCCAGGCCCCTTATCAGTTTAGTCGCTCTCCTCTGTACTTTTTCCAGCTCCGGGGCATCCTTTCTAAAGTGAGCTGTATATTCCAGATAAGGCCGCACCAACGCTTTGTAAAGTGGTAATATTTCATCCCTGCCCCTCTAATCCTTGCCTAGTTTAATGTATGACAATATCCTGGTAGCTTTAAAAGCAGCTTATTGACATTGTATGCTGTTATTTAATCTACGATCTATAAGGGCACACAAGTGACTCTCCCAGTGTTACATCCCCTAGGACATATGATGCACAGACATAATTACTACCAAGATATATAACTTTACATTTATCCACATTGAACCTCATTTGCCAAGTTGATGCCCAATCACTTAGAGTGTTCAAGTCATCTTGTAGATTATGGACATCTTCCATAGACTGTACAGTACTACATAGCTTAGTGTCATCTGAACAAATAGAAATGGTGCTATTAATCCCATCCTCGATATCATTAATAAATAAATTAAAAAATAGAGGACCCACCAGTACTGAACCTTGGGGTACACCACTTATAACCCGGGACCATTCTGAATAGGAATCATTGACCACAACTCTCTGCCCATGGTCCTTCAGCCAGTTTTTAATCCAATTACAGACTAAACTTTCCAAGCCTATAGACCTTACTTTACCTATTAAATGTCTGAGGGACAGTATCAAAAGCCTTTGCAAAATCCAGAAACACTACATCCACAGCCGCCCCTCTGTTCAGGTTTCTACTCGCCTCCTCATAAAAACAAATCAGGTTAGTCTGACAACTTCTGTCCTTGGTAAACCCATGTTGGTTATTACTTATTATTAACAGTCACATACTCCTGTAATTTAGTCCCTTAAGAGTCCTTCAAACATTTTTCCCACAGCAGAAGTTAAACTAACTGGTCTATAATTACATGCTGAGGACCTAGATCCTTTTTTGAATATGGGCACCACATTTGCCTTGCGCCAATCACTTGGCACTGTACCAGTACCGGGAGAATCTTTAAAAATTATAAACTAGGGTACAGCAATAATTGAACTGAGCTTTTTAGAACTCTTGGGTGTAATCCATCTGGATCCGGAGTTTTGTTCACATTTACCTTATTTAACTTATCTTGGACCATATCTACAGTTAGCCAATTGAGTATATTACTGGATGTACTAACAGCCCCAGCACCACAGATATCAGCTCCTTTCTTTTCTTTTGTATATACAGAGCTAAAAAAACATTTAGTAGCTCTGCCTTTCCCTTATCTTCAGTGACCTCCCCCACCTCCTTACCATTATTTAGGGTAACTACCTGTTCAGATCTTGGTTTTTTAGCATTTATATATTTAAAGAATTTTTGGGATTTTTTTGCTCTCTTTTGACAACTCCTGGTTATTTTGTATTTTTGCAGATTTAGTCTCCTTTTTACAGATTTTATTGAGCCCTTTGCAAACTTCAAAGACTACAGCTGACCTCTCAGATTAGTATTTTTTAAATGCCCTTTTTTGTAATTTATTGCTCTTTTTACAGTAGCTATAAGCCAGGGGTTTACTTTTAGCCATTTATACTTGTTACCTAAAGGAATACATTTTTAGTGCAATTACTCAATGTGGATTTAAAGCTCTCCCATTTATTCTCATTATTATTATGTGACAGTAGCTGCTCCCAGTCTATGCCCTGAAATGCTGCCCTCAACCCGGGGAAACTGGCCTTTTTAAAAGTGCTAGTTCTTTCCTTTGTCTCTCTGAAGCACTGTATAGTAGAAATGGGTCTCTCAGAGCTAGTGCTTCTCTGGAATTCAGGTACTCTGAGCAGTGTGCACATGTAGCTCCCTCTCACTTCCTCAACTAGCACACAACTGACTTAGCTAGGGATGGATCTAAGGCCAACACCTAACTTCCTACAGGGGCAGAGACAGAATTATTAACGCTGACTGATCCATACAGAGACATGCTGGTACAGTATAAGGCAGTAATATATTAAATAACACTGAATAACAAGAACAGTTTATAAGTATCCTACCCTGGGGTACTGCATAAACAGAGAAACATACAAGCATGCTACCTTGCCATTACAACTGAGGCAGCTAACGACCTATTAACATTAGCAAATATAACTCAGAGGACCATTTTTCCTAAAAGTTGAAACCACCACATCAGATGAAAAAAAAAAATGCTATAACAGGGCATATATAATGCAGCCTCATCACCCTTAAAAAAAACAACAATATTCAATTCTGCTACATTTTTATAGTATTATTTAGCGATGACAAGCTGAAGAAATGGAAGAAAACCTCTTTAAAGGGATTGTCTGGAGTGGAGAATTACTTTTTACAAAAAACTTAGAATGGGTTGCAAAAATAAAAGAAGTAATACTCACTTCACTAATCCCCATCACTCTCTTTCCAATGCTTCTTATGTCCCCCACAAGTTTCTACTCCCTGGTCCTTCTTGACATGCAGGAAATGACTGCTCAGCCAAGTACTTACTAAAGCGAGACACCACTGTAGCCAATTATGTCATGTCCATCATGTCTTACCTGATGGACAATCCCTTATTAGACTGTGAAGCAGGTTTTTACCTTCACTCCTAAGAAAAAACCACAGGTCACACACCTGAGTATGATAACAATCTGAATTTTAACCAGTAGCTCCATCTCTCAAGAAACAAAGGTGAAAGGAAAGGGCCCCCACCAGACAATGGCAAAGAGTAGAAACTCCATTTGCTGTGGAGTAAATAAAATGTATGTACAGAGCCAGCTATGTGTTTCCTTACATAGGCTGTAAAATGCATAATTTCCTGAAATGAATTCGGTTTTATGCAAATATTGCTGACGCTGTAATGTGGCTTATTCTTGCGTTACATTGTTACTTTCTGCTGCAAGATTATACTGCAAAGACAAACTGATGCTTTTGGAGTTCTTCCAAGAATTTTTGTACAAGAACTGTGAAATGCTTAGAAAAATTAGTATTAGACTTTCAGAGGAAAAACGGGATTTCAATGATGGCTTCCCAAAATGTTTGAAGGACTCTTGAGGGACTATATACAGGAGTATGTGACTGTTAATAATATTATAAGTGATAACCAACATGGGTTCACCAAGGACAGAAGTTGTCAGACTAACCTGATTTGTTTTTATGAGGAGGTGAGTAGTAGCCTGGACAGAGGGGAGGCTGTGGATGTAGTGTTTCTGGATTTTGCAAAGGCTTTTGATACTGTCCCTCATAGACGTTTCATTGGTAAAGTAAGGTCTATAGGCTTGGAAAGTATAGTTTGTAATTGGATTGAAAACTGGCTGAAGGATTATGGGCAGAGAATTGTGGTCAATGATTCCTATTCAGAATGGTCCCGGGTTATAAGTGGTTTACCCCAAGGTTCAGTGCTGGGCCTTCTATCGTTTAATGTATTTATTAATGATATCGAGGACGGGATTAATAGCACAATTTCTATTTTTGCAGATGACACCAAGCTGTGTAGTACTGTGCAGTCTATGGAAGATGCCCATTAAGGACAAGCTGACTTGAACACTCTGAGTGATTGGGCATCAACTTGGCAAATGAGGTTCAATGTGGATAAATGTAAAGTTATTTGGGCCGGACTGGGACTAAAAAGCAGCCCTGACACATAAAGCAAACCAGCCCACATACAGAGTTTATCGCTTTTCACATTAGAGTGCAACAGACGTGTAAAACCGCCCATTAGAGTTGTGATAAATCATAACTGTTCCACAGAAGCCCCATTAATTTCAAATATTAGTTCTGTAATATAAAAAATTATATATACTGTATTCTAAAAGCTACTGCAGTTAGCCTGCCCCCCAGTCTCACCCCTTTTCTGCCTAAAACCATACCCCCAAGTCCAACAGTTCCAGATCTGGAGGGACAGTCCTGGATTTTGGTGGCTGTCCCACTGTCCCAGGACAGTTGAGGTATGTCCAGCTTTCAACTGTCTCTGCCTCCACCATTCATTGTCCAGTGCTCTCCCCAGCAGCAGACTTGGTGCAGTAACCTCATTGCGCCTGCTGGACTGAATAATAGAGTTCCAAGGTCAGTGGATGATGATAATCTCCTGGCCTGTGTGCTTTTGAGCTGCCCTCAGCAGGTGACATGACGTGACTTCAACGTGCCTGCTGCTGGGGATGAGCTGCCACTGCAAGGAAATTGATCTGCGGTGTCGATTTTGAAATCTGCAGCATGTCAATTGTTTGTATTGATTTTCAGTGCACGCTTCTCCCTTTGCAAAAAAGGGAGCGATCTGGGGCAAAGCTGCGTCAAAATCCTTAACAAAATCCGTAAGTAACACATGCAGATTTTGTTACGGAATTGGTGTGGAAATGCAGCGAAAATCATGCTCAAAATCCATATATATAACACTGCTGTGTGCAGTTGTAGCCAAATGCTGCTGCAGGCCAGCTAGTTGCCCACCCCCATATACTAACAGCTGCTGCAGTTAGACTGCCCCAGGCCCCCTACAATCTCCTCCTTAAAAAAATAAAAATAAATACTAAATCACTAAAAACAACTGGCACCTGCAAAGAATTTGTGGACTGCATCAGGAGAGAAGGGCCCAGAGCTCCATCTTCACTGATGTGTGATGTGTGGCCTGGGTAACTACAGGAGTCACTGCAGAGAGGAAGAAGGAGGCTCCGGCGGGAGACAGCAGCCCCAGCGACAGCACACGCCATCACTTAAAGGGATGGCTGGGATTGGCGGACCACCTAACGTTTAAGAGTGGCAGCCCACTGGGCGGAAATATCTTATCTTGCACTAAAGGGGTTGTCTGAGACTAGAAAAAGAGTGTGATTTTTTTTTTTTTTGTTCAGCACCACTCTTGTCTGTTGTCTGTGCCTGGTATTGCAACATTCTTAAATGGGGCTAAGCCACATAAGGACAGACTGGTGCTCATCATGTGAGATCTCATAGGTTGTTCATAGAGATCCAAGGGGCAACCACGCCTTGGATCTTTAGAGGTTTAGCCTCTCAGTGTCAGTGAAATATAGTCACCCACCTATGTCTTTATACTAGTTGCCAGCTATAAAAATTTGTACAGTTTGCCAATTTCATAAAAAATAAAGTTATGAGGGACTTTGTATACTGCAGGGAATTTTAATTCATTTTAATTACCTTTTGTATAGGTCCCAGTTTGTTTATTTGTTTGGATAATGTTCTCAGGGGTATCTAAATGGTGGAAAGATTGGACATGCTGTACATTAACTTCTGCCTTTGAAGCTCTCGCTTATTTTATGTACATACTGTAACTATGTATTTTATGACTGAGGTCTCTTTTGTGCTATTTCTTGTGATGGCATCAGCTTGAATGTATTGGAAGTATACTTGTAGACACAGAGGAGCATTTATCAAATGTTTTAGTTACAGTTGTGTTCAAAATTATTCAACCCCCACTGAAATTGAGTGTTTTGGCCAGTTTGACATTGATTTTGATCATTTCAGTCATCTTGTTTACAATTAAATCAAAGAGGCCCTTGTAAGTCAGACAAATATAACATAACATTTATAATGAAATAACTACAAATGTCTTTTCTGTGCTCACATCATTATCAGTTTTATTCAACCCCCAAGTGACATTCAATCTTAGTACTTAGTACAACATCCTTTTCCAGTTATAACAGCTTTTAAACGTGAAGCATAGCTTGACACAAGTGTCTTGCAGAGATCTACGGGTATCTTCACCCATTCTTCATGGGCAAAAGCCTCCAGTTCAGTCACATTCTTAGGCTTGCGCGCTGCAACTGCTTTCTTTAAGTCCCACCAGAGGTTCTCAATCGGATTTAAGTCTGGTGACTGCGATGGCCACTTCAAAATGTTCCAGCCTTTAATCTGCAACCATGCTCTAGTGGACTTGGAGGTATGCTTGGGATCATTGTCCTGTTGAAAGGTCCAACGTCTCCCAAGCCTCAGGTTTGTGACGGACTGCATCACATTTTCATCCAATATCTCCTGGTACTGAAGAGAATTCATGGTACCTTGCACACGCTGAAGCTTCCCTGTACCTGTAGAAACAAAACAGCCCCAAAGCATGATTGCCCCCCGCCATGCTTCACAGTAGGCAAGGTGTTCTTTTCTTCATAGGCCTTGTTCTTCCTCCTCCAAACATAGCGTTGATCCATGGGCCCAAACAGTTCTAATTTTGTTTCATCAGTTCACAGAACACTATCCCAAAACTTTTGTGGTTTGTCCACATGACATTTGGCATACTGCAGTCGACTCTTCTTATTCTTTGGAGACAGCAAGGGGGTGCGCCTGGGAGTTCTGGCATGGAGGCCTTCATTACGCAGTGTGCGCCTTATTGTCTGAGCTGAAACTTCAGTACCCGCATCTGACAAATCTTTTTTTCAGTTTCTCAGCAGTCACACAGGGACTTTTGTCCACTTTGCGCTTCAGGTAGCACACAGCAGTCAAAGTCAGCATCTTCTTTCTGGCACGACCAGGTAGCGTTTCAACAGTGCCCTTTGCCTTGAATTTGCGAATGATGCTTCCTATGGTGTCTCTTGGTATGTTTAACAGCTTTGCAATCTTCTTATAGCCATTGCCCTTCCTGTGAAGAGAAATCACCTCTTCTCTTGTCTTCCTGGACCATTCTCTTGACTTCACCATGTTTGTAAACCCACCAGTATATGTCTAGAAGGAGCTGAGTATCACAGGCATTTTACATCTGCCTAATTGCTGCTTATTATGCTTGATTGCTGCTCCTTGACATCCACAGGTGTTTTCAATACCTGATCGAAAACACTTGAATGAACCTCTGTTCTTAAGAGTGGTGGTCTTTAAGGGGTTGAATAATTGTGTCCATGAAGAAATCACAAAAAAAAACATTTAATACTGTATTACAAAAACAATTGATGTTATTTTAGTTGCATTTGGTTCTTTAAAAAGTCCTTGTAAGATTTCATTCTGAACACAATTACAAATGTACACTAAATTCCCTAAAACCCTTTACAGCATTGGGGGTTGAATAATTTTGAACACAACTGTAAGTGCTGTCGTTAAGAGAAAAAAATAAAAGTTTTGCATGTCTGATACCTTTATTGGCTAACACAAATAGAAGCAATGATACTACATAGCAAGCTTTTGAAACATCATGAATCCCTTCATCAGACGTACTACAAGAATGTATGAAGAAACAGCAATATACACCACTACTTACAAAAAGTTAGAGATATTTGGCTTGTGGGTGAAATTTCAGGATGAACCTAAAATTCACTCTAACCTTTACAGGTGAACGTAATGTAATCTTCTGTAAACTTTTAAATGCACATGTCCAACTGTTCAATGATTCAAACAGGTGTTTGATCCATCATTCGCCAAATAAATTTCCTAGAATTGGTATTTAAACAGTCCTCCTCATCATGCTGTTCACATTTTGACATCATGAGACCAAGACAACACCTAACAATTGATCAACAGTACCTCACCATTGTGAGGCTTCAAGCAGGATGTTCTCAGACGGAAGTGGCCACTGAGCTTAGAGTGTCACAGAGTGTCATCAGCAGGTTGCAACAGAAATACAGAGAAACTGGAAGAGTTACAGAAAGGCAAAGAAGTGGACATCCTTTGGCAACATCCCACACTGATGACTGCTTAATTGTGAACAATGCCCTGCGGAACCAGATGATGAATGCCACACAACTCCAGGCACATTTAAGGAAGGTGAGATGGACCCAGGTGTCACGTCTGACCATTTGAAACTACGCGACCTGCAAGGGTACCTGACCACACCACCAGGCACAGGAATCATCGTCTTGTATGGGCCAGGAAACATCTACGCTGGACTAGGGACCAGTAGGCCTCAGTGCTGTTCACTGATGAAAGTCGATTCACACTGAATAGAAATGATGACCTCCAACAATGTACCCCAGAACCTCAATAAACTGAGGGTCGCCCTTCAAGAAGAGTGGGATGCATTGCCTCAGCAGAAAATAAGTCGCAAACAGCATAAGACATCATTGTCAAGCTGTAATTGATGCTCAAGGCCACATGAGACATGAGTTATTGAGACATTGACATTTTTTGTGGGGATATACCCACCACTGTTGTTGGTTTTTGTTTTAAAAAATTGTTTGAGATGAGGAAATCACCATTGCATGTTTCTGCTTAAATGCCCTACTTTCATGTAGTGTAAACTTTTTATGTTTTTCATACAATTATCCCAAAATTTTTGTGAGTAGTATATATACAATAAGAACAGAGACATGGTGTAAAGGCTACTTTCACACTGCCGTTTCTGGGTCCTCTTGTGAGATCCGTTTCAGTGATCTTACAAGCGGCCCAAAACTGATCAGTTTAGCCCCAATGCATTCTGAATGGATAAGGATCCGTTCAGAATGCATCAGTTTGGCTCCCTTCCGCCTCCATTCCGCTCTGGATGCGGACACCAGCGTTTTGGTGTCCGCCTGACGATGCTGAGTCAAATGGATCCAGCCTGACTTACAATCCGTTTTCATTGACACAATATGGTGCAATTGAAAATGGATCTGTTTTGACTTTGTTCATGATAATGCAAACGGATCTGTTCTGAACGGATACAAGCATTTGCATTATCAGTGCAGATCCGTCTGAGCAGATACAAGACGGATCCGCACCAAACGCAGGTCTGAAAGTAGCCTAATGAATGGACATTTGAAAAACAACAAAATTTCAAAAATCTTGAGAACGAGTCCTTAATTATATTACAGATAAGCCGTGTGAACGTTTTATGGTCCCAAAATTGATGTTATTTCAGAGACCTGGTACCACCACTATCTATGTCTATAGAAGACTCTTTAGATCTTGTAGTGTCATAAGTCCCTGTGGCGTAAAAAGGGGACACCAGTTTATGGCGTGGAAAATGGTGTTAAACTACGCCAGCAAGTGTTGCACGGCCTGCGGAACCAAGCTCCACCCGCGCATAGTGATTAAGACCAGCGTATAAAATCCTGGTCTTAGTAAATGGCCCCCCTGGTGTTTATAACTCTAGTCTTAGTATATCTGCTTCACAATCTTTCTTCATTTCCAGTATGGGAAAATTACCCTTGAGGATACCATATTTATATTTGTAAAAATAGTATATAGGGGGAGTTTTATGAAATAGCTTATGCCACAAAAGTAGCGTATAAAAGTTGCAAATTATGCTACACGCCATAGTTGTGCCATAATATGAAAATATTAGCACTGACTTACTTGGATGGAAGATTAGTACCGCTATTTACCACCTCACCCCTTTCCCCATTAACAAACACATGGAGACCTTATTTTTGGTGTCAAAAGGCCATAGTGGCCCATTTATTAACAGATTAACCATCATAACATTTTCTTTACATAACTTGCATGTATCTGAACAATGTTCCAACTTCATAACCCCTTGATAATGAGGGATCCTAGAAGGCAAGCCCATCATATTAATTTATTTAACCTTACCCTTGGCTGCACTCACCGACCCAAGGGCACTAAACATTAACATCATGCCCCTGCAGGCCTTCTAGCCCAAGCAGGAGCCCCCATTCTTCAACTCACCAAACCTCGTAAGATGCACGCCGCAAAGAGTCATGCAACTCTTCCAAATAGTTTTTCCTCCCAGAATCCCTCTTCTACCTGCCTACCACTACAACAACCCACCCCTCCTCAGGAGAATCAATACAAATTAAGGACGGGTGGGCGAGAACTTACAACCTATCTCCCGGTCAATTGGCTAACTCCACCCCTAACTCCCTTAAAAACTGCCTGCCAACCTGCCCTGCCCCACCCCCTGCTCCACCAACCACTACCTATATCCCTTTTCTTTAAATTATTTAACCCTATTCTTGCCTACAACTTCCCCCTAAGTCAATATGTAGGGGTCAGTGTGATGACTTATTCCAGCCACCAAAGGTCGATGTGGCTTTGAGTAAAGGAGTTGAATTGTTGTTGGTTCTTAGAAGAGTCGAGAGAACAGGAAGTTCCCGGGTCTGGGCTGGCGTGTGTGTGCCCTGGAGGCTGTGAGGCTGGCTGCCATGTCAGGGAACAGATCAAGATCTGAAGTGCTGCAGCTGTAAACAAGAGAGAGAGAGAGAAGCAGGCCACGTGCTGAGACAAGTAAGCGACCGATTCAGGAGCCAGAGGACACGTGCCACCACGTTCCGGACAAGACAAGCATCTACCTCATGGGAAAAGACTACATTACAGACCTCTACTCAGATGATTCCAGAACTGTGAGTGTGCACTGGTGCTAATCCACGGTAGGGAATAGAGCAGGTTTTATTAGTCAGAGCGCTGTAGAAGCGCGCCCTCGTTAGCAGGGATCAGACAGGATTATAGAAGAGGAGAGTAGCCTGTATTTCTATCTGCATGCTTATGAGAACGCATTTGTTATATTACACTTCAAATATCCTTCCTGTAACGTTGTGCAAATTTGTTAATACTGTTCTTGCCATTTACCGATTGCGCCCCCTGGCGTATCGGTACAGTACTGTTAATCTTAAGTGCCGGACGTTATATTTTGTTGTTCAATAAAAACCGGCATTTGTTCAGTCTCCTCCTCTGCTGTACCGTATTTTAATCCTGCATTGCGGTCTTTCCCCCACCAGACCACTACAAATATGCCATTCCGCTATGGCTGCACCCTGCTCTATCGCTCTCTCTTCCTGACACTTTTCTAAAGTGGCAGAAAAATGAGAGGGGGGCTTAGTGGGAGAGGGTGCGACTTCCTACTAGCCGGAGTTACTCTAATTTATGATAATAACTGGAACAAATTAGAGATGAAGTCTCTGCCAGCCACTAGCTGGCATAGATTTGAGTTTCTGAAGCCTGGAATGCCAGAGTTGTGCCTAATTTATTAGGAGGCATCTGCCTCTTAATAAATTAGGCACATCTCACTCCAGCACACAGGGGATGAAGATTGGTGTATGGAACGCCAGTCTTGATAAAACCCAACAAAGTTTTCTCCAAAATGTTTTGGAATACAACGGGCAAATAAAATCTTTATTGGAATTTATTGGAAGCCTTTATTGATTTAATATTATGCATGTTTTTTTGCTTCTCACTGTTGAATGACCATGCTAAACTACTGACAGCAATAGATTGCAGCTAGGGAAAGAAGGACAAAAAAAACTTGTGGAGCTCTTCTCATTAGGAGAAGTGATAATATGAAGTTGTATTGCCAAATGCCCAATTCCCTTCTCTCAATTGCCTAGGGTGAGGCTTTATTGTGACGTGCTCTCTACATTGTGATGCTTCGCATACCCTCTCCTCTGCTCTGAATGACGGTTGTAGCATTCAACAGGAGAACACTACAGCTGTCACTCAGAGCAGAGGGAGGAGACGTGACACACCTTAATGCAGACAGCACTTGAGTGTAAAGCACCGTCTCCTGAGCACTTGAGAGAGCAGAATTTGGCAGCAAAAAACTTTACATTCTCACTACTCCTTAATATATATGATTGTCTGGCTCTACTTAGTTCATAACTAGAGATGAGCGAATTTCTCAAAAATTGGATTCGGCCAGCTCGCCGAATTTTCCGAAAAAATTTGTTTCGATACTAATTTATTTGTGGCGAATTGCGTTAACCAAATAACTCAAGTGTGAACTCAGCCTTCCAGATCAATGTTAGTGTCAAAAAGAAGCGCACTCCTTTTACACCGTCGGCAGCTGATTCCACAAAGATGTCTACAGAACCTGTTCTATTAAAAGCTTATACAAGCAGAGTGGAGTGGGTGTCAGCAAAAAGTTTGTGTTGATGTCACTGATTATTTTGCCCTTCCTCTGATCCGTAAGAACAATAACCCATCAAAAACGGATCCTGTCTGTGGAGCATCCGCGTTCACTCGGTCAGTATTTGGTCAGTAATCCATAAGCATTGCTAAAGCCAAAAAAAACAGGAGTGGATCCAAAACAGAGATGATACGTGAATGGAATATTTGCATGTCTTCTGTGTTTTGTACCCACTCCTGCTATTGGCTACCAAATCATAAGCCAATTCTGATGCAAAATAGGGACCATGTCATGCAGGCCTTACAGCTGTTACATAGACAGGGTCCGTTGTGCATCTCATTTTTCCTTCCTTCTGACAGATCAGAAGAAGGGTCAAATAAACGATGATGTCAGCCAGGCCGAAAGGCAAAATAGTGGCCCAGTCATGAAGTGGGGAGGTTGGGAACAGCATGAGAAGTCCAGAGAGTGACCCTATGACATAGTAGTGAGGTGGAAGTAGCATGAGGAGACCACAGAGTGGCCCAATGACAGAGTCTGGAAGTGGCAGCAGCATCAGGAGGAGGCCGCATTTGTGTGATTGACTGCAGTGTTGTCCAATGACCAAATATCCCTGTCTATATGAAGTTTGGCCAATTAGAGCTGGGGTTTGGCCTTTCCAGCATGTTGCAAATTCATAAACGCGCGTTCGAACGCGCGTTTTCAGTGTCAAAAACGTGCAAAATACAAGCGTTGCGCGTTCCCATTGAAGTCTATGGGCCAAAACACTCGACAAACGCCCCAAAAAAAGCTCAAGTACTTGTTTATGCGACGGGCGTTTTTCAGCGCGTTCGAACGCGCTGTAAAACGCGAAAATGTGAACCAGTCCCATAGGGAAGCATTGGTTTGCATCGGTTATGCGTTTTACAGCGCATTCGAACGTGCTGTAAAACGCGCAAGTGTGAACTGAGGGTAATAGGCTGCTGTTAGTAGCCCTTCTCTCTGGTTAACAGAGGCAGACCCCCTCCCTCTTCATGATGAAGCTTCATGTCATTCTTGGCATTTGACTTAGGATATGCCACCAATGTCCAATAAGTGTGTATCCCATCGCAAGAACCCGGCCCCCAAAGTAAACGAGGGCTCACTGCACAAGCATGGCCACCTCTTCATTCACTGTCATGAGAGTTCTGGAAATAGCCGGGGCTTGGCTATTTTCAGCACTCCCATAGAAATGAAAAAGAGTGTGGCTGCGCTTACACTGTGTGCCCTCATTCTAATGCCTTGAAAACCTATTCATACCCCTTGAACTTTTCCACATTTTTACTCGTTACATCAACAAACTTAAATGTATTCTATTGAGATTTTATGTGATAGACCAACACAAAGTAGCAAGTATGTTTGAAGAAAATGAGACATGGTTTTCAAAACTCCCAGAGATCACCTAGCGATACTCCACCAAAGTGGAGATGGGCCAACAACTTTAATCAAAATTACTTGGATGGTATGTGACATGTACTGCTTCTAAATGTGGATGTGTTATGGGGCAGTGGTCTAGCTTCTACAGATTTTTGCAACCATCTTTGATGTAGAGTAAGGGTCCTTTAACACAGGACAATCATAGCTACTAACAAGAGTTTATCAACAATATACAACTTAATCGATGCTTGTTAAAAGACCTCTTCACAAGGCCCAAAGTAAAATGAATGGGGGGACAAGTGATTGGTATTATGAACGTTCATCTCCCACCAGGGGCGTAACTAACATAGCGGCAGACTATGCGACTGCTATGGGGCCCAGGGCAAGAGGGAGCCCAGTCTTAGTTGGGATCATCTCCTCTTCTACTAAAGGTGAAGGACTCTGCTCTCTAAAGGAACAACTTTTAGCAAATGAGGCAGTGGAAAAAAATGGCCCAAGGCTCAACAGTTTAGGTAGAAACCTTTCTGTCCTGTGTGGAGGGCCTGTTTGATCCTTGCTATGGAGCCCTAACTTCTCTATGTATGCCACTGTCTTCCACCATTTTTTAAATTCCCACATGAGGGATGCAATTACCTGACAAACTAGGTGATCTATGGCACACATTGTGGCTGTGCTGCATTTTGGTTGCAGCAACAAAACGCATTAAAAAGCATGCGATTTTCCAAAGCTGTATGCATTTTTTTTTTTTGCCACATCCAGAACACAGCACAACCGTGACATGTGGCATCACTCTTACTCTGGCCAATAATCAGGAATTAACGTACCCAATAATTGTCCCTGATCATGTGAATGTTTAAAAGGTCCTTAAAGATTGTGTTTCCCAATTACACTATGAGAAACAAGCCCTTTTTAGCAAGAAAAATAAATAAATAAATCAAGTTAAAATATGGCTTTGAAAGGTGCCAACAAATCAGTACTCATAATGTATACATGTTTTTTAAAGGGTTTCTGTCACCAGATTTGGGCATCATAAGCTGTCTGACATTAGCTATGTGCCAATGTCAGACCATTCCAATAATGTTAATCATATGCCCCTCTGACCTTTTATAAGGCTTAAAAAATGTATTTATATTATATGCAAATAAGCCTCTAGGAGCAGGGAGGGCGTTGCCCCTGCTCCTAGAGGCTCCGTGTTCCCACCTGCAGCCATGCCCCTCTTCTTGTGATTGACAGGCCATGCAGCCTGCCTCCGGCACCGTCTGCCTTCCGAAATCTCGCGCCTGCGCCGTCCACTTGTGTATACAGCGCAGGCGCAGTGAGCTGAGGATAGCTGTGCCTGTGCCCTCCCTGCTCCTAGAGGCTAATTTGCATATAATATAAAGATTTTTTTTTAGCCTTATAAAAGGTCAGAGGGGCATATTATTAACATTATTAGGTTTGACATTGGCACATAGCTAATGTCAGACAGCTTATGATGCCCAAATCTGGCGACAGAAACCCTTTAAAGTTTATAAACCAATCGTTAAAATACTGTATGAAGTATTAGCAGAACAAGTCAGTTTAGTTCTGAACCAACCATTCATTAATCAACTGCTGGTCATAAATGTTCACAGGTCGCCAAACTAACAAGAATCTTCTAATAAAATACTAAGGTAATCTAACGAATGCAATAGAGATTGTCATGTTCAGCCACAACTCTCATACAATGTAGGCCCTTGTCTACACACAGAAATGCAAGATAAGGTTAATTGCTTGCTGTTCTTTTTACATGTTTTATTAAAATCTGATTACACAACAATCCTTGGATCTTTGGCTGGTTATAAACCCCTTCAAGGTCGAGCTGCAGAACGAATTTTAAGCAGCCAATTTAGTGAGCAGTTCAGAACTGTATGCTCAGCTCACGTCATCAAAACCCTGCAAGAGGCCAAATGTTCAGGATGTCCCTGCAGATTTCTGTCGAGGTTCACTTGATTAGATGTAGGTATGTCAATACCAAAATTGCATTACTGGTGCAGCTAAATAGTTTAGAAGTCAGCTCAGTAAACTCCATGGAAGCAAAGCAATGACTGTGTAGTGGCGGGCCTGTGGAGCATGACTCATTTTCTCATCTTAGGGTACATCTACACAGCAATTTTGGCAATAACATGTATCGAGCCCAAGTGTCACAGTGTATCAGAGCTGTCATAGGAATGGTCGCATCGGGTCATAAAAAAAACTCCAGTGATATTTTACAATTCTTGTGTTGCGGCCACCACAGCAAATATGTGAGTCACTCATTCATTTCTATGGCAGCCCCGTTTCTTTGTGATCTTTGCACATGTGACAGCTGTCGTTTCCAAAATTGCCTCGTAGACGTACCCTTAACTATGTATTTTTCACAGTTTCTATAGTCATAAATGTTCTCCTATTTTGTCCCCACTAATAGTGTTCTGTAGAATGTATGACTAAATTATTCAGCCTGACTAAGACCATAATGAGTTTTACATTCTTTCATGATAACACACCAGGATGTACTTAAGTGACCCATACAACAATATTAGAAATGTTGAAGAACCATGAAAAATAAGTAAGACTAGGTTCACATGTCTGGTATGCTGGATCATCGCTGCACCCCATTATAGTCAGTAGGGATCCGGTGCTGAACTGTAGCAAACAGTAATGCCTTATCCCGGGAAATCCTGCCAGATCCACTGCTGCAGATGTGAATGGAACCTAAGAACCTATTTACTAATCTCTGGTAGGGGCTCTCTACATTAGAGTGTGACCACACTGCTTTCCCTCAATGCTGACAATCAGTAACTCCAATTATCAATGTCCAAGACAGGGTAGGACTGACCAGTTGGGCATTACCAAAGGACCCATGGTCAGTATTGCTGAAATGAAAAAGAAAGGCAGCCAAAAATCTAATCTTAAGTTTAAAGATTTAAAGAATACGCCTTTCTAAAGGAGTGTTTAGTGGTCACTACAGGAACTGTTTTGTAGGAGAATCATCTATTCCCCACTTATTTATTATAGTGCTGTTGTTAATTTCTTCTTTCAAGGATATTTATTGCTTAGTTGAGATGCTGGTGGATTTCAACATGACAAATCCTTTTTTCTCATGTTATAAACACCACTGTTAGAGGTGCCTGGCAACAGATTATTTTCCCCCGGCTGAGCGTGCATATATATTGGGGGATCGGGAGGAATAGCTGTTCGGACAACAGCTACATAAGGTGTATGTCTACCTTTAAAGGGACATGCCTGTCAAAATGTTTTTATCAAATATTAACAACTTATATGAATATTCTATGTAATAAAATAAAAAAAATGGGAGGATTGTTTTCTGGACATTGAATGGGATGAGCTGTGCCCCGGCATGTGACTGATTATCTTGACTAGAGATGAGCGAATTTCTCAAAAATTCGATTTGGCCGGTTCACCAACATTTTCTAAAAAATTTGGTTTGATCCGAATCTATTTGTGGCGAATCGTGTTAAAAAATGGCTATTTCCTGGCTGCAGAGAGCCTTTATAGTGATGTAGAACATTGTGCAGTAACACACATAGGGAGTATGCTCTGGTAGTGAAACAATACTGTGAGTCAGTATGACATGCAGATGATAGGCGCCGCTTTTAGAATCACTGACACTTCACTTATTTGGGCAGTCACGGGGCCAAAACTGACCAAATAACTCAAGTGTAAACTCAGCCTACAGGTCAATGTTAGCATCAAGAAGAAGCGCACTCCTTTTACACCGTCGGCAGCTGATTCCACAAAGATGTCTACAGAACCTGTTCTATTAAACACTTATACAAGTTGAGCCCCCCCCGACAGACTGGAGAGGGTGTCAGCAGTAAG
This sequence comes from Bufotes viridis, assembly GCA_033119425.1. Taxonomy (NCBI): domain Eukaryota; kingdom Metazoa; phylum Chordata; class Amphibia; order Anura; family Bufonidae; genus Bufotes; species Bufotes viridis. The sequence goes on along the minus strand of CM065590.1, from coordinate 77,752,902 downwards.
TTTGTGTTGACGTCACAAATTATTTTGCCCTTCCTCTGATCCGTCAGAACAATAACCCCCAAAAAACGGATCCTGTCTGTGGAGCATCCGCCTTCACTCGGTCAGTAATCTATCAGTATTGCTAAAGCCAAAAAAAAAAAAACAGGAATGGATCCAAAACAGAGATGAAACGTGAATGGAATATTTGCATGTCTTCTGTGTTTTGTACTCACTCCTGCTTTTGGCTACCAAATCTTAAGCCAATTCTGATGCAAAATAGGAACCATGTCATGCAGGACTTACAGCTGGTACATAGACAGGATCGTTGTGTGTCTCATTTTTCCTTCCTTCTGACAGATCATAAAAAGGGTCAAATAAATGATGATGTCAGTCAGGCCGAAAGGCAAAATAGTGGCCCAGTTATGAAGGGGGGAGGGTGGGAACAGCATGAAAAGTCCACAGAGTGGTCCTATGACATAGTGGTGAGGTCAGCAGCATAAGGAGACCACAGAGTGGCCAAATGACAGAGCATCAAGGAAGAAGCTACAGAGTGGCACAATGACAGTGTGGAGGTGGCAGCATTAGCATAAAAAAGAAACAGAGTGGCACAATGGCAAAGTGTGGAGTTGGCAGCAGCAGCATCAGGAGGAGGCCACAGGGTGGCACAATGACAGTGTGGAGGTGGCAGCAGCAGCAGCATGAGGAGACCACAGATTGGCACAATGACAGTGTGGAGGTGGCAGCATTAGCATCAAGAGGCAGTAAAGTGGCACAATGGCAAAGTGTGGAGACGGCAGCAGCAGCATCAGGAGGAGGCCACAAAGTGGCACAATGACAGAGTGTGGAGGTGGCAGCAGCATGAGGAGGAGGGCACAGGGGGGCACAATGACAGTGAGGAGGTGGCAGCATCAGGAGGCCACAGAGTAGCACAATGACAGAGTATGGAGGTGGCGGCAGTACCAGGCACAATGACAATGAGTGTGGAGATGGCAGCAGCAGCATCAGAAGGCCACAGAGTGGCACAATGACAGAGCATCAAGGAAGAAGCTACAGAGTGGCACAATGACAGTGTGGAGGTGGCAGCATTAGCATCAAAAAGCAACAGAGTGGCACAATGGCAAAGTGTGGAGTTGGCGGCAGCATCAGGAGGAGGCCACAGGTTGGTACAATGACAGTGTGGAGGTGGCAGCAGCAGCATGGGGAGACCACAGTGGCACAATGATAGTGTGGAGGTGGCAGCAGCAGCATCATCAGGAGGAGGCCACAGGGTCGCACAATGACAGTGTGGAGGTGGCAGCAGCATCAGGAGACCACAGAGTGGCAAGGTAACATAGAGTTGAGGTAGCAGCAGCAGCAGGAGACTACAGAGTGGCAAGGTAACATAGTGTGGAGGTGGCAGCAACTTCAGGAGACCACAGAGTGGCAAGGTGACATAGTATGGAAGTGTCAGCAGCATCAGGAGACCACAGAGGGCAAGGTGACATAGTGTGGAGGTGGCAGCAGTATCAGGAGACCACAGAGTGGCAAGATGACGTAGTGTGAAGGTGGCATCAGCATCAGGAGACCACAGAGTGGCAAGGTGACATAGTGTGGAGGTGGCAGCCGCATCAGGAGACCACAGAGTGGCAAGGTGACATAGTGTGGAGGTGGTAGCAGCATCAGGAGGAGGCCACAGGGTCTCAAAATGACAGTGTGGATGTGGCAGCAGTATCAGGAGACCACAGAGTGGAAAGGTGACGTAGTGTGAAGGTAGCAGCAGCATCAGGAGACCACAGAGTGTCAAGGTGACATAGTGTGGTGGTGGCATCAGCATCAGGAGACCACAGAGTGGCAAGGTGACATAGTGTGGAGGTGGCAGCCGCATCAGGAGACCACAGAGTAGCAAGGTGACATAGTGTGGAGGCGGCAGCAGCATCAGGAGGAGGCCACAGGGTCACAAAATGACAGTGTGGATGTGGCAGCAGCATCAGGAGGCCACAGAGTGGCAAGGTGACATAGAGTTGAGATTGCAGCAGCATCAGGAGACCCCAGAGTGGCAAGGTGACATAGTGTGGAGGTGGTAGCAGCATCAGGAGACCACAGAGTGGCAAGGTGACATAGTGTGGAGGTGGCAGCAGCATCAGGAGGAGGCCACAGGTTGGTACAATGACAGTGTGGAGGTGGCAGCAGCAGCATGGGGAGACCACAGTGGCACAATGATAGTGTGGAGGTGGCAGCAGCAGCATCATCAGGAGGAGGCCACAGGGTCGCACAATGACAGTGTGGAGGTGGCAGCAGCATCAGGAGACCACAGAGTGGCAAGGTAACATAGAGTTGAGGTAGCAGCAGCAGCAGGAGACTACAGAGTGGCAAGGTAACATAGTGTGGAGGTGGCAGCAACTTCAGGAGACCACAGAGTGGCAAGGTGACATAGTATGGAAGTGTCAGCAGCATCAGGAGACCACAGAGGGCAAGGTGACATAGTGTGGAGGTGGCAGCAGTATCAGGAGACCACAGAGTGGCAAGATGACGTAGTGTGAAGGTGGCAGCAGCATCAGGAGACCACAGAGCGGCAAGGTGACATAGTGTGGAGGTGGCATCAGCATCAGGAGACCACAGAGTGGCAAGGTGACATAGTGTGGAGGTGGCAGCCGCATCAGGAGACCACAGAGTGGCAAGGTGACATAGTGTGGAGGTGGTAGCAGCATCAGGAGGAGGCCACAGGGTCTCAAAATGACAGTGTGGATGTGGCAGCAGTATCAGGAGACCACAGAGTGGAAAGGTGACATAGTGTGGTGGTGGCATCAGCATCAGGAGACCACAGAGTGGCAAGGTGACATAGTGTGGAGGTGGCAGCCGCATCAGGAGACCACAGAGTAGCAAGGTGACATAGTGTGGAGGCGGCAGCAGCATCAGGAGGAGGCCACAGGGTCACAAAATGACAGTGTGGATGTGGCAGCAGCATCAGGAGGCCACAGAGTGGCAAGGTGACATAGAGTTGAGATTGCAGCAGCATCAGGAGACCCCAGAGTGGCAAGGTGACATAGTGTGGAGGTGGTAGCAGCATCAGGAGACCACAGAGGGGCAAGGTGACATAGTGTGGAGGTGGCAGCAGCATCAGGAGACCACAGAGCGACCCAGTGACAGAGTGGGGAGGTGGGTGGCAATATCAGCACCAGCTAAAGATGGTCGGTGAAAGAAGAAGCACTTGGCATCAGATGTGTGGCATCAGGCGGGTGGCAGCATCAGAGTAGTAGCTGAGGCAGGTAGCCAGAAGAAACCGGTCTCTTTTATCAAAGCGTTAGTGTGGCACCATGGATGATCTAGTCTGATGCATCAAGCATTGGTGGGTGGAAATCCTGGCTGACCCATGTCTGATTCATCTTGACAAAGATCAGTCTCTCCACATTTTGGGTGGAGAGGCAAGTTCTTCTTTGGGTAACTATGGCCCCAGCCGCACTAAACACCCGCTCTGTTGCCACACTACTGGCCGAGCAGGACAGCTTTTGAAGGGCAAACTCAACCGGTTGAGGCCACAATTCCAGTTTGGCTGCCCAGTAGTCCAGCGGATCTTCAATGTGGGGTGGCAGCGTGCTGTCCAAGTATGCCACCACCTGCTGCTTCAGGTCCTGCACCAGGTCTAGCTTCTGCTGCTGCTGGTGAGCAGTTTTATCACTAGGCGGGTCAAGAAAGCTGCTCATCAGCGACTCTAGACTAAAGTTGCTGTTGATGGAGGTGGAACTGCTCCTACCCCCCACCCTGCCACAGCAGCCATGGCAGAGGAATGTGAGCGCAGAGGGCCCCCCGGTCCGACCTGCGAGAGGATGGACAATGGCACAGATAGGCAGTGGCCAACTGACTACATAGGATGTCTCTATAGTGGTTCAGTTTGTCCTCCCTCTCAGCGGGTGAAAAAAGGCCCCCATTTTGGACCTTTAGCGAGGGTTCAACAAGCTGGAGAGCCAGAAGTCATCCCTCTGCCGAATGGTGACAATTCGGCTGTCACTACGCAAGCAAGTGAGCATGCATCGGGCCATTTGTGCAAGTGACTCGGAGGGACTCCCTGCCTCCATCTCCACTGTATATTGCCACAGTGTGTCTGGGTCCTGTGCCTCATCTTCCTCACCGCCCTGTAGCTCCTCTGGCTGCTCCTGCTCCTCCTCTCCTGTCATCTGTGTCGAAAAAGAACCCATTTCGCTACACATTGCTTTTGCTCCAATGTCCTCCTCCTCTTCCAGTTCAGCCCCCACAGGGCTCATGTGGCCATGAGATCAAGGCGCCATGTCTCCAATCCCCTGACCAGATAGATTTACCAGCATTTGTTCCAGGACATGAAGCAGTGGAATGACGTTGTTCATCCCGTAGTCCTGGAGACTGACAAATAACGTGGCCTCCTCAAAGGGCCTGAGCAAACAGCAGGTGTCATGCATGGGGAGTACTCCTGTCCACTTGGATCATCAAGAAATTGTTTATGGCCTTTCTCTGTTCGTATAGTTGGTCCAACATATGGAGGGTGGAATTCCAACGAGTGGAAACGTCGCATATCAGCCTATGTTGGGGGATGCAATTCTGCCGCTGCAGCTCAAGGAGGGTGTGCTTTGAGGTGTACGAGTGGCTGAAGAGTGTGCAAAGTTTCCTAGCCATTTTTAGTATGTCTTACAGATGGGTGGAAGACTTCAGGAACCGCTTGACAACAAGATTGAACACATGTTCCATGCAGGGCGCATGGCTCAGCCCTTCTTGCCGCAGCGCCGACACCATGTTCTTCCCGTTGTTGGTCACCATGGTTCCGATTTTGAGTTGTAAGCCAGGATTCGATTTCTTCACTGTGAATTGTCCCTGCAGTGGAGGCTGAGGAAACAGCAGGAACCACATTCACCCAGTGGACATGTATTGTCCCTGACCGTAGTTACAGCTTCACACGTCGGTGCTGCCGTGAACTTTGGCAAACACCGACAGGCTCAAGGACTGGCCAACCTTCTGTATTACATACGTGTGCAGGGCTGGTACTGCCTTTTTGGCAATGAGATGACGGCTTAGGACTCTCCACCTCAGCTCGGCACAAGCCATCAGTTCTCTGAAAGGTGCAGAGTCCACCACTTCCAAAGGGAGGGACTGCAGCACCAGCAACTTGGCCAGGAGCACATTCAGCTTCTGCGCCGTTGAATGAGTGCATGCATACTGTTGTCTCTTGGCAATCGCTTCGGTGATCGCTTGCTGACGAAATGACTGACAAGGAGTAGGAGGAGGAGCAGGAGCATCAGGACCAGCAGATGATGGTAAGGACAGACAGCTCCCTCCGACTGACTGCTACCGGCGCTGCTTTCGTGAACCCCTGCACCACTACTTTCCAGACGGCTAGGCTCCTGCAAAGCAAGTGGTCTACCCCGGACACATTTTGCTCCCGACCTCCCACTGCTGCCACCCTGGTTACTCCCCGCCACGCTAGTGACTTGTTGGCTCCACCACTGCCTCATGGGCAAGCTGCCACCCTCTTCTCCCGATGATGATGAACCTCCTAATTCACCCGGCTCTCAAGTGCGATCAGCTACATCATCATCATGGAGTACTTTCTGCAAGTCACTGATGTCCTCCTCAACGGTCTCTGGGTCAGAAGAAGCCGCACACCAGCTCCCATGCCACTCTCCTCATCACTATTTGCCCGCTTACCGGAGGAAGCGGCGGATGTCTCCTCCACATCTTGTCTGGCCAGTAGCTGCTGACTGTCCTCTAGTAGCTCGTCCTCGCTGTGTAATAGAGCTGAGCCCACAGCATATAATACTTCTCTGGCTGAGGGAAAGGAAAAGGACAGAGGCAGGTTGAGGACAGGTGGGGTCACAGGGCCTGCTCCCGGGCCATGGCAACTAAGGGTTGTGTCTGACGAACGCACAGATTCTTGGCTGGGGGTGTCTGATATCACTTGGGATGAAGTGGATGACCGAGTCAACCATTCAAGAACTGCTGGGTTGCTGGTCAAGACACGACCGCTAGATGACATCGGGAGCTCAGGCCTCTTGCTGTGACTCCTGCTGCCACACCACCTTAATCTGCTGCGACTTGTGCCTGCGCCAGAAACATTTAGGCCTCTGCCACTCCCCTGTGCAGAGACTGTCACTTCTCTGTCTGACATACTGTTAGATCAAATAAATAAATGAAAAGGAAATTGAAACGCCCCAAAAAAGTCTGTAATTTTCTCACTTCACCAAACAACGGCTAATAATAAGCCCTTTTCTTTTTTTTTCCCACTAATACACACCAAAAAGGGTTTGAGAAAATATAACTACACTGCTGAACAGCAAATAATATGTATTTTTGTGCTACTAATACACGCCAAAAAGGGCTGTAATTTTCTCACTTTACCACACAACGGCTAATAAGCCTTTTTTTTCCCACTAATACAAAAAAATGCTTTAGAAGATATAACTGCACCGCACAAGGGCAAATAAGACATAGAAGTATTTCCTTGTAATAAAACCTGTTAATGGTTGTATCAAACAGCACATGCACCCCAATAACAAAGAACGGTTTGCTGGGATGACAGAACTGTATAATGGCAATTTGGATCTGCAGCCAGTACAGCAAGGTGTAATAGGATTGTTCCTATTACCCAGGCTGCAACCTCCCCTACTGAACCCTGTTCTACATAAATACTGTGAAATGATTCCTCCCTATCCTTTTCCTGAACTTTTATACAGCAAAATAAAAGTTTTAAAGTCTTTTCTACCACTGTCCTACCTAGCGCCTGCTGACGTCTCTCCCTGCACTAAGTATGGAAAATGGCTGAATCCAAGATGGCTGAGGCTATTTATAGGGCTGTGACATCACATGGCTGGCTGGCTGCTGATTGGCTGCATGCATGGCGCTTAGTTCCCTGCTCCATGTCCTAACACGTGCAGCAGCCATTTTAGGAAAAAATGCAATTCATTACCGTGAAGTGTGAGGAAATTCGGATTCGGTGTAAATCTAATTTTTCCTGAAATACGGATCAAATTCCACTTTGTCAATTTCAATTCGCTCATCTCTAATCTTGACGTCCCTGGTCTAGGTTAAACAGAGAGAGAGCTATGGAGCTCACAGGAGCACCGGGTCTTCTCAAATAGTTGACTGGCTGATTAGCTAATTTCAAGGGGGGTCCTTTACTAATATTCTACGCCAGTTTTTGGCATAACAAATTGTAATTCTGTTGCAAGTGCAGTTTTACATCAAAATTTCGAAGGCTCAGGCAGTGAAATTGTCAGAGTGTTGTATTTGCGGAGAGAGCAGACCCTCTAGGTGTAATGACAACGCCCCCCGTTGCTCCTAAAGGCTAATTTGCATATATTAATACTTCACTTTTCTTAGCAATGTGGGCACATATGAACATGGGACCAACACAGATGGCTTCAGCTGCCAAGTGCACATGTAACAGGTCAGCCAGTTGCATAGCTACAAATCTGCTGATGGATGTCCTTTAACACAAATAGAGATGTCGCGAACATAAAATTTTCCGTTCCCGAACAGCGAACGCGAATTTATGGAAATGTTCGCGAACGGGCGAACAGGGGGAACCGCCATAGACTTCAATAGACAGGCGAATTTTAAAACCCACAGGGACTCTTTCTGGCAACAATAGTAATGAAAAAGTTGTTTCAAGGGGACTAACACCTGGACTGTGGCATGCCAGAGGGGGATCCATGGCAAAACTCCATTGGAAAATTACGTAGTTGACGCAGAGTGTGGTAAGTTGAATTCACAATGCGAATAATATAACCTGCATTAATCGCATTGCGAATTCAACTTAGAGCTGGGTTCCTAATGGTTGTATTGCTGGAATATATCGAAGATTGAGAATATCGCGCTATATTCTCAATCTTCGTTATATTCTAGCAATACAACCATTAGGAACTCAGATCTAAGTTGTAATCGCAATGCGATTAATACAGGTTATATTAATTTCATTGCGATTACAACTACTAACACTGCAGCTTCAGAATGAATCTAAGATGGATGCCGTCCTTGCTTTTTGATAGGAGGTGGGAGGGTCTGGGAGGGAGGGTATGCTGATTGGCTGGAATGTGTCTGCTGACTGTAAGGTACAGGGTCAAAGTTTGCTCAATGATAAAGTATAAGGGTGAACGCGAACATTGCATATGTTCGCCCGCCGCGGCGAACGCGAACAAGCTATGTTCGCCGGCGAATAGTTTGGGACATCACTAAACACAAATAGCAATTACTATGTTGTCCTTTTGTACTTTTTATTCTCATTTGCAAGTGCTATAGAAAAATCAGGAGGCATGTAAAATTATGGGATAAACAGTCAAAATTCTAAAAGACAATATGCGTCCATACAGTCCCTGAAGCGATATAGTATAAATCCAGACAGGACACTGCGTGCCACAGCCTCCATGGCTCCGCTGCATGGCAGAGGGCTTACCTTATGGAAAGCATAAATTATAAATGTGCAATAATATAAAACTGTAGTACTTTAGTTGATTAGGTCATGTGTGAATATGATGCTTGCATTAAGTTTCAGATCATTTAGGATTATCTCCAGGATAACAAGCTTCTCACAACCTATGCAGAGATGTCATTGATTTTCTTGCTTTATGTGCAGTATAAGAGCAGACACTGCTTTGTCTATGGGTCTGGAGCTGGTGCCAGTAAGATGATGTAATGGCTAAGGAACTGGACATCCTCCGGAGCAAGAACTGGAGCTTGGCCAGTACTTCCAGAAATCTTCTCTGTACTTTTTATACTTTAGTTCCTATTCTTGTTCTCATTTCACAAAGCCGGTGAGGCAACGTAAGCCTATAAACGTTACAGATATACAGCGGAGAATATAATTCCACCAGCAACTAATTTAACACATCCTTTCACATGAATGTTTATCACCTTTTCTGCAATTGCTGCCATGGTAAAATAGTGCAGTAAAGACATACGGTACCATATGGATGGATCACCTCTAATGACTGCAGTTTCTGTGCTCCAAGATATTATGCAGAGAAGATCAGTTTCCCTACATAGAATGTGACTCGAATTTTGATTTGAAACCAACAGGCATTTAAAACCCAAAATAAAAGGGGGTGTCCAGATTTTTACTATTACTTTATATGGAGCCAGTAACCAGCTTAGTCTACCAGAGGACTGACCCACAAGAGTACCAGAGCATCCTCCGGAGTGCCCGGCCTCTAATAAGATAGTGGGTCTCAAAGGTCCAGGAAAAAAAAAAAGGAAAATGCTTTTGGAGCCAATCACTTGCCCTAGTTTTTGTTTCTTTGAATCAAAACCTATGTGGTTTTATTGATGATATGGTGGTTGGCCCCAAAGATTAATTTTTCCTGGTAGGCCCAAGGAATCCCAGTCCTACAATGCTGTTTACAACACTATAGACAGAACTGTGTAGTTCTGGTGCCAACTATGGCTCCAAAGCTACCCTAAAACAGCTGGTTGGAGGGTGTGCGAGGTGTCAGACCCCCACTGATTTGATATAGATGGCCTATCATATTAATATTAAGAAGCAAGTTGTCTAATATAAGTGTTATGACTAGAGTTGAGCGGACACCTGGAAGTTCGGGTTTGAGAAGTTCAGCCGAACTTCACGAAAATGTTCGGGTTTGGGATCCGAACTCGACCCGAACTTGACCCCGAACCCCATTGAAGTCAATGGGGATCCAAACTTTTGGGCACTAAAAAGGCTCTAAAATAGCCCTGGAAAGGGCTAGAGGGCTGCAAAAGACATTAAAATGTAGGTAAATCTCCTGCAAACAAATGTGGATAGTAGAATGACTTAAAATAAAATAAATAAATAAAAATTACCCAATATCAATTGGCAACTTGGAGGAGGAGGTGGAATAGGAGGTTGTGGAGGTGTCAGGTGGGAATGCTATGGGAGTTGAAGTTCTCATCACAGCCAAAAAGGATTCATGTCTGCCAGCAGTGTCACAGGCCTCATTCACAGACTCAGGGACATGGCAACCATATATGGGAGTTGAAGTTGTCATCACAGCCAAAAAGGAAACTGCCTGCAGGGCCACAGGCCTCATTCAAACATTGAGGCCCATGGGATGCACAAAGAGGAGAGGTAAAATCACGCCAAGACAGTATTGATTTCACCCAGCAATGCCACAGGCCTCATTCACAGATTCAGACCCATGGCACCCACAAAGAGGAGAGTTCAATCATGCCAAATCAGTATTAATTTCACCCAGCAGTGCCACAGGCCTCATTTACTAATTCAGGAGGACCATGGCACCCGCAAAGAGGAGAGCGGTCCTGTAACAGCAACACAGGCCCTAGGTCAACCTGCAATGGAACAGGCCATTATCATTTATGTAGGCTCCTGACGCCCAGACAGAGGATAGGTCATTTGACAGTAAAAAGAGTTTAATGTCTCCCACCAAGACAGCAAGCAATTAACCTAAATATTGGCCTCTGACACTGACACAATGGGCCAGTCATTTGACAGTAAAAAGAGTTTAATGTCTCCCACCAATGCAGCAAGCGATTAATTAAAATATAGGCCCCTGACAACCAGACAATGTAGAGGTCATTTGACAGCTCTGGCCAATGTGGACAGAAGTTGAATCGGTCTCCAAAATTGCCTGGTTCATGGCTGTGGACAGGCAGTTGCGTTTGTCTATAATGACACCCCCTGCCGTGCTAAATACACATTCAGACAATACACTGGACGCAGGGCAGGCCAGCACCTCCAAGACATAAAAGGCTAGCTCTGGCCATGTTGACAATTTGGAGACCCAGAAGTTGAATGGGTCTCCAAAACAGTATAAAGAGTTTAATATCGCCCACCAATGCAGCAAGCGATGAAACAAAATATAGGCCCCTGACAACCAGACAATGTAGAGGTCATTTGACAGTATAAAGAGGATAATCTCACCCACCAAAGCAACAAATGATTAAACGACATATAGGCCCCTGACACCCACACTATGGGGCAGTCATTTGACAGTAAAAAGAGTTTAATATCTCCCACCAAGACAAAAACATGATTAAACGACATATAGGCCCCTGACACCCAGACAGAGTAGAGGTCATTCGACATCAAACAGAGGATAATGTCACCCACCAAAGCAACAGGCGATTATCTGAAATGTAGGCCCCTGGCACCCAGACAGAGGAGAAAGGTCCCATAGCAGCAAAAGAGGCAGTGGCGTACATATAGGGGTCGCAGGGGTCGCACTTGCGACGGGGCCCGGCACTCCAGGGGGCCCGGCCGCCTGTGGACCCACCCCCCACCCTAAATCATGTTAAAAACGGCTGTACGCACATGTAATGGAGCGCTCTGATGGGGCCCAGCATGAAGTACAGTGGCAATTTCGGGCCCCATCAGAGCGCTCCATTACATGTATAATATGGGGAGGGGGATGGGGGGGCGCGCACTCACTCACAGCTGGCCGCCCGGCCGGCATTTTCTTTCCACAGTGAAGCAGGGAAACTTCTCTCATCCCTGCTTCACATCTCAGGAGCTCCCCCTGCTGGCCCCACATCGCGCTGCTGGCTGTGGAAGGAGATCTGAAAACCCGGGAATCTGCCTTGAGCACAGCCAGCAGCGTGATGAGTGAGGGAGCCTGTCATCAGGGAAGAAGGTAAGTATGTTTTTTTTTTTTCTAAGACTGCAGACTGGGGGCAAAGGGCAAGTGGGGGGCCATAACTAATTTGAGGGGGCACCTAAGCTGGCATAACTACAGTGAGGGGGGCACATATGAAGGCATAACTATGAGGGGGCACATATAAAGGCATAACTACTGTGAGGGGGCAGGTAATCTGGCATAACCACTGTGAGGGGCACATATGTGGGCATATCTAATGTGAGGGACACATAATCTGGCATAACCGCTCCGAGGGGGCACATATCTGGGTATATCTACTGTGAGGGGGCACATAACTGGGCATAAATACTGTGAGGTGCATATAATCTGGCATTATTACTGTGAGGGGGCACATATTTGGCATTACTACTGTGAGGGGGCACATAATCTGGTCATTACTACTTTGAGGGGACACATATTTGGCATTAATACTGTGAGGGGGCACATAACTGGGCATAACTACTGTGAGGGTTGCACATATCTGAGTATAACTACTGTTACAGGAACAAAGGTGGGCATTAGTACTGTGAAGGGGCCTCAAGGTGGGCATTAGTACTGTGTGGTAGCACTAGATTACCCGGCTATACATTGGCATGGCTCAGTTTTACAGGCCAGCACAGTGCCCCATGCTGGGGATTTCACCGGGCCAGTCACCATCCCTTCCTGATGTGATTATTCTTTTTTTCTCCCCACAGGGACCTTGTTCTGGATCCAGCGGACATCACGCCGACACCAGCAACACCCTGGATGAGGTAGGACCAGATTTTATTAGGACTGGGTGAGTGTAACCATTGGGCTTAGGGCTCTTTAACAAGAGCGGATACAGTGCAGGTAATCAGCTGTGTGAAAGAGATCCAAGCCCCGTTCTGGGCAGCAGAGACACGGAGCAGTGACATGATTGATAATGCTCCGTGCCTCTTTGTGTTCTTTTTGCTACAAAATCACAGTAAGATAAGGTTGCCACCGTGATTTTGTAGATAAAAGATCACAGTCAATCATGTTACTGCTCTGAGTCGCTGCTGTCCGGAATGGGGCTTGGCACTCATTCACGCAGCAGATTAGCTGCACGGAAAGAGCCCTTAGTAGCCCAAAGTGTAACTGCCATATAATTTTTTATTTTTTTTTGCTAAAGTGTAGGGCAAGTGATAGGTTAAATTTTTGTAAAATACTTTATTTAGCCAAAACGTTTAATTTTAGTAGTAAACTGGGGCTAAAATGGCCCTTAGCAGCGCTCTCAGAAATAAGGGGGGGGGAGGGGGCCCCATTAATCAGTTTAGCACCGGGGCCCCATGGATTGTGTGTACGCCACTGAGAAGAGGCATCATGTTACCCACCAATGGAACAGGCCACTTTCAGTAATTTAAGCCCCAGCACCCAGACAGAGGAGAGAGGTCCCATAGCAGCAAAACAGGCATCATGTTACGCACCAATGGAACAGGCCACTTTCAGTTATTTTAGGCTCCAGCACCCAGACAGAGGACAGAGGTCCCATAGCAGAAAATCAGGCTTCATGTCACGCACCAAAGCAGCAGGCGATTAGCTGAAATGTAGGCCCCTGGCACCCAGACAGAGGAGAGGTTCATTCAACTTGGTGTTCCCCCAAAATAATGGTACAATTAAAAAAAAAAGATTCAATTAAAAAGTGCCCTGGAGTACAAGAATGTATGGTTGAGGGCGAGGCAGTTACAAATGTCTATTCTGCACAAGGGATGGACAGGTCCTGTGGGATCCATGTCTGGTTCATGGCTGTGGACAGGCGGTTGCGTTTGTCTGTAATGACGCCCCCTGCAGTGCTAAATACACATTCAGACAATACACTGGCCGCAGGGCAGGCCAGCACCTCCAAGGCATAAAAGGCTAGCTCTGGCCATGTGGACAATTTGGAGACCCAGAAGTTGAATGGGGCCGAACCATCAGTCAGTACGTGGAGGCGTGTGCACACGTACTGTTCCACCATGTTGTTGAAATGCTGCCTCCTGCTAACATGTTTCCTATCAGCTGGTGGTGCAGTTAGCTGTGGCGCTGTGACAAAACTTTTCCACATATTGGCCATGCTAACCCTGCCTTCAGAGGAGCTGGCCGTGATACAGCTGCTTTGGCGACCTCCTCCTCTACCTTCACCTTGTGCTTCCACTTGTCCCCCTGTGTCAGTTGGGAATGCTTTCAGGAGCACGTCTACCAGCGCGCACTTGTACTCGTGCATTCTCCTATCACGCTCCAGTGCGGGAATTAAGGTGGGCACATTGTCTTTGTACTGGGGATCCAGCAGGGTGGCCACCCATAGTGATCACACGTTAAAATGTGGGCAACTCTGCTGTCGTTGCGCAGGCACTGCAGCATGTAGTCGCTCATGTGTGCCAGGCTGCCCAGAGGTAAGGACAAGCTGTCCTCTGTGGGAGGCGTATCGTCAGCGTCCTTCGTTTTCCCCCAGCCACACACCAGTGATGGGCCCGAGCTGTGTTGGATGCCACGCCGCTGTGAACATGCTTCATCCTCATGCTCCTCCACCTCCTCCTCGTCCTTCTCGTCCTCCAGTAGTGGGCCCTGGCTGGCCAAATGTGTACCTCTGCTGTTGAAAAAGACCTCCCTCTGAGCCACTTCTAAAAGACTGGCCTGAAAGTGTTAGAAATGACCCCTCTTCCTCCTCCTCCTCCTCCTCCTCCTGGGCCACATCATCTTCCATCTTCGCCCATTCCTTCAAGTGTTTTCTCAAGGAGACATAGAAGTGGTATTGTAATGCTGATAACGGCGTCATCGCCACTGGCTATGTTGGTGGAGTACTCGAAACAGCGCAACAGGGCACACAGGTCTTGCATGGAGGCCCAGTCATTGGTGGTGAAGTGGTGCTGTTCCGCAGTGCGACTCACCCGTGCGTGCTGCAGCTGAAACTCCACTATGGCCTGCTGCTGCTCCCACAGTCTATCCAGCATGTACAAGGTGGAGTTCCACCTGGTGGGCACGTTGCATATGAGGCGGTGAGCGGGAAGGCCAAAGTTACGCTGTAGCCCAGACAGGCGAGCACAAGCAGGATGAGAATGCCAGAAGCGCGCACAGACGGCCCGGACTTTATGCAGCAGCTCTGACATGTCGGGGTATTTGTGAATGAATTTCTGCACCACCAAATTTATCACATGCGCCAGGCGGATAGATTTCGCCCATTATCGCAACCACCAGGCCGGGCTTGAGGCTCACTGGCAGCAACCACTCGTCGGTCTGTTGTTCTATACCCCGCCACAACTCCTGCGCGGTGTGGGGCCTGTCCCCCAAACACATGAGTTTCAGAACGGCCTGCTGACGGGCTGTGCTGAAGTTGGTGGTGAAGGTCTGTGACTGACCGTATGAGCAGGTGGAAGAAGAGAAGGAGGAAGCCGAGTAGGAGGAGGAGGCAACAGGAGGCAAAGAATGATGCCCTGCGATCCTTGCCGGCGGAAGGACGTGCGCCAAAAAGCTCGCCGCCTGGGGCCCAGCCACCACTACATTTACCCATATTGCAGTTAGGGATATATAGCTTCCCTGGCGGTGCTTACTGGTCCACGTATCTGTGGTTAGGTGGACCTTGCCACAGATGGCCTTGCGGAGTTCACACTTGATTTTATCTGATACTTGGTTGTGCAGGGAAGGCACGGCTCTCTTGGAGAAGTAGTGGTGGCTTGGAAACGACGTACTGTGGGACAGCCACCACCATCAGCTGTTTGAAGCTGTTCGTGTCCACCAGCCTGAATTACAGCATTTCAAAGGCCAGTAGTTTAGAAATGCTGGCATTCAGGGCCAGGGATCGAGGGTGGCTATGTGGGAATTTACGCTTTCTCTCCAAGGTTTGTGAGATGGAGAGCTGAACGCTGCCATTTGACATGGTTGTGCTAAGGTTCAGAACGTTAATGCCTCGCTTTAGGCTCTGATGGCACAGTGTGCAAACCACTCGGGTCTTGTCGTCAGCACATTTTGTGAAGAAGTGCCATGCCAGGGAACTCCTTGAAGCTGCCTTTGGTGTGCTCAGTCACTGGTGGTGGTGGCCAGTAGCAGGCGAACTCTCTTGGCGACGGCTGTTCTGCTTTTGCACCCTGCTCCCTCTTTTGCTACGCTGTTGGCTCAGTCTCACCACTGCCTCTTCCTCTGAACTCTGAAAGTCAGTGGCATGACCTTCATTCCATGTGGGGTCTAGGAGCTCATCGTCCCCTGCATCGTCTTCCACACAGTCTTCCTCCCTGACCTCATGTTAGGTCTGCACACTGCAGAAAGGCGCAGCAGTTGGCACCTGTGTTTCGTCATCATCAGAGAGGTGCTGACTCTGCTGAGGTGGTATTTCCATGTCCTCATTAGGAAACATAAGTGGTTGTGCGTCAGTGCATTCTATGTCTTCCACCGCTGGGGAAGGGCTAGGTGGATTCCCTTGGGAAACCCTGCCAGCAGATTCTTCAAACAGCATGATAGACTGCTGCATAACTTGAGGCTCAGACAGGTTCCCTGATATGTATGGGGGTGATGTGACAGACTGATGGGCTAGGTTTTCAGGTGCCACCTGTGTGCTTTCTGCAGAAGACTGGGTGGGAGATAATGTGAACCTGCTGGATCCACTGTCGGCCACCCAATGGACTAGCGCCTGTACTTGCTCAGGCCTTACCATCCTTAGAACGGCATTAGGCCCGACCAAATATCACTGTAGATATCGCTGTCGATTCTGGCGGCTACTGGGACCTGAGGTAGTTGGTTAACTAGGACGTGTAGCTGTGGCAGAACTACCACAACCTCTCCCAGCACCAGAGGGTCCACTAACACCACCACGACCATGTCTGCGTCCCTTATTAGATGTTTTCCTCATTGTTACCATTCACCACAATAAGGAAAAACTTATTTGGCCCAATGTATAGAGGTTAAATTAAGGCCTTTATTTACAGGCACCTAACACTATCTAGCTATCTATTTATGTACCGTATTACACTAATACAGGCACAGCAGAAACCACAGATTTAGGGGAACATTAATTCTAGGCCTAGTATTTAGGCCCTGGCTAAAAGGTATCCTTTTACGAACAGAATTACACTTGGAGGTGCACAATAGCGTGTGCAAATATAGAGAATTACACTTTCAGCACTTGTATTTAGACCTTGAGTGTAATATACCCTTTACGGACAGAAATACACTTGGAGATGCACAGTAGCATGTGCAAATATAGAGTATTTATTTTTCAGGCCTTGTATTTAGACGCTGACACGCTGAATGTAATATACCCTATTGCGGACAGAATTACACTTGGCGAGAAACAGCGGAAAGCACAGATGTTTAGGATTTCTATTGCAGGGATTTTATTTAACCACAGAAAAAAATCTATCCTTTGACGGACAGTATTACACTTGGACAGCCACAGCTGGAACCCCAGATTTAGAGGATTGGTATTTTGGCAATTGAATTTCACCCCAGAAAAAATCTATCCTTTGACGGACAGTATTAAACTTAGCCAGCCACAGCTGGAACCCCAGGTTTAGGGAATTGTTATTTTGGCAATTGAATTTCACCCCAGAAAAAAATCTATCCTTTAACGTACAGTATTACACTTAGCCAGCCACAGCTGGAACACCAGATTTAGGGGATTGTTATTTTGGCAATTGAATTTCACGCCAGAAAAAAATCTATCCTTTGACGGACAGTATTAAACTTAGCCAGCCACAGCTGGAACACCAGATTTAGGGGATTAGTATTTTGGCAATTGAATTTCACCCTTACAAAAAAAATCTATCTTTTGACGGACAGTATTACACGTGGCCAGCCACAGCTGGAACCCCAGATTTAGGGGATTATTATTTTGGCAATTGAATTTCAACCCAGAAAAAAATCTATCCATTGACGGACAGTATTAAACTTAGCCAGCCACAGCTGGAACCCCAGATTTAGGGAATTGTTATTTTGGCAATTGAATTTCACCCCAGAAAAAAATCTATCCTTTAACGTACAGTATTACACTTAGCCAGCCACAGCTGGAACACCAGATTTAGGGGATTGTTATTTTGGCAATTGAATTTCACGCCAGAAAAAAATCTATCCTTTGACGTACAGTATTAAACTTAGCCAGCCACAGCTGGAACCCCAGATTTAGGGGATTGGTATTTTGGCAATTGAATTTCTCCCCTGAAATAAAATCTATCCCTTTACGGACAGTATTACACTTGGCCAGCAACAGCTAAAACCACTGATTTAGGGGATTGCTATTTTGGCAATTGAATTTCACCCCAGAAAAAAATCTATCCTTTGACGTTCAGTATTATACTTAGCCAGCCAAAGCTGGAACACCAGATTTAGGGGATTGTTATTTTGGCAATTGAATTTCACTCCAGAAAAAAATCTATCCTTTGACGGACAGTATTACACTTGGCCAGGAACAGCTAAAACCACTGATTTAGGGGATTGGTATTTTGGCAATTGAATTTCATCCCAGAAAAAAATCTATCCTTTGACATACAGTATTAAACTTAGACAGCCACAACTGGAACACCAGATTTAGGGGATTGGTATTTTGGCAATTGAATTTCACCCCAGAAAAAAATCTATCCTTTGATGGACAGTATTAAACTTAGCCAGCCACAACTGGAACACCAGGTTTAGGGGATTGGTATTTTGGCAATTAAATTTCACCCCTCAATAAAATATAGCAATTTATATTATGTGTTTCAAGGTGTGACAGTAAGCACAACCCCTGATGTAGGATATTGCAAAAAAAAAGCCTACTATTGAACCCAAAAATGTATGTTAAACTTGGTGGCAGCTCAAAACATGTGCTGGTGCTCCAAAAGATCACAAAATGGCCGCTGATCATCCCAGAAAAAAGAGACAGAAAAACGCTCTGGGCAGCCTAAAAACCAGTGAACAATGAACTAACAGAAGTTAAATGATTCACAGATGTAGATCGATCACTTCATTAAGTTGTTTTGCTGAGTCTTCCCTGCCTAATCTCGCCCTCACAGCAGCTGCATCCTATCCCTACACTAATTAGAGCAGAGTGACAGGAGGCGCTACATGACTCCAGCTTAAATAGAGGGTGGGTCATATGCTGCACTTGGCCATTAGTAGGCATAGCTGTGACGGCTTCTTAGGGCAAGAAGTAAAACGCTAGCTGATTGGCTGCTGTGCAGCCCTTCAGAAAGCGGGAAGAATTCGCCGAACAACGGACCCGAACCCGAACTTTTTTGAAAATTCGGTACGAACCCGAACTGTACAGTTCGGGTTCGCTCAACTCTAGTTATGCTTTCTACAGCCTAGCTTTCTGCAAAAAAAATATATTTACTGTGCTCCCAATGATTATGGGTATCCCAACACAGTTAAGACCAATCACCATAGGCTCAGCCAACAAATTAAACTTTGAAATAGGGCACTCCCATTAAATCATACCTTCCCCTAGGATACGGACATCAGTGTGAAAATTAGTTTATAATGTACAATGTTTAATAGAGCAATTTACAGTTGCATAGTATGGTTGAAAAAAGACATAGGTCCATCAAGTTCAACCAAGGGATAGGTGGGGGTGTGAATTTTAAGAGAACCTGACTTGAGACCTACACATTTTAAAAACTTATTTGATTTTAAGAATTTATCTTATTCATTTTTAAAACTGTCCACTGTTCCTGCTGTGATCACGTTCTGAGGTAAACTATTCCACAGATTCACAGTTCTTACATACAGTAAAGAAGCTTTGACACGTCTGGAGACTGAACTTTTTCTTGAGGATTTTACATTGCGATGATTTTCACCGTAATTTTTCTACAGTCTATTTAAATATTTGTACAGGCTAATCACGTCCTCCCTTAGAGACCTCTTCTCAAGACTAAATAAATGAAATTATTTTAATCTTTCCTCATAACTAAGACCCTCCATGCCTCTTATTATGTTTATTAGCTTTATTCACTTGCAAAATGCATACTCCATTCAATTCAATATGGAGCCATGTAGGAGGAGACTTGATTTAATTCAGCCCTTTATTTCTTTGTTGCTTATGTCAGGAGCAGATAGATAAAGAAAAAGGATCGATTGAGGCGTAACTAGAAAAGGATGTGCCCTATAGCAATTTTTTTATTGGGCCACATAGTAGATTTTTGACTGACCAACTTCCCAACAACTCCCGTGCTCCCATGGCTAGTCAAGACCGCCCAAGCTCAGCGTACACCCCCACCCACTTGCACTGGACAGGAGGAGAAGGCAAGAATTTACTTTACAGTATGCTATCATGGCCCTTTATAACCCCTAGTGCCCCACAAAGTAGTTATTCACCCTTAGTGCCCACTTCACAGTAGAATACCCCCTTAGTGCTGCCACACAGTTGTTATGTTCCTTAGTACCCTCCCTTACAGTAGTGCTGGCCCCATAGTCCCCCCCCCCCCCCTCATAGTAGTGAAGCCCCTGTATTAATAAAATAAAATAAAAATAATAATCACCTAGCTCCATTCTTCCAGTGAACGGAGCACATACTGCTCTCCACAGCAGCAGGTGTGATGCAGTAACATCATCGTGCCTGCTAAGCCAGAGAGTGCTCTGGCTGGGGGGATGATCCCTAGCTTGTGTGCTCTACTACTCATCCAGCCTGCTGCTGGGAAGTGCACCGACCAGGGTATGAGGTCTGGACCATAATGGATGACAGGAACAACAGCCAAAATCATGCCCACATTTAGGACCCGAGTCTGGCTGCTGTGTCTATCTATTATCATTATGGACTGGGCCTCACCTGTCAGTATACACTCACACACAGTAATCATTAGTATGTGTATGTACAGGAAGGCGAGACCCGGGGCTGACGCAGAAGCAGTATTTCCGCAACCGAGATAGATAGGAAGATATATAAACGGATAGTCACAAAAATATAAAATAACTCGAGTATCTCATTAAAGCAGGTAGTAATGAGTCTGTTTTTATATCTCTAGCGAGAACTTGCTTGCTAATAAATAGTGTTGATCGCGAATATTCTAATTGCGAATTTTTATCGCACTTCGAGAATTCACGAAAATCTAGAATATAGTGCTATATATTCGTAATCGCAAAGATTCTAGTTTTTTTTTTCATCAGTACTACTGCTTCTTGCTTGTGGGCCAATGAGAAGGCTGCAATATCTTTGTCAGAGCTTAGCAACATCCCTAGCAACCAATAGGAAACTTGCCTACCTCTTTACTATATAAGAACCTCCCCAGCAGCCATTTTCTGCTGTTTTTTGCAGTTCTGAGAGAGACAGCAGTGTCATTGCTGTGCTCTGTGCTTTGCAGACTCATCTGGATCCTTATTCAATTACATTAGATAGTTAGCTCAAATATATAATACAGATAGTTAGTGGGAGATAGTCACTGTAGGTTAGATAGTGATATAGTGTAGCCGATAGGTTCCAGTGCAGGGTGTTAGGTAGTGTAGTGTAATAGGAATTACTGTGCTGTGATAGGGATTAGTGTCTCTGTTTTGCGTATTGCGCCAAAAAATGTGCATCACTAGTGCGATTTGCGCAATCGCGAAAATAATGACTGGAGATAGGGAATTTTAGAATTTGTGAATTTTATGTGAATATTATGCAAAATTTCGCGAAATATCAAAAAACAAATATTGCCTATGCCGCTCATCACTACTAATAAAGTACTGTGGTCACAGCAGCATAGGCATTGATTCAAGCAAGCAGTGTCGTTTTCTTTCTTCTGGTAAAAGTTGTGGGAGATGGGGAAGGAGTTGCAAACAAAATGTGAGCTAGCAAGTTTGACTGTGACCGCACTACTGCTCCACTGTAACATGGCAGGAAATGATAACTTTATTTTAGTGAATTAGGAAGAAGGAGACGCGATTAGAACAAATGGCTGAGCTTTAAAGGGGTTCTGTGCCTTTTAATTACTGATGATCTATCCTTTGGATAGATCATCAGCATCTGACCACATTCACTTTCATGGGGCTGACTCGTGCCAAGGCCATTGAAATAGTCATGACGTAGCTGACCACTGTCTCAAACAGCTAATCGCGGTATCAGATCATCAGTAATAAAAAGGTCTAGGTCCTCTTTAAATGCAAAGGTTTCACAAAGGTACTGTACTGTAAGAATCTAAAGGTCCTTTTACACTGCTTAATTGAGCAAACAATTGTTGGGAAGGAAGTGTTCCTTACCGGCCATCGTCTACTCGTCAGTGAAGGAGAGTGCTGCATTTACATGCTGCAATCTACTCCAAAGTATGGGGAGGAGAGATCACTAATGCCATCACTCATTCCCATACAGAATCATTGTTTGCCGACAGCAGGGTGCTGTTTAGATGGCATGATCTGCTGCCAGCAAACAATGATATAGGTGACCGCACAAACGATCTTATCAGTGACACCTACACCGTCAGATCATCGCCAACAAGCGTTCCTACGAATGCATGTTACTTATTATCTGCCCGATGCTCAGGCAGTGTAAAGGGGTCTTAAGAGCCCTTTTAAATGGCCAGAAATCTGCCCTGTAACAAAAGCCGAGCAACGATACAACATGCTGATGTTTAAGGACCTTTACTTGGGCAAATAATTTCCCGAATGGACAGTGCATGAACAATCAGATCATTTGTGGTACTCAGCAGAAGTGGCCAAAATCATTAAAAACAAAAAGATGGCATTTAGCAAGTATAAAAACACCCAAAACGAGGATGACCGGGAAATCTATAAGATGAGGCAGAGAGAGGCCAAGCAAGTTATAAGAGCTTCTAAAGCTCAGGCAGAAGAGAAATTAGCTCAGTCAGTCAAAAAAGGTGATAAGACATTCTTCAGTTATATAAATGAAAAAAGGAAATTAAAAAAAGGAATTACCAAATTAAAAACAAAAGAAGGAAGGTATATGGAAGAGGATAAAGAACTAGCTGACTGCCTCAATGAATACTTCTGTTCAGTTTTTACAAAGGAAAATGAAGGAGAAGGACCTCAGTTAGGGAGCAAGACTAATGAATCCTTTGATGCATGTGTCTTTACAGAGGAAGAGGTTCTAAGTCAGTTGTCTAAAATTAATACAAATAAATCACAGGGGCCTGATGGGATACACCCAAAGCTATTAAAAGAGCTTAGAGGTGTACTAGCAAAACCATTAACAGATTTATTTAACCAATCACTGGTAACAGGAGTCGTCCCAGAAGATTGGAAATTAGCAAACGTTGTGCCAATTCACAAGAAAGGTAGTAGAGAGGAATCAGGCAACTATAGGCCAGTAAGCCTGACATCAATAGTGGGGAAATTAATGGAAACCATACTCAAGGAGAGGATTGTGGAACATCTAAAAACCCATGGGTTGATTGATAAAAAACAGCATGGGTTTACTTCAGGGAGATCATGTCAAACTAATCTTATTGACTTTTTTGATTGGGTGACTAAAATAATAGATGGCGGAGGTGCAGAAGACATCGCTTATCTGGACTTTAGTAAGGCTTTTGATACTGTCCCACATAGAAGGCTTATCAATAAACTGCAGTCTTTGAGCTTGAGCTCACATATTGTTGAATGGATTAGGCAGTGGCTGAAGTACAGAAAACAGAGGGTTGTAGTCAATGGAGTATATTCAGACCATGGTATTGTTACCAGTGGGGTACCTCAGGGATCTGTTCTGGGACCCATATTGTTTAATATCTTTATCAGCGAAATTGCAAAAGGCCTCAATGGTAAGGTGTGTCTTTTTGCTGATGACACAAAGATTTGTAACAGGGTTGATGTTCCTGGAGGGATACACCAAATGGAAAAGGATTTAGGAAAACTAGAGGAATGGTCAAAAATCTGGCAACTAAAATTTAATGTCGATAAGTGCAAGATAATGCACCTGGGGCGTAAAAACCCAAGAGCACAATAAAAAATCAGCGATACAGTACTAACCTCAGTATCTGAGGAAAAGGATTTAGGGGTCATTATATCAGACGACCTAAAGGTGGGCAGACAATGTCATAGAGCAGCAGGTAATGCCAGCAGAATGCTTGGGTGTATAGGGAGAGGCATTAACAGTAGAAAGAGGGAGGTGCTCGTGCCGCTCTACAGAGCACTAGTGAGACCTCATTTGGAGTATTGTGTGCAGTACTGGAGACCATATCTGCAGAAGGATATTGAAACTTTGGAGAGAGTTCAGAGAAGAGCTACTAAACTAGTACATGGATTGCAGGACAAAACTTACCAGGAAAGGTTAAAGGACCTTAACATGTATAGCTTGGAAGTAAGAAGAGACAGAGGGGATATGATAGAAACTTTTAAATACATAAAGGGAATCATCACGGTAAAAGAGGAGAGAATATTTATAGGGTTTCTGTCACCAGATTTAACCCTATGAAGTTAGCTGACATTAGCGATGTGCTAATGTCAGCTAAACCTAACTAGCCTATTCTTACTTTTCTCAGTGCCTGCATTAAGCTAAAAATCGAACTTTTATAATATGCTAATGAGGCTCTAGGAGCAGGGGGGCGTTGTTCCTGCTCCTAGAGCCTCCATTCTCCCACCTTGGTCTCCTCCCTCTAGGTCTTGATTGACAGGGCCAGGCAGCGCTTGCGTCTGTCTGCCAGCCCTGTGCTCGGATGAAATCTCGCGCCGTTCTGAACTCAGCGCAGGCGCGGTGAGGGAAAGACGCTCGTCGGCTGCCAGGTTCCTCAGCGCGCCTGCGCTGAGTTCAGAACGGCGCGAGATTTCATCCGAGCACAGGGCTGGCTGGCAGACGGACGCAAGCGCTGCCTGGCCCTGTCAATCAAGACCTAGAGGGAGGAGACCAAGGTGGGAGAATGGAGGCTCTAGGAGCAGGAACAACGCCCCCCTGCTCCTAGAGCCTCATTAGCATATTATAAAAGTTCGATTTTTAAGGTTAATGCAGGCACTGAGAAAAGTAAGAATAGGCTAGTTAGGTTTAGCTGACATTAGCACATCGCTAATGTCAGCTAACTTCATAGGGTTAAACCTGGTGACAGAAACCCTTTAAAAGAAGAAAAACTGCTACAAGAGGACATAGTTTTAAATTAGAGGGGCAAAGGTTTAAAAGTAATATCAGGAAGAATTACTTTACTGAGAGAGTAGTGGACGCATGGAATAGCCTTCCTGCAGAAGTGGTAGCTGCAAATACAGTGAAGGAGTTTAAGCATGCATGGGATAGGCATAAGGCCATCCTTCATATAAGATAGGGCCAGGGGCTATTCATAGTATTCAGTATATTGGGCAGACTAGATGGGCCAAATGGTTCTTATCTGCCGACACATTCTAATGTTTCTATGTTTCTATTTGTTTACCTTATTGTCCATAGCACGTGCCATGTTTAGGGGATGAGGAGATTTTTATGCTGAAATAAAAGATCTGATCAGTTGTCAAAGGAGCAAATGCTCTTTGGAGGGCTATTTGGTGAGCCTTTTACAGGGGCAATGACAGGGAATGAGCATTTCTTTTGGCTTATAATATGATAGCTAGTAATTGATTAATAACTTAATTTATATAGCATTAGCATGTTTGAAGAAAATGTATAAATTCCAAATGACCCCAAAGTTTCACAGGAAGCCAATTAACCTGACAGCACAATGCACCCCCCTGTGTCACCTTACCATGCTACATTATGTGTATATGTGATTAGTTTAGAAAAAAAAAGCTTTTATAAACCAGATAATGCCTCTTTCATATTTGCGGCTATGGCAGATAACAACTTGCTGGAGTTCTCTAGATCCGGCATAGCTAGATGTTACCGAGTTCCTGCCAGCTCCCACTGACCATAACGTGATCAGGTGGAGATCTGGACACTACCCAGAAAAGATTTGTCCGGTCGAATCATAGTGGCCGTATTTCTCCCTAATCCTATTATAGTCAATTGGGGCTGGTGGGCACATGGTAAGATCCGGCTATGCCAGATCTACAGAGCTCCGGCGAGCTGTTCTGTGCTGCAACTGCTGAAGAGCTAATGCTAATGTGAAACTAGCCTAAAGGCTCCTTTATACTGAACAATTTAGCAGGCGAAGGAAGAGTTAATTCCTAGCAAGCGCCCGCTTGTCAGTGAAGAAGACTGCTGCATTTACACGCAGCTATCTCCTCCACAGTATGGAGAGGAGCAATCACTAATGCGATCACCCATTCCCATACAGAATCATTGTTTTCTGGCAGCAGAGGCTCTTTAGACGGCCCGATCTGCTGCCAGCAAATAATGATTTTGGTGACTGCAGGTAATCGGCAACACCCTTACACTGGCAGCTAATCACTAATGAGTTAGGGATTATTTGGCCGATGTTCAGCCAGTGTAAAGGGATCTTAACAAGAATGGGAGGGCTGCAACACATGATAAAAGGTAGCTGCAATTGTTGAAGTTGCTTTAATTAAAGCATTTAAGATACACTCTGGTGCTCCAAATCAAGGTATCCCAAGGGGTTAATATCCACGTGTACAAACATCTTACAAACTTTGGTAAGTGAAATTATGTAAACATCTGTGCACCGGCGCCATATTATAATGGCGTTTTAATGACATTGAAACTGCTTACGTCATATATGACACTTCAAAGAGGTGCTTTTTTTATAGGCAGTGAGTATACTTAGATATCATCTAACTAAGTAATTGGCTCAAGCATTCTTCTACAGTCTGTGGGAGAAGTCAGGATGAGCTCAGCACACAGCTGAGTGGCCCCCTTCTCCTCACTGCTGAGATACAGGCAGCTCAGAGCAAAGGGGGGAGGGGAAGGCACTGCTCAGATAAGGAAGAAGCAGCTTAAAGCAACTACACAAGAAAATCAATCTAGTTACATAAAAAATGAAAGAAAGATATTCACACATCTCTATCACAATACTAGATACAACACACAGACAACAGAAACATTGTGCCTAATAAAACTATGAAGAGGCTGTGGTGCTTCACTGAACGTTCCAGCCCCTTGTTCTTGTTTTTACCAGGGATGACACTTGTCGTCAAACTCCCATTGATAGTATATCCTAAAGATATCATATAACTATTTAAATTTACAATACCCCTTTCAGTGGTAGACACATACAGCAAAGGGTTCCTGCCCCCCAAAAAAAATGATTTGAGCCCTTGCCCTTGAAAAATTTAGCATAGAGTATCCTCCTTTGCCTCTGTAACAATCCTAAAAAAGAAATCTGAGCCATGAAATTGGGCCCTCTAACCTACTGGGTCCCTGTGAAGCTGTACAGATTGCACATATGGTTAAGGAGTTGTGTTCAACTCAGATCTGTCCTTCACTTTCTATATTAGATTACTCATGTCACCTCAATAACATCTGCTACTGCTGTTCTGATTCATTCTTATCTTCATTACTGTAACTCACCACTTATCAGTCTTCTTCGTCCTCACCAGTTCTGTCCCCCATCTTTAAAGTAGAGGACTCTACAGCATGAGGGACCGGCCAAATGGCACATGCAGAAGTGGTGAGCATCAAATTAAAGTTCTATTTCTGACCTATTCAGCAATTATGTAAAGCACCCAGGTGTTGTTTAACTGATTTCCCCGTCAACCATTGATTACCCTCCACAGTTTTGAAGAGTAAGACTCCCATTAATGCAGCATGTTTCTGCCCAACAGCTACACCAATGCCTTTACCTTGTGCTAATCAATGCATTGGTAGCCCATTGACTGTACAATACAATTTTTACTTCTCACTGTCACCATCAAAGCTCTACACAGTACTATACCTTTTTACATCTAATGCCTCATCTCTACCACCCTACTTGTGCTCTATAGTCTTCCAATCATCTAAGATTAATCTACTCAATAATCTGAACCTCCCACTCCCTTCTTCAAGACTTTTCTCAAGCTGCATCAGTTTTCTGGAATGCTGTACAACAGATAAAGGGGTTTTCAGAGATTTTTTTACTGATGGCCTCTGGATAGTTCATCAGTATCTGAATGGTGGCAGTCCGACACCTGGGATCCCAACCGATCAGCTGTCTGAGAAGACACCGGAGAGTAGGTACCAGCTCACCAAGCACGGCACTGTACAGTTGACGGCAGCTGAGATTAGTATCGCCGCTCAGCTCGATTCACTTCAATGGGGCTGAGCTGCGCCTAGGCCATGAGACCGAAGGCTGCGGCGCTACTGCGAGCACTGGCGCCACCTCTGGGACCTGCACCTTCCTCCAGAATAAGACCTCTAAAGGGAGCAGAGAACAGCTAATTTCTATGGGACTGCTGAAAATAGAAGTAATTGGAGCTGTGGCTGTGCTTCCGCGGTGCACTCTCTATTAATTTCTATGGGACTTTCGAAAATAGCCAAGTGCTGTCTTGGCTGTCTCCTGCAGCCTCACAGAAGTTAATGGAGCGGTGGCCGTCCATGCACAGTGTGCGCTCCTTCACTTTCGTTCTGGAGATACGCGCTGGTCTCAGAGGTGGGACCTGTAGCTATCTGACTTTGATGGCAAATCCTAGTAATATGCCATCAAAGTCTGAGATGACACGATCCCTATCTCTTCTTTATTTCTCAGAACCCGATCCCTTCATCCAACAGTAGCCCCACGCACAACATAATCAAATGCACTTTATGTCTGTACATACATAGATACTGTGTTCTAAACGATAGCTACACTATTGTACAAAACAAACACTTTTACGCTGTATTTCACCCCTATCTCCTCAGAGATTGGTATTCCATAGGGCTATCACTCAACGGACATTGATCACCTATCCACAGGTTCAGTAATAAATGTCTGATTGTTAGGACTCTGATCGATTACTTGAAGGGGGGCCTGAGCCCCCTATTCCTCCTCACTGTGATCATGAGCTTGAATGGAGCTTGCTAGCACGCTGCTGCTCCATCCAAGCATCCAATGGGAGCTTGGTACCTTTGTTCTGATAATTTATTGTTCTGATAATTTATCACTTATCCTCTGGATGGTACATGTACTTTGAATGTCATTTTTATTTTTATACTGCATGGCTGAAAGAGCATGCAATTCATCACACATGATATTACATCCCATTTTCTCCATATTAAGGATGGAGCTTTATGTGACAGGAAAAAAAAAAGAAATTGCATTGTATTCAGATTATTGTGATAATTGGGCACTATTTATTTCTGTGAATGGTTGGCCTAGAATTGCTGTGTAGAAAAAAATGGTAGCGAAAAGCATAAGCCGCTCTAAAAAAATCATTTTCTACATTTATTTTATCACTGAAGCCTTTGGATACAGACTATAAAAAACACAAGAGCATCAGTTATCCGTGCAGCACCTTACAACTTGCAGGTTCACAAGTCTAAAAAAAGACACTAGTGTGAATGCACCCTTAGTGTCTTCTCACCGAACGATTTCTTGCTGTTTGTATGATGCTTTAGCTGCTCTATGAATCATAGTGTAGATTTTCTTGAATAGATCCACATACTCAGATGCCTGAGGGAATAGTTAAAGACCATGCAATATTCACGGCAACATTTCAGCTCCAAACCGCATGATTTTGAATGTTGTGTGTGCTTCTCACACCATCTGCATCTTGCCCCTGACCTCACCTAGGTGTCCGCTTTTCACTTCCACAGTACTGTATTACAAACATATAATTAACATATACATCAAAATAATATGCATAACAATACACATAATTTAGTTTATTTATATGTAAATGTATTTTAAAGTCAGCTGTCTGCCAGAGCCACTTATAGGCACAGGCCCAGTGAAATAGACCCTATATATAATACATATATTTTTTGCATGAAATTTTAATAAAGAAGAATAAAAAGAGGAATAAAGAACTCTGATCTCCAACACTGAAAAAACACTGAGTATAGGGGTTACATTAACTGCTATGAAGCCAGGAGGTGTACCTTTCCCACATGGGGCTCTCTAGACCAGGTGTCAGCAACCGTCAGCACTCCTGCTGCCGTGAAACTACAACTCCAATCATGCACACTTGCTCTGCTGTTCTTGTAACTCTCAGTGAATGGAGTAAATGTTGGGAGTTGGGAGTTGAAGTGTCAGAGAAGCTGGCGTGCTGTAGGTTGATGATCCCTTTTTTTTAGACATTTTTGGTGTTTGATAAAATTCTAGGTAATTGCAATGTCCAATGCATGTTTGGTACATAGTTCCCATGGTTAACCCAGTGGGTAAATCCAGCTAAGAATTATTCTTTACTATTAAAGGGCTTCTATCTTCGTATGGAAGCTGGCCGGGTGATCAGCCACTGGGCTGGTGGGAGGATACTATTGGGTTCTCTGAAGGGAATCACAAATGGACAGAAAATATTATGTTATGGGTACGTTTTAACGATGACATTTTGTTATTGAGGTCAGGGTCAGAAATAGGTTTCCTACAATTCATGGAGGTACTGAATAACAACCATATTGGCCTACACATGAAATCAATAAAAGCACAACTTCCTTCATACTCGGATCAATATAGATGGAAACTATCAATGCCACTCTTTTCTGTAAAGAGACTGCAACGGTTTATTAAGATGGGAGAGTTTTTATCCTAGACCTCTTAAACAGGGCATCCCCAAGGGACAATTTCTTAAGGTTCGGAGACCAGGAGGCCTCCAAGCTGTTCCACAGGTTCAAACAGAGGGGATATCCAGATGCTTGTCTGAATGAAGCATGGGATAAAAAGGCAAACCATGCATGTGTAACATGACAATGACAGAGTCTGGAGTTGGCAGCAGTATGAGCAGGCCACCGAGTGGCAAGGTGACATAGTGTGGAGATGGCAGCAGCATCAGGAGATCACAAAGTGACCCGGTGACAGAGTGGGGAGAGGTGGGTGAAAGAAGGAGCAATTGGCATCAGATGTCTGGCATCAGGTGGGTGGCAGCATCAGAGTGGTAGCTGAAGCAGGTAGCCAGAAGAAACTGGCCTCTTTTGTCAAGGTTTGGGTGAGGGGGCATGGATGATCTAATCAGATGCATCAGGCATTGGTGGGTGGAAATCCTGGCTGAACCAGGCCTGTTTCATCTTGACAAAGGTCAGTCTCTCCACATTTTGGGTGGACAAGCGAGTTCTCCTTGGGGTAACTATGGCCCCTGCCGCACTAAACACCCGCTCTGATACCACACTACTGGCCAGGCAGGACAGCTTTTCCAGGGCAAACTCTGCCAGTTACAGCCACAAATCCAGTTTGGCTGCCCAGTAGTCCAGTGGATCTTCAAAGGCGGCTGTCAGGATGCTGTCCAAGTATGCCACCACCTGCTGGTTCAGGTCCTGCTCCAGGTCTACCTGTTGCTGCTGTTGAGTAGTTTCTTCACTATGACGGTGAAAAAAGTTGCTCATCAGTGACTGTACACTCAGGCTGCTGCTGATGGAGCTGGTACTGCTCCTGCCACCCCACCCCTCCCCAGCAGCCATGGCAGTGGAACGTGAGCGCAGAGGGCCCCCCGGTCAGACCTTCGGGGGTATGGATGATGGTGCAGATAGGCAGCGGCCAACTGACTACATTGGATGTCTTTGTAGTAATTAAGTTTGTCCTCCCTCTCAGTGGGTGTAAAAAAGGCCCGCATTTTGGACCATTAGCAAGGCTCCAACAAGATGGAGAGCCAGAAGTCATCCCTCTGCCGAATGGTGACAATTCGGCTGTCACTACGCAAGCAAGTGAGCATGCATTGGGCCATTTGTGCAAGTGACACAGAGGGACTCCCTGCCTCCATCTCCACTGCATACTGCCACATCGCCCTGTAGCTCCTCTGGCTGCTCTGCTCCTCCTCTCCCGTCAGCTAAGTAGAAAAAAAATGTCCTCCTCACCCTCTTCCAGTTCAGCCCCCACAGGGCTCATGTGGCTGTTAGATCTAGGTGCCACATCTCCAGTCCCCTCACCAGCCATTGTTACTACCATCTGTTTCAGGACATGAAGCAGTGGAATGAAGTAGTTAATCCCGTTCTCCTGGTGACTGACAAAAAAGGTGGTGTCCTCAAAGGGCCTGAGCAAATGGCAGGCGTCACACATGAGCTGCCACTAGCTGACATAGAAGTTACACAGGGGAGTACTCCAATCCGCTTGAATCATCAAGAAATCGTTGATGGCCTTCCTCTGTTCGTATAGTCGGTCCAACATATGGAGGGTGGAATTCCAACGGGTGGAAACGTCGCATATCAGCCTATGTTGGGGGATGCTGTTCTGCGCTGCAGATCAAGGAGGGTGTACTATGCAGTGTACGAGTGGCTGAAGTGCTTCCAAAGTTTACTGGCCATTTTTAGGATTTCTTGCAGATGGGTGGAAGACTTCAGGAACCACTTGACAACCAGATTGAACACGTGTGCCATGCAGGGCGCATGGCTCAAGCTTCCTTGACGCAGCGCAGACACTATGTTCTTCCCATTGTCGGTCACCATGATTCCAATTTTCAGTTGTTGTGGAGAAAGCCAGGATTCGATTTCTTGATGAATCACACAGAGCAGTTCCTCCCCCATGTGACTCCATTCGCCAAGGCAAACCAGGTGCAGAACAGCATGACACCGCTGTGCCCTGCACATGTTGTATGCTGGAGGGGCACTGTGAATTGTCTCTGCAGTGGAGGCTGAGGACACGGTGGAGGATGAGGAGGCAGAGGCGGACATTGTTGCAGGACCAACGGCATGATAAATGGTGCTGGTTGCTAGTGTGGCTGTGCAGGAACCACATTCACCCAGTGGGCAGTAAAGGACATGTATTGTCCCTGACCATAGTTACAGCTCCACGTAAGTGCTGCAGTGCACTTTGGCAGACACCGACAGGCTCAAGGACTGGCCAACCTTTTGTTATAAATATTTTTGCAGGGCTGGTACTGCCTTTTTCACAAAGAAATGACGGCTTGGGAGTCTCCACCTCGGCTCGGCACAAGCCATCAGTTCTCTGAAAGGTGCAGAGTCCACCACTTGGAAAGGGAGGGACTGCAGCACCAGCAACTTCACACATTCTGCTTCTGCGCCGTTGGATGATTGCACGCATACTGCTGTCTCTTGGCAATTGCTTCGGTGATCAATTGCTGACAGAATGACTGACGAGGAGTAGGAGGAGCATCTGGACCAGAAGAAGATGGGAATGACAGACAGCTCCCTTCAGCTGAGGTGGTGGAGCCTTGACTGCCTGAAACTGGGTGCGTGCCACTGGGTGATGCAGCGGTTGCTGCCGCAGACTTGACCACCACATCAGAGCCACGGTTCTCCAAGGCCACTGTATGGCGACGCTGCATATGTTGACGTAGGGCCATAGTGCCAACATTGGCACCCTGGCCACACTTTACCTTGTGCCCACAGATTCTACAAATGGCCACGTTCACCTCCTCCGGTGGCTTAACAAAAAACTGCCACACTGCCGAGTAGGTGATCTTCCCCCCAACAGTCCACACTGACTGACTGCTACCGCCGCTACCTCCGTGAACCCCTGCACCACTACTTCCCAGGCAGATAGGCTGCTGCGAAGCAGGTGGTCTACACCGGACACGTTTGGATCCAGACCTCCTACACTGCTGCCACCCTACTGACTCCCAGCCATGCTACCACCTTGCTGGCTTAGCCACTGCCTCACGGGCAAGCTGCAACCCTCTTCTTCCGATGATGATGAAGCCCATTCTGCACCCGGCTCCCAGGTGCGATCGGCTTCATCAACATCGAGTAGTGTCTGCACTTCACTGATGTCCTCCTCAACAGTCTCTGGGTCAGGAACCTGACCGCTCGCAACACCACCTCCCATGCCACTCTACTTAGCACTACTTGCCTGCCTAGCGGAGGAAGCGGCGGTGTCTCCTCAAGATCTTGGCTGGGCAGTAGCTGCTGACTGTCCTCTAGTAGCTCGTCCTCGCTGTATAGTGGAGCTGAGCCCACAGCATTTAATACTTCTGTGGCTGAGGGAACAGCAAAGGACAGAGGCAGGTTGAGGACAGGTGAGGGCACAGGGCCTGCTCCCGGGCCATGGCAACTAAGGGTTCTGTCTGACGAACGCACAGATTCTTGGCTGGGGGTGTCTGATGTCACTTGGGATGAAGTGGATGACAGAGTTAACCATTTAAGAACTGCTGGGTGTCTGGTCAAGACACAACCGTTGGATGACACTAGGAGCTCAGGCCTCTCGCTGCGACTCCTGCTGCCATGCCCCCTTACTCTGCTGCGACCTCTGCCTGCGCCAAAAACATTTAGGCCTCTGCCACTCCTCTGTGCATGACCTGGCACTTCTCTGTCTGACAAACTTTTAGCTGAACTAAATAAATTAAAAGCAAATTAAAACACCCCTAAAAGCAACAAATATATTTTTCTTTTTGTACTGAAATAGGCCACTAAACGCTTTCACCACAAATAACTGCAACAGTGAAGTGCATATTTATTTTTATTTTTGTACTGAAATACGCCACTAAACGCTTTCAACACATATAACTGCAGAAGTGAACTGAGAATATATTTTTCTTTTTGTACTATAATAGGCCACTAAACACTTTCACCACAAAAAACTGCAACAGTGAAGTGCGTATATATTTTTCTTTCTGTAGTGAAATAGGCCACTAAACGCTTTCACCACAAATAACTGCAACAGTGAAGTGCATGTATATTTTTATTTTTGTACTGAAATAGGCCACTTAACGCTTTTACCACAAATAACTGCAACTATGAAATGCATATATATTTTTCTTTTTGTACTGAAATAGGCCACTAAACGCTTTCACCACAAATAACTGCAACAGTAAAGTGGGTATATATTTTTATTTTTGTACTGAAATAGGCCACTAAACGTGTTCAACACATATAACTGCAGAAGTGAACTTAGAATCTATTTTTATTTTTGTACTGAAATAGGCCACTAAACTCTTTTACCACAAATAACTGCAACAGTGAAGTGCGTATATATTTTTATTTTTATACTGAAATAGGCCACTAAACGCATTTAGCACATATAACTGCAGAAGTGAACTGAGCATCTATTTTTATTTTTGTGCTGAAATAGGCCACTAAACGCTTTTACCACAAATAACTGCAATAGTGAAGTGCGTTTATATTTTTCTTTCTGTACTGAAATAGGTCCCTAAACCCTTTCACCACAAATAACTGCAACAGTGAAGTGCGTATATATTTTTCTTTTTGTACTGATATAGGCCACTAAAGGATTTTCAACATAGTACTTGCACCCCAATAACAAGAACAAATTGCTGGAATGACAGAGCTGTATAATAGCTATTTGGATCCCCAAATAATCTTTCCCTGCACCTGTAAATCGCTTTTCTAGCACTGTCCCTAGCGCCTTCTAAAGTCTCTCCCTCCCTTTCCTTTCCCTGCACTTATAAATTGTCTTTTCATATTTTATTTTATTTTTTTTCACAATGAGGTCTATCCCTGCATTCAGTACTCTGGAAAATGTCTGAATCCAAGATGGCCTCCATATTTATAGCCACAAGGCTGGCTGCTGATTGGCTGCATGCATGGCATTATGAGTCATCCCACCTTCCCAGAGTTCCTTGCCTCATGTCCTCACATGTGTATCCGCACTTTTAGCTGCCATTTCAGGAAAAATTGCGACACGAAGCGCGAGGAAATTCACATTTGTTGCGAATCGAATGTTTCCTGAAATTCTTAACGAATTCCATTTTCAGTTTCGATTCACTTATCTCTAATACTGACATTTGGGACTTCGTTTTATATCTAGTGACATCTTTGTGATCACACCCAAACAGGTTTACTCTTGCCATATATATCATTATTTTCACTATTATAGTTTTCTAGTGCCGTTCTTATATGTATCTTTCCTGTCATCTATACATTGAATTATGACCTTATTGACGGACGTACACTTATGGTAGTAGCTTTACCTATGCCAGGGACCTCTTAGGGAAAGTAGGAGATTCCAAGCATGGGATTGCCCTTATTAGGTCAGCTATTCTGTTTATCGGCAGGGCCCAATTATTTCAGGGACAATATTGAGGGACAGTTTTTTTTCCCAACCGAGATTTTATATATTATATATAGTAAAAGTTACGTTTTATGGTGGCGGTTCTGTGACTTACGGGTGATCAGATGTCAGATGTCACATTTGAATATACATTTTATTATTACATACCGGCCATTCCAACAAATGTTTTTCCATGTAATGCGAAATACATGGGGTCTACATGAGTCGGAGCCACTCTCATGGAGCGGCTCACCATTCTGCCTTTTAGCGAAAAAAAAAAAGTCTCCTTGTCTTTATAAAGATAGGAATCATATTGAGGCCTGTGTTTAAGGCAAGTGTTTGAGGCCTGTGTTAAGTGGAGTGCCGCCTGATTTGCCTGCAGCGGAGAGAGTTATAAAAGACTGTTTGCTTGTTGCCAAGCATAGTACCTTTGCCAAGAAGCGTAACCATCATGTGTTGTGCCTGTGTACAGGCTTGTTGTATTGTAATTAATAAAGAGAGTCAGTTACCAGGAAATTTGCCGTTAAACCAGGTACAAAGGCTTGTAGGGCTATCCGAACTTAATGTAATGATACATTTTACTTTTGGAGAAAATGTACTTTTAATCCATATGCAAATGAGCAGTTAAGTGCATTGAGGGTTGGCCTAAGACACTCTGTGCACCCTGGCTCCTCCTGTTTCCTCTGCCAACCCCTCTGTCTCCTTTCTCATTGACAGGGTCTATTGAGATGACCTTCACCTGGACCTACACAACAAAAAATAGAGGAAAAAAGGCACAGTATGGCCTCAAAAAGCCTATGGGTGCAATACTATAATTTTGTACAATTCGGAGCAGAGTTCATAGAGCAGTAGTTATACAGTGAATGAGGCCTAAGTGTATATTGGACTAAGCTTTATACAATTTACTGATCTATACTGAACATATTTTGCAATGAAAATACTTTTCTAATTTATGTGTAAGGCTACTTTCACACTTGCGTTGTTAATTCCGGTATTGAAATCCAGCAGAGGATCTCAATACCGGAATTAAACGCATCAGTTTTGATTTTGCACATCAGGATGTATCCGTTCCGTTAGGAGCGGTTGCGTGAAATCAAAATGAAAAAAATGGATCCGTCACTAAATACATTGAAAGTCAACAGGTGAAAAATCCGTTATTTTGCTCCTAAAAAAACGGATTTGTCACCCTTGACTTACATTGTTTTCGGCGCTGGATCCATTTTTATGACCACAAACAAAACCGCAGCTTCCAGCGGTTTTGTGTCCGGTCCGAAACTGAATGCTGCCGGAACGGAAGACATCCTGATGAATCCTGAACGGATCTCTTTCCATTCAGAATGCAAGAGGACTAAATGGAAATGTTTTTTTTTCGGTATTGAGATTCTCTGCCGGCTCTCAATACAGGAAAACAACAATGCAAGTGTGAAAGTAGCCTAAGGTTATGAGCTACATAAGGCCCCTTTCACACGGGCGAGTTTTCCACACGGGTGCAATGCGTGATGTGAACGCATTGCACCCGCACTGAATCCTGACCCATTCATTTCAGTGGGTCTGTGTACATGAGCGTTTTTTTTCACGCATCACTTGTGCGTTGCGTTAAAATCGCAGCATGTTCTATATTCTGCGTTTTTCATGCAGCCCTAGCCCCATAGAAGTGAATGGGGCTGCGTGAAAAACGCATTGCATCCGCAAGTAAGTGCGGGTGCGTTGCGTTTTTCACTGATGGTTGCTAGGAGATGTTGTCTGTAAACCCTCAGTTTTTTATCACGCGCGTGAAAAACGCATCAAAACGCATTGCACCCGTGCAGAAAACACTGAACGTAATCGCAGACAAAACTGAATGGCTTTGCCTGCGAAATCGCACAGTTTTCACTGAACGCATTCGCAACGCATCCGGACCTAGTCCGGACACGCTCGTGTGAAAGAGGCCTAACTGTTTGAAGCCTCCACATTTTACTTTATTCATCTTCCCGATATTTTTTTCCCCTTATTTCTAGCACAAACAATAATTTTTATTTTGCCACTTAAGGCTACTTTCACACTAGCGTTTTTTGCGGATCCGTCATGGATCTTCAAAAACGCTTCCGTTACAATAAGACAACTGCATGCATCCGTCTTGAACGGATCCGGTTGTATTATGTCTTCTATAGCCATGACGGATCCATCTTGAACACCATTGAAAGTCAATGGGGGACAGATCCGTTTTCTATTGTGCCAGATTGTGTCAGAGAAAATGGATCCATCCCTATTGACTTACATTGTGTGCCAGGACGGATCTGTTTGGCTCCGCTTCGTCAGGCGGACAGCAAAACGCTGCAGGCACCCTCCAGAGCAGAATGGTGACTGAACAAAGGCAAACTGATGCATTCTGAGCGGATCCTTTTCCATTCAGAATGCATTAGGGTAAAACTGATCCGTTTTGGACCGCTTTTGAGAGCCCTGAACGGATCTCACAAACGGAAAGCCAAAACGCTACTGTGAAAGTAGCCTAAGTCAAGTAAATCAAATTGCAAATAACGAACGGAAGAGGCCGAGATGAGAACTGATGCCAATTAAGGGGATTCAGCGTGTGTATCAGTGGTGCAGAACATAATTACTGCTGCTGAATTATAAGTTATTATGCTATAAATACATGTTCTGTGTATACTGTTTAAGTGCACTTATGGAGCGTGTAAAAGAAATGCTATTATTTGGATTATTTTTATCCTGCATGCACAACTTGAAGACTGGGAGGCATAAAATAACTGGTGAGACATTCATTTATGAGATTTTTTTTGCATGGCCTATGTTGATGACTGCACAAACACTTTCATGTTATTGATACACTTAATTATTAAATCTGAAGATGTCAGACAGAATACGTGCTTGTTGCCACCAGACCAGTATAATTAACTTCCGCTTAATAAACTAAACACTTATTAACATCTAAAAGGCCACCGCGAGCGTTCTGCACCAAAGGACTCCGCATACGCCATCTTCTCATTATATTGGGACGATATTAGATGACAGCTTTGAATGACTACAGTGTTTTACTTGTAAAGTTAATATGCTTAGTCTATCATTCTCAAAAGAAGTTTAAAAACAAGGGTAATCTGAAATCAGAGAACTGATGTGTGTACAGATTGACCTGCCTATGTTCTCTATATAAATGTCTGGTTTTGGAGACTTGGTATGATATTACAAGGAAAGCCCATTTTTTTTCCACCGAAAACGGTGAAATGCTTAATTTTGTCCATGGTGGTGCTGCCTTGTAATTGAAAAGTATCAGGAGACTCATTACATATTTCTATGGTGGTCATTAATAGGCTTTATTCTTGGTCATCGTCTTTTTACTGTGGTCTAAACTGAGTGCTGCACAGGAGAGTGGAGAGCAGAAATGCTCATGAGAGCCATGCTCCTGCTCTAATGGCCCGGATCGGTGCTTCAACTCCTTAGATGCTGTGGTCAATAGCGACTGCAGCATCTCACTAGTTTAGAGGGAGGGGACTATGAAGTGCAGTATATCCCTATCAGGCTGTGCAGAGGTGCTGCCTTGATAGTGCCTGTCAGTATCCCTCTGACTGTACAATACACTGTAGTGCAAAAGAAGTACAGTGTATTATAGAAGCGGTCAGAAGATTGCTTGTCAAGGTCCCCTTGTAGAACTAATAAATAGTAAAAATGCGTGTTAAACAAACTTTATTAAGTAAAAAAAAGCCACGTCAAAAATAAAATACAAATTTTTTCCATTGAAAAAAATGCTTTTCAATGGAAAAAAAATAGCAGAAATACCCCCCCCCCCCAACATATTTGCATATTTGGTATTGCCATATTAACCCACACTGCGTAATTTATCCTGCATGGTAAAAGCAGTAAAAAAAAAACAAAAAAAAACAATGCCACAAAAAAAAAATAAGTAATAGAAAGCGGTCAAAAAGTGTTATGTACAGTATCTCAAAATGACAATAATGAAAACTAAAAGTCAATCAGCAAAACTCAAGCCATCACACAGCTCCATACAAAGAAAAAAAGTTATGGGTCTTAAAATGCAGCGATGCAAAAGCATTTTTTCAATGTTTATTATTGTACAAAAGTATATTTGGTATGGCTGAAATCATACTGATCAAGAGAATAAAATTATCATGCTATTTATACTAAAAAATGAAAGGCACAAAATTTATAACATAAAAACTCTGTGGCAGTATTCCTGTTCTGTGTACCCCAAAATGGTGCCATTAAATGTGTCGGAATCACTAAATCTAGAACCAGTATTTTAGCACCTTCCCCTTGTATGCAATTTAGGGCTTAGTGATCAAACTATTTGTTTTTCATTTTTTCATCCTCACATTCCAAGAGGTATCATTTTTTTTATTTTTCCATCACTGTAGCTGTATAAGGGCTTTTTTTTTGCAGGACACGTTGTAGTTTTTAACCCCTTAAGGACCTCCGCCTTATATGTACAGCGGAAGTCCGGTCCCTAAACATGGCGCACGCTCGCACTTGGAGCTGGCGCAAGAGCCGCCGGGTTTCTGCTATTTTAAATAACAGAGATGTAGGCTGATCACATACATTTTACCCTTCAGATGCCGTGGTCAAATGTGACCACGACATCTGATCAGTCCAGAAGCGGAAGTCGCGTGCTTCCGTTCCGGTAACAGTGTTCCCCGGCTGAGATCGGGGAACCTGTTACATCGCTGAAATAGACTATGTCTATTTCAGGAATATACCAATACAGGCCACTAAGTGGCAGAATTGTATTGTTATATTGCAAATGAAGTGTTCAATGATGGCTATATAGCAATCAATGAACACAATGGGCAATCTAATGATTGCCAGTTATTCTCACCCAAGGTGACTTAAAAAAAGTAAAAAAAAAAGTAAAGAAAAAGTTTTTGCAAATATAAAAAAAAAAAACCTAAAAGTTCAATTTTATTTCATTAAAATAAAAATACTTAACCAATAAAAAAATAAACATGCCATAATGGGAAAAAAAATATAAACAGCCAATTAACCATTTTTTGGCACTTCAACTACCCAATAATTTTTTTTTATAAAAAGTGATAAAAAAGTCACACACATTTCAAATTGGTATCACTAAAAAGAACAGATTGTCCCGCACAAAATGAGCCCTCACATAACTACAAAAAAGTTATAGGGGTCAGAATATGGTTATAAATATTAGTTTTTTTCCTCAAAGGTTTTAATTTTTTTTTCAGTATTAAAACGCAAGAAAAATTATACAAGTGTGGTATAGTTGTAACCGTACTGACCTGGAGAACGAAGATAACAGGTCAATGTTACCGCATAGTGTACAGTGTAAAAAAAAAAGAAATAAAAACCTTTATCAGAATAGCATTTTTTCCCAATACTACCCCATTTGGAATTTTTTTTCTGCTTCCTACTACATGGTATGCAACCGTAAATGGTGCCATTAGAACGTACAACTTGTCCCGCAAAAGAAAAAAGAAAAAAGGCCCCATAAGGCTATGTGAATGGAAAAATAAAAAAGTTAAGACTATGGTAAGGTGGGGAGTGAAAAACAAAAATGCAAAAATAGAAAATCCCAGGGTCCTGAAGGGGTTA
This sequence comes from Bufotes viridis, assembly GCA_033119425.1. Taxonomy (NCBI): domain Eukaryota; kingdom Metazoa; phylum Chordata; class Amphibia; order Anura; family Bufonidae; genus Bufotes; species Bufotes viridis. The sequence continues at coordinate 77,712,056 of CM065590.1, read as the reverse complement.
ACGTAACTTTTGCCAGAAAACTGGCGTAGCTTATAACTGAAATCTAGACCAGCCCATAGCTGACATACATTTCAGTTTCTGGTGCACGGACAGCACAAAATACAAAAATTTGGCACATCTTACTCCAGCTGACTTTTTACTAAGTGTCGTTAATAAATGTCTAATTACATGTAGTTAAACAATATGTAAAAGAAGAATGGGGACACGTGTAGGCAAACAGATGGGTTCCCACTGATGTTTTTTTATGATGTATGGGGTGGCATGGAGCTAACTTATTGCCGGGGCTATTGCAGTGTACTCACATGGTCATGGCCCAGAAGATGCAGCCAACACATGGATTGTTTTTTCACGGGCTGATCATAATCGTGTGCATGAGCCATTACTAGAATGGTGGCTAAGCTGCAGTAACTCAGCATAGCCACTACACAGTGATGTCTCCTCTGATGTAGATATTCTTATTCCTCATCTTCTCTATTCGGCCCCGACCACCATGACGATTTCTTTCAGCCACATCTCTGTAGAGTTTACCACACAGTCATTTTAGGTTCCTCACTTTTCTATCATCCTTCCCCTCCTGGTGCCCCAACATTGTCATCCTACTGCTACCACCAATACTGTGCCCACTGTGCTCCCCAATTCCCCCAAATACTATACTGCAAAAATAATAGTGCCATACAGATACGTCCCCCATTCTAGTAGTGCTCCCTAAAGTCCCACTAATATTAATAATTCTCTCCCACAGTGCCCTCATTAGTAATAGTGCCCCAATAGTGATAATGCACACCGAAAGTAGCCCTGTTAGCAGTAGTGCACTCCATATTGTGCCAAATAATGATAACCCCCCCCAATAGTAGTAATAATGCCCCATAATAGAAATAATGTTCCTCATAGTGCCTCCAGTAGTAATAAAGCCATCCCTAGTAACTGTGATAATGCCCCTCATACTCATCCCAGAAGTAATAAGGCCCCTCTATATTACTCCTGGTAGTTTTAATGCTCCCATATATTTCCCCTGTAATTATAATGCACCCAGTAATTTAAATGCCCCCAGAGTGCCCCTAGTAGCTTAAACACTCCCCTATAGTGCCCCCAGCGTTCCCATATAGTGCCCTTAGAAGCCTAAATGCTCCCCTATAGTTCACCGAGCAGCTTAATTGCTCCCCTGTAGTGCCCCAGTAGTTTCAATTGTTCCCTATGGTTCAACCAGTAGTTTAAATGGTCCCCTAAAGTGGCAGCGGGAAAGAGTGTTAGCTGTAATGTACACTAACGCAACTAAACGGAACGGAATGCATATTAGAGCATTCTGTTCTGTTCAGTTCAGTTTTTACCCCATTAACAATAAATGTAGTGTTTTTTTCCGGTATTGAGCCCCTATGACGTATCTCAATACCGGAAAACTAAAACGCTAGTGGGAAAGTAGCTTAAGCCTAATCAGGCTCCTGCTAACGGCAGGAGCCTGATCAGGCTTAGTGTAAGATCAATACACTGCAGTACACTATTCAGTGTACTGCAGTGTATTGCAGAGGCATCAGACCCACTGGATCTTCAAGAACCATGTGGGTCTGGGTCAAAAAAGTGTAAAAAAAATTAAAAAAGTAAAAAAATAAAATCTAACTTTTTCCTATCCTGGAATATAATTGGTTACAAATTTAAAAAAGAAAAAACACTAAACATTTTTGGTATTGCATGCGTACATAATGACCTGCTCTATAAAAGTATCACATAAGCTAACACGTCTGATGAACGCCATAAAAAAAAAATATATATAAAAACTGTGCCAAAAAAATCTATTTTTTATCACCATACAACACAAAAAGTGTAATACCAATCAATCAAAAAGTCATATGTGCCCCAAAATGGTACCAATCAAACCGTCACCTCATCCTGCAAAAAATGAACCCCTACATAAGACAATTGTCCAAAAAATAAAAGAAATATGGCTTTCAGAAAATGGAGACACAGAAACATGATTTTCTTTCAAAAATGTTTTTATTGTGCAAAATAAAATTTAAAAAATGAACATATTAGGTAATGACCTGCTCTATAAAAATATCATGTGATCCAGTCCGTTAAGTGAACGCCGTAAAAAAATAATAAAAAATTGTGCCAAAAAGCCTTTTTTTATCACCTTACATCACAAAAAGTGTAATACCAAGAAATCAAAAAGTCATATGTGCCCCAAAATGGTACCAATCAAAAAAACCGCACCAAAGACAATCATCCAAAAAATGGCTTTTAGAAAATGGAGACACAAAAACATTATTTTTTTTCGCAAAAATTATTTTATTGTGTAAAGCCAAAATAAAATAAAAAAAAAGACATATTAGGTATCACCACGTCCATTACGACCTGCTCTATAAAAATATCACATGATCTGTCAGATGAAAATTGTAAAAGACAAAAAATAAAAACTGTGCCAGAACAGCCATTTTTTGGTTACCTTGCATCAAAAAAAGCGTTATATATATATGTACATATATACACACAAGCAACGCACAACTACCTAAAAAAAAAGATTTATATACTACAGGAGTAACCCTAATATATATATATGTATTTATGACAATTGCAGCACATCAGGCCAAATATAAATATGGAGGTGCTGTTAAAGTAATTTCCCTTACCCCGCGCTCCCAAGCACGTGTATCAGCTCCTTTGTGTAAGGAAAGGCCGCACTATCCCAGTAATGAGTTAAGATGTTTCATGGTTGAGATCTGTTGAGAGACTGCCCTCTACGACCCTTTCTTTATTTACATAGACCAAGGGATCACAAATGGGAAGTGGGTGGGCACAACACCTGACCACTCCCTTCAGGTACAGTCATACAGGAAGTGATGACACACACACAGAAAGAATACCACAACATGTCTGTCAGTCACCACTAGGGGGAGTCTTGTCCAGCACCGATCAGTGATCAATGCTCGACAAGGCTCACCAGGATTCTTATGTGGGCCTACTTATAGGAACAGAGTCACCATCTCCAGCGGTTGATCAGGCACACTGGAAATAACGAATGCACGTTCCTTTCCGTATATTGTTCTCTTAATAAATGCATACACGCCAAGCCAATAAATCCGCCCTTTGGGCGGGGGCCCCAGCCGGCATCTATCCATTCGCCAAGAAAACACTGCTTGCTGCGTCTCTATATCCGCAGCAAGATATCCACTTCCAGTGGTTTACACACTGAGAGACACGATGACAATATTAGAAAACACATCATAATAATTTCCACAACAGAGGTGCAGGCCAGTGGATCCGACAACAAATCCAGGACAAAAAAATATTTAAAAAGAAAAACACTTTATTCACCCCTGTGGTCGCAACTAGGGATGAGCAAAGTTGTGTTTCAAGTTCGGCTTAAAAGGTTCAGGTTCGGGTTATCTAAGAATTCCATTATGGACTCCATAAAGGTAATTCTTAGTTAACCTGAGCCTTGTATGCCGAACTTGAAACTAGTCGCAATGTTTCAGCTCATACTTGAAAAAAGGCTCTGTGAATGAGCAGAAAACATTGCGACCACAGGAGTGAATAAAGTATTTGAGAGTGCGGACATTTTTTTCTTTATATATATATATATATATATATATATATATATATATATATACATATATATTGTCATTTTTCAAACTGGTGTAAAGTACAACTGGCTAAGTTGCCCATAGCAAACAATCAGATCCAACCTTTTATTTTACACAACTCCTTTGAATAATGAAAGGAGGAATCTGATTGGTTGCTATGGGTGACTAAACGAGTTTTTCTTTGCACTAGTTTTGATAAATCTCCCCCACTGTGTACTTCTATGTGTACATAGCATTGTGTGTTGTCACACTGTACTAATCTGTGTGGGAAAAGTGACCGCTCACTGTGCGGACTGCACACAATACTGTGTTCAGAAGAGAGCGCAGGTAGCGAGAGCTGTGAGTAATGAGATCTATATCAGGCTTAGGCCCCTTGCAGACGAGTGTTTGTCACGCTGCGAGTCCGCAGCGCATCTCCCGGCCTGAACTCCCAGCACTGACGGGGTCACATAGCATTATATTGACAGCTCTGGAATGAATTGGATAACACTGGCAGCATTATGTCAGTGTTATCCAATACATTCCAGAACTGTAAGGCCCCCTTCACACGAGCAAGAATTCCGTGCAGGTGCAATGCGTAATGCAGAATCCGGACCCATTCATTTAAATGGGTCTGTGTAAATGAGGGGTGGTTTTCACGCATCACTTTTGCGTTGCATGAAAATCGCAGCATGTTCTATATTTTGTGATTTTCACGCAACGCTGGCCCCATAGAAGTGAATGGGGCTGCGTGAAAATCGGATTGCATCTGCAAACAAGTGCGGATGCGATTTTCATGGATGCTTGCTAAGAGATCTTGTTTGTACACATTCAGCTTTTTATCACGCGTGTGCAAAACTCAGTAAATCGCATTGCTCCCACGTGATATAAACTGAGCAACTGAATGACTTTGTTTGCATCCGCAATGCATCTGGACATAATTCGGACACGCTCATCTGCAAGGGGCCTAAGGGTTACATAGCATCATACATCAATATAATGCTATGTGACCCCATCAGTGCTGGGAGGTCAGGCCAGGAGCTGCACTGCGCATTCGCAGCATGACAAACGCTCTTCTGCAAGGGCCTTATAACGCCATGGTTCTGACTGTAGATTGTTGCACTAACGTTATCAGCAGAAACATCTTTTGCTGTCCACAAATAATGGACTTTCTACAGAATGGAAGGTGAGAAATAGATCTGCTGATTACAAGCCATCTGTATGGAAGTGGCTGCTAGCTGTGCAGCTATGAGCTGTGTAACAGGATGTGGGGGCGGGGCAGCAGAGCTTGTGCTGGTGCATGTGAAATCCACAGGAACGCCCACAGAGCCTCACAGGAGATGACAGCCCTGAGCAAAAATCATATCGGAGCATTTCTGGGAGCATGTGAAGCAAAGCTGATACCAGTAAACAAACAAGTGCAATTTTATTATGTGCTGCATTACGGTAATTGATTTTTAGTGCACAAAGGTGTCCATAGCCTTTAGGGTATCCCCTATAGGGCCCCCAGTCCTGTCACACATGGCCATAGATCTACATGACAGATCTGCTGATGGGGCTGGAGGGGTAATGTAATGGCCAGGGAAGACACCCTGCAGTGCCTACTGGCAGACTAGCGGCTGCTCACCTCCCCCTGTCTGCACCACCACCTCCACCGCTGTTCAAGTGCCATTCCAGTCTCTCAGTGCATTTCTAACCACAAGAAGCGGGAAAGCAGCAGGCAGGAAACTAAGAAAGATAGCCGCGCTTTTATTGGTGGTCAGTGGAACTCCTACTTCTGACCTCCGACACTGCTCCTCTCCTCTCCAGCACTGCATCGGCTTCCATCTCCCTGCACTGCTCAGGCATGTGCAGTGCCGACTTCAGAATTCGGGCACAGATTTTAACCCCTTAAGGAATTATGACGTACCGGTACGGCATGTTTCCCGAGTCCTTAAGGACCCATGACGTACCGGTACGTCATAACTTTTTAAACTAGATTGCGGCGTGGCGGGGGTTAATAGGAACAGGATGTCCGCTGAAATCATTTAGCAGGCATCCTGTCACAACGCCGGGGGTTCTATTAGGGGCCAGCTGTTCCGTTTCCGCAAAATACGGAATGCACACGGACGTCATCCGTATTTTTTGCAGACCGCAAAATACATACGTCTATGCATGAGGCCTTATTCTGCACACAAACCTGTCAGCAAGTGTTTAATTTCTCTGCAGCGTTACCGCAGGAGAAATGCTGAATTATGCTGTTCCTATTAAAATCAGTGGTCCATTTTTGTAATTCTCAGACATGCTTGGTCCTCCAGAATGAGAGACGTTCTTTGTAGCTGCTCTCTCCACTCTGTCTTATAAATGAGAGTCCCTGATGTGTACTGTACAGTATATATGACAATAGGTTTTCTAAACCAGATCGTCTATTTAGTCTTCCACTGACAGCTTTAGGCCTCATGCACACGAACGTATTTTGGGTCCGTGTCTGAGCCGCATATTTTGCGGCTCGGGCGCGGACCCATTCACTTCAATGGGGCCGCAAAAGATGCAGACAGCACTCCGTGTGCTGTCCGCGTCCTTTGCTTCGCTCTGTGGCCCCGCAAAAAAAATATAGCATGCCCTATTCTTGTCCGTGTTTTGAAGATCCGCGGATTGCGGACCGCAAAACACCTACGGTCGTGTGCATGAGGCCTTAGGTGGAGACCTTGCAGCCTCTGGACCTTCACATACTGCTCATTGGCCACCATTGTGCCAGTTATAAAGGCATCTACTTCAATGTGCAAAGAAAGTAGCATAGCCATGAAACACTGCAATCCTGATCGTTTGTATCTGATCAAATGTAATATCACAAACTATCTGGACTTCCTATAGTGCCGTCCTTGCTGGCTCGTATTGGCATTTATAAACTCCATGCCTCTGCTTTTCAGCTGACATCACCAGCCATGCTTCCTGACAGGTACACCCAGCACTTGTGATTATAGTCTCAGTGAGGTGACAGGTGGCTTGTGACACGGAGGAAAACATTCCTGCGCTGTGCAGCCATCGCATGAATCATTCTGGGTTATACTTGAAGTAGCTGCGAGTCATTTTGATGGAATGTAGTCATCTAGTTTTCAGTCTGTCATCCTACAACGACCTGTCAATAGCTATTTTTACAGAGCTATTTCCTTACTGTGAAGCCGTTGTACTATGTGAATCATTAAAGTAAAAGATAGATCTCTCATGTGCATTTTGCATATGCATAAATTAACCTGCTGTGCGGATGCTGAAATCTGCAGCAGGTCAATTGGTGATATGTTTTTCTTATGCAGATTTAACCCTTTTCAATAGAAAGGTGAGATCTGTTGATAATCTGCATCAAAAACTGCATAAAACTGCATAAAAACGCAATAAATAGTGTGGATTCATGCGAGTTTTTTTTTTGTGTGGTTTTGGTGTGGATTTCATGCGGATTTTCTGCATGTGAATCTGAACCGTGTGCAGCCACCGTTTTTAGGGCACACCTTATAAACTGTGGATGGTGGGAATTAACATGATGGGGTAGCTCATTCCAGAAAGCAGGTGCAGCTTGACAGTCTTGGAGACAGGAGTGAGAGTTTCAGATTATGGAGGATGTTTGTCTTAGGCCTCGTTAAGGAGAGCCAGCCGTCTGATCCGGCGCAAATGGTGGCTGTCTATTGCATGCAACGGTTTTGGTCTGCCAAAACCTGACATTTATGCTGGAAAGTGGCCGGATCTCCACCGGATCTCATTGAAGTCGATGGGGATCCAGCAGGCATGATCTCCTGAGATGTGAACAAGGCCGTAGATCACTGGCAAAACATAGAGCATGGAGAGGGTAATAGAAAGAAATGAGGGGGGGAGATGATCTATAGTGTCACTCCTCCCAGTCCATTTAGATTGTAAGTTCTTGGTGGCAGTCATCAATCTCCTTTGCCTCATTGTTTATTCATTTTTTTGTGTTATTTATTATTTTACTTACTTGCTGCTTCCTCAGTTTTCCTTCCTTTGAGGGATATCTGGCTTTTATTGTGTTGTAGACCCATAACTGGGGCTCCACATTTATTTTGCATATTACTGTTTCCCAGGGAGCTTTGCACTTCGGATTGCTGTGTTGAGACTCCTAACTGAGGCTCCGCTGTGTTTTTTGTGGCTGGTCTCCCTGAGATCAGCTATTGGTGTGTTTGAGTAGTCTCCGAGGCATTGCTCCCGGTTAGCCAGAATCCTACTCCACACTGATGAGGGGGCAACACCCCGAAACAGCTGTCTGTGGATGGATAACTGGCTTAGGTTTTCCACGTCATATCCTTAAAGCTTGTAAAAAAGCGGAATCTTGACATAGGGGCCACTTAATATGGTGGATTTGGTGATCTCTGTGATGGAGACAACCCTTTGCTTGGCTTTCTTTGAGGGATATCTGGCTTTCATTGTGTTGTAGACCCAATATTGGGGCTCCACATTTATTTTGCATATTACTGTTTCCCAGGTAGCTTTGCACTTCGGATTGCTGTGTTGAGACTCTTAAGTGAGGCTCCGCGGTGTTTTTTGTAGCTGGTCTCCCTGAGATCAGCTATTGGTGTGTCTCAGTTATAAGATGCGGCTTCTATGGAAATAAATATGAATGTCATTACTGTGGGTATTACAAGTAGATTTATGGTTGTGCCATGAATCATCACATGCAGGGGCTAAGTAGTTTTTCCACTGAACTTGCCTTAACCATAAAACTGTTATGCAACTTATTTTTCCATCCATAACCATTTATTGTATAATAAAAAACAAACATCACCAGTAAATATAAATTATCACAATTTTTTTTATTATATCTGGTATATTGCAATAGCATACTTGAAGATATGGTGCGTTTTGTTCCAGAAAGAAAATGGCTATTTACATAAAGGGGCTATCCTCCCATATGCTCAGACCCCTCACACTGGATCTACTTACCTGGCTCCCCGCACCGCCGCAGCTGCTTCTCCTTGTGCGCAGAGGAAAACATCCGGTGTCAGGGGGAGTAGCCAATGGCAGGCGGTGATGGGGACAAGCTTCCTTAACATCGCGGGTGACAATAAAAAGTGTGATGATTTCATTCCGTATCCCCGAAGTAGAAACTTGCACATAGAGGGGGTCATTTATGAACAAAGCTGTGTCTGGTTTTGGCATAAAACTTTTTAAAAAGATAATAATTGGTCACAAGGGGGGGGGGGGAGGTTTGCACAGTGTTCTACACTTGGGAGTCTCGAGGGAGTGGCGAGGGTCTGGTTAGGATAAAGTAAAGTAAGTAACAGTCACCCAAAGCCGTCAACAAATGGCCGAGCTCGCATCTACCAGTGCTCAACATGACACTTGGCTGACGCCCATATGATACAAAAGGATGATGTTAGCAAGACACATCTTACCCTGAGCTGAGCTCTTAGGCCCCTTTCACACGGGCGTGATTTCCGCGTGCAATGCGTGAGGTAAATGCATTGCACCCGCACTGAATCCTGACCCATTCATTTCTATGGGGCTATGCACATGAGCGGTGATTTTCACGCATCACTTCTGCGTTGCGTTAAAATCGCAGCATGCTCTATATTGTGCGTTTTTCATGCAACGCAGCCCCATAGAAGTGAATGGGTCTGCGGGAAAATCGCGAGCATCCGCAAGCAAGTGCGGATGCAGTGCGATTTTCCTGCATGGTTGCTAAGAGACGGGACCCGATCTTTATTATTTTCCCTTATAACATGGTTATAAGGTAAAATAATAGCATTCTCAATACAGAATGCTAAGTAACATGTGGATTAAGGGGTTAAAAATAAAAAAAATCAACTCACCTTAGCCACTTGATCGCGTAGTTGCCGATCTCTTCTGTCTTCTTCAAGCATTAGCTGCAGTCTAAAGGACCTGTGGTGACGTCACATCACATGGTCCAAAATGCGCGGGAAAATCGTGCATTTTCCCGCAAAGTAACCGCCTCTGATCCGGGTGTCAAACGTGACGCCCGTGTGGAAGAGGCCTTAGTCTCCTAGCCCCACCTAAAGGTTAGTATGCATGTACAGTTTCTTCATTCTTCAGGAACACCAGTCATCACTATGTACCACTAACCAACTACATTACAAGGAATTAAAGGGGAAGGACCACTTAATACCCTGCTATACAGTCACTTCCTGTCCAGACACAGCAACTGATGGAGACATCCGACTATGCCTATAACACAATATTGATGCATAGACGATTTTTTAAAGCTGAGGCAGCATGATGGTCATTACTGAAGTCACATGAAGGAGGTCTCAGAAAAGTTTCATAGCGAAAAACATTTCTGGGACTTGTCTGCAACTTGCTGTTGCACTACTATTTTAGAGCTATGATTTCACTGTAAAAGCAGAGCCAAATCGCAGAATGCGTCTTGCGATGTGGTCTACAATGGTAAAGTCCTGTGTGACTTGCGACCAGAAATCCTATAGTAATTTTTGCTAATGTTGCATCGCAGCATGCCGTGTGTCTCCCCGTGACCCCATTAACAATCAGTGAGATGCAATGTTGCAGCGAGACATGGCAATCTTCTTGTCGTGCGACCAGTGTCGCTGTGTAGCTCCAGCTTAAAGAATGAGCCTAGCCATGAGCTTCATTATAAATGAATACAATGGAAGGGAATGTGCTTGTGTTACAACTCAAGTTGCCAGAAATGTTAAAATGTAGTCAGTGCAATGAGGCATCATAGGCATGGATTAATTCAGTTCAATTGCAATTTGCATGTCATTAGTCCAAAGTTAATTAGTATTATAGGCACATGGAGAGACAGACATTTAATTATCATCAACAACACTATCCGTGTTGTTATTTTCTGCACATTAGTGAATATCATGTCCAGTGCTTTTTTGATTGATACAAACTATTATTGTGGTTAGCAGTTTGGCAACCTTTTCATATTGAATAACATGTATTCAGATTTTACTCACATCTACAAACATTGCACTGTAGTTTCTGCACATAGTGGCGGGTTGCCAATTCCATTATAGTCATCACTGTCACCTGGGGCGATAAGAGTTAATTTGTGGAATTACTTGCCTTCAAAATGTGTTTGAGACCAATAGATGGGTTGTGCAGAGGTAGGATGTATACACGATTCCACATATAGTGTTTAGCCGTATTCTGTTACTGTTCTAACCCACATTATGGCAAGAACCATTCAACTAACAACTTACTAATAACTTTAAGATATTAAGGTCAGTCAGGAAAATGTTCAAGAATTTTGGAGGTATGATCATGTGCTCCCACGAAAGCCATTAGGATTCGGGAAAATCATTTGGGTTGCGAGCCTCAGAAACTACAAATTACCAGGATCTCACATTAGAGCCTACAAAAATGCTTTACAGATGTATCAGATGTACCACGCTGTACTTGATGTACCAGACACATCTCAACATCAACTGTTCAGAGGAGACTGCGAGAATCAGGCCTTATTGTCAAATTGCTGCAAAGAAGCCACTACTGAGGAACAAGAATAAGATAATTGATTGGGCAAGGAAACACAAGAAATGGATACCAGTCAAAATTTTTGATTTTTTGGTTCCAACCGTCTTTGTGAGACATAGAAAAGGTGAGCAGGTGGTTTCTACCTGTATGCTTACCCCCGTGGAGCTGGGAGAAGGTGTGATGGTGTTTTGTAGGTGGCACTGTTGGTGATGTATTCAAAATTCAAGGAACACTTAACTACCATGGCTACAACAACATTTTACAGCAACATGCCATCCTGGATTGCAATTAGTGGGAACATCAACAGGACAATGACCCTAAACCAGGGGTACATAACCTGCGGCCCCCAGAGCCAAGGTTTGCAGCCCCTGTCCTGCTGGACAGAAACACAACTGACTGTGCAATCAGCTGTGTTTCTTCCTGGAGCACCGCACAGGGAAGGATGACAGCTCCTACCTCTGTACTGTAGAAAGAGTCTGGTGCAGGACGGGTCCCTGGCTATTGGTGAGACTGGGGGAGCCAAGGAGAAGGCAGGTACCTACTAATGGCATGGCTGTGATTGGCCAAGTGCAGCATGTGACCCAGCCTCTATATAAGCTGGAGTCACGTAGCGCCGCACGTCACACTGCTCTTACTAGTGTAGGGACCGGATGCTGCTGCTGATGTGAGGGAGAGAATAGGAAATAAGCGGAATAATATCTGATATCAGAACTTGTAAACTCAGCGATCTACATCCTTTTTTTTCTGTGGGTGCAATGCAACTGCTTTTTTACCCTGTCCTGACTCTAAGGCCAGTGACAAAGACTTTAATCCGTCTGTGAGTTAGGTTGGTGTTGGCGGCCATTTTGTGCAAGTGTAGTGCACTTGATCCTGCATATGTGCCACAGACAATAATTGAATCCAGTTCTTTTACTTCAGCGGGCAACATATACCCATTTTTTAAGTGCACCTGCACTGCATATGTGCCGGGGGAAGGGAAAAATAATATAGTTAATCCGTCTGTGATTTTAGAGACCTAGGGGGGGGACGACATTTTCAAATGTTTTTCTGTAAAGTACCCCTGTGCTGCATATGTCAGTGTCATTAATTCAGTAAATCCATCTGTTAGATTATGGGCTGACTAATTATTTTTTTTTGCTAAAAAGTACATTTTCTATATGCACTGCATTTGTGATAGTGAAAGAAAATTAGTTAAATCCATCTGTTTCACTGTTGGTGAAAAAATCATCTTATTTTTCCTATAAAGTACCTTTGGGGCCTGTACTGCAAATCTGATAGTGAAATAAAATCAGGAAATACAACTGTGACATTGTTGGTAAAAAAAAAAACACTTAATTTTGGGCACAAAGTACATTTGCGCCCTGCACTGCACTAGTGATAGTGAAAGAAATTCATTTAAATCCATCTGTTTCATTTGTGGGTGAAAAAAACCATATATTTGCTTTCAATAAACTCCCTTTTCTGCCTGCACTGCAATTTAGATAGTGAAAAATAATCAGTAAATGCAACTGGGACATTGGGGTTAAAAAAATTATTTTTTTGGGCCATAAAGTACCCTGCACTGCATACCTGACTTGGAAATATATTCTGTAAATTAGGTGGCGTTCAGATTGTGGGCTGATCTATACCCCTTCTTTCTTTCAAAGTACCCCTGCACTGCATAACAGACAGGGAACTTAATTTATTACAATTGGCAGTTACATTGTTGCCTGACATAAAGCCTTTTTTGGCTGTTTTGTTTTATTTATTTATTTTAAATAAATTGGGGTAGACCCCAAAACATTGGAAAGTATAAAAAAGAAAACAAAGAGTAAGTGCATGGTAGCATAACAGTGGTTGGGTGAGGCCGGTATACCTGTCTATTCTGCATAAGGTATGAACAAGTCCTGTGGGATCCATGCCTGGTTCTTTTTAATTAACATGAGATTGTCCACTTTGGCTGTGGACAGGCGGCTGAGCTTGTCTGTGATAATGCCCCCAGCCATGCTAAACACACGTTCAGACAATACAGTGGCTGCAGGGCAGGCCAGTACCCCCAAGGCGTAAAGGGCAACCTCAGGACATGTGCCCAATTTGGAGACCCAGAAGTTATATGCGGCAGACCCAGTGGTATAGCTAGAAATGACTGGGCCCAAAAGCAAATATTTGAATGGGGCCCCCCTCCCCCAGTAATTTTTTCGCAACCCCTTCCTTTCATGCGGGTATGCCTGTGGCTACTAAAGATCACTATCTCAGACCAGGCCCGGCAGCTGTTCCATCCATTTTCTACACTGTCTATACTGCCACTGTATATAATTTCATTGTATAATACTGTTGAGGGGGCCCTGACAAAGTCTTTTAGTCCTCCTGGATGGGTCCCTTCTGGATCAGGGCCCCAAAGCAGCCTTTCCCTGCTTCCCTTTTTCTCTTTTTCAAATGTTCCTTGTATAGTTTTTGTTATGATTTATAATAAAAAGTCCTGATAACCGTGGAAATGTTACCCAACAAATTTAATAAAATTATTTGCCTGTCACACAGGGGCGTTGCTAGAAATGACTGGGCCCCATAGCAAAAAAATTTTATGGCCCCATCCTCCCGGATCTCCCACCCCCACATACTTCTCGGACCTCCCACCCAAACACCCCTCCAGGACCTCCCACCCAAACACCCCTCCAGGACCTCCCACACCACTCCGTATGCGGACACAGGGAGCCGTGACGTGTGCGATAACGAGGCGACCAGGGGTGAAGTGTGTGTGAATAGCAGCTCTTGTGTACGCTGCGTTATCAGCGTGCACTGGAATGTATTGTTCACCTTTATAACTGTGTGCACATGTGTGCGTTTAAAGGGACACTGACAGGCCGTTTCATCATATAAAGTGTTTTATATGACCCTATTGGTCTTAATTTGCTTAATCCAGTTATACTATTTTCCTCCCTATCTGCCTTCCCAAACGCATTTAAAAAACATTTTTCTTGATATGCAAATTACCTGAGTTTGTGCCCAAGGGGCGGTCCCTCTTCCAGCTTTGTGCCAAGCCGCGCCCCAACTGCCGTCTCCTAGTGCCGCCAAGCTCATTAGTATTCACTGCGCTGGGCGGCTTTTCATGCTCCTGATGTAGTGAAATCCAGTGCATGCCCAGTACTATATTGCTGGCATCGGCCCCACATGGACGTTGTGCGCCTGTGCTGGATATGGTCCCCGGCACCCTCCAGCTCCAATAATGGAGTGCGCCTGCGCCACATAGAGTAATTGGCCGCGGCTTCAGTTACTCCTCCTGCGCCTGCCGGGGATCATATCCAGCACAGGCGCACAACGTCCATGTGAGGCCGATGCCAGCAATATAGTACTGGGCATGCGCTGGATTTCGCTGCATCAGGAGCATGAAAAGCCGCCCAGCGCAGTGAATACTAATGAGCTTGGCGGCACTAGGAGACGGCAGTTGGGGCGCGGCTGGGCACAAAGCTGGAAGAGGGACCGCCCCTTGGGCACAAACTCAGGTAATTTGCATATCAAGAAAAACGTTTTTTAAAAGCATTGGAAAGGCAGAAAGGGGGGGAAATAGTATAATTGGATTAAGCAGATTAAGACCAATAGGGTCATATAAAACACTTCATATGATGAAGCGGCCTGTCGTGTCCCTTTAATGTGGAGGGTGACAGCAGACTTTTACCTCAGGCAGCGGTTACATAGGTGGCATGTGCCTGACCGTTACTGTTTTCACCTCACCTCCTGTACATGGCCGGAATTATTCTGGATGTGGCCCCTTTAACTTATTAAAGGCATTGACCTAAAGGTAGAGCACCAGTATACTTATGGAACTGTGCCAGATAAACTCACCTGCAGTGTCTTCACTTCCCAAGCCGTTCAAGTAGAGGATGGGTAGTAGATGGGGCTCAGTGTTCTCCAGAGCTACCCTCAGATCTTGGAAGTGGTCCTTCTCCTTGACAAGTAGCATCTTGAGTAGGAGGTCCACTGTATCCTGGTGAGTGGCACAACTAGTGTCCAGCTCCTGCCTGTCCCTGGTTTTGGTGGCACTGCTGGAGTAACTCCCCGTGCTTGGGCTCCATCCTGAAGCCTGAGAAGGACCGACTTGTCAGAAGCACCCTCTTCCTGTCTAAGGCTGTGGGCTTTTCTCGGAGGAGTTATAGGCCCAGCAGGAAGCTCCAGCTTGCAGCCTGCATAAGAGCTGAGCACAATCCTGCCCTCATGCACCCTCTGCCTGCACCAAGCAACAGCAGCAGTAATATTGCTGAACTGGCGAGGGCTGCGAGGCTGCATGCTGTGCCTCACCCTCACAACCTTATCACTGCTCCTTCCCCTCCTTCCCAGTCAGCAACAGCGATCAGAAGAAACAGCTTCCTCCTTCTCTGACAGACAGTCTGGAGGCAGGGTAAGCTGGTGAGCAGTCGCTGAGCAAACATAGGAGCTGAGCACAATAAATACTGCGCGGGCACACACCCGCACAGCTTAGAGCAGTGTTTCCCAACCAGTGTGCCTCCAGATGTTGCAAAACTACAACTCCCAGCATACCCGGACAGCCTTTGGCTGTTCAGGCATGCTGGGAGTTGTAGTTTTGCAACAGCTGGAGGCACACTGGTTGGAAAACACTGACTTAGAGGGAACGGAACACTGTACTCCGTCGCCACATGAATTAAAAAAAATAAAAAAAATACTCAGCCGGCGGCCCGGGCCCCCAGTGGCGTAGGGCCCCATAGCCATTGCTATGGCTGCTATGGCGATCCCTACACCACTGCTGTCACATCTGCAGCTCAGGCCGCAGGGGTCCTTGAGCACCAATAAAAGTGAATTTATCCCACCAAAATCTAAGAGCTGGATTAACTGAATTGATTTTCACTGTCAGGTGTTCAGGAATTTCTGCACTACCAAATTCAGCACATGCACCAGGCAAGGGATGTGTGTCAAACCGGCTAGGCCCAGAGCTGCTACGAGATTTTGCCCATTATCGCACACCACCAGGCCGGGTTTGAGGCTCAGTGACACCAACCACTCATCAGTCTGTTGTTCCATACCCGTCCACAGCTCCTGCGCGGTGTGGGGTTTGTCCCCCAAACAGATTAATTTCAGAACAGCCTGCTGTTGTTTCCCCCTGGCTGTGCTGATGTTGGTGGTGAAGGGATGAGGAGGAGGAAGTGGAGTAGGAGGCAACAGGAGGCAAAGAGAAATGCCCTGCAATCCTCAGGGGCGGAAGGACATGCGCCAAACTGCTATCCGCCTCTGGCCCAGCCATTACTACATTTACCCAGTGTGCTGTTAGGGAGACATAACTTCCCTGCCCGTGCTTACCGGTCCACGTATTGGTGGTTATGTGGACCTTGCCACAGATGACGTTGCGCAGTACACCCCTGATTTTGTCCGCCACTTGGTTGTGCAGGGACGGGATGGCTCACTAGTGGCGGCTGGGAACCACGTACTGTGGGACAGCCACCACCATAAGTTTTTTAAAAGTCTCCATCCATCTCCACCAGACAGAATGACAGCATTTCAAAGGACCAGGAATTTTGAAATCCTGGCATTCAGGGCCAGGGATCGCGGGTCGGTATGGGAGGACTTCTCTTTCTATTTCTCTTTCTCTTCAGTGTTTAGGAGATGGACAGCTGAACGCTTCCATGGGATAGTGTGGAGATGCTTGGTGACGGTGAAAGATGTGGTGGCGTTGCTGCCACATCCTCTGTTTGCGAGGTGGCAGGTGCCACTGTCACTCACTTGTGCTCAGGTTTAGAACGAATTTAACATTTTGTATGTTATTTTAAGTTATTTTCAAATTTGTTTGCAGGGTACTTGTCCTACTCTTAGCCCCATTTTGCTTCATTTTCCAGCCCTCTAGCCCTTTCCAGGACTTTTCAGAGCCATTTTAGTGCCCCAAAGTTCGGGTCCCCATTCACTTCAATGGGGTTTGGGTTCGGGGTCAAGTTCAGGTCCTGAACTCGAACTTTGCGGCGAAGTTCGGCCGAACCCGGCAAACCCGAACTTCCAGGTGTTCGCTCAACTCTTCTTGTGGCCACATCACCACTGAAGCCAGTCATTGGCTGGAGCGGAGCATGTGACTATACCCATAGCCAGCCGGATGTGAACAGCACGGGGACCGGAAGATGGAGATAGCGGCAGGGAGCAGGTAAGTATAAATCTTCTGTTTCAAGGCCATGATGCAGGAATATGTCAAAAATCATTACACGGCACGATATTTGGGACAATTACTAGGAATAAGTGTTCATAGGAGCGCTCATTCTTTATATCTGGCCAGTATAATCAGCCGCTGATCAGCTGATAAACAAGCGATCACTGGTTTGTCGGCTGAATTGCATGTTTTATCAGGATGAAAGATGTACAATTATTGTCCGCACATTTCTCAGTGTAATCAGTGTGCTGCCAATAATCAACAGAACTGAATGAGGGAGCAGTGACTGTGGTAGTAATCATTCCTCCCCATTCACTTTGCATCGGCCTGTGTAATAGGCTGATGCAAACAAGTGCTGATTAACTTTTTTGTTTTTTTTTGTTGCCCCTTGAAATAGAGCAATGTGACAATGCGGCCCCCAGACCAAAAAAAGGTTGTGCACCCCTGCCCTAAACACACTACAAGGCTATTTAAAGGCTAGCTAAACAAGAAGGACAGTGATGGAGTGATGCGTTAAATGGCATGGCCTCCACAATCTACCGAGCTCAACCCAACTGAGATGATTTGGGATGAGTTGGACCTCACAATGAAGGAATAAACAGACAAAAAATGCTCTGCACCTCTAGGGTCTCCTTCAAGACTGTTGTAAAGGTAGTCCAGGCGACTACCTCATGAAGCTGACTGAAAGAAAGCCAAGAGTATGCAAAGCTGTCATCAAAGGAAAAGGGTGTTGTTTACTACTTAGTTCCATATGTGTTCTTTTCCATGTCTTCAATATGAATCTACAATATAGAAAATAACATTAAAAAAGATAGAAAAAAAATATGAAATGCGAAGGTCATCCCAAAGATGCTATAAAGCACAGGGTGTAAGTACTACATAATATATGCTATAAGTAATATATCAAATTGCTTAAACTAGATTCTCTATCTAATCGTATAAAATGGAAACACACCAATGACTTACAATGCAGGCTGAAATTATAGAGCAATTCTTTGAGAAATATTCAGTGTATTAAACAGAAAAAACATAGGAGAGATCTCCTGGATTTGCCAGACTTCCTCTATGTACTAGCGCTGTGCATTTTAATCAGTCTTCCTCACTCCTTCAGTTAATTAGGCTTCCAGTTTTGTAGGTTTGATTACATTTAACACCTCTTTCAATTTCGAGAGGTAACAAGAGATATAAATAGTAGAATCACATAGCAACTAAAAATTGCTACACAATCTACATTAGGAATACTCAGGACACATTAAAGGGAATGTATCACATATTTAAAACAGATCATTTTTTTTATACTTTTGTATGAACACAAGATCAGAGACTTATTTTAGTGTGCTGCTACACAAATTTCTGGTGTGCCTTTTCTTTCATAAAAAAAAATAATCCCAAAACACCTTAGGCTACTTTCACACTAGCGTTTTTTGTGGATCCATCATGGATCTGCAAAAACGTTTCCATTACAATAATATAACCGCATGCATCCGTTATGAAGAGATCCGGTTGTATTATGTCTTTTATAGCCATGACGGATCCATCATGAACACCACTGAAAGTCAATTGGGGACGGATCCATTTTCTATTGTGCCAGATTGTGTCAGAGAAAACTGATCCGTCCCCATTGACTTACATTGTGTGCCAGGACGGATCCGTTTGGCTCCGCTTCGTCAGGCGGACAGCAAAATGATGCAGGCAGCCTTTTGGTGTCTGCCTCCAGAGCGGAATGGTGACTGAATGGAGGCAAACTGATGCATTCTGAGCGGATCCTTTTCCATTTAGAAAGCATTAGGGCAAAACTGATCCATTTAGGACGGCTTTTGAGAGCCCTAAACGGATCTCACAAACGGAAAGCCAAAACACTAGTGTGAAAGTAGCCTTACTTGTACAGCATTTTTGACGTTTTTTAGGCATTTGTTGAATATTTTTGGCCAAATAGTATTTGAGCACAAACGTGTTTCAACCACTTTTTTGTATGCCTTCTAGTTCTATAGAGCAAAGTATGTTCACCTTGTAGTGTCATGTCTTCTGTAAAATATTTTGTAATAAAAAAGCCATGCAAAAAATACCACTGAAAAACTTAATACACATTGCCTAATAATAGTAATAATGTTGCATTTTTTCAAGCAGGGCAAAACAACCAATGGATTTCTATGGGGCAAAAACGGCAGAAAATGAGGGGAAAATACTCATACCTAGAGCATACGGTTTTTCCATAAAACAATGCCATTAACCCATCTAAAAACACCAGAAAACGCCACTGTTTGTCAAGCAATTCATAATTCCCTTAGACTTCCATGTAATGTCTGGAGCTGGTGTTATTCGTCTTAAAACAGCATGGAGAGATGATTTATCAAAAAACAAAAAATATATGCTACTGTACCTATTAATGAATACAGATGGAAGATCCAGCATCAAAGTAAGTTCCCTGTAAAGTTCAAAGGTTTACTGGTAGGACTGATTGGATAGTCTCAGACTATGCAGGGACATCACCCAACTGGAAACACTCAGATGGACCTTTATTGCATATACACCTACAAATTGCCCCAATGCATCTTATCAGCGGTTGTGCCAACGAACAAACACTATACCCTACAAACGCCCAAAAAGAGCAGAAAAGGACACAACCAAAAAATGTACAAAAATATAAATGTTTATTAACAAGTAAAAGACAGATATACACAAGATTTGTGCAGTAGAGAACCACAGGAACAGAACCCAGAGACCAACCACTGATGCTAGATGGCCCCCATACAAGTAAATAAGAGCTAAGTAATTAACCAACGGTAGGGCTAGAGGTCAAGGTTAACCTCAAAAATGAAGGCCACATAACCATGAAATACACACAATCGTAAACCGCTATGAAGCATGAATCACATACTGTTAGCCAAATTGAATGGGGGACGAGCACTAGTAGAACAAGAACCCTCGACGCGCGTTTCGCACTTCGCTTCGTCAGTAGGTACAATAATCCTCACCAAAACCCTCCTACTTATAATCCAACGCTCACTTTGATTGGTTAAAAAATAGATACCTAATTATAATCAGCCGTCGTTTCATATCGAGCGCGCTTACCCAGATGATGCAGACGCGATCCTCCACGAGGACGCCGACTCGTTGGGAGGTGGAGTGACGCGCTTCCGCATACGGCGTCATCACGTGGACCTGCCCGCAGCGCATCACGGAAGCTCGCTACAACAGTAGTCATGGTAATTAAACACAAGTAAGAGCGTGGTATATAGCGGAAGCCAATTCAGAAATTTAAAAATACCATAAGAGCCAAAATGACGGCCCATGGACTGTATATATGGAATGGCCATAAACCTAAATACCCAATAGTGTAAAACAAACAGTTATAAGTGTAACAATTGCTCACTGAGAATATATGATAGCAACATATATAGTTTAAAACACAAGCGGTGACAAACAAGTGATTGCTTATGCGTGATTGAAATAAAAGCAAAAATGCATAATATAATTCAAAACTCCTGATTAGTGACAAAATAATTCATATAATAAAATAAAGTGCAATATGTGAGGTAATATGAAAAAATATGAAAAAAAATAAAATAAAAAATAAATAAAATTATCATAAATAATATCAACATAATAAATAAGTGTAGATAAAAAATTTCATGAAGTGTATGCTATGCAGCACAATAAATTCTAAATAATAGATGAATGTGTTTACAGAAAAAAAAATATATATATATAATTAATTAAGGCAAGGCCATCAACATCCAAGCGTCGTCTGTGAAGACATGATCCAAGCATCCAGAAGAGTATAGCTATCCAAAAGGGGAGTTTACAGGGAGGACTGAAAAGGTAAACAAGACTAATTAAGAACATAAACAATAAATTAAAAATTACAAAAAGGATTTGAAACTCAAGGCCTCATTGAGGCCATAAAGTCCTTGAGTTTCTCAGTGAGGCCTTGAGTTTCAAATCCTTTTTGTAATTTTTAATTTATTGTTTATGTTCTTAATTAGTCTTGTTTACCTTTTCAGTCCTCCCCGTAAACTGCCCTTTTGGATAGCTATACTCTTCTGGATGCTTGGATCATGTCTTCACAGACGACGTTTGGACCTTTATTGCAGACTGCTGGCAACACATTCATAAATTTTACAAGGAATAAGAGGAAGGAGTAAAGAGGAGAGGAAAGATCACCATACGGTTTTTGGAGAGCAGATTTTGTTACAATTGTTTTTGAAGGGTGTAATTAATGAACATTTTACCAAACAGGCATTTCATGTAACTTAGAGACACTGTGAAAATGAAAAAAATCATCTTTTTCAATAAAATGTTATTTTAGCCCCAATTTCTTAATTTTCCCAAGGCATAACAGGAGAAAAATCACCCAACAATTTGTTACCCATTTTGTCAATATGGCAACAGCATGTGGTAGTAAACTGCCGTATGGGCACACTGCAGTGCTCAGAAAGGAAGGAGAGCCATTTGGCTTTTAGAGGGTAGATTTTGCTGAAATGGTTCTTGTGTGCCATGTTTGCAGAGCCCCTAAGGTATAAGTACAGTGAAAACCCCCCAAAAAGTTACCCCATTTTGGAAATGTAAACCATTAAAGAATTTACCTAGGGGTATAGTGATTGGCTTTTGGCTTGACTCCACAGTTGCTTCATATAATTTTTTATTAGATAAGATTGGGACATAAAATAAAAAAAATTACATTGTATTTCAATTATATGTAGTTTCAGCTTCAAATGTTTCATTTTCAGAAGTGGTAGGAGAAAAAGCACAACAATTCCCCTCTCCCCATCTGGTTACAATCTGCTATTTGGGCACACTAGAAGATACAGGACAGAAAGTGAACCATGTGCCTTTGAGGCTTAGTTTGGGGACTTATACATCAGTGGCAGGCAACTGCAGAGGCTGTGAGGTGAAATTAAAAAAAGAAACCCCCAAGAAGTGACCCCATTTAGGAAACCACACCCCACACAAAATTTAACAAGGTGTGTTGTGAGTATTTTGACCCCACGGGTGTTTTGCAAAAAATAATGCAGATGCAAAGTGCAAAGTGAAAATTTTAATTTATACACAGATGTGCCATTTCAGTAGCCAATATGTTGTGTCAGCGTGTGCCACTGAAAATTCAGCTTGTGGCGAAACCAAACTCGCCACTGAGTTTTGGAGGGGACAGATTGCCACCCTCTTGCCCCAGGATTATGGGCCCTCTCATCAGCCCACGCTAAACTTAAACCCCATGGCGATTTGACTGTGTTTGTGGCATCTGAGCGCTGTTTGGATATATTGAGCGCTCAGATCCAAGCCATCTGGGGATATGTTAAATGTCTGTGTGTATTGTAAAGGGTGGGACATGGTATATTGAATAATGATGTCTATCCTATTGTCCCCACGTGTGTATTGGCGATTTCCCTTTGTCCTGAGAGATAATTGAATGAGTCCTCGATTGTCTCCAGGACAGAAGACATTGTGTATTCTCCTGCCTGTGATGATTACATTAACCTGGGTAGGGTAATTGTATCACAGGCAGAGGGGAGGGATATGCTGGGGGTGTCTGTATTGTCCCATTGTGTGTGATTGGCTGCTGTATCCCGTGTCGCAGTCTTCCTTCTGGTCCCCTAGGGGAGTGTCCACCAGGTGGGAGACCTGCATAAATACCGGGCAGGTAGCCCTCAATAAAGTCAGAATTCCTGTTTAACCATTAATACGGAGCCTCGTTTCGTACTTGGGGGGAATTGCTACGTCAGAACGTTCTCTTGCCTGTTCCAGGAAAGGAGGACTTCGTATGGTTCCAGTTCGGTGGATTCCAGCGGTTGTGGGTTGCTGTGCTCTTCTCCAGGGGAATCGCCCGAACGGTATTAACCCTCACTATACCGGGTTATACTGTAACACAGCTGTCTTATTATTATACTGTGCTTCCTGGTTTTACCTTACATATGACCCTAATCTTTTGTCTGAACACACGAGAGGGCTGGCTCGGGTGAATAGGAGCACCATGCACATTTTGAGCTCCAATGTGTTGATTTACACCACTTGTGCTGACAAGTATAGAGGGTCAGGGGTAAAATAATGAATGGAACGCTCGAGAAATGGCAACATTTTGGAAACTATGCCCCTCAAGGTATAAAGGGGTGGAGTGAACATTTTGACCCCATAGATATTCTGCAGAAATTAATGTACAGTGGACTATGCAAAATGAAAACTTTAATTTTTCAATAGATATGGCATTTCACTGCCCAATATGTTGTGCCCAGCTTGTGCCATCAAAGACACACCGCACTTCTTTCATTTATAGACAGGTTCTAATTGATGCAGAAATACCATAAATGTGGACATAAAATGCAGTAGTGGTACACAGCAGGGCTCAGAAGGAAAGGAGCACCATTTGGCTTTTGGAGAATGGATTTTGCTGGATTGGTTTTTAGATGCTACATCCTATTTTCAAAAACCCTGAGCTCTGGCATAAGTTTTATTTATACATTTTTTATAGCATTCAACTGAAGGGGTAGAACATTGAATATTTTTTTAGAGCCAGTCATTATGGGTGCAGCAATACCTGATACTATATGTCTATTTTTTTACAATAATAAATGCGTTGATGAGGGTGAAGGGGCTCTTTTTTAAAAACTTTTAGTTTTTTACATTTTTTAAAATTTTAGTCCCAGTATGGAACTTCAGCTTTTGGGGGTCTGATCACTGTTTTAATGCAATACAATACATGCTGTATTATACTGCATTAACACTGCCTAGAAGACGAAATCTGGAGGCTGGACTTCATAGGCTTCCACACATGGCAGGCTGGGACATCTTTGTAAGGCTTCAGGATGCCACAACAACCATCAGAACCCCGCAATTGCTTTGCGGTAAGCCAATTGCATTAGGGAGGTCCCACCCTCTGTATACACCTTAGCTTAGATGTGCGTTTAGCATTGACTGTGGCATCCACAGTCAGAGCTTTTAGTAATGGCGGATACAGCAGGGGCCTGACTGTTAGTAACAGCAAGGCTCCTGTACTCATTGAGCAAGCATAGCTCCTGTGCGCACTCAGTGTGCTGTACATGTACAGCGAAATGCAGGAAGTCACTTATCACTATGAACATCTATGGCGCATGTTGGGAAGAGGTAAAACATCTCATTATATTTATATTTTATAATATTTTATGTATATTTTATAAAATAAATAAGAATAATAAGGTAAATAAAACTAAGCGCTGAACTTTTTGTCTATCTAGAACTGCAAGTTACATTCTTGGGTGTAACAATGCCAGTTGGCAGCTGCCAGCGTGCAGCGTGTCCGACTACGTACCTCAGTCGAGCTGCACGCGGGGCTCCTCCTCTTCGCTGCAGGCTCCGGACCCGCTTTCCTGCACTGTCGCAGGCTACGACAGCTTCTGTTGTATCTTGTAGGAGCCGCAGGCGTCCTGGTACCTTAAGGGTTAATGCACACCCCTGATTCCGCCCTCTCTCCAATCCTGGCCAGGCACCACCTTTATAAGGGTGCTTCCCCCTTCCTGCAATGCCTGAGCAATATTGTACTTCCTACAGCTAAGGCTCCTGTTGTTCCTGCATTCGATATCCTGCTTATGACCTCTGCCTGTATCCTGACCTCGTCTCTGCTTGATCCTCTTGTACCTCGCTGCTCTCAAGTTAAAGACCCAGACTGTCGACCACGCCTCTGTCTGCTGTGCAGATCGTTACACCAGCTCCACCTGGACTAACTCAGCTCTGCTGTTCTCACAGCACTAGCTCTGCTATACCGCTTGCTCAGCTCAGCATTATCCTGCGGCTGTCTGCTATATTGCCTGTTTCCCCGGTGCTAGCATTGGGGCTTTCTGGCCTGCCCGGCCAGCTGCCACCTAACCGGGACCACTCTTGCGGTAGCGACCTGGTGTCTCCCCTGCAGCTGAGTCCAGCTTCCGCATCCTGGAGCGGGATAAAGGGTGAAACCAGGGGGACACTTACCCTAGGTACACACCTAAGCGTTTTACAGCGCGTTCAAACGCGCTGTAAAACGCACAACATGTGAAAAGTCATGCTTCCCTATGGGCATGGTTCACATTTGGGCGTTTTACAGCGCGTTTGAACGCGCTGGAAAACGCCTTACGCGGTCGCTTCTACTTGAGCTTCTTTAGGGCGTATTTGCGCGCGTTTCCGTCCATAGGATTGTATTAGAACGCGCAAAGATAAAGAAATGCACGTTTTCTGTTCCAAAAACGCGCCTACTAACGCGCGTTTTCTACTAGGCAACCAGCTGAAAAAGGCCACTCCCAGGTGCAAGACAGAATAATTTTTTGTGAATCTAGCACCTGTCAATCACAAAAACGCGCGGAAAACGCGCGTTCATTAATGACAAAAACGCGCATACAATCGCGCGTTTGTCGCGCGTAAAAACGCACGCCTGCAAAACGCTTAGGTGTGTTCCCAGCCTTAGACTCCGCTCCCAAGTTTGGCCCAAAGCCAAACCAGTAAGTGGCACAGAGGGTCTACACCCGTTGATCCGTTACATTGGGGTTCAGGCTGGTTCAGGATTACCATGGTGGAGAGTTCTTTAGTGTGGGGCTACGTGTGCTTTCTTTTAAATATTCATTTACCAATATACTCCATCTTAAACCATAGCACACAGAGTCTCATCATGAACAAAGCAGTCAACAAATATCTAATATAGTAATACAGTGTTGGACAAGACTTTACTCCAAGTTTCTGTGAAGTAGTAATGACAGTAGCAGTTCAATAACAAGTTAAACTTTTTTAGAAGTTACCCAAAGGTACTAAGATTGTGAATCACTGTCTCAAGGGAAATGCTGTATGCATAGACCCTGAACAGTGGCATGTGAAGTCCCTACAGGTCTGTAATTAAGCCTTGTTTAGTTTTAGAACAGTTTTCTCCCTAAGAAGAAATGTTTAGAATACAGATGCATCTCAATAAATTAATTTACTTCAGTAGGGCTAGTTTCCCATCTGCGTTTTTTCTGGATCCATCATGGATCAGCAAAAACACTTCCGTCAAGATAATACAACCGTCTGCATCCGTTATGAACGGATCCAGTTGTATTATCTGTAACATAGCAATGCCGGATCAATGTGCTTGATTGGCTAGCAAACTCGCCTGACCTAAATCTATGGGGTATTGTCAAGAGGAATATGAGAGACACCAGACCCAACAATGCACACAAGCTGAAGGTGGCTATCAAAGCAACCTGAGCTTCCATAACACCTCAGCAGTGCTCCATAACACGCCACAACGATGCAGTAAGTCATGCAAAATGAGCCCCGACCAAGTATTGAGTACCTATTTTTTAGCAGGTCAACATTTCTGTATTAAAAATCTTTTTTTTTAAATTGGTGTTATATAATATTCTAATTTTCCAAGATACTGACTTTTGGGGTTTCATTAGCTATAAGCCATAATCATCCACATTAAAAGAAATAACGCTTGAAATGGACCACTCTGTGTGTAATAAATCTATATAATATATGAGTCTCACTTTTTGAATTGAATTACTGAAATACATTAACTTTTTGATGATATTCTAATTTATGGAGATGCATCTATATATGTAGTTCATGAGAAACAAAAATCTTCTGTCTCCTTCAATCTGTCATTAGAAAGTCGGCATTACATGGAGGTACAGAATGAGCCCATAACATGCTACAGTATTATATACATGGATAGTATGCTCCTATGCACAAGACCACAGTCCAAAGAGATAGCAATTATGTTCTTGCTGGACTCATATAAACCAAGATACGTGCAAGCACAGGACATGTCATAAACTATCAATTGGTCCATGCAATAGTTTCATGTTTATATTCAGATTTCCTAATAAAATGCATAAAAGAATATAATATTATCATTGTATTTTTGCTGCATCCAGGATATTCTGAATGCCACATTAAAACTTTTGTTAAAAAGCTACTGTAATTGTTTGCTAATTTTTTTAAAACTAAAAAGAGGCAATTTTTTTTATAAATTCCTCGGAATGAGATATCAAACAATATGCATACATGTATGTAGTGGGATAAGAACTCCAAAGGGGTTGTCAGGTTATAAAAAAAGATATGCCTCATGCAGGAATTCTCATAAAATAAATGACATTTTATCGCCCACCAATTCCAGCGCCACCACTCCCAACCTCCTCATTGGGCTTTATATTTTTTGGCCGCAGTGGTGACATGCTCATATACTTCACGTGACAATGGCCTCAGGGGTCATATATGCCGTATGCCACTCAGGCTAGTGAACGGCTGCAGTAGTTTCCAGGATATCTGAACATGTTGTTGTTACAGCCAAAAAGATTAGATCATATCTGCAGCGATAGGGGGGACCCAAGTAGCAGTGCTGGATGCAGATAAGGGTGTGTGTGTGTGGGGGGGGGGGGGGGAATAAGTGAGTATTCTTAGTTATTTTATCACAATTCCTTCCTTTTTTTTTTTATAAATAGGACAGCCCCATTAAGCTCTTGCTGTGTCCCCATAACTTACATAGAGGCAACAAGGACTTTACCAGTGAATTTCCTTTCACATCAAAATAGTTCCTATGTAGGTGCACTAGGGATCATGTATCATAGCTCTACACCAGAAAACTGGAGTAGAAATGTCAAACATTTTGTCACAAATGCCAGTTTATGACAAAATTTGTGACATTTACCCTTTTTTTTTACACACTCGCCACTTTTCCAAAAAACTGCAGCACATTACACCAAAAATTCTCCAGCTCCTGAGATAATAATACTCCTTGTGCCTCTTAATAAATTGGTAAACTGGTACTCCAGTGGGGTTTTTACTAAAACTGGTGTGTGAAACGCTGGCCTTTAGCAAATGACCCCCATCAAGTCAAATGATTTTTGTGGGACTGTTCAGAGCCACAGCTGTTGTTTTGCATGAGAAAGCTGTTACATAGCGACATAAAGTTTCCCCATGGGTATGAGTGGGCTTACATTTAGTAATACTATTTGGGTTGAGTTACATTTTAAAACTATTTAGTAAATTTGTTAACTGCTAGATAATGCAATTTTTTTAATAATGCTATTGTGTTACCCTTTGCAGGAACATAGATACTTGTCACCATGAGTGATGCCCAGGACCCTTCCTATCTTCTTGTGAAGATTCTCGAAGATTTAGACTCAAAGCAAAATTCAGTTTCTTACCAAGACCTCTGTAAATCTTTATGTTCCCGATATGAACTACCCGAACTTGCAAAGCTGCGCAGTCTGCTTTACTACACTGCCTGTCAAGATCCCAGCTTTCCAGCAAGTCTCTTCCGAGACAAGATGAGAAATGCCGCAGAGAATCAACAATCCAAAAAAATTATAGCAGCTGCTGATATAGTCACTATATTTAATTTGATACAAATGAATGATGGGACTGCCAAAGAAAAGTTGCCCATCCAACAGCAGTCTCAGCAGAAAGAAGGAATGGAGTCTGACACAGATGTTTACAGTGGAAAAGATATAGCCCCACATAAAGAAGCACAGAAACGAGATATCAACCGGAGCTATTCCATCACCAGGTCCTCCAACTGCCACAAAGAAGAATGTGAGGGACTTCATACATTTCTCGCTGAGCCAAATTTCCTCTTAGGAGTTAAGCAAGAAGGAAATGAGCGGGCAGCTTCCTTGGAAAGATTGCAAGCTTTGGACTCGTACCCTATGGTAACACCGCAATCCTGTGAAATGCAAAGCACCTATTTCCCCAGTCAGCCATTATCTGAGACAGAATCACTGCCACCTACACCGAGTGAAGAGCCGTTCCGACTTCCAGCTTCCAGTGGACAGAGAAGAAATGTTTTTAAGGATGATTTCCATAATGTAGTTAGAATGTCACCTAATGTATCAATGAAAAAGAATGAAGGGAAAATAAGTCCTAAGACAGTTTTTTTCAATCACAGTTTTGAGATGCCATACAGCTCTCACTATCTAAATACAGCATACTCCTCTTCAGAGGACTTTCGAAGGTCAAAGCACGAAAGCCTGGATGATCTTCAGGCTTCGACATATTTTGGTCCAACAACTGGTTCGGGATTGCAAGATCAAAAAAGGTTTACTAATAAGCCCAAACACCTTATAGGAAAACCTGTAAAAAGCTGGAGCTTAAACACTGAAGAGGTACCAGATTTTGAACGGTCATTTTTTAATAGAAAGGAAGAAGCTATGTGTTACCCAAGCACTGGGTTACCAACAGCAAATTTTGTTTCCGTACCAGAGCGACATCATTCTTATTTGCCAGATCTAGCATTGAAAAATAATGGAAAGAAATTTTGTGAGCCTCAAGATGTTGAAAAACAAGAGGCCTTAAGGAGATTTAGAGACAAGGGCACAAAAACTCCATCCTGTCAATTTAGTGTAGAGAAGACCGAAAGTGTTGGTACACAGACAGAACAAACCGATGCAAAAAAAGGAAAGGAATCAAACATCCCATCCAACTGCAGCCGCTATATAGAAGGCAGGGCTCGTAACCAGTCTGAAGCAGACTCTGAAATCATTAGTGATGACATTAGTGACATATTCAGATTCCTAGATGATATGAGTCTTTGTGGATCGTCTGGCATCCCTCAATCCTCTTGCTACAATAGTAGTGGTTCCTTATCTCAAATTCCTCGAGCAGACAATGATAGTTCTCCAGAGCATGCATCAAGCAGGGCAAACAGTAAACCAACCAAGGGCCCTCGGGGTGAAACTTTAGAAGAAGAAGAACTAAAAAGTAGTGTCAGAAAGTTAGTCAGAAGAATTGGAGAGATTGAGAAAAAGTTAGAGTCACTTTCTGGTGTACGTGATGAAGTATCTCAAGTGTTGGCTAAGCTGAATAAGCTAGATGAGCGAATACAGCCCCCAGAGAAAGCAAAGTTAGAAGTTGAAAGTCAACCTCATAGCGATGCCATTTCCAGTGCAAGAACTTCACCAAGTCCATTCCAAGATCAAAATACATCCCACAATGGGAATGTGGACAAGCCCGACTGCTGTTGTCCAGAGATTACAAATGCTACCACTGAAAGTCTCAGAGTTAAAGCCATGAAAAAAAACCTTTTCTCCCAAAGGTCTGTCCGATCATTAACTGAAGATATTAATACTAGTGAGTCTAAACCCGCAAACTCCCAGCATGAATCTAGACCTTGGGGATTCCCTAAACAGCCTAGTGTATCTGAGGAAGAAAAGAAGGATAAAGGGGTATCAAGTCGAGACTGGCATCGCAAATCAAAAGAGGTAAAAGAACTAATACATAAGGCTTCTTGAGCATTTGCGGTACAGCCTTCTGGCGAATTCCAGCAGATTTGCCTGGTAGAGGCCAGATCTCCACCGGACCTGGGACAGCCTGCTAGAATGCTCTGCCACAAATGTGAAAGTAGCCTAAGTAACCTTCATTTCTTCTTTAACACAAAGCAGGTGAAATATGTTTATAATGTATCTTTATCTCGTTATTTGTTTCTGGTGGATCGCCAGAATGAAATACCTCATTTGCATAGGATGCCAAAACCAGCCAGAGATTCGTATATGGTAGAACAAGTGTTCAGTCCTCATCCTTATCCGGCATCTTTGAAGTCCCACATGAAAAGCAACCCCATTTACACAGACATGCGCCTAACAGACATGGCAGAGCTAAAACGAACCCAACCGTCATGGACTATAGAAGAATATGCACACAATTCAGGAGAAAAAGGACGTCTGACAGCACTGGATCTCCAGGTAAATTCTAATATATACACTTCTCGTATATACATATATATTAATCACTGTTATTCTTCTGACTTTTGATTTACTACTGAAGGGGCTCTAATGTAAAAAAAAACAAAACGTAATCATTGTTTAATGAATAGTTCTGCAAATTTCTTTTTTTTTTTTTAAACCAAATTTTTATTCGTTTTTATATAAGTAAACATCAGCTTCCACACTGTTTACATATTATAATATGTGGATACATCAAATTGTCAGATAATAACACAGCTTCATAATCAAGACATCAAGAATATCAACTTCAAATTTCCCCAAGACATATACTTCTTTCCATTTAGAGTTTCTGCGCCTAAGGCACAGCATCAGTTCCGTCGCCCCAATTACTCGCCTCATTAGTTATCCTTTTCCTTCTGACAAGTCTCCTCTGGATGGATATCAACGTCAAATCTACATCTAACGCCCCCAGCAGCCTACACCTTCAGCTTGCCTAACGTGTCCTTTAACTGTTCAAGTAAATACCAGGATGTATTCTGTAATGGTTGCATGATCTCTTTTATTTCCTGTAGATCTAGTATCTGGACAATAAATGTTTTCCACCTCCTCATGAGCTTTTCTATATGTCTATCTGGACCCTTTTCCGCTGCAAAGAGTTCTCTCCTCATACACCATTTCACTTGAGTAATAATGTCTTTAATACCAGGAATTGAGACACCTAGCCAGCTCCTCAATAGGCAACGTTTGGCAGCCATAATACATATATGTGTAATTTGTGGTGGGTGCTCCCCATCAGGAAAGTGGTGGAAAAGAAGCGACTGCGGATCTGCCTGCAGTTTTATGTGAAAGGCCTCCCACATCCATTCAATAAACGAGGCCCAATAAATGGAAGATTGCGGGCAATCCCATAGTCCATGATATAGGTTTGTGTTAACCTTGTAGCATTTAGGGCAATGTTCTATCCTATCGGTATTGGGAACAGGACTGAATTTGTAGAATCCGTATATCGCTTTGTGGACAATCCTAAATTGAGTTTCCCTCCATATTTCTGAAGGTATAAGCCTTCTGACCGTTAGCCACCCTTTTAGTATATCATCATGTATATCCTTTTTCCCTAGATCTTTTTCCCAAGTTTTGAATATAGAGGGGGTACCCTCTGTGAGGCGTCCCACTTGTAGTTTCCCCCGTATTTCCGAAAGAGAAATGAATCGCCCATCAGGTCGTATAATACTATCAAAATTAGCAGAAGTGTGAAATTCTTTGCTTAAATCAAGTACCCGGGATTTAAGGAAATGGAGAACTTGGTGGTAGGCCAAGTAGTGATTCGATGAGATCCCATATTTTAAGCATACTTCCTCGAATCTCATGTATCGTTTATCCGAGTCTTGCCACAGATCTTTCACCATGCATATACCTTTTATTCTCCATTCCTTAAACTGCGGATTCCGAGAACCTTCCACAAATTCAGGGTGTCCCCATAGTCTCATATGTTTGGACAAGGAGTAGGGTAGTCCCCAATCTTTGCGTACTGCCTTCCATGAAGCTACCGTATCTTTCACTATCAGGCTGCTTTTCAGAATTGTGGGTAGTTCAGCATATTTAGTATGTAGTAGGGTATTTAGCGACCAGGGGGAGGCTAGTTGTGACTCTAGTCTGTGATTAGAGAAATGACTGTTATTGGACAACCAGTCTAGACAGTGTCTCAAATTACTTGCCAAATTGTAACCCCTAACGTCAGGGAAATTGATCCCTCCTTTCTCTCTGGGGAGCCGAAGTTTCCAGATCGATATCCTTGGGCGCTTACCTCTCCACATAAAGAACCTGAACGCGGCCTCCAGCGACTGTATGTCTGCGTGTCTGATCAGCAGCGGTATCGTCTGCATGGGGTAAAGCAAGCGCGCAAAACTAATCATTTTCAAAAGGTAGCATCTCCCCAGTAGAGAAAGTGGGAGATGAGCCCATCTATCTACATCGGCTTGTATTTTCCTAATTAACGGGGGGTAATTGAGAGTATAGATTGACTCCGGGGTCTTACCGATAGAGATTCCCAGGTATCTGATATATTGTGGCGCTAGTGAAACAGGAAGATCTTTTAGATCTAGGCCTCCAGCATGGTGTGCATGAGTAAGTAATAAAAGCTCACTTTTAGAAGCATTAACTTTAAAGCCAGACACCTCTCCAAATTCTGTCAGTTTCTGTAATAGTTGCGGTACATCCCTGCCTGGGTGCGACAGAAACACAAGTAAATCATCCGCGTATAAAGCATGCCTTACTTCTATGTTTCCTACTCTGATACCTTCAAATTCCTGGGCAAAATCCAGGTAACGAGATAAGGGTTCTAGTGCTATACTGAAAAGCAACGGAGATAATGGACATCCCTGTCTTGTTCCTTTTTCTATGGAAAAAGTAGGTGACAGGTGACCTGGGGTATTAATCCTGGCCAACGGGCACGAATATAACGCCTTTAGATACAGTCTGAAAGCTCCCGTTA
Organism: Bufotes viridis; assembly: GCA_033119425.1. Classification (NCBI taxonomy): domain Eukaryota; kingdom Metazoa; phylum Chordata; class Amphibia; order Anura; family Bufonidae; genus Bufotes; species Bufotes viridis. Next base: position 77,678,816 of record CM065590.1, on the reverse strand, counting down.
AGCCTATTTTATCTAAGACTTTCTCCATCCATCCCCAGCTCACGTTATCGAAAGCTTTTTCTGCATCAATACCCAAGAAAGCTGGGGATGGATGTAGGTCTGGTCTCATCTTGACTTCATCTAACACCGTAAGGACTTTCCTAATATTGGTGACCGCTGAGCGGCCCTTCACAAATCCAATCTGTGAGTTTGAGATTAGCTTTGGAAGTATACCGGCCAGCCTGTCCGCCAATATTTTCGAGACAATCTTAATGTCTGTGTTAATTAAAGATATGGGTCTATAAGATGCAGCAGACAGAGGGTCTTTCCCAGGTTTCGGAATCATTTTAATGTGTGCTACATTAGAAGTGAGCGACAGTGGTGAGCCCGTCATATAAGAGTTGTAAATTTGGGGGAGATCCGATCTCTCAAGATTTTATAAAATTCCCCAGAGTACCCGTCCGGGCCTGGGGCTTTACCCAATTTTAGTCCCGAAATAACTGTCTGCACTTCTTGTTCTGTTATCGGTGCATTTATAAGCGTTAAGTCTTCCTCAGTCACATGGCTTAGGGAAACTGATTCCAACCATCTCCGCCCCCCTCTTCATCTGTCTGTTGGGCCTTATATAACGTCTCATAAAAATCCCTAATGATGTCATTAATGTCCTTCGGGTCAGTCCTGAGCTGTCCTTTGCTATCTCTTAGCGCCAGAATCGGGATATTTTGTGAGAAACCTTTAGCAAGTCTGGCAAGTAGTTTACCCGACTTGTTACCGAATCTATACAATTGCGCATCATTCCTATTTTTGTATAATATTTCTTTTTGCTGCAGCCAGTGCTCATATTCGCGCTTTCCTATTTTCCACGCCTCCTCTGTCGTCTGCGTCGGGTTTGCTACAAAGGCCGTGTACGCTTGCCTAAGTTTCTCTCCATGCATTTCTAATTCTTTCGCAATGCGTCTCTTGAGGCCTGACACATGGGCTATCAACCGACCCCTCAACACGGCCTTTCCAGCCTCCCACGTCAGAAGAGCATTATCTGGTTGGTCATTGTGACTAAGATATTCGTCCCACCACCCACTCAGCAGCCGCTGAAAATCGGTATCCTCATACATATCCGAAGGGAAACGCCAGATGTAGTCTGTCCCCGCGGCGTAAAATCTGTCAAGCTGACTAATATCGGGGTATGGTCAGATATCACTAGATCTTCTATCCTGGCCGTTATGCACCTCCTGACCAAACTGCTTGATAACAAAATGTAGTCAATACGGGACCACGATTTGTGCACTGACGAATAGTACGTGTAGTCCCTCCCCTCGGGATGTAGCACCCGCCATGCATCAAACAAATGTGCCGTGCTCATCAGATCTTTCAATGTATGAACACACTTGTGATGAGAGGAGGAAGCTATCCTATCTGATCTCTTATCCTCCTGCCACTCTGCAACCACATTCATATCTCCTCCCACCAATTTATCCGTCACCGAGTCTTCTAACAGTCGTTCCATAAGAGATCTAAAAAAAACGTCGCTAGACTCGTTCGGTCCATATATACTATATACGCTGATGGTGCCACCTGCAGATTGTAAAGTCACCTGAGCAATCCTACCTTCCTCATCACTGGAATGTGACAGTACAGTGAATGGTATGTTCTTTCTTATTAGGATCAGCACCCCTGCTTTCTTATTACATGCTTTTGATCCGAAAACCTCCCCCACCCACAATCGTCTCATTCTCGGGAAGTCATTCACCCCCAGGTGAGTTTCCTGGAGGAGAGCGACATCTGCCTTTAGCCTGTTGAGATGTCTCAAAACCATTAGGCGTTTCTGCGGGGACCTAAGCCCCTTCACGTTCCATGAAATGATCTTAACCATTATAAAACTCTATACAAAGGCTTCTGTGCAAAGGTATAGCTGACTTAGACGCAGGTGCAGAATCAATATCCGAGGCGTCCGTCTCCAATCTCCTAGAGTACAAGAAGTTATGTCTATACCCTCCCCCCCTCCCACCCTTTTGAACTATGCAGTGAGTCATCACTATTAACTCAATCAGCCGAAAACATTTCAGCCCACATAAACCCCTACAATTCTGAACTTCACTTCTTCCCAACATTGTGAGAGGAAAAACATTTATCAAACCAACTCTCGGTCCGTCAGCCAACTATCTGCTCTTTCAAACTGTGGCAGACATATAACAGATAAGATGAAAAAAGACTGCTCCTAACACATAATTCCTCATATCATAGAAAAGGGTCAGACCCGGCATGAAATGCCCCTTATGTTAAAACACAAAAACAAAACGAAAAAGAGAAAAAAAAACAGTTCTGCAAGTCGGTAAGAGCAACATGTTATACCGTAGTCCCAGTGTTCGGGTTAATGCAGTCATTAAGGATATGGCGTCTCTGGGCTGTCATGAAGTGCGTCTCAGGTTGCCCGTCGAGCATGATGGTCAGGAGCCCTCTGTCCTTTTGGCACCATTGAATCCTTCGGTTCCTCCGGAGGATGGTTCCAAGGTTTCTCGAGTTGATTCCTCTCGGCATCTCCACGTGGTAAGGTACCCGGCGATGACTGTAGTTCTGCGGCTTCTTCCGGACTATTATAAATATCTGCTTGGCCGTCAGCTCGGAAAACTTTCAGAGTTGCAGGATATAGTAACGCAAATTTCCTCTTTTGCTGGAACAATATAGAGCAGATATGCGAGAAAGCTCTTCGACGTCTTGTTACCTCTGCAGAAAAGTCACTAAAGAGCAAGATTTTGTGGCCCTTTATCACCAGGTCTTTGGTTCTGCTTTTAAAGGCCCGCAGTATTTCTGATTTTTCAAAGGGGTATGTCAGATTTTAGAGCAGTTGGTGACGGAGCAGCGTTCACTCGCCTCTCACCATGCTGGCGCCGGAACCGGAAGTCTAGTTCTGCAAATTTCTAATAAACTATGGGGGAAATTTACTACGAGGATAATTTTTGAAGTCAGTTTTCCAAGAATCTGCATTAGCATCTCTACCCAGCTGGAGTGCAGCTTTAATTTCTTCTGATCTACATATAATTTATATAGTTAACCAGGTGCATTTTTTTCAACACTGGAGTAAATGGTGTAAAATCAGAAAAGGCTGCACATTTTTGCACAAGTAACCCCAAAAAGTTGCAATAGGAGTGCAAGTTTAAAAAATCCCCCACTTCAAGTTTCAGAGCTGGTCCATTTTCAGGATCCCTGCCGGAATTGAAAACTGAAGTTTGTGGGGGGGAGGGTTGGGGCAAGTCCGGTGTGTGCCAAAATTTGCAACTTTTTGGCACCAGTTGTGGCACCTGGGGATCATAAATTTCCACCTTAGTTCTAAACACAACTCAGTGTTTGATACATTATATCTAGTAAGAATCTCTCTCATTTCTTGTCAGTTACCGCTACAAAATATCAGTATAGGTAAGGGCCTGTTCACATATCGCTTTGAGGAAAGCTTCCAGCGTATAGGGTAAATGTATCTGTAGGCCCTCATTTAAACGGCATATTCCAAATGGTATAAGCTGGGCCTGTATGCATTAGCATGCCCTTTTTTTGAGGTATGAAATATGCCCATCCATTAAATGTTGCAGCCTATCTTCAGGGGTAAAGTATACGTTTGGAGCACCTTTTTATGTTGCAGCCTTGTGATAAAATAAAAAAAGGGAAAGTGAAAACAGAATCAAAATCTCTTATTGAAAAGGTATAACTAAAATCTTGCGTTGACATAAGTATTCAGACCCCTTATTCAGTGCTTAGTTAAAGCACCTTTGGCGGTGCTACAGTCTACAGTCTTCTTGGGTATGATGCCACAAGGTTTGATGATTGTGTGATTTTCTGCCATTCTTCTCTGCAGATCCTCTCAAGCTCTGTCAGGTTGGATGGGGAACATTAGTGGTCTCTCCAGAGATGTTCGATTGGGTCAGGTCAAGTGGGCAGTGCCTGGCATCCTCCAAACTTGATGCTTTGAATTTAGAAAAATAGAATTTTGGTTTCACCACACCAAGAATCTTGTTAATCACAGTCTGAGAGTCCTTTTTTGACAACTTTCATGCATCATTTATTGAGCAGAGACTTTTTTCTTGCAGCTGTGCCATAAAGCCCAAATTAATGGACTGCTGCAGTGATGGTTGACCTTCTAGAAGCTTCTCCCATTTGCACGCAGGTTCTTTGATGTTCAGCCAGATTGACCATTGGATTATTGGTCAGATGACTCCAATCAGTGTGTAGAAACATCTCAAAGATGATCAAGAGAAAAGGGATGCCCCAGAGCTAAATTTCAAGTGTCATAGCAAAGTGTCTGAATACTTATGTCCATGACAATTTTTAGTTTTTCTAAAACATTTCTAAAATTCTTTTACTTTCTTATTAAGGGGGTAAAATGCAGACTGACTTTATTACAAAGCTGCAACACATCAAAATGTGAAAAAAATTAAGTCTGAAAAGTTTCTAAATGCATTATATTCCCATTCACTCACACGTCCAGCAATGCCGGATTAATAGAGGTCCATCAGGCTGTTCTCTGCTGGAAAATCCTTCCGGAACTAATAACATTAGTGTGAAAGAAGCCCAAGTTATGTTATACAGAGACAACATTATAAATGATATGAGGTAATTTAAAAACATCAAGCTATGATTGTGCCACTGATGTATTATCACATGTAAAAACCTTTGCTTTAAAGCTCAAGGATTAACCACACAAATAAAAGTGGATAAACTGAAGTCCCAGAGGTAAGCATGCTGGAAAGGGACACCAAACACAGGGTGTAGGAATGGTAGCAAAGTTTACAGAATGTTCTGTTTAAAGGGTTTGTCCAGGAATAAATACCATATTTTTCGCCCTTATAACAAGCACTGGTCCATAAGACGCACCTATGTTTTAGAGGAGGACAATAAGAAAAAAATATTTTTCATTAGACCTCAGATTAGACCCCCAATCAGACCCCCAATGTTAATAAGACCCTAAATCAGACCTCAGATCAGACCCCCAATCAGACCTCAGCTCAGACCCCAATGTGAATAACCCCCAATAAGACCTCAGATAAGAGTCCTGTGTCTCTCATCAGCCCCCCCATGCCTCAAATCAGCCTCCATGCCTCTCACTAGCCCCCATTGCCTCATATAAGCCCCCATGCCACAGAGCACATAAAAAAAAATAAAAAATAAAGTACCTCTCCTGCTCCAGATGCCGCCTGTCATGGCGGGAAGGGTACAAGATACAATAAACACACAAGAAACAACAAACAAGCGTCTAGGCCAAAACTGGGGATAATGGTCACCTCCTGACAAAATCCTATCAGCTAACCCTAGACTGCTGTGCACACGTTTAGACCCCAAAGGTGGGAATAAACGTGCCCCCGTGCCTAAGACTGAATAAACCCTATAGTCCCAGAGATAGTGGACAAGGGGGAATAAAGGCAGCCTGCCTCCTCAAATCCTGGAGGAGGCAGGTGTCTAACTAACAGCCTAGACAGAACACAAAAGGAAACCAAAATACACTTATCTTGAAGCTGAGCAGAAACAGCAATCCACCTTTCCTCAGAGTGAGAAAGAAGCTATAATCCGCACAGGACACTGGGAAGAGGCGAGATTTAAACTCACACAAACGACCCCACCCAGTGCACCTGCAGGGAGGCAGGTACAGCTCAACTCCAAGTTCCACTGCAAACAGAAAACACTACACCCGTGCGGCCAACCTGACAGACCTCCGCACCTCACCAGAGCAGGGCATGACAGTACCCCCCCCCCCCCCTTCTACGGGTGACCTCCGGACACCCAGGACCAACTTATCTGGGTGGGACCTGTGAAAGGCCCTCACCAGTCAGCTGGCATTAACATCGACAGCCGGGACCCACATCCTCTCCTCAGGACCGTATCCCCCCCAGTGAACCAAGTATTGAAGGGAACCCGGAAGAATATGCGAGTCAAGAACCCTAGAGATCTCGAACTCAAAGTTACCATCAACCAGAACAGGGGGAGGAGGCAATGGCGCTGGTTCCACTGGTCTCATATATTTCTTGAGTAAAGACCTATGGAACACATCATGGATCTTCAAGGTTTGTGGAAGATCCAAACAAAACGCAACTGGATTGACAACCGCAGATATCTTGTAGGGCCCAATAAATCTTGGAGCCAGTTTCCAAGATGGTACTCTTAGTTTAATATTTTTAGTAGATAAGCACACCAAATCACCCACACACAGGTCCGGACCAGTCACACGTCTCATGTCAGCCATTCGCTTATACCTCTCACCCATCTTCTCCAAATTGCCCTGGATCCCCGCCAGATAGAAGACAAGGCAGAAGAGAATCTCTCCTCCTCTGGCATCCCAGAGGAACCAGTCCCAGCAAAAGTACCAAACTGAGGATGAAAACCGTATGCGCCAAACAATGGCGACTTACCCGTGGACTCCTGCTTACAGTTATTCAAGGCAAACTCTGCTAGAGATAGGAATGAGGACCAGTCCTCCTGGTTCTCAGCCACAAAACACCTCAAGTAGGTCTCCAGGTTTTCAGTAGTATGCTCTGTCTGCCCATTCGACTGCGGATAAAAAGCCGAAGAGAACGAAAGTTGAATGCCAAGACGAGAGCAGAACACCCTCCAAAACTTGGACACAAAATGAGTACCCCTATCAGAAACCACATCCGAGGGAATACCATGTAATTTCACGATGTTATCAACAAAAACCTGAGCAAGAATCTTAGCATTGGGCAGACTAGAAGGGATAGACAAAGGAAGAAGTGAACCAGAAGGTCTAGAGTGAGCAACCTTTGACCGTGCAGAGGTCTCACAAGCTGCCATGTAATCCTCAATACTCTTACGTAACCCGGGCCACCAGAATCTCCGAGAAATAAGATCAAAGGTGGACTTGCCACCAGGGTGTCCAGCAAGGACGGTATCGTGATGTTCCTTGAATACCTTGTATCGCAGTCTAGTAGGAACAAACAACCTCCCTGGGGGACAAGAATCAGGAGCCGCCTCCTAAGCTTCCAACACCTCCATCTCCAACTCCGGGTACAGAGTGGAGACAACCACCCCATCAGCCAAAATCAAAGCAGGATCCTCCGAATCACTTCCCCCAGGAAAACTACGAGACAAAGCATCTGCCTTGATGTTTTTAATCCCCGGGCGAAAAGTAACCACAAAATTGAATCTAGTAAACAACAGTGACCATCTAGCCTGTCTAGGATTTAGGCGCTTGGCGGATTGCAAGTAAGCCAAATTTTTATGATAAGTATATACAGTAACGGGATGATACGCCCCCTCCAACCAGTGATGCCATTCCTCAAAGGCCAATTTGATGGCCAGCAATTCCCTATCTCCTACATCATAATTCCTCTCGGCGACCGAGAGCTTCTTGGAAAAGAAGGCGCACGGACGCCACTTACCAGGAGATGGACCCTGCGACAGTACTGCTCCAACCTCCACCTCTGATGCATCAACCTCCACCTTAAATTGTTGAGACACATCAGGCTGCATCAGAATGGGAGCAGACGCAAAACATTTCTTAATAGCCGAAAAGGCCTGCAATGCCTCATCTGACCAGACAGAGCAGTCGGCGCCCTTCCTAGTCATATCAGTTAACGGTTTTTACAATGGTAGAGTAGTTCAAAATGAATTTTCTATAATAATTGATAAACCCCAAAAACCGCATCAAAGCTTTCTGATTCTCTGGTTGGTCCCATTTCAGAACCGCCCGGACCTTTTCGGGGTCCATCTGAAAACCAGAGCCAGAAAGCAGGTATCCCAAAAATGAAGCTCCAGGACAGAAAACACACATTTCTCCAACTTAACATATAATTTATTCTCCCGAAGGATCGTCAAAACCTGTCTCACGTGATCCTGATCGGTCTTCAGATCAGAGGAGTAAATTAGTATGTCATCCAAGTAAATTACTATGAACCTACCCACCAAATGATGAAAAATGTCATTGACAAATCGCTGAAACACCGCTGGCGCATTCGTTAACCCAAAAGGCATAACCAGATTTTCGAAATGACCCTCGTGCGTGTTGAAGGTAGTTTTCCACTCATCCCCCTCCTTGATTCGGATCAGATTGTAGGCCCTCTTAAATCTAACTTGGAGAAAATCTTGGCTCCAACAATTTTATTAAAAAGGTCAGAAATCAAAGGAAGGGGATACAGATCACGGACCATAATGAGATTTAATTCTCGAAAATCCAAGCAAGGTCTAAGTGATCCATCCTTTTTCTTCACAAAGAATAAGCCAACTGCGACCGGACACTTTAAGGGCCTAATATGACCCTTTGCCAAACTATCGGCAATGTACTTCCGCATGACCTCTCTTTCGGGTTGAGAAAGATTGTACAGCCGAGACTTTGGCAACTTGGCCCCTAGGATGAGATTAACAGGACAATCATATTCACGATGAGGAGGCAACTCCTGAGCCCCACCCTCTGAAAAGACATCTGCAAAATCTGAGAGATACTGAGGTAAAACCGTAGTAGACACCCCTGAGATAGATGCACTAAGACAATTGTCTGAACAAAATTTACTCCAACCAATGATCTGTCTTGCCTGCCAATCAATAGTAGGGTTATGTTTCATCAACCACGGTAAACCAAGAACCATAGGAGCGGGCAAGTCTTTCGTGACAAAACAAGAAATTATTTCTCACATGCGAATCACCCACCCATAACCGAATACCATGAACAATATAAGTGAGATTCTTCTGAGAAAGAGGGGAAGAATCAATTGTGAATACCGGAATCTCTCTCTCTGATGTGCACGTACTTAGGCCCAGATTTTGAAGAAAAAGAAAATCAATAAGGTTTACTCCAGCACCACAGTCAATAAACACTTCAAAATTAAATTTTCCTGATTCTAGCGCCACCATAGCTGGAAGGAGAAAACGGGTATTGCAGGGAGATTCAGCAGTCAGGGATATTTTTTCTTCTTTTTTATGTAAACCTCTTTGTGGACCATTATCGTCAACTTGCGGTTTCAGCAAAGGACAAGTTACCTATTACCAGAACGAAAAGAGACCTGACCCAGCTGCATGGGCTCTTCCCCCATCCCAGAATTACATGTCACATTAACCTGGGGAACCGGTGAGACAAAACTACTATCAGAAGGAATCCCTCGCACTGAAGGGGCCTTATCCCTCTCTCTAATGCGTCTATCTAAGTGCACTGCCATAGACATAGCATTTTCCAACATATCCGGATACTCATGAAAAGCAAGGGCATCTTTCAATCTCTCCGATAACCCCTGACAAAACTGACTACGCATCGCAGGGTCATTCCACTCAGTCTCCGTAGCTCATCTCCTAAACTCAGCGCAGTACACCTCTGCAGTATGTTCTCCTTGAATCAAATTACGCAACTTTGATTCCGCCATCGAGACCCGATCTGGGTCTTCATAAATCAATCCCAAGGCCTTAAAAAATTTATCCACCGACCGAAGTGCTAGAGACCCGGTCGGCAGCGAAAAGGACCAGGATTGAGCGTCCCCTTTAGGCAGGGAAATGATTATCCCCACTCTCTGACTTTCATCGCCAGATGAAGACGGCCGCAACCGAAAGTACAGCCTGCATGACTCTCTACAGCAGATAAAATCATCCACACCCCCCGAAAATCTATCAGGAAGAGCGACTCTAGGCTCCCAATAAATTTGACCTCCTTCAACAGCAGCTGATGCCAGAGCATTCTGACAACGTGCGACTGAATTGCGCAGATCGGCAACCTCCAGGAATAATCCCTGCATACGATCCACTAACGCATCAACTGACTCCATCTCCTAGCAGCGGAGAAATGGCAGTCTAGGTATTATTATGGCGGGCGGGTTATAATGTCACGACGGGAAGGGTACAAGATTAGAGATGAGCGAACTTTAAAAAAAAGTCCGGTGTTCGGGTTGCGGTAAGTCGCGCATCCCGTTATGGATTCTACTATAGCGGCATAAGGAATCCATAAGGGGCGGCTGCCACCAACCCGAACTGTTGAACAGCCGAAGGACCTGGGGTGACGTCACTGTCATGTGATCAGGGCAGGGGGCGTGGCTCAGCACTGGATTTGATCCCGTGCTGAGCCACGCCCCCTGCCCTGATCACATGACAGTGACGTCACCCCAGGTCCTTCGGTTGTTCAACAGTTCGGGTTGGTGGCAGCCGCCCCTTATGGATTCCATATGCCGCTATAGTGGAATCCATAACGGGATGTGCGACTTACCGCAACCCGAACGCCGAACACCGGACTTTTTTTTAAAGTTCGCTCATCTCTAACAAGATACAATAAACAAGCGTCTAGGCCAAAGCTGGGGATAATGGTCACCTCCTGACAAAATCCTATCAGCTAACCCTAGACTGCTGTGCACACGTTTAGACCCCAAAGGTGGGAATAAACGTGCCCCCGTGCCTAAGACTGAATAAACCCTATAGTCCCAGAGATAGTGGACAAGGGGGAATAAAGGCAGCCTGCCTCCTCAAATCCTGGAGGAGGCAGGTGTCTAACTAACAGCCTAGACAGAACACAAAAGGAAACCAAAATACACTTATCTTGAAGCTGAGGAAAAACAGCAATCCACCTTTCCTCAGAGTGAGAAAGAAGCTATAACCCGCACAGGACACTGGGAAGGGGAGAGATTTAAACTCACACAAACGACCCCACCCAGTGCACCTGCAGGGAGGCAGGTACAGCTCAACTCCAAGTTCCACTGCAAACAGAAAACACTACACACGTGCTGCCAACCTGACAGACCTCCGCACCTCACCAGAGCAGGGCATGACACCGCCGCTCCTCACACCTTCAGCACTCCTACTGCCTTCTGCTGTACTGTGACCTAATGTGCGCCTTCATGCTGTGCGCAGCCACAGCACAGCCCACAGCCGAGGACCAGGAAGTGGTGAGTATAGTCTTCACCGCTTCCCGGTCCTCCGGTACTATTGAGCACTTCCATAATGGGGGGGGGGGGGGGACTTATGGGGCGAAAAACAAAAAGTACGTTTTTATGGATGCCTGTAGCCTCCGAAATGGAAAGAATCATACTTACCTGCTCCCCATCACTGTGGTCATCGAGGCTGGCTCCCACGTGTGTGTCGTCTCCCTTCTCTCTTGCTGCTCGCTTCTGCTATGTCTATGGTGAGCAGGAGGAGAGAAGGAGAAGGGAGACGGCACGTGCACACTGCATGTGCCTTCCCTTCATACAGCTAATTGGCGTGGGTGCCGGGTGTCAGATCCCCGCCGATCTGACAATAAAGGCCTATCCTGAGGATAGGTCATTAGTAGTAAAAGCCCGGAGAACCCCTTTAATACGTTTTTGCTGTATAAAAAAGAGTAGCATAGATGAGAGTCTGAAGACTGTGCTTCTACAATTTCTATAGTGTAATGTTTTTTTTATGTCCTTACAGGCTCAGGAGTCTCTGAACCCTAATAACTTGGAGTTTTGGATGGAAGACATCTACACTCCGGGGTATGACTCTCTGCTGAAAAGAAAGGAAGCAGAGTTCCGGCGAGCCAAGGTCTGTAAGATGGCGGCACTCATCACCGCAGCTGCCTGTACGGTAATCCTAGTGATTGTGGTACCTATTTGCACCATGAAGTCCTAATCTCCAGAAACAGACAGACTGCTCAACTTGCACTCCCCATGTATCCTGAATAGTAACCAGGAACAGGCAATGATAGCTACTGATACACATAAATCCCTGTGACTGTAAAATGAATGAGTAGAAATGGAAAAATACAGAACAATATATATAGGACACTGACAACAAGGATGATGCTAGCATTTTCTTTGAACTCAGATTACCGGAGTTGGAATTACACTACGGCATGTACCTCTTGCAGCATATGTACTGTAAATGGATTATAGAGACTCTAATTCCTCCTCCCTCCAGAGAGATCCTCTTGGATGGTCATCACATATTATAAAACAACCACAAAGTAGACACATCAAGCTGACCCACATGCACAGACCTCAATGATGCGAATTCAGCATTCTTCATCTCCATAAGGGAGAAAAGAAACGAGAAATTTAGAGGACACGCAGTGAACCGCCAAAGAGATGATGCAGCATCGTTTCAACAGCAATACACAATCATTTCATCTTTTGTGCCTTTCTTCGATACATTGACAGCAATTTTTGCTTTTAGCATTACATGTATTTTTTTATTTGAATATTAGGATAATTTGGTTCTTAAAGAGTACTGCCATAACCACAAAGAGCCACATTTGGCACCCTCAACAACTGCATATGGATTTATGGATTCAATGTCAAAGGTTGAAACTAAGTTATGATAAGCATGATTGTTCTTCATTGATGACAGTGGAAGAATGTGTCTTCAAAACTGTAATGACATTTTACAGGGAGAAAATGGTGATTTTCTTCTTCATTAATATAGATTATCTTTAAATTAGTGACAGGTTCTTAAAGGGGTTGTCCAGGATTCGGAAAAAAAAAGGTCTGCTCTTTTTCACAGTGCCACCCCTGTAAATTGGCAGTATCTGGTATTGCAGTTCAGCATCATTCATTTGAATAGGGATGAAGTGCAATTCCAAAATCAGCCAATTGACAGGAATGGCGCAGTTTCTAAAATAAAAAGGAACCTTTTTTTCTAAAATTTGGTTTTCCAGTTGGTTCTTGGTATGCATATGGTGGGAGAAACCTTTTCCCATAATACACAAATAGCAGCGTAGACTCTTACCTGTATTCAAAGGGCAAGCTATTTTCTTACTCCTAAATGTCTGCAAATAAAAATGTCAGATTATTTACAAGAGCAAAGACACTGAGAAATGTTGACTATATTATATAGCTATATATATATATTGTATAATGTGAATGTATAAGAAAATGCATCGTACTGAATATTACTATTAGCATGATTTCTTCATTATATATACTGAAGCATAAATATCACTATTAAAGGGCCATGTCCTCTGGTCCAGGCATCTCTGGTGGTCTACATACTGAGTTGGTCTATACAAGAAGAAATTGAAAGACCAATTAAGCGATATTTGTAATCATCAGCAAATTTTAAAAGGTCTCTTTATCTTTATTAAGATTAAAATGTATACTATCGATGGACAGGAAGAATGTATGAAGAGCGGCGTTATTTCATTAAAATATCTGAAATGAACTATTTGTGTCTTGTGTATCTTCATACAAATGCAAAAATCCCTTCCTATGTGAAGCACAGAAAACAAAAAAGAAACCCTACAAAGTCCCTATTCTACCCTACCTAAGAGCGGAACTGCCGCCCTGACAAGGGCGATCCCCGCAGTCTTCTTTGTTGTCCCTAGAAAACCCTGTGCGCACTGGGGTATCCAGGTAAAGAAGTGGGATTTCTGTACACTAATATACCTATGTACTCATGAAATGGGAAGGTAGGATTTTAATTGTTCTGATGTCTCAGGATATTAGCTATTGACCCAACGCATTTCTCTCCAGGGGATCTTATCCTGGGGTTCATCGGGGGCTCTTACTATAGAGAAACAAACGGGGGATAGTTGGTAAATTGAGACAACCTTAGATTATAACACCCCCCCAAGATATCTCAAGGACTAGACGGAGCGAGACACGTGCGTGTATGGTTTATACAAACAAAAAACGTGTGCAATATGGAGACCCTAGAAAGGTATATCAGATTGCGTGTGATGTGCACATAGATTAAGTAATAATCGATGTTAGATATACATAGCAGTTACAGTACTTATTTGAGTACTTCTCCCAGATCTTTGGACCTACAGAGGGTAGGCTTCTCAGATCTGTGATGCTAGCCTGTGTGAAGCAACTTTGAATTTTCATGCCAAAGGCACATGCCATAGGGGCAGCGGATGCAGCTGCTTTTGGGCTCCGAGAGAGGATCCCCAGCTCAGTTTATTTGAAAAGTACATTTTAAAGGAAATGTGACAGCAAAAATGTTATCTGCCAGTTAAACCCAAATAGCAACACATATCCTTTTTTCCCTAATCTGTTATTTTCGAATTGCAGATTTATTTATTCTATTTCCTTAACATGATTATGGCCATCTTTAGAAAGCATTAAGAAAACTGGTTTACAAAAGCCACATGGACCAATGGCACAAAGGTCTGGAGAAGACTGACTTCTATGGGAGAGCTTTCTAGGGATGCTCTATGACCTGTGCAGAGGTCATTTTATAAAGTAAGGCTGTGTTCATACTTCAGTTATTTGTTCAGCTGTTTCGATCAGTTATTGTAATCCAAAACCAGGTGTGGGTCAAAAACACACTTGATCTATAAGTAGGCTTCACTACTGGTTTTGGCTCACAATAACTGTGGGCTGCTCCATGGCTGTGTCCAGTTGTTCATTGGTTGCTCCTGTATATACCTGACTGTTTACTTTAGTCCTTGCCTGTGCAATGATCTTGCTAGGTCTCTCTCTAGCTAGCTAGAGCCTGCAAAGGAGCTATTTTCCTTTTGCCTGATTGATTCCTGACCTGTTCCTGACCATGTCTCTGATCTCCACGGTTCTCCGTAGCAGCCTGGTGGTTCCTCTGCAGCGAAGTACAGATCCCTATATAGAGGTTAAAGGGTGAATACCAGGGGACCATCAGGAGAAGACCTTTTTGTCTAGCAAACTGGTTGGTTGGCATAGTGCTTCCACAATCATGGATCCTGCTGACTCACCTCAGATTACCTTACCTGAAGTATGCCAGGAGTTTTTTCAACTGCAAGACCAGTATGAGCGACTGCTGCATATTATACATCACATGTTCACCCACCTGAATGCTTTGACCAAAGCAAAAGCTTCCCCTCTGCCTGTCCAGTTTACATAACTGTGTTATGACATCCTTAAACAGTGCACTATATATTTTAAACTGATACCACATTTGTTTTTAACTAACTGGGCCAAGTTGGTTTTTGTGATTTTGCTCCTGTCTGGCGAGGCCCTTGCCTAGGCTAATCTGCTATGGGAGAGAAGCGATCCTGTGACCAGTAATCCGAATGAGTTCCTAGCCACCTTCTGCAGAATTCTTGAAGAATCCAGATGTACCTCTTTTGCCACCTCTTTTGTTTTGCAACTTTACCAGTGTGATCTGTCTGTACCCTGACCTCTGAATTGGACTGGAACAATGAAGCTCTGGTGACAGCATTTTGGGAGGGTCTGTCAGCTCGTATTAAGGATGAATTGGCAGGTTGTGATGCCCTGGCTACCCTGGAGGGTTTAACTTATCTTGCTACCTAAAAGGATCTCTAGTTTCACGAATGTGCCAGGGAAGCAGCCTGTGAGAGTATATCTCCTTAGTTTCAGTCCTCATTCTAGAGACCTCAGCTTTCTTATCCTTTTTTGGCTGAACCTATGCAAGTGGATAGATTTAGGTTGCCTGAGGAGAATCTGCACAGGTACTCCACCAACGTATGCCTGTACTGAGATGCAAGGGGAACTATGTCCGCACTTGTACTCACAAGGCAGAACTCCCCAGCCTAGGGACCATAGGAGAGATGTACTAGTAACTTTGTCCTGCGGAGGTACGTGGTTTACCGTCCAGGCCTTCCTAGACTCTGGCTTAGTAGGAAGTTTCCTGCATCAGGCCTTGGTCAATCAGTACCGCATACCCATTGGGCACCTGGAAAAACCCTCGGTGGTGACTCGTGTCAACTGAAAAGCTTTTTCTTAGACCATCCAGTACATCATTGTGCACTTGGAGATTCAAGTTGGTGTACTCCATTTGAAGAAAATATCCTTGCATATTTTGCCTGTGTCTACTTCTCCTGGGTTTGCCTTTGCTTCTTCTACACAGTCAGGTTATTGACTGGAACTCTGGGCAGATTCTTCATTGGGGTCTTTCCTGTCACTCCCGATGCCTGACTACTGGGCAGCCTGTCTGGAGTCCACCTGCACCCTAACATCTGCAGGATCTGCAGATATTCTGTTGTTTCATTGACATGGTTGTGGGTACCACTTCATCCAATGTAGCTTCAGTTGACAGTTTAGTTGACTGTTGTTCACAAGGATCCGATGTGGTATTTCACTTTTACGTCCCTGGGTAGGTGGCCAAAAGTTGGTTATAATGTGCAAATGTTCCTGGGGGATCCTTGTGAACAACAGTGACCCTACACAAAGTGAATTCCGTCTGCCACGTGAGCTGCGGCGCTCCAGAGTGGGACCGGACACGTGCAGAGAACCACGTGGAGATGCCGGCGTGGTGAGTTCAGACGGGAATAATTCGGGGACACTTACAGGCTCCGCATAAGACGCCCTCCCTGGTAAGACTGTGGCCTTCTTTTATTAACGAAAGTTATTGCACAACGCCGGCAGTCACTATAGTGAAGTACAGTGGGACGCTGCTGAATTATCACAGGAGCGGGACGCCGCTCGATCCAGCTTATGCAATTTTAGCCCTTATATACAATCATAAGAGGGACTTTGTTTAGAGACTGAATGTGAAAGAATTCAAGTTTATCACCGTTGATGATCCTTCAGTCCGGCATTTGAACCAGATAAGTGGATTTGCTGCTATATTCGTTGTTTGTCAATTAGTGTTTATTTTTAATATAGGCAAGTTTGCAAAAGTCTGGTAAAGGGTCATATCTGACCGTCTGTTTCTCCTATGAGGACGGGATTCATTTTTGTCTAGAAAAATAATGTCAGTCTCAGATCATGCAAAACTAGTATCCTTTTCTCTTAATACAAGACCTTTTTAACCCTTTCCCAACATCTGGTGTACTTGTACTGTATTAACCGACTGGCTATTGCCCCTTTTTCCATATGACTACTCTCTCAGAATTTCTTTGTCTCTGATTGTGTGTCGCCTGTCACATATTGCAGTATAGGGACTGTCAACCAGTTGTTGGATACTTCCCAGGGTGATCGTGCAAATAGGTAGGGATAGTGGGTCGGGGCAGTTTAGGCCTGCACTATCCCTGTTTGCGTGTGACTGTCCTGACACCTGACTTGTGACTGCTCACTGTACTGATTTTATGATACCTTCCCTGACCTTAGGATTATTTCACTGATTTGCATTAACTCTGTCAGTCCGGATCTCTGCCTGTTTCCTGACTATGTGTATTACCTGTTTTCCTCTATGCCATGCACAGGTGTCTCTGATCTCTGTGGGCCAGCAGCCAACCACACTGGTACTATTCCAAGAGGTAGTGGTCTGGTGGGTTTTCTGCATTAAAGTCCAGATCCCTGTATAGGGGTTACAAGGTGTATGCCAGGGGACCACCGAGATAATGCCCTTAGGTTTACTCCAAAGTCAAACCGGTTGGCTGGAACAGTAGTTCCACAACCATTGTCCATAATAGTATGCTCAGCTTTAGATTTTCTATTCTGCAGGTATGAGAAAGCCATTCCAGGACATTTGCCCTTCTATATCAAACCAGATACCTAAGCATCAATTGTCATAAACACTTTAGGTGTTATCCATGTTGGACTATTCCCACAATAGAATAGAATAATACTTGAGGAAGTACCACCATTTTACATAAAGCAACACGGGATGCAAAAGATATTGAAAGGTGTTTCCAGATCTTAGTTCTTTCCCTCAACCTATAAATTAAAGCAACTAAATTGAATTCAATATAATCCTTATTTTCCTGGAGTCTACCACCCCCAAATACCAAAAACTTTTGGGAGTCAGAACCTGGATCCAGAGAAATAATAACGGATTTCTTATAGACCGATTTCTTTGTTAAATGTGAATATCATGTTAGTGGGAAAGGTTTTTGTGGGGGATAGAAGAAAGTGATAACATGGCTCATAAACAGTGACCAATGCAGCTTTATGCCTAATAAATCTGTTAGTAAAAATCTTAAAACCCTCTTTCTGAATCTACAAGTGGATCTGCCAATATGAAGCAGCGCTCAGTTATTACCTTAGATACCTCTAAGATATTTAATTCCATAGAATGAAGTTATTTATGGGAGGTCCTGGAGAAGGTCCTGTATTTTAACCCCGTGGCCAAGATTATTATTAATGTAGAAATATCTAGTCCATTCAATCTCTGTAGGGAATGTATGAAGGGTGCCCCATCTAATCCTTGTTGCCTGGTTTAGTGATAGAACCTTTGGCATTTGTTAATACATGGGACCTTTTGGTCATTTTTTATTCAATTTGTTGGGGAGACAAGGTGACCATAACACAACAATTTTGGCACTGGGGATTATTACGGTCTCCTTCGTGCGGGTAAAATAATGGGATATTTTAATAGGTTGAGTTGTAGAAATATCAATATGTAAAAAAAATAATTATATATATACATCCACAGAAAATCAACTCAGCATTCTTCTTGTGAAAAAACCCAAACGACTTTATTCACACATGTGACACAAATCGGCAACGTTTCAATCCCCTCCCGGGATCATTCAAAAGCCACTTGGCTTGAGAATGATCCCGGGAGGGGATTGAAACTTTGCCGATTCGTGTCACGTATAAATAAAGTCGTTGCGGTTTTTTCACAAGAAGAGTGCTGCGTTGATTTTCTGTGGATGTATATACCCGATATCAAGGTTGGGACGCGTGCACCTTGAACTTGCAAAATCGAGTGCTGCCGGACTTTATACATACTATATATATATATATATATATATATATATATATAACATGGTTGCTTTCTTCCAGAAACAGCACCACACCAGTCAGATTTGAACTACAATTGAAATAAGACAGTTGCAATACCACACAAAACCTATGAACAGAAGTGGCACCGTTTTTTGGCTGAAAGAAAGCAGTCATGTTTTTCCAATCCTTTATCTAGTTGGTTCAACAGCCTTGTGTATAGGGACAGGATGACCCAAACCCACAATGAGTAATTCAGTTGCCGACTGTACAGTATAACTTATTATGGCTTCAAGGGATTCTGCCTGTGATATTCTACAGACAAAGCTGCACATGTAGTTACCTCTCTCTCTCTCTCTATATATATATAGATATATATATAATGCTGCTAGGCATGATACTGCTTCTTAGCAACAAACCACAAGATGTATACAACATAACTTATTCATTTATTTTCAAGATATATACAGTCACTTTAGTAATTAAAAATAATATAGGGTTTCTGTTCAAAAGAAGAATTGTAATTACACTAAAATAATGAATAGGATTTAATTTATCCCAGCAAAGAAACCAGATTGTAGGAAGAGAGCCTATTCTGAAGTTTTTTTGAAGCAAATCACAAGGGAATTTAAAATGAGCAATGTTCTAAACTTCAAAGAAAAACATAAAGCGATATGCCCCAGATGCATAAAGAATAGACATGTAGTGCAAAAAATTGGACCAGATCCCTCCTCCACATAATCCTCTATTAATTTATACATCTGCCTTCCAATTACTGTACTGCGGTGTCTGATGAACCGTGCTGCTCGTCGAGCTGGTAATGATCTAATTCTAATGTAATAGTATGGTGGGGAAGAATTAAAAAACAAATGTGTCATGAACTAACAGCGCCGCTCTTCAAAGCGCTGACTGTAGGTGATGACCGCAGAAATCCAAACTCATAGATGGTAGAATGTCCCAGTTACATGACCAACTGTTATGTACCAGACGGCTGTGAAAAGGTTTTCAGATTACTTTTAGCTAACAGGAAGCTGTGATATGATCCAGTTTTTGGAGATTTGAAATACAATGATTGCAAAGCATGAATCACTAAACTGTGTGCAACAAATCTAGAATACCTTAGCAGGGGAAGGGAGATTTATCATTGTAGGTAAGGATGAGCGAAACAGTGGAGACCGAACCGAGTTCGATACGGACTTCACAGTTTTTCAGAAGGCAGATGAACCCGAACCCAGATTTGTTTCGTACAAATTCACTAAAATGGAACGTAGCACCATTTTAGTGCACATGTTGGCTGGAAAAAAGCACTAGGGAGGAAGAAGAAGGGTTCTCACATGACCCTGAGAGGATTTGGGGGAAGGGCTTTCACTGATTGGCTCATCCAAATTATCTGGGAGCCAATCAGTGCTGCGGCAGTCACAGGCTGTGAATGAGGGTGGGTGGGTCTTACAGTAACACGATCTTAGGGAGTCAGGGAGAGTCAGAAATCAATCATTGAAGCTTATTGACAGAGACGGTGAAGGGAAAGGCTAGGATTCCAAAGAAGTGTGTGTTGTGTACAATAGAGAGAAAAAGGACAGCTGACAGACAGGGAGAGAGAAGGAGACAGGACCTGTGGATGTGCCTGTTATCAGAAGTGCAGGTATACATCAAAAGCAGCTACCTGCAAGCAAATACTTTTATTATGTATATATACAGTATATGCGTGATTACTGCAGCAATACCCACGGTGTGGCAGCAATCTACCTGTGTGTATTAAGTTGAAAATAAGAGTCAAGCCTCAGCGTCTGTTTACGTATTTACGGTTTCCACGCGGTCGCAATTTAAATTTTTTTCTTGAGGGATGCTTTCCATTTAATTAAACAGCATATACACATGATTACTGCAGCAATATCGCCAGTGTGGCAGCAATCTACCTTGTGTGTGTTAAGTTGAAATTGAACATCAAGCCTCAATCGTCCATGTACGTATTTTCAGTTTCCACACGTTTGGAATTTACATTTTTTGGGGATTGTTAAATGTAATTAAATCAGCATATATTTGATTACTACAAGATACAAGGTGGAGCAACACTCTATCTGTGAGTGACAATGAGACATTGTCTGTTTCTGTGAATTCTGTTTCCTCCATGGTTGGAATTTTAATGTTTTTTTGGGACTTGTTCAATTTTATTAAACCAGCATATATATGATCAACATCAATACACAGGCCAGCACAGAAAAGTATTAAATCAAATTTGTTAAAATTATAACAAATTTAGGCCTAAATCAGTTTCCCTTTATTTCTGTCTTCTCAAACATGTTTCCAATCAATTATTTGTTTTAATGGAGACTGTATATCTCATAACAATTTTTGGAAGCTTTGGAATATAGAAAAGTATGAGATATGTGGCGGCGCAGTGTCTTTTTAAACACGCTGTATGATACCCGTCAACTGTGCGTTTACCTGTAGTTATGTATGTCAGTGTCACTCAGACATCATTTACTATTACTGTAATTGCCCTCCAGAGCTTGGGGAGGGGGGATGTTGGAGGAAAAAAAAAAAAATTCATAAAAAATAAGAGATAACAAATTTTCCTAAAAATGATAAGTCCTAGGAGGCTAGAGGGGGGTTATATATCAACTTTACGGGCAATTTGAGCAACCTCAGTTTGGCCAAACCCGATTTGGGTTTGAATCGAACTTTTTAAAAAATTCTGCAAACCAGACCCAAAACACATCTCACCTGGTTCGCTCATCTTTAATTGTAGGGAATTTCAAAGTCAGTTTTTTGCAGGAGTCTGTATCATGCCTCCCAACTGTCCTGAATTTTAGCCTCTGTCCCACAGACTTGGGATAGGTGCAGTATGTCCTAACTGTATACAATGCCAGGCAGGGACCATGCAGTGACATCATCACACCTGCTGCACCTAGCCAGCCCAGACAGGAAAGCTTTTCTCAGTTCTATTCAATTTGTACTAAGGAGGTCTCACCTTTGTGCGGTGCACTTATTGGGGCATCACATTGTGTGGGAGTCACTTATAGGGGCACTAAAGGGCATCATTACTGTCTAGAGGCACCATTATTGTGTGGAGGGCACTAAGGGGACATTTGTACTGTGTTGAGACACTAAGTGGGCATAACTACTGTGTGGAGGTGCTAAGGGAACATTCCTACTCTCTGGGGGCACCTTACATTGTGCACAGGGTACTGGGTGGCATTGGATGTATAGGCATATGGATTGTGCAGGATTAGAGGTGTGGCCTATTATAAAAAAAAATGCTTGTACCGTACGCTACTGTCTAACACTTCTGTCCTAAGACATTACTCCACTTTCTACCCCTACCTTTTGATGGAACCTGTACTGTGCATGCATCCATCCACCCAGCAAGCTTCAGTACTGTGCAGTGCATGTGCCATTCAAAGATGCAGCCTTGAAATTTCAGGTGGCTTTATATTGTATAAGTAGCTGTACTACATTTTTAATAGCATGCCATTACAAAAGTATTCCGATCCAGGTGCTGGTTTGAAAATGTACTATATTTTTTGTGGGACAACCCCTAAAAGGGAAACTGTCCGAGGGCAGCATAAACTGGTGGCAGAACCTGAGCAAAACACCGGGTCCCTTTTTTGAATCAACCCAGCCTTTTATATAATCTATATTAAGCAGCTCCAGGGCTAGCCAAGCGATGGGGTCCGAGTGCGTCACATTTATGAGCCATTCATGCAAAAAACAAACTTTTTCATGCAATTATAATTAGAAAAGATGAGACAAATAAGATTTCTGACAGTATGAACCATAGATTTATTTTGACAGCAAAAAAATAACTGAAGAGAGTTTAGATGAAGAGGAAGGAAGGATCAAATTGTAAGATACTGTCCAGACTCGAAAATTACCAATGTGCGGCTCAGAGTGTTTTAATTCATTTTCAAAGCGTCTCCAGGTTTCCAGCACAGATGATTTCATCTATCTCAAAATCATTTTCCGTTACAGGGATGGAGTCGCAAATCTGCTCTTGAAAAGCCAAAGCGATGGTATATGGTTTGACAGAAAGATGATGTCTGCAGCGCTCTAAGAAAGTGTCATAATATCCTTTACCCCTCCCCAAGCGGTGACCATCCTTGTCAAATCCAAGTCCTGGTACAAGCACAAGATCCAATCCTCCTGTAATAATTTGGTTGTATATAAGTAGTTGCTGCACATCTTAAAGGTTGCAATACAACTTAGATAACTATTCCTGCCTAACCCTCATACACATGCATGCTCACCTCAACCTCTGATATCAGCATCAAAGCATTTCATACTCTGATGTTCCCGCTTGCCCTGTGCTGGATTGCGCAAGGCAAGGGCTTTTTTGTTTACATTTTGACACTGCTAGGCGGAGGCTTCTGCCTAGCAGTGTTCCCGATGATGTCACCGGCTCTGATGGGCAGACTTTAACGCTGCCCTAGTTGTTTTACAGGCTAGGGCAGCACTAAAGCCCCTTAATTAGTGCCGGGCTCACTGCTTGGTGGAAGACTCCACCTAGCAATCCCTATGGAGAGCCCAGTACATCACCGTATCTCCAGAAAAAGCCATTGCCATGCGTGATTCAGCACAGGGCAAGGGAGCGCTCCGATACACATGTCAGAGACTGAGTGGGGGAAGAAGGGGATATGTCCACAGTCAGCTCTGAACCCAGACAACCCCTTTAATAGAGAGAGGGGAGAATGCTGCAGCCAGACACACATTAGTAAACATGCTTTATTTCCCCTGACATCTGCTGTCACGAGAGAGTTGCGGGACACCTCATACACATTAGATGGACTGCTGGTCCCATATAAATCACAGGTTAGACATTGTTAATCTAATATTTATGGTCATCTTAACTCCTTAAGGACACATGACGTATGGGTACGTCATGTGTCCAGTCCCTAAAGATGGCGCCCGCTCCTGGCCGCTGCGGGCACCATCGCTGCGGGGGTCCGGCTGATTCCTGTAGCTGACCCCCGCAGCTGATGATCGCGGTCGGCAGCGCTGCCGACCGCGATCATTTAACCCTGCAGATGCCGTGATCAATCCTGATCACGGCATCTGCACGCGCTAAAACCGAAAGTAAAACTTTCGGCAGCGCTCCGGCTCCCCCTAGTGGTGATCGGGAGAATCGGAGCGCTGTAAGGGATAGCCTCAAGCCTTTCATTCAGCATGAGGCTATCACTTACTATTTCCTATGGAGCCCTTGTTAGCAATAGGGCTTCATAGGAAAGTAGTAAAATGCTCATAAACTCCAATACAAGTGTATTGGAGTTTATGATAAACAATCAGGTAACTGATTTATATAGGTCCCTATGGGATCTATATAAAAGTGTAAAAAAATTAAAAAAATAAAAAAAATAAAAAAATAAATAAAAAAAACCTAAAAATTTAAATCACCCCCCTTTCCCCAAAATTAAAATAAAATAATAAAAAAAATAAAAAAAATACACATCATGGGTGTCACAATGTGTGAAAACGCCCATAGTATAAAAATATAAAAATATATTTCCCATACGGTAAACAGAAAAACGGAAAAAGCGCCCAAATGGCCGATTTGCCGTTTTGGACGCTTCATTTCCTCAAAAAAAATTAAATAAAAAGTGATCAAAAAGTCCTACACACCCCATAATGGTATCAACTAAAAGTTAAGATCGCCCCGCAAAAAATAAGCCCCCATACAACGCCATACACTTATATACAAATACGTTATAGCGGTCAAAACATTTGGAATTTTTTTTCACTATCAAAACGCAAGAAAAGCTATACATATTGGGTATCGCCGGATTCGTACTGACCTGTAGAATAAAACTAAATGGTAAGTTTTATCGCAAATCAAACGTCGTAATTTAGAAACCCGTAAAACTGTGGTGAAATTGCTTTTTTTTTGCAATTTCACTCCATTTGGAATTTTTTTCCCGCTTCCCACTACACCGTATGCATTATTAAATGATGGCGTTGGAAAGTAAAACTTGTCCCGCAAAAAATAAGCCCTCATATGGCCATGTGAACGGAAGAATAAAAAAGTTATGGCTCTTGGAAGGCATAGAGCGCAAAACGAAAACGCAAAAATGTAAAAACCCTGTGTCCTTAAGGGGTTAAACCTGAGACTACACTGTAGTTTATTGATATATATTTTGCTTACCATGGACACCTCATAAAAAAAGATTAAAAAAAATAATGAAAAAACAAAACAATAAAAAAGGTATTCAGTTGCCTTGGCCTGATTACCCAGTGTAATACAGCTGCACTAGACTTAACAACCACAGACCGCTGCAGATGCCTTAGAAATAATGGAGCATATATTTAAAAATAGAATGGCAGGCAGCAGTGTGTTCATTTAAAAAAAAAAAACGCATTCACCTTTAAAACGTCCTCTGTTCTAGTGCATGTCAATGCCGCGGAGCTGGAACAGCGGGCGTTTCAAATGGTGAGTGAGGTTTTTATTTGATTCGAATACACTGCTGCCTTTCTTTTTTAAACTATGCCAGACAACCCCTTTAAAGCGTACCTTATCTTTCAAAAAACCCTGCATTAATCAATAGCAGAGTGTGTGTACATGAGGAATAACACTATTTATGGCCATTCTATGACCTGTATCTGGCATTTCTTAGGCAGTTTTCCATTGTGCATGCTGAATGTCTAGATTGCACTCAGAAGCAGCCCCAAGATCATGGAGAATTAATGACCTGTATGGTTGTGAATAAAGAACTTAGGAAATTTATATCTCAGCCCATGTAGCTGCAGCAGTCTGTTTGTCTGTGTCTGATTCAGCTCCTGCTCACTCCTCCCCCCTCTCCTCCCCATGGACTTGTATTGGCATGTGTAACATGATCCTCCTGCAGAGCGGTCCCATCCTGGATGGGTTTAAAGGGGATTTCTGGCAATAATTATATTTTATGTAAGGCCCCCAGCCGTTTGCCTGTTCCACACCACTTCAGTCCTCCACTGTCTCCATCTTCAGGTCCTTCAGCGGTGATGTGGCCACAAGCAGCATGTCACAGCTGAAGTCAGTCATTAACTGAAGTGGTGCGAGTTACCATGCCCATGGCCAGCTGGATGTAAATAGCATGGGGACCAGAAGATGGAGACTGCGGAGGATTTTGAGTTACATGGAGCAGGCAAGTATGAATCTTCTTTTTTAGGACGCAGGCATTACATAAAATATAATTATTACCAAAAAAAAAACTTAAAGACATTTTAAAAGGCAAAAGCAATTAGATGGGGGGGGGGGGGTAAACAGCTGTTAGCAAGAAAACTAAACATTTCTCTCTAATAAGACATATTACAAAGTTTCTTGTGGTTGCTTGTACTACTGATTTATGCAAGGTTGTCATTGACAAAAAATACACCCCCAGAAAGAAATGTCCAATTGCTACAAAACTTGTCATGCAGTTATATTTCAGCCAGACATGTGAATGATTACAGGTGTGGTGTGATCAGATACTGGGTCTTGCCACAAGAGGACATAAAATTGCTTACCATGCTGCCCTATGAAAAGCTCTCAGAGGCTACTTTTGGTTAGTGTACTTCTTGGTGAGAGAAAGCTGACTGTTAGACATACCTCTATAATGCAATGAAAGATTTTTTGCCCAGTTTACAGACTATGAGAGCGGGTGCATCATTGGAATGAGAGAAGCAGGATGGTAGTTTTGATAAACTGCCAGCTATCTAGTCTATTGTGACCTACCCGTTAGCAGATGTTGGAAGCAAGGGTTACGTGCACACATAGTAAACAGGCTCTGAATGGCCCAGAATGACCACCAGTAGAGAGGATTGTTTGATCCACTGACAAGGGTGTGCTGCTTCCAGTTTTCTTTTCCACCATCCACACACAGGTGCCGCCTTCATTACACACTCCTGTCTCTGCCGGGACCATTACCAAATACCGGTACTTAGCAGACGGAAATTTGGTGTCACTGTGCCTATTACATGCCCTGCCATTGACAGCCAATCACCGTCACCTTCTTTTGTAGTGGCATTGTGAACGCGAAACCTAGACTGCAATGGACTGGGACCATATCATCTTTAGCGACGAATCCGGGTTCTGTTTTGGATCCGACAACAGGTGGGTGTGAGTATGGAGGCCTCGTGATGAACGCTTCAATCCTGCCTTTGCTGTGGAGTGACACACTGCCCCTTCTGCTGGTGTGATGATCTGGGGTGCCATTGCCTATGACAGTTGGTCACCCATAGTAGTGACAGAGTGTGACTAACCGCTCAGTAAAATGTGCAGGGCATCCTGCCAACACATGTGTTGCCTCTCATGGCAGGGCTTCTCTCTGGCATTTTTCAGCAGGATAATGCTCGCCCACACACAGCAAGGGTTTTTCAGGAATCCCCCTACCAGATTGCAAAGCTTCCTTGGCTGCCCAGTCATTAGATTTATCACCAATCGAGCATTTATGGGACCAGCTGGGGTGCCAACTTCAGCAACCTATGACTGTGCAGGATATACAGGCCCAAGTGTGCCACTGGACACCATACGGAACCTGTATGCCCAACTGTATCTCATGTTGTATTCAGTCTAGAGGAGACCCTGCACTGCAGACAGGCTTCTTCTTCAAAGGGGTTTTCTGGGATTTTAATATTGATGACGTATCCTCAGGATAGGTCATCATTATCAGATCGGCGGGGGTCCGACACCCAGCACCCCTGCCAATCTGCTGGTTGAAGAAAAGGCCGTGCTCTGTGTGAGCGAACCCTTCCCTTCATTGTTTACCTATTTGCCGTAACATTGCAGTGGTGAGCAGGTGTCATTACAAGAAGCTGGTCCGACGCCCGGCACCCCCTGAAGATAGGTCAATGCCCGATCCGACACCTGGTACCCCCTAAGTCAACAATATTAAAATACCACAAAACCCCTTTAAGGAAGTGTGGAGGCTGATAAGATACCTTAGGGATGCATTCTAAAAATATTTTTGTGCTGTATACATGACCTGTGGAACACGAGTCACCCTGCCCATGATGAGCAAACTTTAAAGCTAACCTCTCATCTGAATTAGCACTGGTAGCACTGCCAGAACATTGCCATCACCCTCACACGAGGGGCAGGCATGTTCCTACATTGAAATTTAAAGCAATCCATTCTCTCATCTGCCTTTTTACTTCGAAGAGGCTACAAATCCCAATAGATGTAAGAAACTCCTTTTCTTTTTGTTTCTGTTATGAACTGATGAGAGAATAGATTGCTATGAAACAAATGTGAACGAGCCGAGGCTTTCTCACCGGTGGCCAACGCCTCCTCTCTGCCGTCCTCCTCCTCAGGCTGGCGTATATTCCATGTAGTTACCGGTAACAGGTTGATTTCCTCCAGTGAACTGAGCCTCATCATATCCATACGTGTACTGCGAGGCTGGTAACGGGGAATGAAACACAATTTGCCTTGGTGGAATATATCACGTATGATGTCTCCAGTCTGAACCTCATCGGACATACTCAGAAATACAGCAATGCGTTGAGCTGTCTGGTAACGGTGGTGAGAGAGCAACTGCAAGAATATTTCATCATGAGAAATGTTACAGCTTCCAAATAAAAAGCATAAAACCCAAAACTGTATTTCATTCTTCACATCATACTTTTGTTATAAACGTAACATAAGTAATAAGGGCCAGAGCAATGTTTCTGGTGAGGGCAGCAGGTGAGTTGATCCTGACCTACAGACTGAGCGTTTCTAGGTGGCTTAAAGGGGTTATCCAGGAATTTTATATTGAGGGCCTATCCTCAGCCATCAATTTCAGATCGGCGGGGGTTTGACTTTCTGTGCCCCCGCCGATCAGGTGTTTGAAGAGGCAGTGGCACTCCGTAAGCATTTAGGTCTCTATCTAAGGCAATGATGTCACCATACATCGGTCACGTGACCTGGGTGCAACTCCGTCCCATTCAAGTAAATTGTCTGAGCTGCAATACCAAGCACAGCCACTATCCAATGGATGGCGCTGTGCTTGGTAAACTGTGAGGAGACTGGAGCACTGCAACCTCTTCAAACAGCTGGTCGGTGGTGGCACCTGAATCCAGACCACCGCCAATCTGATCCTGATGACCTATTCTGAGAACAGACCATCAATATTAAATTCCTGGATACCCTCTCTAAGGGCGCTTTCCCGTGTAGGTTTCTCCTGGAGTTTCTCAGTACTTTTGGTTGCCCCTCTGCACGTTTTTAGTTGCCCCTGTGCTTTTTGCATCATTTTTTGCGGGAATAACACCAGCTCCAGATGTTAGCTGAAGGTCTATGGGAACTATTAAACGCAGAACACACAAGCGCTGTTTTGCTACTGCTGTTTGTTTTGTTAATTTTTGTTTTTCTAGCTTCTTTTAAAAAACGTGGTATTGCTGTAGCTCTTGGCATGTTTTCAGGTGTTTCGACATCTCCTCTACAGGAATAAACTGCTCACATTATTTGTTTCATGTGTGTAAAGTGCAAAGACCCTTTGAAATCTTCAGTCTGCACAGAATGTTGTAGTCTACTCTTTAACCCATTCGGGACTGCCCATAGACCAGGCATCCTCAAACTGTGGCCCTCCAGCTGTTGCAAAACTACAACTCACAGCATGCCCAAACAGCCTACAGGTATCAGCCTACAGCAGGGCATTGTGGGAGTTGTAGTTTTACAACATCTGGAGGGCCGCAGTTTGAGGATGCCTGCCATAGACCATAGATCTGAGCTTATCTCTGCAAGGATGCGTCTAATGGTGCAGTGGGGAAGTTGCTGTCAGCGACAGCTTGGCTCGCCCATAGAGATGGCGTTCTCCATCACTCTAGCGCTTAATGAGAGCTGTATATACAGATCAGGAGGTGGCAAGGCCGCTTTCTGCTCCAGTACTAGCGATCATGTGATCGCTGGGGTCGGGTAAGTGCACAAGCTGCTGGTTCTTAGCAGACCAAGATCAGCTCTGCAATGAGGCTCAACCTCACTTATAAAGCCTCTTGGAGGCTGTGTTATCCTGTTACTGGGACTAATATGCAGCCCCAGTTACAGGAAAAATCATCAATTAAAAAAATATATTATGTTTATATGTCCCGCAAAGGCCTTGTATGACCTTTTGGGGACAAACAGTGTAAAAGAAAAAAAGAAAAGAAAATAACAAAAAAAATGTGAAAAATAAAAAAAAAAACCCTACCACATGCCACACCACAGCTTCTAGCCTCATCCCCTAGACCATAAACAACTTTTATGGAAAAGCATCATAATTTTAAAAGAGCATTTTAGTCGGACTTCGTGTTAGCAAAAAAGAAAGAATGTAAAACGATGTGAAAAACAATATTTTTCCTGATTTTTAAACATTTTCCTGGGTACAAAAAAAATTGAGCAGGACTCTGGTTGCCTCCACTTAAAGGGTTTCTGTCACCAACTTTTGACATTATAAGCTGTCTGACATTAGCTATGTGCTAATGTCAGACCAGCTTGATAATGTCTTTTTTATAAAAATCCGCTGTATATATAGTCTGAAAAACTTACTTTTATATTATGTAAATTAGCCTCTAGGAGCAAGGGGGGCGTTGCCCTGCTCCTAGCGGCTCCGTCCGGCAACCTGCTGGCACGCCCCTTCACACTTTGATTGACAGTGCAGGGCAGCGATCCTCCTGCACTGTCTCGTTCTGAAATCGCGCACCCGCGCCGCCGCTCTGTATTCGGCGCAGGCGCGGTGAGCAGAGGACGCTGGTGCCTGCTGTCCTCTGCTCACCGCGCCTGCGCCGAATACAGAGCGGCGGCGCGGGCGCGCGATTTCAGAACGAGACAGTGCAGGAGGATCGCTGCCCTGCACTGTCAATCAAAGTGTGAAGGGGCGTGCCAGCAGGTTGCCGGACGGAGCCGCTAGGAGCAGGGCAACGCCCCCCCTGCTCCTAGAGGCTAATTTACATAATATAAAAGTAAGTTTTTCAGACTATATATACAGCGGATTTTTATAAAAAAGACATTATCAAGCTGGTCTGACATTAGCACATAGCTAATGTCAGACAGCTTATAATGTCAAAACGTGATGACAGAAACCCTTTAAAGAGCTGTCTAGAGGGGTGTGGCCTCCCTATACACCAAACTGCTGTGCAATAGATGGTAATCCTGTCTATGATATGCCATCATGGCTGAGCAGCCTGACAGGAAAACTCGCAAATATGTACTAGTATATGCAAGTGACAGGTGGTTAGCGGCCATTTTAAGTCATTCCCAGAGAGCTCCTTTAGGCCCCTTTCAGACGAGCGATTTCCATGCATCAGACTGGCAGCTCCCGTCCTGACCTTCCTGCACTGAGGGGGTCACATAGCATCATACATCAATATAATGCTATGTAACCCTTACATTATGTCAGTGTTGTCCAATACATTCCAGATCTCTAAAGGGTTACATAACCTGACAAATTAATATAACGCTATGCTCCCCCCCGTCAGTGCTGGGAGGTCAGGACCCTGCGAGTCTGATGCGTGCAACTAACTCATCTGAAAGGGGCCAGGAAAAAGTCACCATAGCGCATGCGCGGCATGAGCGCGGCCCGGCCGGGAGAAAAGAAGAAGTCGTTTGCGCAAGCGTGGCCACCGTGATTCCGGAGAAAAGCGGTGGCTGTAACCAGGGGAAACGGAAGACAACAGTCAGTTAAGTATATCTCCATTTTCTTCTTAGGGGTGGGAATTAGTTAATTAAATATATTTAGAAAAATTATCACTGTTAAATCATTAAGGCCTCTTGCACACGGGCGTCATGTTTGACGCCCGGATAAGATGCGGGTGCGTTGCGGGAATCGCCGCGATTTTTCCACGCGTGTGCTAACGTTTGTAGTGCGTTGAGCACGCGCGTGAAAAAATCCGCATGCTTGGTACCCAGACCCGAAGTCAGACTTCATCACTGAAGTCCGGTTTCGGGATGAGTATTCTGTATGTGTAATTATTTTCCTTTATAACATAGTTATAAGGGAAAATAATCGCATTCTAATTACAGAATGCAATGTTCCCCGGGCTTTAAAGGGTTAAAAATAATAAAGAGTTAACTTACCTTCTCCCACTGTACGCGCAGAGCCCCAGAACGTCTTCTCTCTTGATAGTTTGGATGCTTGAGGACCTGTGGTGACGTCACAGGGTCACATGGTCCACTCAAAGAAGCATTTGAGTGGACCATGTGATCCTGTGACATCACGGCAGGTCCTTTATCCAACAGATGTTGGATGAAGGACCTGCCGTGATGTCACAGGATCACATGGGTCACATGGTCCACTCAAATGCTTCTTTGAGTGGACCATGTGACCCTGTGACGTCACCACAGGTCCTCAAGCATCCAAACTATCAAGAGAGAAGACGTTCTGGGGCTCTGCGCGTACAGTGGGAGAAGGTAAGTTAACTCTTTATTATTTTTAACCCTTTAAAGCCCGGGGAACATTGCATTCTGTAATTAGAATGCGATTATTTTCCCTTATAACTAGGTTATAAAGGAAAATAATAACGATCGGGTCCCCATCCCGATCGTATCCTAGCAACCATGCGGGAAAATCGCAACGCATCCGCACATGATTGCGGATGCTTGCGATTTTCCCGCATCCCCATTCACTTCTATGGGGCCTGCGTTGCGTGAAAATCGCAGAATATAGAACATGCTGCGATTTTCACGCAACGCAAAAGTGATGCGTGAAAATCACCGCTCATGTGCACAGCCCCATAGAACTGAATGGGTCAGGATTCAGTGCGGGTGCAATGCGTCCTCCTCACGCATTGCACCCGCGCGGAAAACTCGCCCGTGTGAAAGGGGCCTAACAGATTTAACAGTGGTCATTAAGATGGGAATACCCCTTTAACAACTAGAAATCTCTGTATGGTACCAAAGGTGTTCTACATTTTCATTTTCTCTCATACTGCAGGCACAAATGTAGATGTAAAATTGGCTTCAATAGTAAAATCCAGATTTCCTTGCTCTGTTTACGTCTATTGGAAGAATACGTTAACAATATGGCCTCTCACAGTATGCCCGATTACCTCAAGTGACCAACATAGATTTTTTTATATATTTTTTTCATTGTTCTAAAGTATTAAATTAATAGTAATTAAAAAAATGGCCTATTGTTTTGTGTTTACAGCTCCTACACAGGCCTATAGGTACTGGTACAACAGTCATATCGCCCTCCATTTCTCCCCGGCATCTTGTTTACCAGACAGATGTTAGGCCTCTTTCACACTTGCGTTCTGAGGATCCGGCAGGCACTTCCGTCCCGCCGGATCCGTCAGAACGCAAGTCGCCTGAAAGCATTAGAAGACTGATCAGGACCCTGATCAGTCTTCGAAATGCTTTGAGGTTACTATGGCAGCCAGGACGCTATTAAAGTCCTGGTTGCCATAGTAGTAGTAGGAAGCAGGGGAGCGGTATACTTACAGTCCGTGCGGCTCCCGGGGCGCTCCAGAATGACGTCAGAGCGCCCCATGCCCATGGATCACGTGATCCATGCGCTCACGTGATCCATGCGCTCACGTGATCCATGCGTCTGGGGCGCCCTGACGTCACTCTGGAGCGCCCCGGGAGCCGCACGGATGGTAAGTATACTGCTCCCCCGCTCCCCACTACACTTTACCATGGCAGCCGGGACTTTAGCGTCCTGGCTGCCATGGTAACAATTGAGAAAAAGCTAAACGTCGGATCCGGCGATGCGCCGAAACGACGTTTAGCTTAAGGTCGGATCCAGATTAATGCACTTCAATGGGCATTAATTCTGGCGTTATGGCATGTCTTCCGGATTCTTGGACGGAGACAAATCCGCAGCATGCTGCGGTTTTGTCAACATCCAAAAAACGTTCACATACTGAACGGAAGACATCCTGATGCATCCTGAACGGATTGCTCTCCATTGGATGCATTAGGATAAGGCCTCTTGCACACAAACGTTTTTTTTTCTCAGTGTTTTGCTGTCCGTTTATAACGGATCCGTTTTTTGCTTCCGTTTTGTTTTTCCGTTTGGCATATACAGTATACAGTAGTAACATAGAAAAAATTGGGCTGGTCTTAAAATTTTCAATAGATGGTTCCGCAAAAAACGGAACGGATACGGAAGACATACGGATGCACTTCAGTATGCTTTCCGTTTTTTTTGCAGACCCATTGACTCGAATGGAGCCACTGAACGTGATTTGCGGACAAGAATAGGATATGGTCTATATTAAAACGGAACAGAAAAAACTGAGAAACGGAAGGCATACGGAGACACTTCAGTATTTTTTGCAGACCCATTGAAGTGAATGGTTCAGTATACTGTCAGTATACTGAACTGAAAAAACTGCCAGTATACGGTCCGTAAAATATGTTCGTGTGCAAGAGGCCTAATCCTGATCAGTATCTTTCCGTCCTAGAGACCCGAGGAAGGAACTCTAGGACGGAAAGCAAAAACGCTAGTGTGAAAGGGGCCTTAGTAAGAAGTAAGGTATGGATGGCAGTGACAGCAGGATAAGACTACACAGGGTCTGTTTGTAGTCTGTTACCATGGAAACATAACTGTCTAATTGCAAAGCCATAGGAAATGTTTAACCTCTTCCGGACCTCCGCCATACATGTACGGCAGGATTCTGGTCTTTAAAGATGGTGCCATAACCGTTGGGTTTCTGCTGTTTTCAACAACAGAAGCTAGTGTCTGTGGTAACGCCGACTGCAGCCATTGAACCCCTCGTATGCCATGGTCAAATGTGCTAAAACCGGGAGAATCATTAAAGCTAGAGTATTGTAAAACTGGAGAGGTGGCCACACAATAACCAATAAGGTTCCAGTTTACATTGTCCTAAGGGCTTAAAACATGACAGCTGCAACCTGATTGGCTGACACTGACATCTGTCATAGCTGTGATAATCTCCCTCACGGTGTTCTTTCCTTAATAAACTTTATTTATAAGCACATAAAGAGCACAGGTACCAGCTTATCGCCTCTATATAATTTGTGTTACCCCCTTATATGATATGTTTCGCCTGTGAGTGACCTGGTCGCGGCACACACCTTCCGAGTCACTGCCTGGGACTGCTGAAGCTTCTCTATGTCGCTTAGGACTGCTAGCCTTTCCTTCAACTGAGCCCTGAGCGCCCGCTTAGCGGCTTGTATCGACGCCATCTTGCCTTGAATGGTAAAAACAAGATAAAATAACACGTTTGAGCGCTTCTCAGTCGGCTCCTCCCACAGCTGCCAGTGTGCCCCCGCTGACTGGGCCCTGACCTGTGTGCTCAGGGACATACCACACTACTGTGGCCAAGGCGTGCGCCTGGGGGAGGGCAGCGGGCTGACAGGCGCTGCCGCACGAAGGGCTGTAAAACTACACTTCCCGACATGCCACCTTCTGGCATTGCATGCCGGGAGTTACGGCTTCACAAACAGCTGATGACCACCGCTGCCCAGAACCTCACACCGCGATGACGTCATGTACTCACACGACGTCACGAACTATACGCCAACCAAAAACGAGAAACACCAAGAGGGGGAGGAGCACCAAAAATTACCATCACCGGAAGTGGAGAGAAAAACCGGAAGTGGGGAAGAAGGAAGTGACTGACACCGGTAACGCTTCTCTCGGTAGCCTGGGCTTGCTGTTTGTGTTGCCTAGCGAGTGGCAAACCGGAGGAGCTGACGATCGGCGACACGGAGGCGGAAATCCTGGGCTGCGGGGGTCGCGGCGCTCTCTGCTCTAGGCCTCACACTGATAAAGCTTCCTCCGGGGACTGCTTACCCAAGTGTCCCTTCCCCCCCACCCTGACCCCGGCCTGTGTGTGAGGTGAGTGCCAGCTTCCAGGATGGTGCCCAGGTGTGACAGGGCCGTGTCATGGTGAGTGGAGGTGTCACCCTGATGTGGTGACAGCCAGCTCCTCACTATGGTGCTCCCCACAAAGCCCCCCTCAGCTGTCAGACCACCATAGGGGCCACGACAGGCAGTCTACTACATTTCAGCGCCCTGCGTTAGGGCTTGTTCACACTGAAGTTTTTGTCCGCGCCTAGACAACCGCGTATCCCTTGTCAGAAACTGTTGCGGTTTCTGCCTTGGTTTTTTATTTTGCGTCGTGCAGTCCCGCTCTTGGTACAGAGTAAACGTTGCGCCAGGCTGCCTCCGCCCCTATGCAATTGTACCGCAGCTCCGAAAATGTACAGGTCTGAAAAAAAAACATAGGGCAAAAATCCGCATTAACCGTGGTACAACCTCCCTTTGCAAACTGCACGGATTCAGCCCGATTCCACCGTCTGAACCTACCCCTAGGTTCTTTCTAAAGCGTCAGACGTGGCATTAAATCCGGTCACGGTGACATTAGTCTTACGGCAGGTGGCACAGTGCCAGGCTGTGTCCCCCCCCCCCCCCAGGAGGAGGTAGTTACAGAATTGTCACCTGGGTGTGACATCACCAAGAAGGAGTTTTAGGCATTTTGCCCTCTGGTTAGGGGGTAACCTAACAACTTGGCACAACCCCTTTTAAGGCTGTGTTCACACAAAGGATTAAGCTAAGGTGTGTTGTGTGCCGCATAAATCTGACCCTTGGATTTCTGCAGCAGGAGGATTAGCCTCATTGTCATTTAAAGGGACCGATCCTTGTCGCTTTGCCTGAAGTAAGTGACAGGACGCTTACCTCCCCCGCCCCCATGGGTAGCCGCCTCTGGCATAGAATGTGCTCCGAAATATCTGTGTCTTAATAAAGTGACTTCACCTTCATTACTGCACTGTCAACACCGTAAATATCGGGCGGACATTTTTTTGTTTTTCTATTTCAAGTTACTTCCTGGTAAAAAAAAAACAAAAAACTAAAGATTCTTTAGGTCCTTACACACATGGATTTGGCTCTGGTGTTTAGTTATCACAAAAAATGTATAGGCCCCCCCCCCCCCCATAGTGAATGACATAAAAACAAAACACCACCTAATTATCAAGAATGACAGGAGCAAAAAAATAAATAAAGTGCCCTCGTGTTTCAAATTTTTTACAGACCTTCAGCTAATATCTGGCAAGGATGTTTTTACCTCAAAAAAAGCAAAACTGCTGAAAAACACCACTGAAAAGCTGTGTCAATGCACCCTTAGGCCTCATGCTCACGGCCGGGCCGCAAATGGACAAGTTGCAATGGACAGGCACCAACCGTGTGCCCACCGCCTGCGGACAGTGGACCCATTTACTTGATTGGGGTCCGCACCATAAAAAAAAATAAAATAGTGCCTACGCTACTTTTTTGCGGCACAGAGACACAGACAAAACCCACGGAAGCACTTCTGTGCCTCCACACCACAGTATATCTTCCAGATTGCGGACCTATTTAAGTGAAAGGGTTTTCGTCCGTGATACCCTGCGCACACAGGCGGACCCGGTGTTTGCGTCCGCAGTACGGGCACGGACCCGCTACAGTTGTGTGCATAAGGGTTTAGGCTCCGTCCACGCTGCATTGATTAGCTGCTGAATTACGCAGCGTTTCGTCGGACTGTTAAAGTGCCGCGGGTCAGGCGCCGATCGCACGGTTTGCATTGGACCGGTTTAAAATCCACACCGCACGTCAGTTTCTGCTGTGGATATTTTTCTGCCACGTGTGAATGAGAATTACTATAAACGCGTCCACTTTGCTGGTACTGTACAGCGCTGCAGATTTGGGGCATGGAAATCCGCGACAGCAAGTCCGCAGCTAATTAATCACTTCGGGTGGTTTGTAGTCGGTCATATCTGCTCGTCCCATAGATTCACCTGTCATCACATTGGTCATTTCATCAGCATCTTATATGGTTGGTTATATATATATATAAACACGCTGCTCTTTGTGCCTGCGTATGCCGAAGTCGGCGTCAGCAGCTACAGGCGTACATACAGCTGGTACACGGTCCGTCTCCTCAGACTCCTAATGAGCTGAATCTGACAGACGTGATGTTAGCATGACACTGTATGTGTTTCCACTCAACTCAAATGCTTCCCAGTAGCCATGTAACATCCACCATGCACTTTTTAGTTGACTATTTTTTTTTTCTCAGCAATATTTTATTCAGGTTTCTACCGATGATCCCTTTCCATGTCCTAAATTCCCTCTTCCCGTATTCTTCTGTGCAGCCATTAGGCACATGTACATTAGAGGGCTTTACCAACCATTAGGCCTCGTTCACACAGCAGTGGGAAACAGCGGTCTGGTGGTCGTTTTCAGAACCATTTTTTTTTTGTCTGTTTTGACAGCCAGACTGACCCCATTGAAGACAATGGGCCTGTTTTGAACAGCTTTTTAGACAGAAGTGCCCCCGTCTAACAGCTGTTAAAAATAGTATGAAAAGAATACTCCGCTTCTCACAGGCCTCAGCGGGAACACTTTCTCTGCACTGGAGGCAGCAGGACCTGATGCTCCCAAGGTGATCATATGACATGATCAGGTCCTGCTGCCTCCAGTGCAAGAGCAAATGTTCCTCCGCGTGCCTGTGTGTGATTTTTGGTCTGCTCTACCGGGAGTTGGATGATGGCACTATATATACCATGGACATAAAGGGGGTGCAAAATATCTAGAGAGGGGGGAGCATTTATGTCTGCAGAGTTCCATGTGAGGGTGGCATTACCTACTGGGGGCACAGCGTCGGTGTATAATGTATAGAGAGGGCACTGAGGGGACAGTTATACCTATAGAGTTCCCTGGGAGGGTGGCATTTTATACTGGGGCACTATTGGGGCCCATATATATACTGGGACCAGTGTGTGTGGGGGAGGAGGGGGATAATGCATACTGAGGGCACCGCAGGGGTTGGGGATAA
The DNA here is from genome assembly GCA_033119425.1 of Bufotes viridis. Classification (NCBI taxonomy): domain Eukaryota; kingdom Metazoa; phylum Chordata; class Amphibia; order Anura; family Bufonidae; genus Bufotes; species Bufotes viridis. The sequence continues at coordinate 77,640,687 of CM065590.1, read as the reverse complement.
AACAAAACAAAAAAAATTAAATTCATTCCGTTTTTAAAGATCTGTAAAACCGATTTTATGAATGAACAGACGGCTAGAAAATGGATATACACAGAATGGCAAGGAAAGACATTAAAGTATGGCAAGTTAATAGGAAGCATTTGGGACACCTTTACAGTAATGTGAGGGTTACTTAGCAACAGGCGGCTGTGCAGGTGGGTGACAACGGTCGCCCTACGTTCTGTGCTGATCTGATGGTATTGCTATGACCCAGAAGGGAATTTTTGGTGTTTTCCAGTATTTGGAGTTTTTGTGGCATAGACTGCTGTCTTTTACATCTGCTGACGGTGGGTCTGTTTAGTTTTGGTTGGATTAGCTGCTGATCTACGAGCACATCCATATTGTTTCAGGGCAGCTCTCCCCCTGTATGAACAGGTTTGGTGTGAGCGCCCTTCTCCACAATAGGGCTTTCCAGGCTACGTCTTCAGATCCCATTGTTTTTCATTGTAATCCCTATGATGCCGCGCGTGTGGCTTTACAGCTCTCATCTCTTAGGAAGCATTTGTCTGGTGCTTCCTATGGCATGTCATTTTCTGGCGCTGGTGCTTGTGTCATATGGTGTCGGACCCCCGCAGATCTGATATTAATGACCTATCCTGGGGATAGGTCATCAGTAAAAATAACTTGGAGAGACCCCTTAGAAGGAGTTGTCCAGGGTTAGAGAACAGGTGTGGTGATATCTGGTGTTGCATTCAATAGGGCAGAGTTGCGTTCGTGCGAGCAAACTGCGGACGGGGGTGGTGCTGTTTTTGGAAGAAAGCAGCCATGTCTATGTAATTCTGGTCAACTCCTTTAATACCGTATTTTTCGCCATATAAGACGCACTTTTTCCCCCCCAAAAGTGGGGGGAAAATGGCAGTGCGTCTTATATGGCGAATGCTACCATTTTCCTATAGTTAAAGCTGATACATCGCACAGCATGCGATGTATCAGCATTGAAGGAGGAGGGGGCGGAGCCTGGCAACACACGGCGGGCGGCCCACCGCTCACAGCGTGACTGCTTTCATAACATTTATAATCTTTAGTCATGTCCCCTTATTCCCTATAAGCCCAGTACAGTAGCGCTCTGCTAACCTGCTATACCGATCCTCTAGCAGGCAGAGCGGTGCGGCGGCAGGCTGCTGTGTAACGTCCTCACTGACGTCATCTGCCTGCTCCTCCTGCTTCATTCATAAAGTGAAAGGAGCAGGCAGATGACGTCAGTGAGGACGTTACACACCACCGCTCTGCCTGCTAGAGGATCGGTATAGCAGGTTAGCAGAGCGCTACTGTACTGGGATTATAGGGAATAAGGGGACATGATTAACCACTTGAAGACCACAGGTTTACACCCCCCTAGTGACCAGGCCTTTTTTTACAAATCCGCACTACACTACTTTCACTGTTTATTGCTCGGTCATACAACTTACCACCCAAATGAATTTTACCTCCTTTTCTTCTCACTAATAGAGCTTTCATTTGGTGGTATTTCATTGCTGCTGACATTTTTACTTTTTTTGCTATTAATAAAAATGTAACAACATTTTTGCAAAAAAATGACATTTTTCACTTTCTGTTGTAAATTTTTTTTAAAAAAACTACATTTCTATATAAATTTTTCACAAAATTTGTTGTTCTACATGTCTTTGATAAAAAAAAATCCAATAAGTGTATATTTATTGGTTTGGGTAAAAGTTATAGCGTTTACAAACTATGGTGCAAAAAGTAAATTTCGGCATTTTGAAGCAGCTCTGACTTTCTGAGCACCTGTCATGTTTCTTCAGGTGCTAGAATGTCAGGAAAGTATAAATACCCCCCAAATGACACCATTTTAGATAGAAGACACCCCAAAGTATTCACGGAGGGGCATGGTGAGTTCATGTATCATTTCATTTTTTTTCACAAGTTAGCGGAAAATGACACTTTCTGAGGAAAAAAAATAATAAAGTTTCCATTTCTGCTAACTTCTGGCAAAAAAAAAAAATCTCAGACGGACTCACTATGCCCTCAGTGAATACCTTGGGGTGTCTACTTTCCGAAATGGGGTCATTTGTGGGGTGTGTTTACTGCTCTGGCATTTTGGGCGGGCTAAATTGTGAGCAGCCATGTAAAACCTAAAGGTACTCGTTGAATTTGGGCCCCTTTGCATCTTAGCTGCAAAAAGTGTCACTCATGTGGTATCGCCGTACTCAGGAGAAGTAGGGCAATGTGTTTTGGGGTGTATTTTTACATATACCTATGCTGGGTGAGAGAAATATCTCTGTAAATTGTCAACTTTGTGTAAAAATTTTAAAAGTTGTCGCTTACAGAGATATTTCTCACACAAAGTATGGGTATATATAAAAATACACCCCTAAACACATTGCCCTACTTCTCCTGAGTACGGCGATACCACATGAGTGACACTTTTTGCAGCCTGGGTGCAAAGGGCCCAAATTCCAATGAGTACCTTTAGGATTTCACAGGCCATTTTTACGCATTTGGATTCCAGACTTCTTCTCACGCTTTAGGGCTCCTTAAATGCCAGGACAGTATAAATACCCACATGTGACCCCATTTTAGAAAGAAGACACCCCAGGTATTCCGTGAGGGTATGGTGAGTTCATGTAAAATTTTATTTTTGTCACAAGTTAGTGGAATATGAGACTTTGTAAAAAAAAAAAAAAAAAATATCAATTTCCTCTAACTTGTGCCAAAAAAAATTTCTGTGAACTCGCCATGACCCTCACGGAATACCTTGGGGTGTCTTCTTCCAAAATGGGGTCACTTGTAGGGTATTTATACTGCCCTGGCATTTTAGGGCCCTAAGCGTGAGAAGAAAATGCGGAAAAATGCCCTAGACATTCTAAAGGTACTCATTGGAATTAGGCCCCTTGCGCATCTTGGCTGCAAAAGTGTCACCATGGGTATCGCCGCATTCAGGAGAAGTAGGCAATGTGCTTGGGGTGTATTTACATATACCCATGCTGGGTGAGAGAAATATCTCTGTAAATGACAACTTTTAAAACAAATTTATACAAAGTTGTCAGTTTACAGAGATATTTCTCTCACCCAGCATGGGTATATGTAAAAATACACCCCAAAACACATTGCCCTACTTCTCCTGAGTACGGCGATACCACATGAGTGACACTTTTTGCTGCCTGGGTGCGCAAGGGGCCCTAATTCTAATGAGTACCTTTTAGGAGGGCATTTTTACGCATTTTTCTTCTCACGCTTTAGGGGCCCCTAAAATGCCAGGGCAGTAGAAATACCCACATGTGACCCCATTTTGGAAAGAAGACACCCCAAGGTATTCCGTGAGGGGCATGGCGAGTTCACAGAAGATTTTTTTTTGGCACAAGTTAGCGGAAATTGATTTTTTATTGTTTTTCTCGCAAAGTCTCCCTTTCCGCTAACTTTTGACAAAAGTTAAATTTTTCATGGACTCACCATACCCCTCAGCGAATACCTTGGGGTGTCTTCTTTCCAAAATGGGGTCATTTGTGGGGTGTTTGTACTGTTCTGGCATTTTGGGCGGGCTAATTGTGAGCAGCCATGTAAAGCTAAAGGTACTCGTTAGAATTTGGGCCCCTTTGTGCACTCAGGCTGCAAAAGTAACACTCATGTGGTATCTCCAGACTGAGGAGAAGTAGGCAATGTGCTTGGGGTGTATTTTACATATACCCATGTTGGGTGAGAGTAATATCTCTGTAAATTGACAACTTTGTATTAAAAAATTAAAAAGTTGTCGTTACAGCGATATTTCTCACACAAAGTATGGGTATATGTAAAAATACACCCCAAAACACATTGCCCTACTTCTCCTGAGTACGGCGATACCACATGTGTGACACTTTTTGCAGCCAAGATGCGCAAATGGGCCCTAAAACCAATGAGTACCTTTAGGATTTCACAGGCCATTTTTACGCATTTGGATTCTCACGCTTTAGGACTCCTAAAATGCCAGGTCAGTATAAATACCCACATGTGACCCCATTTTGGAAAGAAGACACCCCAAGGTATTCCGTGAGGGGCATGGCGAGTTCACAGAAAAAAATTTTTGGCACAAGTTAGCGGAAATTGATATATATATATTTTTTTACAAAGTCTCATATTCCACTAACTTGTGACAAAAATAAAATTTTGCATGAACTCACCATACCCCTCATGGAATACCTTGGGGTGTCTTCTTTCTAAAATGGGGTCACATGTGAGGTATTTATACTGTCCTGGCATTTGAGGGTCTCCGCAATCATTACACGTATGGCCAGCATTAGGAGTTTCTGCGATTCTCCTTATATTGAGCATATGGGTAATGAGATTTTTTTCCGTTCAGCCTCTGGGCTGAAAAAAAAAAATGAACGGCGCAGATTTTTTCATTCGCATCGATCAATGTGGATGAAAAATCTCTGCCAAAATCAGTGACTGCGGTGCGGTGGGTTGGGCGCTAGCTACCTAACAAGTAGCTAGCTAACTGACGGTGATAAGGGACCCTTATGCCCCATTCACACGTCCGCAATTCTGTTTGCGGAACGGAATTGCGGACCCATTCATTTCTATGGGGACAGACTTTGTCCCGCTCGGATCCGGAATTACGGATCCGCGCTCGGGTCTGCACTTCCGCTCCGCAAAAATATAGAACATGTCCTATTCTTGTCCGCACTGCGGACAAGAAAAAGCATTTTCTATATAGTTCTGTGCGGATCTGCAAATGCGGAAAGCACATTGCCGGTGTCCGTATTTTTGCGGATCCGTAGATCCATGGATCCGCAAAACACATACGGACGTCTGAATGAGCCTGTAGGGGGTGATTAGTGACAGGGGGTGACAGGGGTGATCAGGGGGTGACATTGGTGATCAGGGGGTGACATGGGTGATCAGGGGTTAATCAGTGATGGGGGTGGGGGTGTGTGTGTAGTGATTGGTGCACTTTACCTTTGTTTTCTCTGGTGGTCCCAAACAAAGGGACCACCAGACGAGCAGATAGCAGGCATATCAGACGCTGTTTACAAAACAGCGTCTGATATGCGATTTAAATGCGTTTTTTTCCGCATCTACAGCCTGCCAGCGCATGATCAGCGCTGGCAGGCTGTAGTTTCAGTTGTCCCGGCTCCGATCACATGTGAAATCTCGGGTCTCACGAGATGACGCCGATAGGCGGCAGTGAGACCTGAGAGAGCCGCCGCGCTGACGCCCATCGGCGTTAGCGTGGCGGCAAGTGGTTAAAGATTATAAGTGTTATGAAAGCAGTCAAGCTGTTAGCGGCGGGCCGCCCGCCATGTGTTGCCAGGCTCCGCCCCCTAAGCAGTCACTATGGGCCAGATCTGTGGATAGCACTGTGATGGGGGCATTTATGAATGACACTGTAATTGGGGTGATCTGTGGATGACACATATAGCATAAGATGCTATATATGTGTCATCCACAGATCCAATCCATTACAGTGCTATCCACAGATCCCCCCATCACAGTGCTATCCACAGATCCCCCCATCACAGTGCTATCCACAGATCCCCCATCACAGTGCTATCCACAGATCCCCCATCACAGTGCTATCCACAGATCCCCCATCACAGTGCTATCCACAGATCCCCCATCACAGTGTCATCCACAGATCCCCCCATAACAGTGCCATCCACATCTCCCCCACATAACAGTGCCATCCACAGATCCCCCCATAATACTGTCATGCACAGACCACCATTACTTCAAAAGCACACCTTTTGGTTAAAAAAATGTTTTTCTTATTTTTCTCCTCAAAAACCCAGGTGCGTCTTATAGGCCGGTGCGTCTTATAGGGCGAAAAATACGGTATATTGCTACATCCACATATGCATTTACAAATGCCGTGCACACCTGGATTTCCACTGGTTCCAGCCGGGATTTGGCCACTTTCCAACATAAATGCCGGGTTTTGGCCGGACAAACACTCTGGCGTGCACATCCTTGTCGTATCCGGTGAACTCCAGCAGGCTGTAAGGCTGCCACAATTTTAAACTGTATGTGAACATACCTTAAGGGATGGCGTAAACAGCGGGTTCACGATATACAGGCATCGGCCATGCACCCTGTGTCACGGATGTGGACCCGTTCACTTGAATTAGTCCACAATCAGGAAGATATGGAGCGTAAGGCCATCAAAGCACTACAGAGCGCTTTCGTGGTATTTGGTCCGTTTTTTTTTTTTGCAGTGTGGACGGATCACTGACCTATTGAAGTTGTATGGGTCTACATCAGTCAGTATTGGCCAGGTCATCTCTGAATTTTACCGCATATCCATGGCAAAAACTGCAGCTATATATATATATATATATATATATATATATATATATATATATATATTATAAATAAAAACACAGGCAGCACCATCCAAGGTTAGCACAGCGGGTGCAATGTCCAACTCCGGGCTCCAGGTATTGTCCCAAAATAAAGAGAGAAAGATCGGACTGCACTCCATTCGTGATCCAGTGTAAAGTCTTTATCGACCCATCGGGTGGCACAGTGACGCTTCGGCTCACATGAGCCTAAGAGGAAGGCTCATGTGAGCCGAAACGCCGCACTTGTGCCACCCGATGGGTCATTAAAAGTTTTTACACTTTTGGATCACGAATTGGAGTGCAGTCCGATCTTTTTCCATATATATATATATATATATATATATATATATATATATATATATATATATATATATATATATCTCCAACTCTTCACACCCCCGTCGATCAGCTGTTTGAAGAGAATGCAGTGCAAGCTCTACCTTTTCTTCGGTTTGCCTGCTCGCCATCGACACTGCAGCGGTGAGCAGTGTAATTACCGCGCCTGCGTCCTATTCACTTTAATGGAACAGGGTGTAACTACAACTGCTCTTTAACATTCAAGTGAATAGGACTCGGGAGCTTTAATTGAAGCCTTACGCTACTGTCACGTCAGTGGTGAGAGGTAAACGGTGAAGGATCCCTGCCTTCTCTTCAGAGGGGGTGCTGGGTGCCGATGTAGGGGTTATCCTCTATCCAAAGGATATAGAAATGAATAGAGCAGCTGGTCACTCCGTTCATCTAGGGAGGCTCCAAGGGGTGCAGAGCCCCCATTCTTGTCATCAGTGGGGTCTCGGTAATAGAACCCCCGCTGATCTAATAGTTATTCCCTGTCCTGTGCATAGGGGACAACTTTTTATAACCAGAATAAACCTTTAAAGAGGATCTATCAGCACGATCAACCCTAAACTAGGCATACTGCTTGTTAAGGTTGATCATGCTGAGAAAAACTACCTCTCCTAGTCGACATTTGTGGCCCCTTTACAGTTTAACCCCTCGGAGCATGGCCGTGTGCATGAGGCCTACATGTGCAGTAGTGGACACAGTCTGAGGAACTCATACGTGGTTTTATGTAGTAGTAATAGTCGTGAGGTATTGTGAGCCAATCAGCCCCCGTTTGTGGCCCTAATGATAAGCGGTCAGTCTGACAAGTGAAGGCTTCCACAACTTCCATCTTTCATATACTAACGGCTGGTGTTCATTTTGGTTTCAGCTGCATGGTGGATGAACATGGCGCAGGAGACAAACCATAACCAGGCTCCTCTACTTTGTTCTAATGGTTGTGGATTTTATGGTAACCCACGTACCAATGGACTGTGCTCGGTCTGCTACAAAGAATTCCTCCAGAGACAGAACAGCAGCAATGGCAGAAATAGTCCTCCAGGTAACACTGCGGGAGCTGCCGCTTGTAGAATCGTTCCCTCTACCTGCATAATATATAATCATCTTCATTACATGTATATTTGTGTCTTGTTCAGTGGTGTCAGTGGGAAGTGGGGTGGAGGCGTCCACTCCGCAGCATGTAGCTAATTCAAAGGTGGATGAACCTGCAGAATCTGTGGCCCCCCAGACACAGGCCAGGTAAGTTCCCAATATAGAATTTGTGGGGTTCTTTGTGACCAAGCCAAGAAGTCATACAAAAGCCCCTATCTCCTGAAATACTATAGTACAGTGAAATTCTAGTTTGGGGACTTTGTTCCCTGGATTTCCAGCATTTAAAGGGATTGTGTCATCAAAATGACCTATTGTTTAAATCACATTTTTATGTTAAACAGCAAAGATTTGTATTGATTTATTTTAATTTTTTCCATTTTGCCATATTAAAAAAACAAAACAAAAAAAAATCCTGCTTATTTTGCAATGGCCACTAAGCCTAATAGGCACCACAGATCTCTTTACTGCAATTATCTTCGTATCGTTACAGTCAGAATTAGAATAAAATCACCTATACATAAATAACATGGGATCCGCTATTACAATAGTCAATTGTCAAAAAAGGTCCCTCCGACCTCTGCACCTGTCACAGAGCAGGAACAGAAGAATTCCTGCACTTACCTGCTGACTGCACCCAAGTACCAGTAACTAGAAGCGGGGTTCTACCACGTCTGCTATCCTGTAAGTCAGAGATGCCCAACCTGCGGCCCTCCAGCTGTTGCAAAACTACAGCTCTCAGCATGCTCGGACAGCCTACAGAAGGGCATGGTCGGAGTTGTAGTTTTACAACAGCTATAGGGCCGCTGGTTGAGTGCCTCTGCTGTAAGTTACAAGTAGTATCTAAATGTGACACTGTCACATCTACATGTACTTCTAGAGGAGAGTCCTCGATGTTGATGTGTAGTGGTGAATACTTGATAGTTGTCCCGATCCTCCAGTCCGGTGGAAGCAGTCAGACTGTATGGATGGAAAACACGCCCCCCGGCCGGCAACATGTTTCCTATTAAAAAAAGCTTGCGCCCCAGATCGGAGCGCTGGTGGCGTCACGCTATCTTACAGCTACCGGAGCTGTTGTGGATGAAAAATCTGACGCGTTTCAAAAGGATAACTTTTCCTTCTCAGGGATAGAGTCCTCTTGCCTGTGCATCTCTCTGAGGAGAAGCACAGGCAAGAGGACCCTATCCAGCTTCTAGTTACTGGTACTTAGGTGCTGTCAGAGAGTAAGCGCAGGAATTCTTCTTTTACTTCTTCGCTTTGTCATTGCAGCAGTGACCTTCCTTGCGGCATACTCACAACATTTTTAAGAGCGCCAATAAACTTGTTTTATTTCTAGGACTAGAAAACTCCCATAGAAGTCAGTGAGGACAACCCTGTGCATTTTGTTGATGGCTGCTGTAAAACATATGTCTAAGAGCTGCTAAGAACAGCTCAAGACGCTGCCAGTGCTCTGATGGAATGAGCCTTAATAGTAAAAGGAGGAGAAATCCCCTCTTTCATAGGCAAGAACAATACAAGACTTTATCCACCTAGCAATGGACGCCTTGCTAGCCGCCAACCCTTTGTTTAGTCCAAAATATTGAATTAACAGCTGATCTGATTTCCTCAGATTTTTTGTAGACTCCAGGTATTGCAATAGGCGTCTCCTGACGTCCATATTGTGAAATAGCTTTTCCTCTTCTGTAACAGCCTGGGAAAAGGAAGGAAGAGATATCTCTTGCTGACAATGAAATTTATAGACATCTTTTGGAAGAAATGCTTCAAAACATATGTCTAAGACCTGCTAAGAACAGCTCAAGCAAGATCCCCCACCCCAAATCATGTTCAGGAAATAGAAAAAAATCTACAGTCGTAAATGAAAAACAGGTGTTGCTACCTGGTTTTAACTGGCAGAGCTGGTGGAATTGCAAGAGGAGAACAGTAAAGAGCATCAAATGCCTTCTACTGCTCACCAACACACTGAGGGAGAGGTGCTGCAGCTCCATCCCCTCCTCCCCGTCCTCTGTTTTGCTGTTTTTGGCCTTTTTTACACTTGCGTTGTTAATTCTGGTTTTGAGATCCGGAAGAGGATCTCAAAACTGGAATTAAACGGATATGTTTTGATTTTGCACATCAGTATGCATCTGTTCTGTTGTATTGTATGATGCAGTTGTGTGAACTCAAAACGGAACAGATCGGATCTGTCACTAAATACATTGAAAGTCAATGGGTGACGGATCCGGCACCATTGACTTACATTGTTTTTAGTGATGGATCTGGTTTGTTTCGTTTCAGGCACCAGCCACAAAACCGCAGCTGACGGAAAGTAGGGCATCCTGAATGGACCTTTCCATTCAGAATGTGTTAGGACTAAACAGAATGGTTCTTTTCCGGTTTTGAGATCCTCTGGCGGATCTCAATAGCGGAAAACAACGACGCAAATGTGAAACGGGCCTTGCTTTAGAGCCTGCAGGCAGTGGTCCCTCAAGTTACAATATCAATAGGTTCGGGCATGCATATTAGAAGTTGAAAATATTGTAACTTGAATCCATAACAACAAAACTAGAAATTGGTTTCCAAGTCCCCCAAATATCAACCCAAGACAAAATGGGAATGAACTCCTTAAGGACCACCCACTGAATCGGTGCACTTGTGTGAGCACTCCTGCTCTGCCAATTGTCTATAGCAGCTCCAGTTCTTAGAGCATCTCGTTCAGAGGATAGGTCAGTAACAAAATAATAAAATACTCCCAAAAAACCTACATTTTATTGGGTATATATTATCTAAACGCCCAAAAACCACAACTTATTACCAATTGGCCAAAATAACATAAACAACTGATTCAATAGGTTTAGTGAGAAATATATACAAAAAAGTCAAAAATAGCTTTTTCTATATTTGCAATGCAAAAATGTTTATATAAATTACAAAATAATTGTACCCTTAAATTAAAAAATAACATGTACCCTTAAACAGCACAAAAATTCAATTTCTCTCGGATAAAACTAAGCCTTATGCAGCCTCGGTGATGAAAAAGACTTAAATTACTCTGACCGGTAATTGGATTTTTCCTCAGCCTCCACAACGGCACCACCTGGAGGATGTCCCGCCTCCCAGGGACAGGAAACAACTGTGAGATTGGCCCATAAAGTACCTCCTCCTCTTACCTTCTCCAGTTAATATTCTAGTACTCAAATATATCCCAAAAAAGGAAATTTATTAAGCATAATAATCACTTACATCAGTTACATTAACAACAAAAGTTTACCCGAATAATGGGTGGGAATTCCTCGTGCCGTTGTGGAGGCTGAGGAAAAATCCAATTACCGGTAAGAGTAATTTAAGTCTTTTTCCCACGCCTCCACAACGGCACCACCTGGAGGAATAACCGAGTAGATACAATACATTTCAGGGGGGACTACTGCCGACAAAACCTTTCTTCCAAAAGCTAGATCTGTACTGGCTGAAACATCTAGCTTATAATTCTTGAAGAAAGTCCCCGGGTTTGACCACGTAGCGGCCCGGCAAATGTCTTCTAGGGAGGCAGAGGCGGTTTCTGCCCGAGACGCTGCCAGTGCTCTGATGGAATGAGCCTTAATAGTAAAAGGAGGAGAAATCCCCTCTTTCATAGGCAAGAACAATACAAGACTTTATCCACCTAGCAATGGACGCCTTGCTAGCCGCCAACCCTTTGTTTAGTCCAAAATATTGAATTAACAGCTGATCTGATTTCCTCAGATTTTTTGTAGACTCCAGGTATTGCAATAGGCGTCTCCTGACGTCCATATTGTGAAATAGCTTTTCCTCTTCTGTAACAGCCTGGGAAAAGGAAGGAAGAGATATCTCTTGCTGACAATGAAATTTATAGACATCTTTTGGAAGAAATTATGGAGAATGTTTCAAAATTATTCTATCTTCACAGATCTTTAAATAGGGTGGTGAACTAGAAAAAGCCTGACTCTCTCCTACCCTTCTGACCGTAGTGACTGCTAGTAAAAAGACTGTTTTTAATATTAGCATTTTTAGAGATGTATTGTCAATGGGCTCAAAGGGCGGGTACATAAATTTAGGTCCCAAGGTGGAACCAAAGACCTGAGTCTTGGACGTATCCTAGTTGCACCTAGTTGGAAAGATCCATTTCAGCTAGTTTGGATCCCATGAAGGCACTTAAAGTGGACCTTTTATCTGGAAAAAAATTCTGAACTAAGTATCATGATATGTAGAGGGATCTCCCTGCACTTACTATTATCCCTGGGCGCCGCTCCCTTCTCCCGCTATGTCCTCCGGTATCTTTGGAGACTTGGTTATACTGGGCAGAGACTGCCCTTGCTCTCCTGGGCGACTCCTTCTTCCAGGCTGTAGCTCTGGCCAATCGCAGAGCAGAGCTCATAGCCTGGGAGTTTTTTTTTTCTCCCAGGCTATGAGCTCTGCGCTGCGATTGGACAGAGCTACAGCCTTGGAGAAGGAGACGCCAAAGAGAGCAAGGGCAATCTCCGCCTAGTATAACCAAGTCACGGAACATACCGGGGGACATAGCAGGAGAATGGAGCGGCGCCCAGGGATAATAGTAAGTGCAGGGAGATCCCTGGGCGCCACTCTACATATCATGATACTTAGTTCAGAATTTTTTTCCAGATGAAAGGTCCTCTTTAAGGCTGCTACCTGGACTCTAAGGGTACTCACTGTTGGATCTTTATCCAGGCCTGCCTGTAGTAAGTCCAGAATCTGATATCTGGAGCCATGGAAGGGTTCCATGTGTCATTTACAGAAAGTAAGGTGTTCCAGCATCTTGGGTAAACTTTCGATGTTATTGGCTTCCTACTTTGTAATAGCGTTGAGATTACAGACTCGGACAGACCCTTTTTTCTCAACATAACCCTTTCAGCTTCCAAGCTGTCTGGCGTGACCCACTGGCCCCTGCGACAGCAGATCTGGAATCAGTGGAAGTATCCAGAAATGTTCTCCTGCTAAATTTTTTAACGTCAGGAACCAAGATCTCCGGGGCCAAAAGGGTGCCACTTGGATTATTTGAGCCCTTTCTTCTTTGATCTTTGCCAACCCTTTGGGGATTACAGAAAATGAAGGAAAAGCATAAAGGAGCCCCCTGGGCCACTGGGACGATAGAGCGTCCACTATCGGAGGTTGATCCTTGATGGACAGGGAGCAGAACTTCTTTACTTTTCTGTTTCTCCTTGGCGCAAACGGGTCATACTTTGGCTGACCCCATTTCCTGCAGATCTGTTTGAAGACTAGAGGATTCAAACTCCATTCTCCTCCTCTAACTGATCTCTGCTCAAGAAGTCCTCAATTTTTTTTCTGTCAACCAGGAAAGAGACGAACTTCTCGCTCCTCCCTGCCTCTTTAAATAAGCCACCGTGGTGGAGTTGTCTGACCGTATCCTTACATGTTTCTGGAGAATTGAAGGAGTGAATGCTTTCAGGGCCCGCCATACTGCCATGAGCTCTCTCATGTTGGGCGAGTTCTGAATTAACTTCGTATTCCAGACCCCATATGTGCCCCCCAGCCCTGTTTGCTAGCATCTGTTGTAATCACTATCTGTTGTGTCTGGTGCCATTCTACACCTCTGGACAAATTCTGCCGATCTTTCCACCAGGACAGGGACGCTTTCACTGCCCTCAGAATTTTCACCTTCTCTAGTGAAGTCTGTTTTTTGTTCCAAACTTTCAATAGAAAAGCCTGAAGAATCCTTGAGTGTGCCTGGGACCATTTCACTGAAGGAATGGTTGATGTCATGAGTCATGATTTCTCTGATAGAGATCAACTTTTGTCGCTGAAAATTTCGTATTTTTTTTTAAATTCTTCCCGTTTCATATTCGGAAGAAAGGAAGATATTAGGCGCGAGTCTGGAAGGACCCCTAAGAATATTTTTGTTTTGGGAAGGTAGAAGATTTTTCAAAGTTTACCTTCCATCCTAGGTCCCCCAAAGTATTTAGGACTGTTTAGAGATGATTCAGCAGACCTTCTTGTGTTGGGGTTGCTATCAGAAAATCATCTAAATACGGAATTAGGATTCCTACTAGATGGAAATATTTTGCAACTTCTGCCATGATTTTGGTGAAAATCCTTGGAGCCGAACAGCAAGGCTTGAAATTGGAAGTGATTCACTTCTCACTGACCTTTCTTTCCTTTAGATGCCTGCCAGGCAGATCATTCTGTCTCCTTTTTCTTTTGATTAAATCTACTACATTTTTGGGTCCGAAAGGAACGTCTTTGATGAAAATATTTGGATTCCGTCGGCAATCCCTTCATACGGTCTGAAGCTTTTTCAAGGATGTCGTCCAATGAAAAACCGAACAGCCTGTCTCCTTCACATGGGAGAGAACATAGCCTATTTTTTGGAGCTGCATCTCCAGACCGTGATCTTAACCAAACCACTCTGCGGGATGCATTAGCTAAAGCTGCCGTTTTGGCTGACAATTTAACAATGTCCACGGAGGCATCTGCTAGGAAGTTAGAGGCCTGTTTGAGCATTGGAATGGAAGCTAATATGTCTTCCTCTGCTGTACCCGCTTCAATATGTTCCTCTAACTGGCTTAACCATAAGGATAAGGTTCTGGCCGTATAAGTGGCTGATATGCTGGGCCTTAACATAGCAGCTGACGACTCCCAGGTCCCAGGTTTTAGCAGGCCAAGATCTTCAAACGGTAAAGCATTTTATTTTTTTTTTTTAGAGATCTTGGCAACCGGAGCATCTACTTTAGGGGGTCTGTCCCACGTACTCGAGTCCTCCTCAGAAAAAGGATACTTCCTTTTGAAGATCTTAGAAGCAGATTGTCTTTCTTCAGGGTCTTTTCATTCAGCCTGTATGAGTGCCTTAATGTTACTGTGGACCGTAAACGCTCGCTTCCTTCTGTCCGCTAGACCTGCAAACATATGATCCTGTACATACATAGGCTCTCTGGGTTCTTCCACATTAATAGTTTTAATGAGCGACTCTGTCTCCTCAATGGAACAAAGCAGGCGCCCGGGAGCCGATTCTGATTCACCAGAACTTGATTCAGAAAACATTTCTCCTTCATTACCCTCGGAGCACTGGTCCTTTAATACAGTAGTTGAGGTTGAAGGTTTGGGGGTAATGGTAGATAGTTTTGCTTCCACCGCTGCCCCCATTTCTTCTTTAATTATGGTTCTTATGCTATCAACCAGGGAAGGAGTCTTCCGTCATTACTTTATTTGTACACTTCGGGCATAGGCTCTTTTTATAGGAATCCTCAAGCTCCTTCTGGGAAGGTTCTCTTCTAGGGCTATCTTTCCTCTAGGAAACACAAGGGGGGGGGGGATAAACTTAGCCCATGAAATTACTAAGGAGGAGACCAGAACCCTACACCAGAAGAGGACCCTGTGCACACAGAAGGTGAAGTGTACTAATTTAAAACAACCTCTAGGAGGAGGCTTACCGGGCTGCTGGGCCTGGAGGCAGTAGAGGCAGAGGATCTGTGAGAGACTTCACTCTCCTGAAGTGACATGCTGCAGCCGAGACTTCTATGCACCAAGTGAACGCCCGCGCTCAACCCTTTTACTTTCGGGTTATCGTGCCGACATTACGCCGCTCTGACGTCCTCAGTATGCGCCGGTCTTGTCCGGGGCTCTCCCGGCCCAAGGGAACGCCCCTTCCTGTACTGCCGAGCCGCCTCACCAAACTACGCGGCTTATTGAAGCCCGGGTACGCTGACACAAGCCAGACTTACTCCGAGAGGAGTATCGCAATACCCCGCGATCCCACCTCCTACAGCGGCCCTCCGGCACCAGCCGGGAGAACAAACCTAAAGGTCCTGCGATGTAGAACCAACTCACTCCTGCCTGCAGGGACAGGAAACAACTGGAGAAGGTAAGAGGAGGAGGTACTTTATAGGCCAATCTCACAGTTGTTTCCTGTCCCTGGGAGGCGGGACATCCTCCAGGTGGTGCCGTTGTGGAGGCGTGGGAAAAAATTAGTTCTGCCTGAGGCCATTCTTGAGAGACCACTGTATCTTTGATTTTCCATATTTGGTATCTCGGGCTCCAGGATGGGTCCACGTTTTGCGTTTATAATGTCTGGGTAAAGATCTGTGTAAATCTAGGATAAAGTAGTCCCTAATAAAAGGAATATGTTACCCAGTTTTTATTTTATTGGTTTTTATGCTTATAATGCTGTCTCTGTTTGCCAGTTCTCTTCCCCAGTCAGAGTCGGCCTCTTTGCAAGAAGAAACCACAGATGACAGAACTGCAGAATCGAAAGAGGCACAAGGTGAGTCCTCTGTTCTTTTTAAGTGCCAAATGTGTCCTTTGTGGGCACAGGTAAATGCTGGGGAACGTGTGGCATATATCATGTACAACAGCCAAACATTGCCATAAGTAATTGATGTGTATGTATTCATGCTGGTAATTCCTAGGCCACACAGTCAGTGTTTGGTCAGTTATTTTGATCAGTGGTTGTGAACCAAAACCATGAGTGGGCCAGAAATGCTATATCTCTGTGTAGCGTCCACTTCTGGTTTTGGCTCAGTCACTAGCGGAAATAGTTGATCAAATCACTGATGTATGAACTAAGCCTAATGAACTTAAAAAGTACTCACCCTGCTGAAACTCTTCAGTTCCAGTACCACCTCTCCATCGTCCTGCCACCAAAGGCCTATGGTTGCAGTGATCATGTGCAGTATGTGGTATAAGTACTCACTGTAGCTAAAGTATTACATCATGGCTGCAGATTTAGAGAGAAGCGGTGGTGCTGGAACAGGAGGTTCGAGGCAGTGAGTATTAATATTTATTATTTTAGTGATGGGCAAGTCTTGTTCGTCCTGCTGTGGATGATATCGATATGTTCATGTGCATCACTGAAATACATTTATGCAACTGCGCATGCACGAGATTAATGATGTGTCGCGTTTACAGTGGCCATCTTTACACAGGCTCATTGGAGGCAATACACTTTAATGTATATACGTCTCGCGCATGCACTGTTCCATAAATATATTTCATAACAAATCCAAACCTGGGTTAATTAATAATAGTGGCGTACACTACAAATCCTGGTTTTGGTTCGTTATGAAATATACTTGAGCATGTGCCGCTACTCACAGTAATGGTGTATGCGTGAGATTAGTGAAGTCTTGCGTCGATGGGGTCAGAGCTGAACCCGGACATAACCCCTTCTTCACCCATTAAGCCCTTATGAGTGGAGCATCGGAGCATTTCATGCTGTATAGTGCAGGGCAAGTTTTTTTTTTTTTTTTTCTTCAGATCCAGTGATGTGCTAGGTGGAGGCTTCCGCCTAGTAGTGAGCCTGGAGATGTCGCTGGCACGAACAGGTAGTCTTTACCGCTGCCCTAGCTGGGAACGCTGCTAGGCTGAAGCCTCTGCCTAGCAGTATCAATGTAAACAAAACAGCCCTGATGTAGCTCAGGGCAAGGGAGAGCATTGGAGCAAGAAACTCTCTGGTTCTCCACTTGGAGGGGCTGAATGGTTGAAGAAGGGGTTCATTGGTGGCCATTTTTCAGTGGTTCAATGGTGGCCATTTTTACACAGCCACATCGGAGGCAATACATTTTAAAGGGCTTCTGTCACCCCCCTTAACCCATTTTTCACTAGCTGACATTAGCTATTTGCTAATGTCAGCTGAGTTGAAATATATATTTATTACCTTGTCCGAAGTTGTAATTTACGAGAAAAAGCCACTTTTATTATATGCAAATGATCTTCGCTACCAGCAAGTTGGGCGTTTACTTCCGGGTGTAGCGGTGACGTAATCGGCGCAGGCGCACTGAGGACGGAGCGGCAAAGCTCGCGTCCTTCACTCAGAGAGCCTGCGCCGACTACTGAGCGGTACGGAGCAGGCGCGGGATTTTATCTTCAGACAGGGCCAGTGCGAGGAGGAGAAAGCGCTGGCCCTGTCTATCAAACGAGGAAGGGGGCGTGCATAACTCATCGAGATGCGGCGGCTACCAGCAAGTAAACGCCCAACTTGCTGGTAGCGAAGATCATTTGCATATAATAAAAGTGGCTTTTTCACGTAAATTACAACTTCGGACAAGGTAATAAATATATATTTCAACTCAGCTGACATTAGCAAATAGCTAATGTCAGCTAGTGAAAAATGGGTTAAGGGGGGTGACAGAAGCCCTTTAAAGCATGTATGGCGATAATGAAATTCAGTGATGCACATGAATGAATGGAGTTCGTCCACAGCAATTCTTATTCTAATCGCGTCCCTGGCATAGAAAAAAAAAACCATCCGGCAACCTTCTTAGAGTATGTTGTATTTGATAAATGTATAGATTCATCAATAATAATGTGTAAAGTCAGGAGCGGTGGGCACCTCCAAAAACCCAACAATCCTAAGGGCAGTCAGAGGTCTTCCAGAACGTACGTTCAATGACCTGGAACATGACCTGTGAAACCAATCCTTGACTGATGCTGACTTGTCAGTCAGTGTTGGAGGTGGGGGGGAAGTGTTTTTAGAAGTGTGATCTATGAAAATTGAGATGTAGTGTTTGCTAGAAAACTGGGGGATTTACTTAAACTAGCTATGGAAGGTGTTGCTGTTGGATATTCCAGATTGCAGACTCTCAGAGAAGGGTTTCAGTTTTTCAAGCGTAGAAAAGGGGGGAGTTCAGCGCAGTGTGTTGCAAGAAGGCTCGAGAAGGGGGAAGAGAAATCATAATGAAAGAGAACAGCCGTTAGACAGTGCTGATGGTAAGTGATTATTTGCTTTGGCGGGATTTTATCCTTGTACAGGGCAGAGACGCGATGGGGAGTCATTTTGCATAATTACAGTTTACTTTTTCTGTAGCTGCAGCTTCCGATAGTGGGCAGAATTCTCCTGAAGAACAAGAGCGCTCCCCACAAAAGGCTAAAGTCAAGAAGACAAACCGTTGCCACATGTGCCACAAGAAAGTTGGGCTCACAGGTCTGTATGTGTGTTGTACGATGTCTGCAGTTAGCAAGTCACAGCGACTACTTAAACTAGACCCATGAGGAACTTGCTTTAAGCAAACAGTGGATCCTAATGGATCCCATTGACTCATGGTACGTTCTTCAGCTGGACTCCGCTACTTTAACCACCATCAAAATGTAATGAAAACCTAAAGGACTAGAGTGTAATGTCAGTGGAAACACAGCCTAAGGCCCCATGCACACGACCGTTCTTTGTTTCCGCGTCCATTCCGGTTTTTTTCACGGATAGGATGATTCCCCATTCATTTCAATGGGTCCGTCAAATAATGCGGATGGTCAACCGTTTTTGTTCCGCAACCGTGATCCGTGTTTTCATTCCGTCAAAAAATAGTGCATGTCCTATTTTTTTCACGTTTGCGGACAAGGATAGGCATTTTTACAATGGATCTGCCATAAAAATCCGATCCGTCAAAAAAAAACGGTCCGTAATCCGTTTTTTTTTTTTTTGACGGACTCAAAATTTCAAGGAGGAGCGGACGCAGAGGCAGGCAACGGTCGTGTGCATGTAGCCTAAGGCTACATTTACAGTATCTCACAAAAGCGAGTACACCCCTCACATTTTAGTAAATATTTTATTATATCTTTTCATGGACAACACTGAAGATCTGACACTTTGATAGTAGTCCGTGTACAGCTTGTGTAATAGTGTAAATTTAATGTGCCCTCAAAATAACTCAACACACAGCCATTAATGTCTAAACTTCTGGCAGCAAAAGTGAGTACACCCTTAAGTGAAAATGGCCAAATTGTGCCCAATTAGCCATTTTCCCTCCCCAGTGTCATGTGACTCATTAGTGTTACAAGGTCTCAGGTGTGAATGGGGAGCATGTGTATTAAATTTGGTGTTACCGCTCGCTCACTCTCTTATACCGGTCACTGGAAGTTCAACATGGCACCTCATGGCAAAGAACTCTCTGAGGATCTGAAAAAAATAATTGTTGCTCTACATAAAGATTGCCTAGGCCAGGGATGGGCAAACTGCGGCTTTCCAGCTGTTGTAAAAATGCACCCTGAAACGGAGCTGCAGCACGGTGGCCAAGACCATACAGCTGTTGTAACAAGAGAGTTTCCACTCAGAACAAGCCTCGCAATGGTTGAAGATAAACATATTTAGTTCAAATGGTGTCAAGTGTGTGTGCCGACAACCAGGTGAGGGGCACAAAGACAAGAGTGTCTTGCCTACAGTCAAGCATGGTGGAGGGAGTGTCATGGTTTGGGGCTGCATCCAGTGCTTCCAGCTGTGTGGAGCTACAGTTCATTGAGGTAACCATGAATGCCAGCATGTACTGTGACATACCGAGGCAGAGCATGATCCTCTCCCTTCGGAAACTGGGCCGCAGGGTGGTATTCCAACATAATGACCCCAAACTCGCCTCCAAGACGACCAGTGCTTGCTAAAGAAAAGGTAAAGGTGCTGGACTGGCCAAGCATGTCTGCAGACCTTAATCCTATTGGGCATTTGTGGGGCATCCTCAAACAGAAAGTGAAGGAGCGCAAGGTCTCTAACATCCACTCATGGAGGAGAGGAAGAGGATGCCAGTGGCAACCTGTGAGAGTTAAGGCAGTGCTGGAAAATAATGGCAAGGCATAATATTGAGACTTTGGGCACAATTTGCCCATTTTCACTTAGGAGTATAGTCACTTTTCTTGCCAGCGATTTAGACTTTAACCCTTTCTACCCCGAGCCAGTTTTCACCTTACTGACATGTCCCTTTATGTGGTAATAACTTTAAAACACTTTTACTTATCCAGGCCATTCTTAGATTGTTTTTTTGTCACATATTGTTCTTCATGACAGTGGTAAAATAGTCAAAAAATGTCATTTTTATTTATAAAAAAAATACCAACTTTACCAAAAATTTGGAAAAATTTGCAAATTTCAATTTCTATACTTTTATAATAGATAGTAATACCTCCATAAATAGTTATTGTTTTACATTTCCCATATGTCTACTTCATGTATGGATCATTTTGAAGATGACATTTTCTTGTTTTGGGACGTTAGAAGGCTTAGAAGTTTAGAAGCAAATCTTAACATTTTTAAGAACATTTCCAAAATGAAGTCACTTTCTGGGGCTTACATATTAGAAACAACCTATAAATCACCCCATTTTAGAAACTACACCCCTCAAGCTATTCAACACTAATTTTACAAACTGTTAACCCTTTAGGTGCCCTACGAGAATAAAAGGAAAATGGGAATGAAATTTCAAAATTTGACTTTTTTTTTTTTTAGCAGATTTTACATTTTAATCTTTTTTTTTTCTGCAACACATCAAGGGTTAACAGTCCAACAAAACTCCAAATCTATTACCCTGAATGTGGAGTTTACGGAAACACCCCATGTGTGCTCAAAAACTGATGTATGAGCGCACAGGATGCTTCAGTGTGTGGAAGGAGCACCATATGGCTTTTGGAGAGCGGATTTAGCTGGGATGGTAATTGGGAGCTATGTCGCATATGAAGATACCCTAAGGTGGCCCTACAGTGGAAACCCCCAAAAAGTGACCTCATTCTGGAAACTACACCCCTCAAGGAATATTTCAAGATGTGTAGTGAGAACTTTGTCCTCAAAAGTGATTCATGGAATTGGCTGTGAAAATAAAAAAAAAATTCTGAACTTAGAAATATGAACTTTAGGCCCAAATTTTTCCCTTTCACAAGGGGGAACTAGAGAAAATGCACCCCACATTTTGTTCCCCATTTCCCCCCTATTACGCCAACAGCCCATATGTGCTCAAAAAATTATGTATGGGCGCACATCAGGCTTCAGAGTGGCATGAGCACCATATGGCTTTTGGAGAGCAGATTTAGCTAGAATTGGTAATTGGGAGCTGTGTCGCATATGAAGACATTCTGAGGTGACCCTAGAGTGGAAAAACCCAAAAAGTGACCCCATTCTGGAAACTACACTCCTCAAGGAATATTTCAAGGTGTGTAGTGAGCACTTTCCAAAAGAGAAACGGATGCGGTGGCACTGCTCTTGAATGCCCAAACTCAACTATGAAAGTCCATGCATACACGCACATACAAGTCAGTCCAAATGCCGATGCGGTGCTCAGCAACAAACAGATCAACAGATTCGCATGAATCCAATAATTCAGAGTGAAGAAACAAAAGCTTGCGGCACTCACCAGGCAGTAAAAACGTTATACTTTCCATTAATAGGAATACAAACATGTGGGCTACAGGGTGGACAGCTGATCACGGCAGTGAGCACTTCGACCCATTAGGCGTTTGACAGAATTCGGAAATGCTTGGCTGTGAAAAGGAAAAATTTAAATTTTTTTCCAGAAAAAGTTGCTTTGCACCCTGCATTTTGTTACCTATTCCCCCCCCCCACCCACCCGAATACAGCAACACCCCATGTGTGCTCAAAAAATGATGCATGGGTGCACAGCAGGGCTCTAGAGTCAAACGGCTAAATATGAATTTTGCAGACATTGATTTTAGGTGTCATGTGTCGCATTTAAAAGATTTCTGAGGTCCCCAAAAATGAAAAACCCGAAGAAGTGACCCTTTTTGGAAAGTGCACCCCCGTACGAACATTTTAAGGGGTGGAAAGGGCACTTTTGACCTAACAGCTGTTTCATAGAAATTATGTAGTGGTTGGTGAAAAGTGGATATGTAAGCAATGCAGACAAAATTAGAGATATAAGGCGGTAAAGCTACAGGGTACATCATGGATGAAATTAAATTAATACTCCATGGATGAGTGGTAGATTTTAAAACGCTCCTTCATGCACAGGCCAGGTTTTGCAGTGGTAAATAGTGTCCTTCCGAATACCCGTTTTTGAACACACCTGCATCTTTTTTTGGGTCCTTCCCTTTCTTGCTGTTTGGGGGACTAAACCTGGAAAATGTTGTCCTGGTACAACACGGCCACTGTGACTTACAGAAGTACTGGGGCCCTCTTCTCTTTGGTTTGGAAGAATTAGGGCCTTGATCACTACTTCTTAAAAGTGAAGAAATGTTTCTGTGTGTCCGCTAGACTTATATAGCACGTACGCATTGTACATTCCAGTCTGTACAATGTGTACGGTCATATTTTTGTACCGCACTATTGTTATTCGTGTGGCTTGCTGGGCAGGTACTGGCGGAATCTTACCCTCTCTTTGAAAAGTAATAGAGATTTGTCTATGCATACATTTTGTTCTGGGGTGTACAATTCAGCAAACTTGGTGCTGAAGTGGTCAAGGACGGGCCTAATTTTAAAAAGCTGATCAAATGTTGGGTCATTTTGGGGCAGACACTGTGCATTATCATTTATAATGAAAACATTTTAGAATCGACTCAAATCTATTACGGGTCATGCAATTACTGAATATTGGAGTGTGGTTCAAGACATCTGCACTCCAATACTGTCTCATTTCTGTTTTTTAACAAGTCCCATATGCAGCACAAGCCCCAGAAGCATATTTCTGCTGCTGTAACTGGGGTCCAACCAAGGGGTCTTGTGTATGGCGATGTGGGGTTCTGGGTAATGAACTGTGGGGCATATAAATTTGTTTGGGCCATAATAAAAGTTACTAAATCTTTACTGAAAAAGATTTTGAAAAAATCTATTTCTGTGAAGCCCGTGCAGTCAATTTGGATTCCAGAGTTTCCCACAAACTCTGGAATTTGGTGATGGTAATCATCAGGGGGTGGGGTCCATGTGGGCTTACTCTGGGGGGCTGCCTCAGCTGTTGTTCTGGGGCGCCTTCTAGAGGGTCCCTCATCAGCTGATGATGATGATGAGGGAGTAGAGGAAAGTGGCATCCTCTTCTCCCTCACTGGCAGACTCCGTATTGGAGGCAAGCATGGCGTATGCCTCTTCAGCTGAGTATACTCGTTGGGATAGACAGACCTTTTTTATTTTAATGGGGGGTGAAGTGTGTAACGTGAAAACCTTTATTTCGTGTGAGGGGTGTGTATGTTGTGTTTTCACACATGAAGGGGCTTGTAATAAATTTGAAATTTAATTTAGAATAAAAGATGGGGGAAAAAGTATTTTCTGTACACAAAAAAAACTTGCAGTGCAAACTGAGCAGACGCAATCCATAATAGATACTACTGATCGGTGCTCTGTGGTTACAAAATGCACGTTTGCAGATGGTGTGTTTGTGCAAAATTCTAAACTGACACCAACTGAAATTTTATATATATATATATATATAATATATACTACCACTAACTGCAGGTCTTTTTTCACACAAAAAACAAAAAAATCTGCATATGTAAATGAGCACACTACTTATCGGTGCTCTGCAGCACTCGAACACACACACAGATCGTGGTGCGTGCAAAAACTAGTATAAAAATTCACTACAGTGCTTTGCAAAATGCACGAAAGCAGATGGTGCGTTCATGCAAAAACCTAAACTGACACTAACTGAGAGATATCTATCTAACTGCAGGTCTTTTTTCACACAAAAAAAAAACAACCTCAAAAATGTGCAGATGCTAATGGGCACACTACTGATCGGTGCTCTGCAGCACGCACACACACAGATCGTGCGTGTGTGCAAAAACTGTAGTATAAAAATTCACTACAGTGAACACTGGCTAAAAATTTTAGCCTTGCAAAAGTATTCACCTCCCCTTGACTTTTTTCGTGTTTTGTTACATTACAGCCTTAAGTTCAATGTTTTGTTAATCTGAATTTTATGTGATGGATCAGAAGACAATAGTCTAAGTTGGTGAAGTAAAATTAGAAGAATATGTAAATAAAACTATTGTTCAGAAATAAAAAAACAGAAAATTGGCATGTGCGTATGAATTCACCACCTTTGTTAGAAAGCCCATAAAAACCTCTGATGCAACCAATTACCTTCAGAAGTCACATAATTAGTAAAATGATGTCCACCTGTGTGCAATCTAAGTGTCACATGATCTGTCATTACATATACGCACCTTTTTTGAAAGGCCCCAGAGGCTGCAACACCTAAGCAAGAGGCACCACTAACCAAACACTGCCATGAAGACCAAGGAACTCTCCAAACAAGTAAGGGACAATGTTGTTGAGAAGTACAAGTCAGGGTTAGGTTATAAAAAAATATCCAAATCCTTGATGATCCCCAGGAAAACCATCAAATCTATCATAACCAAATGGAAAGAACATGGCACAACAGCAAACCTGCCAAGAGACGACCTCCCACCAAAACTCACCGACCGGACAAGGATGGCATTAATGCGAGAGGTGGCACAGAGACCTAAGGTAACCCTGGAGGAGCTGCAGAGTTCCACAGCAGAGACTGGAGTATCTGTACATAGGACGACAATAAGCCGTACGCGCCATAGAGTTGGGCTTTATGGCAGAGTGGCCAGAAGAAAGCCATTACTTTCAGCTGAAACCAAAAAGGTACGCTGTGAGTTTGCGAAAAGGCATGTGGGAGACTCCCAAAATGTATGGAGGAAGGCTGTTATTACTCCCCATGTGAGTCTCTACCCGTGTATATGAATTACACTCTGCAATAAAGTAACCGCTAATATCGGATGGTGAGTGCCGCGGATCTGTTTTCTTTTCAATTGGATGTATGGAGGAAGGTGCTCTGGTCTGATGAGACTAAAATTAAACTTTTTGGCCATCAAAGAAAACGCTATGTCTGGCGCAAACCCAACACATCACATCATCTAAAGAACACCATCCCCACAGTGAAACATGGTGGTGGCAGCATCATGCTGTGGGGTGGGACTGGGAAACTGGTCAGAGTTGAGGGAAAGATGGATGGTGCTAAATACAGGGATATTCTTGAGCAAAACCTGTACCACTCTGTGCATGATTTGAGACTAGGACGGAGGTTCACCTTCCAGCAGGACAATGACCCCAAACACACTGCTAAAGCAACACTTGAGTGGTTTAAGGGAAAACATGTAAATGTGTTGGAATGGCCTAGTCAGAGCCCAGATCTCAATCCAATAGAAAATCTGTGGTCAGACTTAAAGGTTGCTGTTCACAAGCGCAAACCATCCAACTTGAAGGAGCTGGAGCAGTTTTGCATGGAGGAATGGGCAAAACTCCCAGTGGTAAGATGTGGCAAGCTCATATAGACTTATCCAAAGCGATCGGGGCTGCAGGGGGGCGGAGAGACCTCCCCCAGCCCTCAGTTAACATGGCTGCCTGCTCGGCAGCCATAGTACCCTGGTTCCCGAGCGATTATGGCCGGGTCTTCGTCACGCTGTACTACTACGGCGCTGGTCGGGAAGGGGGTAATGGCTGTGTGTTGTTATTTTGAGGGCACATGAAATTTACACTGTTACACAAGCTGTACATTGACTACTTTACATTGTATCAAAGTGTCAGATCTTCAGTGTTGTCCGATGAAAAGATATAATAAAATA
Organism: Bufotes viridis; assembly: GCA_033119425.1. NCBI lineage: Eukaryota > Metazoa > Chordata > Amphibia > Anura > Bufonidae > Bufotes > Bufotes viridis. Next base: position 77,614,687 of record CM065590.1, on the reverse strand, counting down.
TTTACAAAAATGTGAGGGGTGTACTGACTTTTGTGAAATACTGTACGCTGGCCATCTTTGCTGTGTATTCTGTGCCACAAATGGATGGTATCTTATATGTAGTTGATGAAAGCTGTAAACCATTTTGTTTGCACGCCAAGCAAATAAAGTTTTCCCCTAATTTTATAACTCTTTAGATATGTTTGAGAACTTTCCAAAGTTTACATTGGCACCAGTCTGTAAACCTGGCTTCATCCGACTATTCAGATCACCATACAGCTTCAGATTTTAGCCCAGTCACTAAAGGGGTATTTCGGTTAGAACAGAATAGGGGCCAATCATCAGATCAGTTGGGGCCCGTAGCCTGTGCAGCCCCCCTGAAATGGAGCGGCTGTAGGCAGCAACTATAACCTGATGTTGCAGTTCTTCATCTGTGCCCTTCTGAAGAGGGGGTTTTTGCAGTGAATTCAGAATGAGGCAGGGTGGGTGAGGAGAGGAGAAAATGGGAATTGTGCTGTAATAAGATATTACAATTGTTTGTGCATATACCAAACCAGCGACACCAATAAAGAACGCACTCTACATATATAATTGTAAAATTTAAGATAATTTATTACGATGCCAATTAAATAATGAATATAAGGCACTGACACACCCCACAGATGAGGCACCAAATACGTGATCAAAAATGACGCAATAATAGCAGCCAGATATAATCAAGTAAAACGGGACATACATTGTGCTGGGATTGTTTTGAGGCGCCATACTGGGTCTGTATTACTTGTAGTTTTGTATATCAATTTTGAATACTTGATTATATCTGGCTGCTGTTATTGTGTCATTTATGACCACATATTTGGTGCGTCAACTGTGTGGTGTGTCAATGCCTTATATTCGTTTTTTTATCGTGCATCATAATAAAGTATCTTAATTCTTACAATTATATATGTAGAGTGCGTTCTTTATCTGTGTCGCCACAGCTGCTATGACATTGGTCAAATAGTAATCGAGTTTTCCATCTAAACGACATAGAGGCTGTGCATTCTATAGACCACAAATCTAGGGCGTTAAACGGTTATTTACGATCCCAGCTGTTACAGCAGGAGCCCGACTTCAGTCATCGCTAGGCCCCTGTGGTGATCTGGAACGCTTTATCAGCTTAGCCTGTGAGGTCTTTTCAGTTCTTGCACGAGGTGGTGTAGGGGGCAGGGACCAAAAAGACTAGGTGGGCTCCGGACCAAATAAAGTCTCATGGGTAAAAATGGTCTCTTCTTGTTGCTTCTGGTCTAGGCCCTTCTAGAAATGAGTGCCTGTCCTGTTGGTTTGTTAGAAAGAGTGATTATACAGTCATTACCAGCTGATATTAATATATTCATTTTATTTATTTTTTGCCAGGATTTGACTGCCGATGTGGGAATATATTCTGTGGGACACACCGCTACTCTGACGTGCACAGTTGCTCCTTTGACTATAAAGCTGATGCAGCTGAAAAGATCAGGAAAGAAAACCCTGTTGTGGTCGGGGAGAAGATCCAGAAAATTTGAGAGTGAGCCTCAGCTTGTGTCCTGGATGACACCAGCATTGTGGTGTGGACTGTTGTGGGACAATAAAGTCATACAACCCACCTTTACCATCTTGACTCTACATCCAGGGATACGGCTCCTTCTGTATCATCTTGTTCCCCCCCCCCCCCTCTTTTTTTTCTTAATACAGCTTTCCAGAATCCTTACCATTGAAACAAGGATAAACCACAAAAACTTTAAAGACTTTTTGAACTGTCTCCAGGGTTTTCCATACAGTGCACAACTGTTTATGAAGAAGAGCGGATGTGATGGAGTGTAATGTACTCTGGATGTGGCTTCTTGTTACATCTCTGGCGTCAGACTCCTGACTCTTCTTTATTCCATTCTATTCATCCCCGAACTAAACAGATCAACATTTTATTGGACCAGTTTAATCATGTGTGCTTGAGCTCTGGCGAAGTGCCCTTTTCAACAGAGGAGCATTTTTTTTTTTCTTTTCTTCTGCATCATATTGTGTGATTGAGTGGGTGATTTACGAAAGGAAATCTTTAATTCTAGAAGAAAAAGCGTATCCATTTTAGTGTTGGAATCTTTTCTTTCCCCAGCGGGTCCTGCATGTGTTTGCTCAGAGGCCAGCTTCCATGGTGGCTTCCGATGATAATGTCACGAATGTGGTGGGCAGTGTAAGTTGTGAACTGGGAAGGGCTCCATTGTGAGTCTGAAAGGCTGGTCCCACCAAACTGAGCAGTTATTTCAAAGGCCTTCCGTTTGCTTCTGGCCGTTAAACATTATAAATTTAAAATATTTTTGTTTCATTTTTATAGTAGATATAATCAAACGCGTGAGCGCTGGCCACATAATGGCCTCTCACCAAAGGTTTTATGTTTATGTCCGTTTGATTTAAATAAAATATAAAAGTGTGTGGCTTGTGTTAGTTCTCACACACCTCACCCCCTGTGAGGTCTCCTCAGATAATTCTTAGTTTTATACCGTAACTTTTCCTCATTTTTATCCTGTATTCTTAACGTCTGACTGGTGTTTTGGTGACTTTTCAGAATCGGACACTCTGTACATGAGGAGTAACACTATAGCTGGTGATTATATGACCTGAACTTATCACCAGTTTTCCGCAGTATGCCGCCATCTATAATTGTCGGTGTTCCCTGAACTAGTGCGTGGAGACTAGCTGCTATGATGTCTCCCATACACTGCACATAGGGCAGCAGGACCTGCTTTCCTTCTCCATCTCCCATATACAGTGCAGCAGCATGGAGGACCTTATACAGATGTATCTGGTAGTGTTGTTGTGGATCCAGCTCCAGTAGTGAGATAATAACACTTAGAACTTTCACCTGTGCCTATGTCTGCAGCTGCTCCTTTCTCCGCCTCCTCTCTAAAGGCTTTTGTTTGGGCAGCGACTATAACCTGATCTCACAGTGCAAATCATAATTAGAGTTGAGCGAACTTGTATTTTAAGCTCGGCGTCCAAAGTTCGGGTACGGGTTATTGCATGAATCCCGTTTTGGATTCCGCTACCACGGACCATAACGGCATTTGGAACACTGGGTGAAGGACCTGGGGTGCGGTCGCCGTCATGTGATCAGTGCAGGGGGCGTGGCTCAGTACTGGATTGGATAAGAGGTCGTAGGCTACCACCTCTTATCTAATCCAGTACTGAGCCACGCCCCCTGCACTGATCACATGACGGTGACGTCACCCCAGGTCCTTCGTGTTGTCCAAGGTTCGGGTTCATTGAAGAATCCCCTTATGGATTTCAAATGCCGTTATGGTCTGTGGTAGCGGAATCCATAATGGGATTCTTCGATAGCCCGAACTTAGGACGCCGAACTTAACACACAAGTTCACTCAACTCTAGTCATAATCCATCTTCATTTCTGCCCCTCTAAAGAGGGATTTTCTCAGTGAATTCAGTGGCAGGGTGCGGGAGTAGAGGGGAGAGAGGCAATATTTTGGTAATGAGATATATTACAATTTATTTGTGGGGAAAAACTGTTACTGTTTGTGGTGTGTGGTGGGGGGGGGGGCGGGGGGGTTGACTACAAGATTTCAGAATAAGGTCTGCATATAGGTCAATTAATACTTTTAATTTATGCAGTACACAAGTAATTTGTTTTGTGGTTTTTCTCAACCCAAGATCTGTATTTGTTTTTCACTTTGTAGCTGTTATTGATCTATTATGTATCTAAAATTATAATCCTATAATATCACATTTATCAGCAGGCATATTCATGGGTGAGATTCCTTCCAATTAAAATATAGTGGGACAGAGCGACCAAGGCGGTATAGTCGGGTGTTCAGATTTAGTACAGCTGCGGATATGACATGAATCTGTGTATGTTATCATTTACATGGGGCTGGGCTGAGCTAGAATAATAGAAACACCCCATGGTAAAATGATATGCTTTCTCTGTGAGGGGGGGGGGAGATCTTTTTTTTAGTCAGTACCATTCAAAACTTTTAGATGAACCTATACATTATTATTAATCAAGGTTTTACCTCTATTATTTATTTATTTATTTTTGTCAACTTTTTGACAATTGGGTCATCAATATGATCACAAATTTAATTTAATAACCTAAATCTAAACTACATTAAGACATATTTAATGTGTTAAAGAGGAACTTTCAAGGGTCCAGACATTATGGAATAAGTAGCAGAATATGTAGGGCATAGAGCCGGGATCTAAGAGCGCTTACTGTTTTTTTTTTTTTAGGGCGCCGCTCTGTTTGCCTGCTGTGCCCCTGTTGAATTCTCCCGCCTGGTATGCTTAATGAACAGCATCGATACAGGGAGCGGGAGACGCCAGGGTTTTTCAATGGACGTCTCCTCCCTAGCTGTAGCGCGTCCAATCATAAAGGAGAGAGTCACACCCAGGGAGAAGGTGAGTTTTTTTTTTTTCTCTCCCTGGCTGTGGCGCTCTTCTCTGTGATTGGACCGCGCTACAGCCAGGGAGAAGGAGACGTCCATTGAGAAACCCTGGCGTCTCCCCATCCCTGTTCTGATGCTATTCATTAGCATACCAGGTGGGAGAATTCAACAGGGGCACAGCGGGCGAATGGAGCTGCGCCCAGAAAAATAAGCGCTCTTAGATCCCTGCTCTATGCCCTACATATCCTGCTACTTATTTCATAATGTCTGGACCCATGAAAGGTCCTCTTTAAAGTCACCATTGCAATCCTGAGAATGAAAGCGGTGAGGCCCCTTCCTGTGTCGCCCTGCATTGTGTATGTGGCATTAGGGATTTTTTTTTTTTTATTATTGCATTGTACTCATTTTGAGCTAAAAATCATTTTATTTCCAATTGGTCTTAATAAAAAATATGGAACCCTTTTCTTCTGTACATAGCTGAGATGCTCTAGTTGCAGCCTCTGGATTTTCTCTCTTTTCTGTCAGTTGAGGAGTTGACAGGCTTCTTATCTCTGCTCTCTGACCTTATAAACAGTCATTATAGCTCAGTCCTTCTCTTACTGATAAGAATGAGGCTTAAATAAGTGTTTAAGACCTCTCAGTAATTTAGAGATAAGGTTTATCAGATGACCAGCACAAAGTGAAAGAGTACTAGTCACACAGTTAGAAAAACAGTTAACCCTTTGTGACAGATGATTTTCAGCCAAAAATAAGTAAAATGCAAAGATAAAAATTGCCTTTGAAAGTGTACATGGCCTTTAACAGGGGATGCACTGGTGCAGCCACTTTAATGTCAGCATCGGTAAGGGTCTTAGAGGTCGTACCTTTTTGAGATTGGAAAACTTGTATAACATGACATTGCTAGAGCCATTATGCATCAAAACTAGGGATGAGCGAATCGACTTTGGATGACACATCAAAAAAAACACTTCCCGAACTTGGGTTCGGTTCCAAGTGGTACCTTGGAACCGAACTTGAGTTCGGGAAATGTTTTTTTACAGTACAAATTAATTTATGAAGTTATCTAGTAACCAAGGGCCGCACTAATCTATGAACACCCCAATATTTATATCCCTTTAAATGCAAATTAGTCAATAAAATGTATAAAAATTCATATACAATAAATCTTATATACAATGAAATCTGTAAAATAATAAATTGTATCCACAGCCACTGTAAATGTTACACAACTGCGGTTTATCGCATCTCTGAGTTTGATGGCAATGAGTGCAATAGCTCAGTTCATTGGTTCAAAAAAGAAACATAGGTGCGATTTAGTATCATTTAGAATCTCTGCAACTCAGTTCATGAGAGCGCCCGGTCCACTTAATTATCAAGTGCGCTACAAATACGCCGACCACTCACATACAGCAAACCGACAGAATAACAGTTTTGAATGCGCCAATTGATATATGCGCCAGGTTGAAAGTTTCACTTGTACCTGTTGTTTGTTCAATGTAATAATTGCTGCATAGAGTTACAGCCTGGAAGGTGCTTACCCCTCTTCACCACTCACCCGCGGCTTGACCGCCTGCCTACCTTGCTTACGCGGCGTCCCACGTGTTGTTCTATGCTCCAGAGTGGCGTCCCACGTGACCCAGGCGCTAGGTGATCAAGGGAAGCAGAGGTGCCGTTGGTATGACCTCCGTATGCTGGGTCCTAAAGTCCCGAGTTGTTTCAGCGCTTTACTGGACCAATGATGAATCCTCTTTAATGTGGGACGCCGCGTAAGCGAAGTAGCCGGGTGGTCAAGCGGCGGGAGAGCGCTAAAGAGGGATAAGCGCCTTCCAGGCTGTAAGGCCTAATTCACACGTCCGCAAAATGGATCCGCATCCCATCCGCAATTTTGCAGAAGGGTTGCAGACACAATCATTTCAAAGCGGCAGGAATGGATGTGGACAGCACACTATGTGATATACGCATCCGCATTCTGCAAAAAAATAGAACATGTCCTATTCTTGTCCGCAATTGCGGACAAGAAAAGGCATTCTCTATGTAGTGCCAGCAATATGCGGTCCGCAAAATGCAGAATGCACATTGCAGCCGTCCGTGTTTTGCGGATCCGTGTTTCCGCAAAACACACTACGGACGTGTGAATTAGGCCTAACTCTATGCAGCAATTATTATATTGAACAAAGACATGTACAAGTGAAACTTTCAACCTGGCGCATATATTAATTGGCGCATTCAAAACTGTTATTCTGTCGGTTTGCTGTATGTGAGTGGCGGCGTATTTGTAGCGCACTTGATAAGAGATAAACCGCAGTTGTGTAACATTTACAGTGGCTGTGGATACAATTTATCATTTTACGGATTTCATTGTATATGAATTTTTATACATTTTATTGACTAATTTGCATTTAAAGGGATATAAATAAACTGTTTATTGGGTGTTCATAGATGAGTGCGCCCCTTGGTTACTAGATAATTTTTGTGCCTTGTACCTAGGCCTTAGGGTGGGCCTACAAGGTGAGCACCTATCCATATTACGGAAGGAAGGTAGAGTCGTTGATTAACTTAATTTATGAAGTTATTACGCGAAGTCTTGCGAGACTTCACGAAGCAATGACTTTGGCTCTCTGGAGCCAATACATTCTAATACTGTACGGAGCTCCTGCTCCGTACAGTATAAGACCTCATGCACACGACCGTATGTGTTTTGCGGTCCGCAAATTGCGGATCCGCAAAAAAAACGGATGACAGTCCATATGGCATCAGTTTTTTTTGCGGATCAATTGTAATAATGCCTATCCTTGTCCGCAAACTAGAAAAAAATAGGACATGCTGATTTTTTTGCGGAACGAAAAAACGGACATACGGAAACAGAATGCACACGGAGTACCTTCCGTTTTTTATGCGGACCCATTGAAATGAATGGTTCCGCATATGGTCCGCAAAAAAAACGGAACGGACACGGAAAGAAAATACGTTCGTGTGCGTGAGGCCTTAGAACGAAGTTTTATGCAAATCGACTTTGGATGTTTCATCTGAAGTCTATTCGCTCACCCCTAATCAAAACCTTTGTACCTAGTGAGTGGGACAGACATTGGCACTTTATCTTAGCATCTTCATCTGAAATACTACAAAATAAACCTAATAGTCTCTAAACATTTAAGGGGATATTTATCATTCCCTTTACGCCTAAAAAGTGGTATTAAAGGGGCTGTCTCACATCAATAAGTGGCATTTATCATGTAGAGAAAGTTAACACAAGGCACTTACTAATGTATTGGGATTGTCAATATCGTCTCCTTTGCTGCCTGAATTCATTTTTCCATCACATTATACGCTGCTTGTTTCCATGGTTACGACCACCCTGCAATCCATCAGCGGTAGTCGTGCTTGCACACTATAGGAAAAAGCGTAAACCTCTCTAGTGGCCGGGACCATGAGAGTACACATAGGATAGTGCTTTTTCCTATATTGTGCAAGCACGACCACCGCTGATGGATTGCATGGTGGTCTGTAACCATATAACAATAACAAATGACAAGACAGGTGCACTCTGCGGTCTTACTAAGCCCTCAAACTGATGTTAAAATTGAGAGATTAGTCAACATGTCCTGCAGTGGAGGACATGTCTTAAGCCCGAGCACCACACCAAGGTTTCTCAAGTAGCTCGGGCCCTAACACTCACCTACCTGTGCCATATGGGCAATACCAGGGGCCAGTGGGCAAAATTACAGGAATGTATAGGTCTGTAACCATGGAAACGACAAATGTATAATGTGATGGAAAAATGCCTCCAGCCAGCAAAGGAAGCAATATGGATAATCACAATACATTAGTAAGTGGCTTGTATTAACTTTCTCTACATGACAAATGCCACTTACCGAAGCGAGACGACCCCTTTAAAAAGTCGCATCGCCTCTTTTTTTGCTTTTTTAAAACGGGGTGTGACCAGATGCAGCGATAAATTTATCTTCATTAGCACCAGTTTTCAGGCATAAATGAAGACAGAAATCTACGGCAGCACTAAGTAGACTTCTGGGTAGGCGTACTGACTGCAGGAGGATGCGCCTATTTTGTGACAAAGGGTATGCCTCATCATACATTAGGCGCGTCCTCTGGCAGTGCAGGGGATATCAAAACAAGCGCAGAAAGTGCTGGTCCTGATACATTTCCCCCTTAGGCCTCATGCAGACGAACGTTTTTTCTTTCTGTGTCTGTTCTTTTTTTTTTTTGTGGACCGTATGCGGAACCATTAATTTCAATCGGTCCGCAAAATATGCGGAAGGTACTCTGTGTACACTCTGTTTCCGTATTTCCATGCCACCAAAAAATACAACATGTCCTATTATTGTCCGCATTACGCACAAGGATAGGACTGTTCTAACTATTATTTGGTTTGGGTAGTCTCCAAGGCATTGCTCCCGGTTAGGGGCAACATCCCGAAACAGCTGTCTGTGGATGGATAACTGGCTTAGGTTTTCCCCGTCACCTCCCTAACGCTGGGTTCAGACCTGAGCGTTTCTGAGACGCGCCGTTTTCCGCGCGTTTTTTTTTGTGCGCGTTTTTGGCAATAGTAAACGCGCGTTTTAGTGATTGACTGCAGTGTTGTCCAATGACCAAATATCCCTGTCTATATGAAATTTGGCCTTTCCAGCATGTTGCAAATTCATAAACGCGCGTTCGAACGCACGTTTTTAGTGTCAAAAACGCGCAAAATACAAGCGTTGCGCGTTCCCATTGAAGTCTATGGGCCAAAACGCGCGTCAAACGCCCCAAAAAAAGCTCAAGTACTTGTTTATGCGTCGGGCGTTTTTCAGCGCGTTCGAAAGCGCTGTAAAACGCGAAAATGTGAACCAGTCCCATAGGGAAGCATTGGTTTGCATCGGTTATGCGTTTTACAGCGCGTTCGAACGCGCTGTAAAACGGGCAAGTGTGAACTGAGGGTAAAGCTTGTAAAAAAGCGGGATCTTGAAATAGGGGCCACTTAATATGGTGGATTTGGTGATCTCTGTAATGGAGACACCCCTTTGCTTGGTTTTCCTTCCTTTGAGGGATATCTGGCTTTCATTGTGTTGTAGACCCAATACCGGGGCTCCACATTTATTTTGCATATTACTGATCCAATAGCATGGAAGCCGTCTCATCGACACTCAGCAGTGTGGTGGAGAGTGGCTCCTGCTACACTAAGGCTGGGTTCTCATCACCTTTTTACCATCCGTTTAATGGATATAAAAAAAACATATGTTAACTGATGCCATGCAGGGGCATCCGTTCACAACAGAATTCCAGTGTAAAATTTATAGATAGATAGAGATATATATATATATATATATATTTTTATATAATGGACTCTGCAGGATACAAAAGCGTGGTGTGCTACACTTTTGTTTTCCCCCAACTTATACCTTAACCCTGGGAACACACTTCACGTGTTCCCAGGGTGCGCATATGACGTGCACTTCTGCCGCGAAGTGGCTGTTTTATGGAAGCGCGCGTCATATGCGCGCTCCCATAATAGAATATGGGTTGGATCGCGCGTGCTGGCGCGCTATAGTCACGGCAGCCGACACGATCGCGTAGGGCGTTTTACAGCGAGGTCGTCCGCGCTGTAAAACGCCGACATGTGAACCATGCACATAGGGATGCATGGCTTTTCACATGTTGAGCATTTTTCAGCGCGTATGAACGCGCTGAAAAACGCTCAGGTGTGTTCCCAGGGTAAACTGATGGCAAAAACATGATGTGAACCCACCCTTGCCAGCATGTTTGGCTCAGCTGCTCCTGCTGCATTCAGCGCCCACATCGAAGTTCTGTACAGGGATGTCCAATGTGATGTGGGCAGTACCAAGCTGGGGGAGGGCGGCGCTCACCTACAGAGGCTTATATCAAATTCCACCAACGTCTATAAAAGTAGGCCAGTGGGGCAACACGCAAAGGAACCTCCTCGTTGGTTTGTCCTGGGTATTTTGTGTATTCGAAATAGGTGATGCCTTTGCCTTCCAACTATTATTCCTATTTCCACTCAGTAATTTTCGTGAGCATATTCAGGCTCCATTCACACGTCCGCAAATTCTGTTCTGCATTTTGCGGAACGGAATTGCGGACCCATTCATTTCAATGGGGGACAGACGATGTCCCGCCCGGGTCCGCAATAGCAGATCCGCACTTCAGGGTCCGCAATCGCGTTCCCGAAAAATATAGAATATGTCCTATTCTTGTCCGCAATTGCGGACAAGAAAAGGCATTTTCTATGAGAGTGCCAGCGATGTGTGGTCCGCAAAATGCGAAACGCACATTGCCGGTGTCCGTGTTTTGCGGATCCATGGATCCGCAAAACACACACGGACGTGTGAATGTAGCCTTATACGTATAGATAGCAGTCATTATCCTGGGTCAAGATTTAAGTGGATGAATTTTGTATTACAGTCACCATCCTGGGACAGGCTCTAATATAATATGTATGTGTGTGTGTGTGTATATATATATATTTAATGTACATAACCTCATAGTGAGTCATCGCTAAAAGTTTAGTTTTAGCTTCTTTTTTTATTTTACAACATTCCTGCCTGTCAGAAAAACATGGGGTCCTGGAAAACCCCTTTAAACGGAATCTGTCATCAGATAATGACCTATTGATTAAATCATGTCTTTGTTAAACATTTAAAGGGGTCGTCTCACTCCAGCAAACGGAATTTATTATGTAGAGAAAGTTACTACAAGGCACTTACTAATGTATTGTGATTGTCCATGTTGCCTCCTTTGCTGGCTGGATTCATTTTTCCATCACATTATGCACTGCTCGTTTCCATGGTTACGACCACCCGGCAACCCATCAGCAGTGGCCGTGCTTGTACACTAGGAAAAGGCGCCGACCTCTCTGGTGGCTGGGACCGTGGGAGAGCACATAAGCTGGTACTTTTGCCTATAGCGTGCAAGCACGACCACTGCTGGATTGTACGGTGGTCGCAGCCCCTGGATACAAGCAGTGCATATGTGATGGAAAAATGAATCAAGCCAATAAAGGAGGCAATATGGATACAATTGCCTTGTATTCACTTTGTCTACATGATAAATGCAATTTGCTGACTTGAAACAACCCCTTTTTGGTGGTTATTTAAAAAAAAAAAATGCAGTTTTCACACTGGCTGTAAGGCCTCTTTCACACGGGCGTCACGTTTGACGCCCGGATAAGAGGCGAGTGCGTTGCGGGAAAATGCGCGATTTTTCCGCACGAGTGCAAAGCGTTTTAATGCGTTTTGCACACGCGTGGGAAAAATCGGCATGTTTGGTACCCAGACCCGAACCCGGACTTCATCACTGAAGTCCGGTTTCGGGTTGAGTATTCTGTAGATTTTATTATTTTCCCTTATAACATGGTTATAAGGGAAAATAATAGCATTCTCAGTACAGAATGCTTTGTAAAATGTGGATTAAGGGGTTAAAAATAAAAAAAATTAACTCACCTTATCCACTTGATCGCGTAGTTGCCGATCTCTTCTGTCTTCTTAAAGAATTAGCTGCCATCTAAAGGACCTGTGGTGACGTCACCGAGCTCATCACATGGTCCAATCACATGGTCCATCACCATGGTGATGGACCATGTGATGTGACGTCACCACAGGTCCTTTAGATGGCAGCTAATGCTTGAAGAAGACAGAAGAGATCGGCAACTACGCGATCAAGTGGATAAGGTGAGTTAATTTTTTTTATTTTTAACCCCTTAATCCACATTTTACAAAGCATTCTGTTATGAGAATGCTATTATTTTCCCTTATAACCCATAAACGGATCCGGTTGTATTATGTCTTCTATAGCCATGACGGATCCGTCTTGAACACCATTGAAAGTCAATGGGGGATGGATCCATTTTCTATTGTGTCAGAGAAAACGGATCCGCCTTGACACACAATGTAAGTCAATGGAGATGGATCAGTTTTCTCTGACACAATAGAAAACGGATCCGTCCCCCGTCTTCCTCCGCACCCGTCTGTGATGGGGACGCACCCAAACAAAATGGAATGCATTGTGGTGCATTCCTTTTCGTTCAGTTCAGTTTTGTCCCCATTGACAATGAATGGGGACAAAACTGAAGCGTTTTCTTTCGCTATTGAGATCCTATTGCGGATCTCAATAGCGGAATGTGAAAGTAGCCTTAGGCCTCTTTCACACTTGCATTCTGAGGATCCGGCGGGCACTTCCGTCCCGCCGGATCCGTCAGAACGCAAGTCGCCTGAAAGCATTAGAAGACTGATCACGATCCTGATCAGTCTTCGAAATGCTTTCACTTTACCATGGCAGCCAGGACGCTTCTGAAGTCCTGGCTGCCATGGTACTCCGCAGCAGTGTACTTACCTGCGATGCGGCCGCCGGGCGCACCTTCATGACGTCACAGGTCCCTGCGGTGCATAGATCAATGCGCCCGGACCTGTGACATCATGAAGGAGCGCCCAGAGGTCGCAGCGTAGGTAAATAAACTGCTGCGGAGTACTTACCATGGCTGCCAGGACTTCAGTAGCGTCCTGGATGCCATGGTAACCGATTGGAGCCCCAGCTTACACTGCGGCCCCGATCGGAACTGCTGCTGCGCATGCGCAGAGCTAAACGTCGGATACGGCAATGCGCCGAAACGACGTTTAGCTTAATTCTGGATCCGGATTAATGCACTTCAATGGGCATTAATTCCGGATCCGGCATTACGGCATGTCTTTCGGATTTTTGGACGGAGACAAATCCGCAGCATGCTGCGGTTTTGTCAACGTCCAAAAAACGTTCACATACTGAACGGAAGACATCCTGATGCATCCTGGACGGATTTCTCTCCATTCAGAATGCATTAGGATAATCCTGATCAGTATCTTTCCGTCCTAGAGCCCCGAGGACGGAACTCTAGGACGGAAAGCAAAAACGCATATGTGAAAGGGGCCTTAGTTGCCCATAGCAACCAATCAAATTTTTTGTCTGCATCTGATCTGCATACTTTGCAGATCGGATGTGGGCCCATTCACTTGAATGGGGCTGCAAAAAATGCAGACAGCACACTGTATGCTGACCGAATCCAGAAGTCTATTCCGCGGCCACGCAAAAAATAAACCATGTCCTATTTTTGTCTGTTTTACAGAGGAAAGGATGTTCCGTTCTGCAAATTGCGTAACGTACACAGCCGGTATCCATGTTTTGTGGAACCGCAATTTGCGGACTGCAAAAACACCAATGGTCATGTGGATGAGCCCTTAATCTGATTGGTTGATATGGACAACTAAGCCAGTTTTCCTTTGCACCAGTTTTGATAAATGTTCCCAGGAGTCTTCTCCTCTTTTTGAATTCACTCCTGGTTTTCCCTTCAAAAACTGCATCTATGAACCTGAATACAATCACCTAGTCTAGGCTGCCCATAGACATTCAGGTTTTGATGCAGTTTTTGAAGCTGAAACCAAGAGTGGAATCAGAAAAGAGAAGTAGAATCTCTCCCTTCTACTTTCCCTCACGTTACAATCCACACCTGATTTTGGCTTCAAATCTGCATGATTAAAAACCTGGAAAATCCAGGAGAAAGACCTGAACTTGTACAGGAGTCCTGATGAATGTTTAGGCAGCCAGGTCTTGCATCTGTACAGACAGGGCAGGAGAGAAAGCTGCTGTCAAATTTTGGAATAGTCTTTGAACTTTGGTCTGAGGAACGGGCTGAGTCATCCTGACCCTGGTTTTGATTAGTGACATGCCGGTGGGTGTAGAAGCTCCTCCATGCAGGATTGGTTAGTTAGAGGAGGAAGTATGCCAGGCCCCAGCCTCCCTCTTCCTGACACATCTGAAGCTATCTGAACATCACCCACACTCTCCTGTCTCTCTGCTCACCATGTCTTTCATCCCGGTAGACCCAGACTCTGATTTTCCCATCCAGAATTTGCCGTATGGGATTTTCTCTACAGAAGATGAGGTTGGTATTGGTGCTGTGCAATGATGATTATTAATGACTGATTATTTTTGCAGTGATAACTTTAAGAATTTCCTTGGTATCATACAAAAATAATGAACCTCAATAATGTTTGGGTTTTTGAAGTGTTCCTTAGGGATTTGTATTCTATGTAATTGTCTATTCTGCCTTCATTAACCCAAGAGAACAAAAGGTACTGAATAGTAGCCATGTATGAATGCTATTACCAGTGACGTTATACGCAGAGGTTTATAACTAGTGTTGAGCGAACTTGTTTTTTAAGTTCTGCATCCAAAGTTCGGGTTCGGGTTATCGAAGAATCCCGTTATGGATTCCGAAATCCGTTATGGTCCGTGGTAGCGGAATCCATAACGGGTTTCTAAGATAACCCGAACCCGAACTTTGGATGCAGAACTTAAAACACAAGTTCGCTCAACCCTATTTATAACTAGAGTTGAGCGAACTTGTATGTTATGGATAGCGGAATCCATAAAGGGATTCTTCGAGAACCCGAACCCGAACTTTGGATGCAGAACTTAAAACACAAGTTCGCTCAACACTATTTATAACCACTTAGGGTGCACTCACGCACTGCCGATTATGTTGCAGAATTTTCCGTGACTAAAAATCAATTCCATTCATTTTAATGGGGCAACAAGCTCATGGATTTCCGCAAACCCTATTCAGGTGACTGGAACAGATTTTCTGTGCCGGAAAATTATGTAACAAAATGCGTAGCGTGTGAAGGCCCCCTAGGGCAACCTGTTTCCGAATACATCCTTTTTTCTGTGCAGATTCCCAGCAAAGTGTATGAGATTGCAAAAATCTCATGCACACTTTGCAGATTTTTTCCGTTCGAAAATTTACCTGCATTGTGGTTTTCAAATTTAATAGCATGTCAATTATGTTTTCAGTTTTAGCGACAGATTTCACCGTTTTCCATGAAAGGGTGAGATCTGCGGCAAAACTGCATCAAATCCGCAACTAGAAATTGAGGATATTGGTGTGGATATGCTGCAGAAACGCACAAAAATCCGCATGGAAATTTATATGGATACGGTCGTGTGAAGGTAGCCTATAGATGAGATTATTTTTTTTTTCATCCCATTGCTGCTACTGTAAATGTAGCAGATTTTCCATATTGTGGAAAACCTGCGATGTATACGGTGTGGCTGTACCATTGGGAGCAGAATCTTTTAGCCGGATCCATTTGAAAGGCCAAAGAAATAATAGTCCCTGCTACTTCCCTGCATCCAAGCAGCAGCCTGCAGAATAAAGGCATAGTATTAGGCCAAGTGTCCACGAGTGCGGGTGAACGCACGTAAGATCCGCACAAATTTCCATGCGGATTTTTGTGCGGATCTTGCGTGTGTTCACCCGCACTCGTGGACACTTGGCCTAATACTATGCCTTTATTCTGCAGGCTGCTGCTTGGATGCAGGGAAGTAGCAGGGACTATTATTTCTTTGGCCTTTCAAATGGATCCGGCTAAAAGATTCTGCTCCCAATGGTACAGCCACACCGTATACATCGCAGGTTTTCCACAATATGGAAAATCTGCTACATTTACAGTAGCAGCAATGGGATGAAAAAAAAAAAATCTCATCTATAGGCTACCTTCACACGACCGTATGAATGGGTCCGCATCTGCAGAGCGGCTGCAGTCCCATTCACTTCAATAGGGCCTCAAAAGATACGGACAGCACACAGTGTGCTGTCCACATCCGTAGTTCTGTTCCGCGGCACCGCAAAAAATATTCAGCATGTCCTATTCCTGTCCGCAAGAATAGGCATTTCTATATAGTGCCGGCCCTGCGCGTTCCTGGTTTCTGTGTTTTGCGGATCCGCAATTTGCTGGCCTAGAAACGGCACAGTCGTGTGAGTGTACTCCTATGCTGTGGAAACTTTCCACAATGGAATCCACATCCATATAACATGACATGAGATTTAAAGGGTAGGTTCAAAGAGAGTGTTTTGGAGGATGTTTAGAGGCAGATTTTCTTGCAGGTTTTTCAGCCAAAGGCAGAGTTGGATCCAGCGGGAAGGAGATGTTTAGGCGTATTTCTGATTCCTTTAAAATTCACTTCTGGCTTTAGCTAAGAGGAAAATCCGGCTCAAATCATTCTCCAAAAATCTATGTGTGAATCTGCCCTAAATCTGCAGTCAAATCCATGGCAAAATCCACATATGTCAGATTTTGCCATGGATTCGTGGCAGATTTTCTGTAACAAAATACACCACATGTGGCATGTACCTTATGATTAGGGTTACTTCAGGTCACACGACCAATACATGTTTGCCATTTGTCTGTGACTTGCGGATCCGCAAAAAAAACGGATGAAGTTCCGTATGGCATCCGTTATTTTTGCGGATCCATTGTAATAATGCCTATCCTTGTCCGCAAACTATTAAAAAATAGGACATGCTCTATTTTTTTGCGGAACGGAAAAACGGACATACGGAAATGGAATGCACACGGAGTACCCTCCGTTTTTTTTGTGGACCCATTGAAATGAATGGTTCCGCATATGGTCTGCAAAAAAAACCGGAACGGACACAGAAAGAAAATACGTTCGTGTTCATGAAGCCAAATTTAT
Organism: Bufotes viridis; assembly: GCA_033119425.1. Lineage (NCBI taxonomy): Eukaryota > Metazoa > Chordata > Amphibia > Anura > Bufonidae > Bufotes > Bufotes viridis. The sequence continues at coordinate 77,597,777 of CM065590.1, read as the reverse complement.
ACAAGAAATCTTCAGAACTCTGAAAACCTGTCCACGCATGTCTATTTTATGTCTCATTCACACGTCAGTGTTTGGTCAGTGGTTTCTATCAGTGATTGTGAGCCAAAACCTCTTAGTCACTGATAGAAACACTGAGGTGTGAATGAGGCTTTATTTAGAGTGAGAATGGGTTTAATTTTCACTGTAGTCCTTATTCCTATTTGAGACCACTAGAGGGCACTCCAATACCAATAATGTGAGCAAAAGGAAAAAAAAAATACATTTTCTGTATACCATCATGACATGCAGGGGCGCAAGAACCATATAGGCAAAGGAGCCTGCCACCCTCTTAAAGGGGTTTCCAGGATTCATAGATTGATGACCTATTCTCAGGATAAGTTATCAGTACTTATCATTGGGGGTCTGACTTCCAGTATCCCCATCAATCAGCTGTTTGAATAGGCTGTGTTGCTCCAGTCTCTTCCTAGGCCAGTAACATCACATTAATTGGTCGCACGGCCTAGGCACAGCTCAGTCCCATTCACTTCATACTCCTTTGCCCTGCACTGAATCGCGCAGGACATAGGCATTTTGTTGGAGATCCGGCGACGTACCGAGCTCTCCATAGGGACTGCTTGCCATTGTAAGCAAAAAAGCCCTTGCCTTGCGCAATACAACGCAGGGCAAGGGAGATCATTGGAGCATTAAATGCTCGATGCTCATCTCAGAGGGGCTGTCTGGGTAAAGAAGGTGATATGTCCGGGGCTTGTCCGACAGGCTGGTCCGGCAGCACGCTGTGTTTTTTGTGCAGCCACCTGTTTACCATGCTGTGGCCCCCAGCACATGTGTGTAAGCGTTAGTACGGAACCGGCAGGCTGTTCCCCTGACGGACAAGCCTAACGCCTTATGTTTTCCCTTCTCATGTGCATAACCTTACATTTATATAATTGTGATTTTTATTTTTTCGTTGTTCTTTATAATAATATTCAAAGACATATTAAAACACACTTATCCCTCTTTTTTTTGGCAGCCAAAACATCGGATTGGTGTGGCTATTGGGGAGCAAATTCTGGATCTGAGTGTCATCAGCCACTTATTTAATGGCCCTTACTTATCGGGAAAACAAGATGTATTTCATGAGGTATTGTATGTATAAGTTATGTTATCCATCTGTCAGCTTGAATGTTGGGCAGGCTTCACATGTCTGTGTGTTGGCCATGTTATCTGTCTGTATTACTTGGATATGTCATGGCGAAATCATGGGTTAACTCAAACTCCCAACATCATAGGGATCTTTGCAGCTGTGAGTTTGGGTTAGTTAACCTATGGTTGGGCCACGACATATCTGATTAATACAAATATGTGAATCCGGCTTAAAGGGAACATGTCACCATGAAAATGTGTAACACCCCGGGGTGGTATTACTATTCTTTCACTCTGCTACTGTCTGTTATTGCTAACTCCTATGTCATCTGTGTGTTTATTTCCAGGTCTTTTACAAGTGCGCATTGATATTACTGTTATGTAACTGTAATATCAATATGTTCATGTAATATGCCTGATTCACCAGCAGGTGGCAGCATATATGATAGAGCAGGCATGCTCAACCTGCGGCCCTCCAGCTGTTGCAAAACTACAACTCCCAGCATGCCCGAAAAGCCTACAGCTATCAGCCTACAGCAAGGCATTGTGGGAGTTGTAGTTTTACAACAGCTGGAGGGCCGCAGGTTGAGCATGCCTGTGATAGAGGGACAGATACTTAGATAGAATGGAACTCACCATTCCATTCTCCCCCCTTTTGGGCAGAAGTGGGCCAGTACTACTTCCTACCAGAAGGAAGGGTGGCAGTTCTAGTTGATTCCAGTTTAGACTCCATATTGGAGCTCAGAAGACATGAAAGATATAGCAGCCAGAGGAAAGTGTTCCTTGGTGCCAAAAGATATGGCAGCCAGAGGAAAGTGTTCTTCGGCAGAAGCAGGAGCCACAAAAGGGAAGTAGCTTGTAGAGCACCCAGGCCCCAAGCTAATTTACTTAACTGAGTGTCAGAAGGGGGATAAAAGTCGAAGGCACCCCAATCCAAGAATAGCAGAACCGACCAAAAGTCCAGTAACCAGACCCAAGCAGAGTTTAGCACAGCAGAGAGAAAGAAAGCAGAGTCATTATTCATGCCTGTCAGCCCAGCAGAGAAAGCAGAGTTACCAAGTGTGCCTGCCAGTTTATGCCAAAGCCTGCTGGAACCAAGAGAAAGCCTGAATGTAAGAAAAGCCTGACTATTGTCTGGAATCAAGTTTACCCAAGTAAAGCTGCTGTTAAAGTTTACCAAGGTCTGGACTCCAGTTATTCTTCATCCCCTAACTCAACTATTCCCCTTTACTTGCCTCAGAGCCTAAGCCTGGGGTCCCGCTGTATCTAGGTACTGTAACACATAGAAACTATTAAGGGCCGCTCCACACCACTTAGCATTCCACTAAACCAGGGATGTGATAGGGCCCTGGGGGGCGGCGTTTTGCAAATGCATTGTAAGCTACAGTACAGGAATCGTATTATAGAGCAGGAAAAGCTGAGCAGGTTGCTATATAGTTTTGTGGAAAAATATTCAGTATAACTTATCTATTCATTGAAATTCTTGCTCATTCTGGGCTTTAAAGTCCAGGAGGCAGACCTATCAGTGATTGACAGCTCTCTCTCTATACACATGTAATATGTAATGCTCCAGAGTGGCATTACCACCTTTGTTGGGCCCCCACTATCTCCTATGGTGCATCCTTTGTCATCTTGAATATGTATTGCCATGTTCTGCATTATGTGCATATGTATTTCCCTGTAATGTTATGTTAAAGGTGTAATGTGCCTGGTTCACCAGCAGATGGCGGCAATCATAGCAGAGCTAGTTTCCCTGGAGTGGAACCTTCTGTCCATTCCAGCCCTCTCTAGAGAGGGAGGAGTTTAGCTATTGAAAGTCAGTCTAGCCTACCCCTGCCTGCGAGTTCTACATGGTTGCTTGTCCCATCCTGGGCTTGCATTGCCTAAAGCCAAGCTAAGAGAGCTTGATGCCAGGAAGAAAGATTAATAGGACTAAAGTAAGAGACAGACTACAGACAGCTAAGCTCAAAGCAGAAGAGGAAAAAGTCCTAGTTAAGCCAGCTAATACAGCAGAGCTGAAAGAGTTCAGATGTAGCAGGGCCGAATGTGTTTGCATGTTAGATTTAATGCCAAAGTCTGCTGATGACCAAGATAAAGCTGGAAGATTGTTTTCTAATAAAAGTTTATTCAATTAAAGCTGTGTTCAACATTACTACAAGTCTGGACTCAAGTTATTCTACCAATTCCTCAACTCTTAACCCATTTTGCACTGCTTCGTCCGACCATGTCTGGGATCCAATGATATCCAGGTAGGAGCACTGTGACAAGTGCTAAAGCCACTCATAAGGGACACTCTAGGTAACCCTTACACCACTCTGGCAATCCTACACCTGGGTAACAACACCATCTACTTAAAGGGGACTCCAGGTCCTCGTTGCTTAAATGCAACTGGCCTCACGACAGCTTGCTTTAACAGAGGGACATGCAGTGTTCTGGGCCGCAGGGGCAACACGTGAGGTGACGGTGGGCTGATGGGGGTAGTAGTTCTCATTTCATGGTTAACAGAGCCTCCCTGGGCCGGCAGTGCAGTGGATGAGAAGACAGCACAAAATCCTCCAGGGCACTCTCTATTGCAGTGAAATCCAGCCAGATGGAAGTTGAGGTGCCCTTGATGGTAGTGGATATGCTTTGGGTGCTTTGGTGGCTGGGCCCCTGTGTTCATGATGCAGCACCGTAAGGTGCAAATGTTGAGAGTTGTAGAAAGGATGAGGAGTCAGTTGTAGTAAAAAACAATTGAACTTTTACTGAATCAATAGTCTCAGGACAGTTGTTACAGTTCATGAATATAGCAATAATCCAGATTGGTTGGTTGGTTCGGCAGGAATTCCTTAATACAGGTCTGGCAATTGTCAGTTAAGGAGTTCTCTTAATACGGTTATTCTACAGGCAAATAATTAGTAAATTTGCACAAAGTCCACTTTCTAGCACTCAGATACTGAATATAAAGATTTCCTTTATGTTGAGCAATCCAATAAGGGAGTTCTACCTTGTGGCAGGCAAACTCTCTGCTACATTATTTGATGCAGGATGCTCTCCTGAAATATTCAGGTTCACTATGTTCCCAAAAGGCATTAAGTGAAAAGAGGACAATTCTGCGCACTAATTATCCAGTTGTGTCCAGGTACCTTTAGGTTCCTCCAGGTCACTAGTGCTTGTGAAGTCCCTTGGCTAGACTCAGCTCTAATCTTCACTAGACTTGCTTTATATTCAGACATAGACTTCTGTCTTGTGCTGGGCTGCTGTGACTCTTTGGTCTGTCATCTCCAGGCTCGATCAGGGCCCAGAGGAAAAAAATGCAGCTACACCATGGGCTGAGCCTGTCCTCCTTCATACACTTCCTTCTCCTCTCTCTTTCCTTTTTAGACTGAATTCACTCCCTGCCTACTCTTAGCAAACCCCAAGCTACAAATAATATGTGGTGCCACCTACGGGCGAATAGTGGTAATGACAATGCCAGCCTGGGACACTGCATACATATATCGTTAAAACCTCTTACGTGGTAAGGGATCCCCCCAGACGTTGAGAATAAGGGTGTTGCACACATTCATAGAGGGAAGGCTGTCAATCACTGATGGCTTTGCCTCCTGGACTTCAAAGCCCAGAATGAGCAGGAATGTGAATGAAAAAATTACAAGTTTTACTGAATCTTTTCTCACAAAACCATGTAGCGACCTGCTCAGCTCATCAGTCCAAGAGTTCAGCTTGGGACCCCCTTACCTTAGTGCTTTGTGGCCAGGGCAGGGAAGCACATAGCCATGTTTTTTGTCCACATCCGTTCTGCATGTTTTGCGGGTCGGATGCTGACCCATTCACTTCAAAGGGGCTGCAAAAGATGCGGACAGAACATAATGCTGTATCGTCATTCTGCAGCCTTGTGAAAAAATAGAACATGACGTATTCTTGTAGTTTTTGTGGACAAGGATAGGACAGAATGTTGGTATGCATGTTTTGCGGATTCGCAATTTGCGGACCGCAAAAACACCAACGGTCGTGTGCATAGGCTTTTATTTGACAGTTCTTTTTTTAATTATGGTATTCTCCTCTAACAGCACTGTTCTAGTAGATTTTGAGCAGAATATAGTAATATGGTTCTGTATTGTACAATTCAAAGGAGTTTTCCTATACTGTATAAGGGGACACTTACCAATTACTACTTATGGGGTCCCTATTCCTTCTCACCAGCATCTCTGAGGTGAGGAGGACTTGAAATGCAGCAGCTGATAATGTCCACTGCCACTCCAGACACATCAGGAGCGGTCCTCTTTAAGAACATACTTGTATTGAGGATGACTTCTAATGGTATGTGAGTATTGTTTGTGCTGTTCTGAATCCATTCTGTCTCATCATAGCCAACCCTCAACAGTTTTATGGCCCTTGGGCGCAATGCGTGGAGAGAGGTTCGGCAAACGCTTCAACAGCTGCTATCGGCAACGGAGCCCACCCTCAGAGACAGCAGGGAGCTGCGTGCCCGGTGAGTGCCCTGTGGATTCTGTATGGTTCTACATCCCTTTTTGACTCTCCTATCAATCACAGTGGAGAGCTGTTTACCCAATGTTTAGGGTCATTCACCTCAATTATATATGTGACAGCCACACTGCTATTGATATGATGGACTTTTACAAGCAGCCATGCTTTCTATCCGCCTTTGTAAATTGCTGTACAGATGTAGTGGAGCCAGGGGTGCACCTAGCCTTTCTGCTGCCTGAGGCGAAAAACTAAAACGATGCCCCCCACCCCGCCAATTCCTTAACCTAACCCCTTTGCCACAATGAAAGCGCTCATTGCCCGTGGCCCTTCTGCTGCCCCCCTCATGCCCTTACCTGGTGCTGCCTGAGGCGGTCTCCTCCCCTGGCCCCATTGGTGGTGCACCCTTGAGTAGAGCTGATTTTTATTTTTTTTGTTTTTTCTGGGGCCGCATTGTTCTTGCATAACTTCAAGGCCTGTAAAGCTGGTCCCACCCATGAAACACCTGTCGACTGAACCCACCAGCCTAGTGTACATGTTATCTGAAGAGAGAAACCACCACTGCCAGACACCCCTTTCATCTCTCTGAAAACAAAAGGATTGGATGGTGTTAAAAGCCAATGTTGGTGGGGAGAGAAATATGGGAGACTCCTATACACATTAGACTCCTATACACTTAAAAAACAAACAAAAAAAACCAACATACACCTGTTCACGGCTACTCCATTTCAATGATGAGGGTTCTGTCCCTGCTGCATCTAGACCAGGAGTTTGATGTCCTGTCTGTGGTCACATGTGCCGCTGCAGCCATTCACTGCCTCAGCGGTGATTTGTCCCTGAGCAGCACTCTATTGAGCCTCTGAGGTCATGTGCCTCTTTGGGAAGCGTCACCGCTGAGGCCAGTGAAAGGCTGCAGTGGTGTACATGACCCCAGACAGGGCATTTAGCTTCCGGCCCACAGGAGATTGAAAGCAGCAGGGACGTGTCCTCCTCAGTGCTGGAACAGAGTGCCAAGAGCAGATGAGTGGGTTTCTTCATTTATGTTAAAAACTTTCCAGGGAATCTGTACACTTTTCATACCCCTAATAAAAAAAAGACTAAACCGAGACAACGGTAGCATTCAAATACCAGTTCACCCACATGCTGGGGAAAATTTGCGCACATAACTTGACATGCAGTGCACATTGTAAATCTGTAGCATATCAAGGTATGTTCTATGCAGTGCAGAAGGTGAAATCTGAAGCAAGTCCGCAGCATTTCCACTGTGAAGCTGTCAGGAGGCGTGGCCCTGACCGCGAAGCTGTCAGGAGGCGTGACCCTGACCGCGAAGCTGTCAGGAGGCGTGGCCCTGACCGCGAAGCTGTCAGGAGGCGTGACCCTGACCGCGAAGCTGTCAGGAGGCGTGGCCCTGACCGCGAAGCTGTCAGGAGGCGTGGCCCTGACCGCGAAGCTGTCAGGAGGCGTGGCCCTGACCGCGAAGCTGTCAGGAGGCGTGGCCCTGACCGCGACGCTCTCAGGAGGCGTGGCCCTGACTGTAAAGACGACCATTCACATGAAATACTTGCAGCCAATCACAAGCTGTAGGGTCACATGGTACAGAACCTCATCACAGGAGGCAGGGTGAAGCACCAGAAATGCATTAGAGAGCACCGAGGGTGGTGAATATAATGTCTGGGGTTTTGTTTTGTCACTAGGCTATTTGCGAGCAAATCTGCACCAAAATTTGCACAATTTGGTGTGGTTTTGCCACTGTGGAAATTTACAACAGCAATTCTTTACTGTACATGAACTTTCCATTGTGTTTAGGTATTTATTATTCATATCAGATTCATAAAACTTTTTTTTTTCCATTTCAGAGCATTTGTTCCACAGTCAAAGGCGAAGCTTCATCTGCCAGCAGATATTGGTACGTACTGCCAACACGGACGCTGAAGTATATACACAGAAGCAGCATGCAAATGTTATTCATCTATTTACATTCTGAAACAAGACATCTATGAATAATAATAACGGCCATGTATATAATCATATATATATAAGTCCTCCATGATTGGTTATTGACATTCCCAAACAATAATAATAAAAAAAAATTATGTAAGTAATTATTGCCTAAATAGAGAAATAAATAAAGAATGATAGCCGTAGTCATAACATCAGTCATAATTCACCATATAGTTATACAATCCCCATGATTACCCATACTTAAATAAAAAATAAACCAACAATAAACATACATGAATAAATATTAATTCCAAAAAAATGAATAAAAATGTATACGTTTTTCAATCATTTACTGAATACCCTATCAATTAAAATAAGTCGTGATAAGATCCAAAAAACGCAGTGACATCATTTTGGAGGCAGAGCACTACATCTCCCATAGAGAGAGATGAGACATCTAGCGGCCATCGGGACATGGAGGAGCAGCCTGGCACCAGGACCCCTAACTGTCTCCAGGACAACACTGAGTAAGAGCACCATTTGGGGTCTTTAGATAAGCGGACATCTATCACATCTTGAACTAATTGAATTCCTTCAGACCAGTAGGAGCTAATCACTGGGCAGGTCCAAAAAAACCATGATAAAGGGAAGACCTCCAACCGGTATCCAGAGAGTGCAGGAGCTCTGGAGCATGATACCCATGTGTCAGAATCTTAAATTGATTCTCTCTATAAGAACTTGCACGTGCCCTAGCTAGCCCATGTGGTTCGCCAAAACTCTGGAGGGGACTCCCTATGTAGCCAATCTTCCCATTTTTCCATGTAGAGGTGTTTAAAATCGGCTGGATACACAGAGGCCAATAATAGCTGATATATATCTGAAATTAGTCCCCTGGATGAGGGGCCTCGAAGACAAACCCGCTTAAAAGCTGCGATTTTCTTATCGTCATGGGATGCGGAACAAGACGGATCCATCGTGACCCACAAGTCAATGGGGACGGATCCGTTTAACTCTGACACAATAGAAAACGGATCTGTCCCCCATTAACTTACAGTCGTTTTTCCAGAGGTATAGAGATGTAAGCGGAGTTCTGTATGTCTTTAAACTGCTCCGTGTTGTGTGAACCTGGCCTATAAACGGAATCCATTTGCATAGTGAGATGGCTCAACAACCTCATTATTACCGCCATTACCATTTGGCTCATGGCCGTCATTTTATTCCCGTACCGCAGAGCTCTGGGTATAATATAGAATCAGCAATCTAAAATGGGAAATGCTTCTTGTTGTCTGCAGTCTTGCCTAATGGCCATTTTTATTGGGCAGCATCCGCTTGGTTAGATGAATCGCCTCGCAGCTTTCAGGGAAATGTCTTCTCTGCACTTTATTTCTTCAGAGCCCTATCTCAAGGTGACAGAAATGGCCGATTCGTCTCCTCAGCTGTTTCAGTGCACTGTGCAGCGTTAACACGGTTTGATGTTTGCCTTGCAGGGGATTACACCGACTTCTATTCCTCTAGGCATCACGCTACTAATGTGGGTGTAATGTTCAGAGGGAAGGAGAACGCGCTGATGCCGAACTGGTGAGCTGAAGTTAACTATTTGTATCGGGTTCGTTGTTTGTCATTGTCATTTATTGATCTAAACGTTGGTTCTTTCTAAGGCCCCTTGCAGACGAGCGTGTCCGGATTATTAGCGGATGCGTTCAGTGAAAACTGCGCGATTTTGCAAACAAAGTAATTCAGTTGTTCGGTTTTTATCATGCGATTTACTGCGTTTTGCACGCGCATGATAAAAACTGAATGTGTACAAACAACATCTCTTAGCAACCATCCGTGAAAATCGCATCGCATCCGCACTTGCTTGCGGATGCGATGCGATTTTCACACCTCCCCATTCACTTCTGTGGGGGCAGCATTGCGTGAAAATCGCAGAATATAGAACCTGCTGCGATTTTTCACGCAATGCAAAAGTGATGTGTAAAATCCACCGCTCATGTACACAGACCCATTTAGATGAATGGGTCCGGATTCCGTGAGATGATGAATGGGTCCGGATTCTGCAAGGGGCCTAAGGGTATATTCAAAAGACTGTATTTCTGGGTCTGCATCCGTTCTGCAATTTTGCGGGTGCACACACATCCATAGTTCTGTTTCGCGGCCCCACAAAAAAGATCACGGACAAGGATAGGCATTTCTATCATAGGGCTGGGCGTGTGCGGCTGGTACCCGTGTTTTTGCAGATCCGCAATTTGAGGAATGCAAAACACCAAGACCCCTTTCACAAGAAGATATGGATTGGCTCAGGGTGTGTTCAGTGAAACTCGCACCATTTTGCAGGCAAGTTCAATCAGTTTTGTCTGCGATTCCGTTCAGTTGTTCAGTTTTTTCCACGCGGGTGCAATCCATTTTCATGCGTTTTTCACGTCCGTGAAAAACCTGAAGGTTTACAAACAACATCTCCTAGCAACCATCAGTGAAAAATGGATTTCATCCGGACTGCATCCGGATTACATCCACATGCAATGTGTTTTTAATTCTCACGCAACGCAGAACTGATGCGTGAAAAAAAAATGCTCATGTACACAGACCCATTAAAATGAATGGGTCGGGATTCAGTGCAGGTGCTATGTGTTCATGTCACGCGTCGCACCCTGTGCGGAAAACTCGCTCGTGTGAAAGGGGCCTTAGGAGTCCAGTGGGAGGTTCTAATCAAACATTGAAAGCTATTACTCTATGCACAGTCATAGCTGTGTGGCACCACCCACTGGACTCCTAAGAAAGAAAAGAGATTTAGAAAAATGACACGTTTTACTGAAGCTTTTCCCACAAAACTATATATCAATCTGCTCATCTCCTCCTGTTCTATAACACGCTCCCCACTGCTTGCACAGTATTTCCAAGGTGACATTTCCTTTAGCTTGTGGTATGGATAAAGTGCCAATTAAAATAAAGTTCTACACCTTATTTTTAGAATTTCTGTTCTTGCATAAAGCAGCATTACTGTCCTCTGAGGTACAGCCATAATGGTAAATCAAAATGTATGTCTAACGCATTTTGAATAATCTTGTGTCATGGCATCAGAAAGAAGGAGCTGAGCCCGGCAAGGGGCTCTGTTCAGGTTCATACATAATGGAGGAGATTTATCAGAATTGGTGTAAAGGAAACCTGGCTTATTTGCCCATAGCAACCAATCAGATTCCACTTTTCATTTACCAAAGGGGCTCTGAAAAATCACTGGTGGAATCTGATTGGTTGCTACAGACAACTAGGGCAGTTTTCCTTTACACCTGTTTTGATCAATCCCCCCATAGTTTTTGAGTCCAGTGCAGGGGTGTAGCTATAGGGGAAGCAGGGGAAGTGGTTGCTATAGGACCCAAGCTCAGAAGACCCACCCGGGAGGAGGACTGAAAGATTTTATTGTCAGGACTCAGGGCCCCTAAACAGTATTATACAATGACAGTATATACAGTAACAGTATATACAGTGACATGAAATACAATATATACGTTTAGGAAACAAACGAGCGACTGCTGGGCCTGGTCTGAGAGAGCGATCTTGACTAGCCACAGAAGTGGGGGTTGCATGGGAGGCGGGAATTGTGCAGAAGTTGCTGGGGGTGGGGGGCTTTTCAAAATTTGCTGTGGGGCCCAGTCAGTTCTAGTTACGCCTCTGGTCGAGTGTATTTATTAGCAGGTTGCTTGCTCGCCTCCTCACAGTAATTGATTGGCAGCCTGCTATCAGTTACTGCTAAGAGGGGCAAGGGAAGCAGGGATGCTACTGTACCCAATGCATTGTAGTGATGAGCTATGTGTCTGATGTATTCTTTGACTGCCCCTATTAGCCAAATTGCATAATATTCTGTGGTGCCAGTCTGGCTAATAAGCAAGCAGACCATCACTATACCATGCTGCCCTTACATAGTATAGCGTAATCGACCATCAAATCCACTTTAAAGAGGAGCTCTAACCTCTCCTGACATGTCTGTTGTAGTAACTACTTGCACTCCCCTTATGATAACAATTCTGGGGCATCTATTCCTATGACACTGTGTGACACTGTGTGCCATTACTTTATTATTCCGGCTAGAAGTTATGAATGAATTACTAGCACTCTGCAATGAAGGTCCAGTGAGTTGTTACTAGTTGGGAGAGTGTCCCTGCACGGTCTGACACTGGCAGCACTGGTTAGATGTAAGACTGTGCAGGGGCACACCCCCATATAAACCTGCATTGCAAACTGCTGGCAGTTATTTCAGAACTTCTAGAAGGAATAATAAAGGAATGACACAACCGAGAGGAATAGACGCTCTAGAACTATTGTTACACGGGGAATGCCAGTAGTGGCTAAAACAGACCTGTCAGGAGAGGGGACAGGTTCTCTTTAAGATCAAGGCTGAGCAAAGACTACTGCATAGGAACTGGCAATCCTGCCCAGATGAATTGGAGCTACCTCTGAAGCAGAGAGCGGTATATTGATGATGCACTATATGTTCTGATCACATCATCGCATTGTCTTCAGTCTTCCTCCAGGAAAAATACTGAATGGAAAGCGGTGTTCTCCTTATCAGACTGGTGGTTACCAGATCTGCATATGTACAGTAGTTTTCCACCAATATAGCCCATTATTCTGTTCCCATAGGTTACATCTACCGGTTGGTTATCATGGACGGGCATCATCTGTCGTGGTTTCCGGTACTCCAATTAAAAGACCAAAGGGACAAATAAGGCCAAGTGATGGTAGGTTATTCATGATGTTGTTTCTTTGTTCTCCAAATTTACTAATGTATAAAGAACCAGTCTGCTAAAATATAAGTGAAGGGCATGGTTGTGTACTGTGAGATCATTGATTTCTGTGGAGGACCTGGCTTGCTCTGCATTATACAGCCAACCCATTGATTTCAATGCATACTGTGTAATGCTTAATTTTCCCTGTGGTGGCGCTGGACAAAAAATTGAACACTTAAAGGGGTTGTCCGGTCTAGGATCTAACAACCCTAATGGAACCTCTTCCCAATTGAAAAAAACTATTCTCTCAGTTGCCTGCAGTCCAGCTGTTCCTACGTTACTGCCCCATACCTAGGTGGTTCCAGTCCCCGCTGGACTGGTTATCCCGTGACTGCTACAGTCAGTAGTCACATGTACTAGAACGGCACCGTGATGTGCTATTCTAGCACTTGACTACTTAATTGGGCACAGGGTCTGACCATTGAGGTCCGCTCCTAAGCCAGATTACCCTTTTAAAGGGGTATTCCAAGATTGGATCCCTAAGGCTACTTTCACACTTGCGGTGTGAGGATCCGGCAGTTAGTTCGGTCCCCAAACTACCCGCCGGATCCGTCATACCGCATGACAACTGAAAGCATTTGGAGACGGATCCATCTCACAAATGCATTGCAAGTGCGGATCCGTCTCTCCGTTTTCAGACTGATCCATCTTGATTTTTTTTCACAGTTTTTTTCATGCGCAGACCGGAAGGATGGATCCATCGTTGCGGTATTTGTAATGCCGGCACTAATACAAGTCAATGGGAATTAATGCCAGATCCGGCATTCCGTCATGTGTTCCGGAATTTTAGACGGAGATAATACAGCAGCATGCTGCGGTATTTCCTCCGTCTAAAAAACTTTTACATACTGAACTGAAGACATCCTGATGCATCCTGAAGGGATTTCTCTCCATTCAGAATGCATGGGGATAATACTGATCAGTTTTTTTCCGGCATAGAGCCCCGACGACGGAACTCTGTCGGAAAAGAAAAACGTATCATACTCGCCTGCTCCATTCAGCAATTTTCCGGGGACTGGCTTGTTTACTTCAGGCCGGGGTATAGATGGTTTACATGCATTGCTGCAGCCAATGACTTGCCCCAGAAGTGACGTGTTCTCAAGTGGCACATGACAAAGCAGTGATCTGCCTCTTGGGGACACATCACATCTGAGGCCGTCATTCCAAATATCCTGGTAAGGAATTCTGTATTACTAGAGAGGAAGCGGTCTCGTAGTCAGGACCATGATCGGTGTAGCCATTTTTTGTTTCGGCTTAAAGACCATCCTTTGCACTAGAAGGCCTGTCAAGTTCATGCATTGCGTGGCCACCCCATTGATTTCAATGAGCTCTGTGTTGTTTCTTCATTTTCGGGAGTGTTTCCTCACGGATAATAGCTGGGCTTCTCCTGATATTGATATAGGGAGCAGTCACACGTACCAGTTGTCTCGTGGACCATTGGCAGAGGTGATACTGCCAGGAGTTATCACGTCTTTCCTTTCCTTTTTTGCTTTGCCCCATTGCCTTTGGCTGCATCATAGCTGCCGCTCGGACATGTGACGGCCGATATGTGTAATAGCACCTATAGGGCCATTAACTTTGCATGTGGTGTAAAAGGAATTTCCCAGCTGATCTTCTTTTCTTTCTTGTAGATAAACCACCAATATTTGATGCTAGCAAACTCTTGGATATTGAGCTAGAAATGGTAAGGAGTTTTTACATTTTGATATATGTATGTTACTGCTTCAGTCTTCGTAGCACTCTTGGAGGGACATTTACTAAGGTGTTTACGCTACTATTGTGGCATAAAAAAGTTGTGAAATATGGCACATGACATATTTGCACCATAATTTGTGTCTTTTTGAGCTTCTCGACACTTTTTCAGTGGCAAGAAAAAGTGGCAAGAAAAAGAGTGGGGTTTAGCCCGCCAAATTTACTATAACTTATACCAGATAAGTTAAAGCTGAAATCTATGCCAGCCCCTAACTGGTGTAGACTTCAGTTACTGGCGCATGGACTGCATCTCACTCCAGCGCACAGGTTTCAAGACTGGTTTATGGGAACTCAAGTCTAAATGCCTGTATTTGTGCAGTGCAAAATAACAGTGGAGCCCCAGTTACGGGTCTTCAAGACTGTGGTATACCTCAAAGGAAGGAAAACCGAGCAAAGGGGTGTCCCCATTACAGAGATCACCAGATCCACCATATTAAGTGGCCCCTATGTCAAGATCCGCTCTTTTACAAGCCTTAAGGATGTGATGGGGAAGACCTAAGCCAGTTATGCATCCACAGACAGCTGTTTCGGGATGAACTCTAGTACCTTGTTGGGCCGCCTCCAGCCTAGATACAAGATGAGATATGGGCATGGAGGCATACAGGTTTCGTATGAGGCCCTTCAGCACATTTGTAGATCCTGCCCACTCGTATATTGCTGAAGCTGGTGTCCAAGCTGGTCCAATAAATGCTTGATTGGTGATAAATCTGGTCACTGAGCAGGCCAAGAAAGTGTTTCAATCTGGAGATATTCCTAGAAAACCCATTCTGTGTGTGAGTGAACTTTATCCTGCTGAAAAATGCCAGTATACCCCCCTCCTCAATGAGAGGCAACACATGTGGCCACAGGATGTCCTGCACATATCGCTGAGCTGTTAGTGTCCTGGCAAAATGTCTTTGCCGTGGCATATCTAGCAGTCATCTCACAAAAAGGTACACTACCCAAAAGTAGCCTCTGAGAGCCTTTTTATACGGCAGCAGAAGCACTTTTACATCGTATTATGGCAAAACCCAGTGTCTAATCAGAACACACCTTTAATCATTTACATATCTGCCTAAGACATAATTGCAACAATACTACATTTCTATGCCTCTGTAGTCATGTGTATGCCCTGATAGAAGATGATGGGTGTCTTACTATAGCTCAATACAAGTTGTATGGCGCCACATTTCAGCCATGTTCATGATGTCTAACACATTTTACTAGTATATTGAGCAGTGGTGGGCAAATAGCAGCCCAAAGGGAGCAAGAGATATGGAGTAAGTGAACAGGACAAACAGATTTAGGTGATTGGGGCCACACATTTTGTATCTAAGTGCTGTCCACGGGGATGTGGGATATTCAGAATAATTTGTGCATCTTTAATGGGGACCCTAATACACTATAATGGCTGGAAGTTATCTGTTTAGCGGATTGCACCACTGGCACATGGCCCTGGTGTCTGAAAGAGAAGTGTTTCTGCCACTTTGCCAGTCTCCCGTCCAGTTTTGTTTGAAGGATTCCCTAAATGGCTAGCCTGATTGTAGGGGGTCCCACTGCTCCCACACTCCGTACAGGGCAATGCTGGATAAGAAAGAAAGCATTATACAATGGCCATTCAAATGGCTGATGATAAAGGTTCCCCAGGCTGCTCATAGTAGCGTCTTTCTTGTCAGGCTAAATGTGGACCACAGACCCAACGAAGTCAATGGATCCACAAAAAAAGGATTCAACATGTCATCTGTATTTTGTGGATCCTTGTTTTGTGGTACGGTCATGCGCATGAGGCCAAAACAGTACATTTTAGAGCAGATATCAGAACCAATCGTCCCTTTCCCATTTTGCAAAAAAACCTGAATCAGCAAATGTTCTGGGCTCCTGAAATTAATCGGGAGCCATTTTTTATCTTCTCTTTCACAGGCTTTCTTTGTGGGCCCTGGAAATGATTTGGGAAAACCTATTCCCATTCAGAAAGCTGATGAGCACATCTTTGGCATGGTGCTAATGAATGACTGGAGTGGTAAGACTCTCAGGAGCCATGTATATTGCAGAGACACTTCAGGCTGCCGTCCGTACACATTCAATAGCTGTCGGCTGAACGAGGAATAGCATTTTAACGCATCTCAACCACGCGCTAAGGAAGTATTCCGCAGCAATATCCGCACATAACTTCACATACAGTGTGGCTGGTTAATTTGTGTTGCAGATGTATACCTGATATTTCACCCTTTAAAATGCGTAGGGAGAATTCTGACCCCACAGCATATTCAAGATAATTTTTGCAACAAAATCTGCACCATTTGCTCCGGCCACCATGGCCTTACCATTAGGTGACCCCTTTATTTGCACACACAGCCTGTTGCTGATGCCATTAGGGCTATGCTCAGTCAGTGCCATTGCTTCAGGTTTCCATACAGGTGAACTGAATAACTAGGATATATTAGGCAGCAACTGAATAGTCATTTTTTGAAAATAATGTATTGGAAGAAGGAAAGGACTTGAAAGGACTTAAATTGTGGTGGTTGATGACTGGGTAAGAGCATTTCCAAATCACCAAAAGTGGTCCAACTGGTGAACTGATACCAGGATCATGGGTGACCAAGGCTTATTGGGGAGTCAAGGCTAGCCCATTTGGTCCGATCCCACTGAAGAGCTACTGTAGCACAAGTTGCTGGAGAAGTTACTGCTGGTTATAATAGAAAGATGTCAGGGCACATAAAACATTCCTGCTTGGACTGAGTTCACATCAGTGCTAATCATTTATATTGTTCTGTTTAGTTATAGGAGCAGGGGAATAAAAATAATGGAAGTGCCGGATCCAGCACATAAATAGATAGACCCCATTTATTATAATGAGGTCCGTTGGGTTTCCATTAGGCCTATTTCACGCGAGCGAGTTCCACGCGGTGGAATCGCAGTGTGTGTCAGGGAGAGCACCCGTCCTGACCTCCCAGCACTGATGGGGTTGCATAGCATTATAGTGGTTTACGATGCTATGTAACCCTTACAGTTCTGGAATGTATTGGATAACACTGACAGCATTATGTATAGAATGGTAAATATAGATAGTTTGAACGGCTCTACCTGATGTGAAAAAGGAATGAGGTGCTACTGCTGTGACTCACCCGATCAAATAAAAAAGTATTCTAAAGTAATAGCAGGCAGCACTCTCATCTAGAGACACGTATCTATTTTAATAAAATAATATGTAGTAAAAATCGAGCAAAATAAATAACCCAACATAGGATGGATAATATTAGGCTTAGTTAAGCAGAGTAGTTATCGCAATAAAACAATGTATGATACATACACCAGCAAACAATGGATGTTGAAGCAACCATATGGGAACGGAAATAATCAGCACTTATAATTGCGTTAAAATCTTCAAAAGCACTGCGTGTAACAAAAACAGTCAATCCGCTTTGTTTAAGCGGTTATTCAATAGATCATATAAGAGAGTTCACACTTGTAATTGCTCTCAAGTTTTCAAGTGAACTGCGTCTTGAAGATTTAAATGATAGCTTGGTAATAAAAGTTCTGCAGAGACACTGGGTATAAGGACTTACATAGCGAGGTGGCTACAATTAATCCGCTGTGCTAGAGCGCGGCGTCCCACGTGTTCTTCTGCACTCAGCGGTGCTTACCTCACAGTCCTGATATTTCACCTTACTTGGCTCTCAATGTGTAGACTCTGCCCAGATGGCAATTCAGCGCCCCACGTGTGGTCCGGCGGTAGATGCCGCGCTTGTTCCAAACTGCAGTTAGTGAGTATTCACCTCACCAGATCTCACCCCACGTGACCAGAATAACAATTGATCCCAAGGATGGCAGAGTTGAATGTAACGTAGATGTGAAATCTTGAAGGAGCGCCCCTTATATTTCCTTGGTATCAAAAGTTCCTTAGGTGGTCTTGAGCCCCCAAACTGGCTCAAACGCGTTTCGGGACTGCAGGTCCCTTCCTCAGTAAAGGAAGGGACCTGCACTCCCAAAACGCGTTTGAGCAAGTTTGAGGGCTTAAGACCACCTAAGGAACTTTTGATACCAAAAAAATATAAGGAGCGCTCCTTCAAGATTGATTGAAGCCACCTCGCTATGTAAGTCCTTATACCCAGTGTCTCTGCAAAACTTTTATTACCAAGCTATCATTTAAATCTTCAAGACGCAGTTCACTTGAAAACTTGAGAGCAATTACAAGTGTGAACTCTCTTATATAATCTATTGAATAACCGCTTAAACAAAGCGGATTGACTGTTTTTGTTACACGCAGTGGTTTTGAAGATTTTGACGCAATTATAAGTGCTGGTTATTTCCGTTCCCATATGGTTGCTTCAACATCCATTGTTTGTTGGTGTATGTATTATGCATTGTTTTTTTTGCGATAACTACTCTGCTTAACTAAGCCTATTTTTATCCATCCTATGTTGGGTTATTTATTTTGCTCGATTTTTACTACATATTATTTTATTAAAATAGATCTGTGTCTCTAGCCACTTCAGCCCCCTAGCTTAAACACCCTTAATGACCAGGCCACTTTTTACAATCCTGCACTACACTACTTTCACCGTTTATTGCTCCGTCATGCAACTTACCATCCAAATGAATTTTACCTCCTTTTCTTCTCACTAATAGAGCTTTCATTTGGTGGTATTTCATTGTTGCTGACATTTTTACTTTTTTTGCTATTAATAAAAATTTAACGACATTTTTGCAAAAAAATGACATTTTTCACTTTCTGTTGTAAAATTTTTCAAAAAAAACTACATTTGTATATAAATTTTTCTCTAAATTTATTGTTCTACATGTCTTTGATAAAAAAAAATCCAATAAGTGTATATTTATTGGTTTGGGTAAAAGTTATAGCGTTTACAAACTATGGTGCAAAAAGTGAATTTCGGCATTTTGAAGCAGCTCTGACTTTCTGAGCGCCTGTCATGTTTCTTCAGGTGCTAGAATGCCAGGAAAGCATAAATACCCCCAAATCACACCATTTTAGATAGAAGACACCCCAAAGTATTCACGGAGGGGCATGGTGAGTTCATGTATCATTTCATTTTTTTCACAAGTTAGCGGAAAATGACACTTTCTGAGGAAAAAAATATATAATAAAGTTTCCATTTCTGCTAACTTCTGGCAAAAAAATAAAATCTCAGACGGGCTCACTATGCCCTCTGTGAATACCTTAGGGTGTCTACTTTCCGAAATGGGGTCATTTGTGGGGTGTGTTTACTGTTCTGGCATTTTGGGCGGGCTAAATTGTGAGCAGCCATGTAAAGCTAAAGGTACTCGTTGAATTTGGGCCCTTTGTGCACCCAGGCTGCAAAAAGTGTCACTCATGTGGTATCGCCGTACTCAGGAGAAGTAGGGCAATGTGTTTTGGCGTGTATTTTTACATATACCCATGTTGGGTGAGAGAAATATCTCTGTAAACTGACAACTTTGTATAAAAAAAATTAAAAAGTTGTCATTTACAGAGATATTTCTCACACAAAGTATGGGTATTTATAAAAATACACCCCAAAACACATTGCGCTACTTCTCCTGAGTACGGCGATACCACATGAGTGACACTTTTTTGCAGCCTGGGTGCGCAAAGGGGCCCTAATTCCAATGAGTACCTTAGGATTTCACAGGGCATTTTTACGCATTTGGATTATCACGCTTTAGGACCCCTAAAATGCCAGGGCAGTATAAATACCCCACAATTGACCCTATTATGGAAAGAAGACACCCCAAGGTATTCCGTGAGGGGCATGGCGAGTTCACAGAAAAAAAATAATTTTGGCACAAGTTAGAGGAAATTGATTTTTATTTTTATTTTTTACAAAGTCTCATATTCCACTAACTTGTGACAAAAAATAAAATTTTACATGAACTCGCCATACCCCTCACGGAATACCTTGGGGTGTCTTCTTTCTAAAATGGGGTCACATGTGAGGTGTTTGTACTGCCCTGGCATTTTAGGGGTCTCCGCAATCATTACACGTATGGCCAGCATGAGGAGTTTCTGCGATTCTCCTTATATTGAGCATACGGGTAATGAGATTTTTTTTTTTCGTTCAGCCGCTGGGCTGAAAAAAAAAAAAAAATGAACGGCACAGATTTATTCATTTGCATCAATCAATGTGGATGAAAAAATCTCTGCCAAAATCAGTGACTGCGGTGGGCTGGGCGCTAGCTACCTAACAAGTAGCTAACTAACTGGCGGTGATAAGGGACCCTTATGCCCCATTCACACGTCCGCAATTCTGTTTGCGGTACGGAATTGCGGACCCATTCATTTCTATGGGGACAGACTTTGTCCCGCTCGGATCCGGAATTACGGATCCGCGCTTCCGGGTCTGCACTTCCGTTCGCAAAAATATAGAACATGTCCTATTCTTGTCCGCAATTGCGGACAAGAAAAAGCATTTTCTATATAGTTCTGGCAATGTGCGGATCTGCAAAATGCGGAAAGCACATTGCCGGTGTCCGTGTTTTGAGGATCTGTAGATCCGCAGATCCGCGGATCTAATCCACGGATCCGTGAATCCACGGATCCGCAAAACACATATGGACGTCTGAATGGAGCCTTACAAGGGGTGTGATCAATGACAGGGGGGTGATCAGGGGGTCTAGATGGGGTGATCAAGGGGTTAACAAGGGGTTAATAGGTGAGGGGGGGTGGGGGGTTAGTGTAGTGTTTGGTGCAACTTTACATTGTTACCTGGTCCTCTGGTGGTCGATCCCAGCAAATGGGACCACCAGAGGACTAGGTAGCAGGTATATCAGACGCTGTTCTCAAAACAGCGTCTGATATACTTGTTTGATGCGATTTATATCGCATCTACAGCCTGCCAGCGATGGATCATCGCTGGCAGGCTGTATTTAAACTCCTGAGACGCGCGCTACTGTGAACGCGCGTGCGCGTGCGTTCACAGGAAATCTCGCGTCTCGCGAGATGACGCACTTCTGCGGCGCCCCAGAACAGCCCGACCGCCGCGAGAACGCAGTTGTGCGTTAGGCGGTCGGGAAGTGGCTAGATGAGAGTGTTGCCTGCTATTACTTTAGAATGTATAGAATGTGTTTTACCTTAATACTACCAATAGGTGGTGCTATATCACCTCTATATAAAGCAAAACAAGTACCAATGGGAAGAGCTGCTTCTGAACGTCATGAACATTTTAGTTATTGATATGTTATGCTAAACGTTTTAGGTACATTTTATTATAATATTAGGAAATTGTATTTTGAGCAGATTACCAGTGCATCACTGTTTACAGAATATCTTTTGGCTGCAAGCAATAGTCACAGCAGAAACAGTTGCTTATGATGTAACACCCCGAGGTTATTTCAGATATGAGCATAAACCTTAAAGAGGACCTGTCCCCCCTCCTGACATGTCTGTTATAGTAACTACTTGCATTCCCCATGTAATAACAGTTCCGGAGCATCTTTTCTTATGGCTCTATGTTGTGCCGTTCCTTTATCATTTCTATTAGAAGTTATGAATGAATTGTCAGCATCTTGCTGTATAGGTACAGATGGCTGTTACCACTGTGCTAGCACTGCTGCCACTTTGTTCTAGCCTTTCGTGGGGGTGACAGCAGTCTGACTCAGTGATCTTACACTGATGGCATATCCTACTGATATGTTTCAGACAACCCCATTAAAACCTGTACCTCTACAATATGTATCTAAATCTTAAAGTTATTACACTAAATAACATTTACTTCTTGTCTCCCCCCATATCATCAGCCAGAGATATCCAAAAATGGGAATACGTTCCTCTTGGACCATTCTTGAGCAAAAATTTTGCAACTACTATATCACCATGGGTTGTACCTATGGAGGCCCTTATGCCTTTTGTGCTACCAAATCCAGTGCAGGTGAGTATAACCTACACTCCTCAACATTGACATTGTAACACCAAAAAGGGAAAGTCATGGAATTATGGGAATTACAGGATTGATAGACATGTACGGGTACAGCTACACGGCAACACTGGTCACACAACATCTGTCGCTGCGTGAGTCGCAAAAAAAAAAAAAAAACAGCAGTGCTGGACTTTCGAGATGTCATTACTTTCTATGGGATTACTACTACTCTGTTATTCTGGCAACAACATGTCATGCAACCAATGTCGCAGTGTAGCTTTACCCTTAATTATATGCAACTCGTAAAGAACCAATATTTTGAAAACAGTAGGACAGATTTATTCAGTATCGAGTATGAGCGCCACACACAGAAATACATGCAGTTTGACCCCTTGGCATGCCACCATTGCCCTTGGTCGCACAAATCAAGGGAGCAGCCACCCCACACCGTAAGGCTACATGCACACGACAGTTGTTTTTTGCTGTCCGCAAATCACGGATCCGTCTTCCTTTTTTTTCACATCCACATCCTTTCCGTGTGTCCGCAAATTTTGTAGGTTGTGTTTCCGTGTGTCTTCCGTTTTTTTTGCGGATCCGCAAAAAAAAAAACTGAAGGCTTGAACCAGTTTCTTAAAGTACCTGTGCAAGTGCCCTGGTTTCCAAGCAACCATCCGCAAAAAAAAACAGATGCCGATGTCCAACAGATGGCTTCCGTTGGTCATCGGCATTTTTTGCGGACTCATTGACTTCTATGGGTCCGCAAACCGTTTTTTGTGGACAAGAATAGGACATGCCATATTTTTTTTGCGGACATGAAATGCGGACAGGCAACGGAAGAGGCATCTACATTTTTAACGGATCCATAGAAATGAATTAGAAACCATCGGATCCGCAGAAAAAACGGAACGGAGGCCACAAAAAACCACTGCCGTGTGCATGTAGGCTTATTCTCTGAGTAGGGCTGGGTGACATTCCCTTGTGAAGGCCTCTTCATGACATTGCCTGTGTGGACTCCAGACCAATCTCCAGCTATCATTGGAGCGGGACTCATTCCTACCTTCCTTTGCCGTTTTGCTGGGCACCATGACGGCCTTTGAGATCGGTGGCATGAGGCTAATAGAACACCTCTAGCTGGATGTCTGGCTTCTTGCCCAATGTCGTGCAAATGCCATGGTTTGTGTAGACACTGTTTGCCACCCTAGGCTTATGATGTAATGGCCAATTTCACTTGCAGTACAGAATGAATGACTACGCACCATTTTTGTAATCGGATGATCCGTTCACCTCTTACTTTCGTTCCAGTCATCGTTGTTCTCCCAACCACCTGGGACATTCAACCTTGAACAGTATTGACATCTCGGTCTAGGCATGTAGTAATCTGCTGGAGTGATGAACCAGTGTCTCTCAGTTCAAGGTTTCTGTCCCTCTCAGTTTGCGACAGGGGGAAATAAGTGACACATCGATGAACAGGAGGGATCACACAAACATACTACATGACTTGGTCCCATTTTTGAGGTTTTATGTCACTAAGAATCTTTGTCTTCATCCTGGCATAATATTAATAATAAAGCAATCTCCCATTTTCATGAAACAACACAATTGCCACAGATTGGAGCTAGGTGCTTGAAAATGTGATTGTCTGCAGATCTTAGTGACACCTGCCACTTCTCGATTTGTATAACCCTACGGCTTGTCGTTCTTGTTGTTTTTGCGGATTCAAACCCAGGACCCCAATGCTGCAAAACACCAGTACTAACCGCCACCAGGCTAATAATACTGATAATATAGTAAACTACACTCTCCCATTTTTATAAACCAACACAATTTCTATTATGGGCTACAAAAGTATGAGGTCCATAAATCAGGACCTCATACTCTTCTCATTGATCACCATCCATTGATTTTTCTTGTATTTTCTATTTGCAGGATCCAGCGCCACTGCCATATCTTCAGGACAAGAGTAATTACACATTCGATATTAACTTGTCTGTCTGCCTTCAAGGTAAATTGCATTTTACTAATGATTCTGCGTTATTGATCCTCGTGGGTGTTGAGAGAAGGACTTAGCAGGTTTATACTGAGCTGTTTACATTTGTATTAATACATTTCCTTCCTTCTGGTTATCTGAGGAGACAAGTACTATGACTGCCTATACATTTGGAGCCAACCAAATGTGAACTTACACTTGGTATTTACAGACGTCTCATATCAGAATAACACCCTGTACTTGTGCTAGTAATCTCATTATAGAGCAGGGTGGCTCTTTTACTGTTCTGGATAGCCTGTATACTGCCAAGAGACCCTGGACAACGCTGAGGAAGTCGATTTAGTATGGGAAAGAAGCATACGCAAATGAATATTTCCCACAATATGGGACATTTCTTTATGTTTGTTTTTAGTTTGATTTATGGGAAATCTCGTAACCTTGCATTGTCCCACATGTCTTGTAATTTTTCAGACCATATTAAACACTGCGAATGAAGTGTTTACCACTAATAATAGAGGTCTAAGCATGAATTATAAGTGTTCCCCTTAATGGAGCAGATTACCATATGGTTGATCTATCATTTGTGTACCCATAGACGTAAAAATATTGCTAACTATGTCAAAATATTAGGAATAATGTCTGAAGCTATGACCAGATCAAGGGTAGGTTTACACTTGGAATTTTTATGCAACTTATAAGTCCAAAACTAGAAGTAGGTTTAAAAAAAGAGAAGTAGCATCTTTTATATATAATTCCCCTCCCTTTTCTTACCACTCCACAAAAACAACATCAAAATGGTAGCAGTTTTAAGAAATATGATGCAGTTTTTTGAACCAAAGCCAGATGTGCATACAAAAGGAATGTGAAATATAGAGGAAGGATTTAGGGTAAATGTGTACAATCGGGTCATGTACATTATATTCTATGCGAACTTGAAATTCTCATGCACATGATGTCGATTTTTTCCGTGTGGATTTTGACCTACGATGTGGATATTAAAATCCTCAGCATGTAATTTTTTTTTCCTGACTGGATTTTCTCTATTCACTTCAATGGGGAGAGTTAAATTTGCACCAAATCCGTAGGTAAATCCGCACCAATTGATGTGGATTGACTGCACGGATTTCCCGGCGAACACCTGCAGATTTCCTAGAAGATTCTACTTTTTGCTGGATCCATTTCTGCCTTTGGCTAAAAAAAATTCTTTATATGAAATCACGCTTAGTGTGCTGTATACAAATAGGCCATGCTGCGTTTTTCATAAACCTCATCACACCTAGCAGCAACAATACATTATAACTGCCACTTGTGCGTATAGGTTTTTGGGTGGCTTGTTTGCTGACAGTGTGCTGCAGAGAGTGGGTGTAATAATCTGCTCACCAGCTTTATAGACTGTGAAATTCTGAGGTTCCTTTCAAGAAAAAATCAGTTTCTTTTTAGCCAGAAATGGAAAAGGATGGATAAGTGTAAGGGCTCATGCAAATGAACATTTGTTCTTTCCGCGTCCATTCCGGTTTTTTTTGTGGCCCGTATATGGAGCCATTCACTTCAATGGGTTCTCAAAAAAAAACAAACCCAAAAAATGGAATTCTGTGTCCGCATGGCCGTTCCGCCAAAAAATAGAACATGTCCTATTATTGTCCACATTACTGATGAGGATAGGACTGTTGTATTAGGCACCGGTCCTTCCGTTTCACAAAATACTGAATACACACGGCTGGTATCCGCATTTTGCGGCTCCGCAAATTGTAGTCTGCAAAACATCCAACGGTCGTGTGCATGAGCCCTAAAGGCAAGACTTGCACTTCTCGTTTCTATTTGTGGGCAGCATGGTGGATCAGTGGTTAGCATTGGTGCCTTGTAGCACCAGGGGTTCTAATCCCTTGAAGGACAACATCTGCATGGTGTTTGAATGTGCTCCCCGTGTTTGTGTGAGTTTCCTCCCACACTCCAAAGACATATCGATGGGGAATTTAGATTGTGAGCCCCACTGGAGATAGTGAGTGATAATAATGCCTGTAAAATAAATAATTAAAATATGCAAAAAAAAAAAAAAAAACTAACCAAAAATTACACCATGTGAATCTGAGCTAAAAGACTTTCTAGACACAAAAGGGATTTTTTGGGGTAATCTCAGACAACCTCTTATTTTTATTTTAAACATGTTTATTAACAAATTATTTGCAACAACAGTGTACTTTCTTTGTGCAGGGAATGGGGTGAAGGAGCCAGCAACGATATGCAGATCTAACTTCAAAGTAAGCAATTCTTGTATTTTGGGATTACTTTATCAGTCCTTATAGGGGTTATTCCATGATTAATGCAAAAAATTAAAATCAGACATCATATAGTACATGACAATCTCTTTCTAACAAAGCTAGAACCAACCCTGTACCTCACATGGATCCAGAGATCTCCCCATTCATTGCTCTGCTAGATTTATATCAAGCTGACAGCCCAAAGGGCGTGTCTATTCTGATGTAGCTCAGGGGGTGTGTCCCTGCTTTCCCTATCACAAACTCAGGAGGCAGTTGAAGGATGAAACTGAGCATGTGCGGCCATCTCAGTGAGCAGGACAAAGAAATAAGAAAAAACAAACATATACAGACAAATTTTATTGAATAACATGCAATTACAAAAGTATTTAGATCCAGGTGCTGGTTTGAAAACTGTGGAATATTTTTGTGGGACAACCCCATTAATATCTGCACTGTTGCCTTTGCTACTGCCTTTTTTGTCTACAGGCGCTTATACACCGCTCGATCAGCTATCCTTACTCTTCCATACACTTACTGTATACACTTAATTCTGTACTTAACAACATTTCAGTTTGAATTCGTAAATGGTGAGTCACAATATTTTGCTGTGCTGATTTTAAATAGTTATTGTCATTTCAATAAGCTTTGTTAATCAGTAGTACAATCCAAATTTTGTAATCTACAGAAAATAATGCTTTCTCCACTGCTTTTTGTCTCAATGTACTGCTAAAATCAATTGCTAGAGGCAAAAAAGAGATGGATTGCCAGTTTCTCGGATAGATCAGGTTACAGTTGCTGCCCATAGAATTCTATGAGGAGGGGAGAGGGATTGGAAGGAGGGAGAAAGACAAACACAGACATTGATGCTGTAATTTCTCTACTGTTTCGCCCCAGTGCTGGATTCACAGCTACACAACAGTACTGCTATATAATGTTGCTGCTCCTGTGTATGTGAGGCATAAGGAAAGGAGAGCAGGATCTCGTCTTTTCTCTGTGTGCTGTGTATGGGAGACATCTTAGCTACTTGTCTGCACCCACTGTGGAGCTGAGCTCAGGGACAACTGCCAATAACAGATGGAGTCTGCAGAGAGCAGAACAGCGATAAATGCGGGCCACAGGCCACATAATGGTTAGATATAGGGAAGATTTATCAAAAGTGGTGCAAATCAAAACTGGCTAACCAGATCGATCCTTACATTTTACAAAGATGCTCTGAAATATAAATGAAAGGTGGGATCTATATGATTGCTATGGGCTATGTTTTCCTTTGCACCATTTTTGATAAATCTTCCCCATAGTGTTATTCCTTACATTCACATACATGCCTGCTTATTCTGAAACATCCCCTGAAAAGACAGATATTCTTTAAGTTATTTCATGATTCATTTATTTAGCTACTCTACAATCTACTGTCAGACATATGATGTTACAGTTTCTTAAACTACTTCACTGCCATCTCAGTATCCACAATGCACTCGCCTTGTTAACAGAAATTCTGCAGAATTCCAAATGTAAATGCAGAACAAAGCCAAATGTACCTCGGGAGTATTTGCCTAGTTACACAATCTCTACAAAATGACCATGAGCCAAAATTCTGCTTCCTTACAACCATATTTTGCAACCAACTTGCAGCCAATGTATATGTGCAGGCGTCTCCAGATCAAATCTAAAGTAATAATAAGTAGTATTAATAATAATGAAATATCTTGCCGTTTGATAAAGCTCCTATGTTGACCCATACTCATCCCTTGACCCATGGTTGCTGACAATTGACAAACCCTATGTGTAGTCTGACCTTACAGTCATATATTACTCCCTTTCTCTTTCTTCTTGTTATTCGAGTCCTCAACACTGAAAAGTCTTCCGAGCACATTGATGCTATACACACACAGAATGCAGTATATGCCTGATGTGACTTCTGAGCTTGATTTTCTCCAGAGATAACCGCTTCAACAGACATGTCAGAATAAGAGAGGGCGGTAGAGGACACGGGCACAAAGGTTACAGGGAACATCCATATCAGCGAAGAAAGCGTGGTGTCCTTTATTCACCCATAGTGACGTTAGTCCTGTTACTTGGACTGTTCTCAAAAAAAATAAAACAATAAAAATAAGTAAATAAATATATATATATATATCTATCTATCCTGCATGAAAGTATTATGAATTTACATGTATTTGAGTAGCATTTTCATATTATAGTAGTAATATCTACATTACATATTGTAGCTCCCATTAGCCATAGGAGTTTTCCTAGAATAAAATAAGCTATTCCCTGTGGCCCACAAGCAGACTATAGGCTGTTGCACCCTTCTGTATCTTCTCATGGAGGACTCTCTGTTTTTCAGCACATGTATTGGACTATGAAGCAGCAGCTGGCTCATCACACTGTGACAGGCTGCAATGTTCGCCCTGGAGATCTTTTAGCTTCTGGAACTATAAGTGGACCGGTGAGTGAACCCTCATATGGAGCTATAGATGGTTAACCAGCGCAGGGTTTTAGTTGGTAAATTCCAAAAAATCAAGTCCAGCATACAGGTGTCATACATATAATAGTAGGAATCACTGGGCCCCATAGCAAAAATCAGAAAAGGCCGCCTTGCACGCTGCTAAATAATACTGACAAAATAATAATAATAATGTATAAATAATAGCAGTTCCAGTAGCCAGTTTCACACTTAGACTCTGGGGCACGGAAAGTGCAGGACTGCGCGAGTGCTGCAAATTAGTAAAAAAGGTCCAGCCTCCGGTAATAGTAAAATATATCCAATATTTTCCGTCATCTTTAAAATCAGCCACATACAGAGGGATACAGACAGGACGGCATCCATCACTCTGACGTGTTTTGGGTGCGTCCTCTTTGCACCCTTAGTCATACAAAAACAGCCAAACTAAATAGTGCCTATAATCAGAGAGGAGTGGCCGAACCACGTGTGCATACTGAAGAGAACGTATTCCCAACTAACCTCTCTGCTGCCATTCATTATAGCAAATGCAAGTGAATACCTTGACATCTATACAAATACATAATTAAACAAGGTTATACAATGTTGCATTCAGTAATACAGTTCATAATGCAAAATCAGATCTTGCTCCCTGTTCAGACCATGAGGGGGGGGAACACAGGTATTGAGTTTAAACATCCAAAACGCCTCTTGGCCTAATAATTTTCTTTGTAGGTCCCCACCTCTATCTGACAAGGTCACTTTTTCTATACTCTGCACCATTACATGGGTAATATCACCATTGTGCTTGTCCAGCATATGATGAGAGACCGCTGAAATATGATGCAGGGTATTTTTATTTTCGTCCCTATTGGCGTCAGACAAGTGTCTCATGACCCTAGTTTTTAATGGCCTAGCAGTGCAGCCCACATACTGGAGCTGGCACGTCTTGGGCCTCTTTCACATCTGCGTTGTGAGGATCCGGCGTGCACTTACGTTGCCGGAAATGCCCGCCAGATCCATCACAACGTAAGACAACTGAAAGCATTTGAAGACTGATCAGTCTTCAATATGCTTTCATTTTACTATGGCAGCCAGGACGCTACTAAAGTCCCGGCTGCCATGGAAAAGAAGCAGGGAGCCGGGGGGGGAAGCTACTTACCTTCCGTGCGGCGGCCGGGACACTCCTCGATGACGTCACCGGGTCCCTGCGTCGCATGGATCACATAGCTATGCTATGTGAGCCATGCAATGCAGGGACCCGGTGACGTCATCGAGGATTGCCTCGGCCGCCGCACAGTAGGTAAGTAGCTTCTCCCCCGGCTCCCTGCTTCTTTTCCATGGCAGCTGGGACTTTAGTAGCGTCCTGGCTGCCATGGTTACCATTCTTAAAAGCTAAACGTCGGATAAGGCGATGCGCCGGAACGACGTTTAGCTTAAAGTCGGATCCGGATTAATGCTTTTCAATGGGCATTAATTCCGGATCCGTCCTTGCGGCATGTCTTTAGGATTTTTGGCCGGAGGAAAATCTGCAGCATGCTGCGGTATTTTCTCCGGCCAAACAACGTGTCAGTACTGAACTGAAGATATCCTGATGCATCCTGAATGGATTTCTCTCCATTCAGAATACATTGGGATAATCCTGATCAGTATCTTTCTGTCCTAGAGCCCCGAGGACGGAACTCTAGGACGGAAAGCAAAAACGCTGATGTAAAAGGGGCCTTACAGTTAAATGAACGCCACACTGTGTGTTACAATTGATGCATTCTTATCTGTAAACCTCCGATTGAGCAGAAAACAAAATCTTTGGACACATAAATAACAGAACCGCATATAAATGTATTGTGACCACATCTGTAGGTGCCCTAATATTGTAGCCAAGTTTTAGTAGTCCAATGCTCCTCTCCCTGAACAAACTGGGTGACAAAATATTGCCAAGTGTTCTCACACATCTAGACACAACAAACGCCTTTTCCAACTAGCTCTGAAAACCCTGAATCAAGATGAAGTATCGGCAGGTGCTTCCTGATAATCTGACATATTTCAGTGTATTGTAAACTGCTGGGGATTGAAAAAAAACTATATTCATGTTCTCAAAAACACCTAAAAATATTAGCCAATGAAGGTGACACTTTAGCTCCCATTGAAGCACCTGATATCTGTAAATAATATGAATTGGAGAACATAAAATAACTATGTGTAAGAGGGTACAACGAAAGTTACATAGTCAAAAACGGTACATCAAGTTCAACCAAGGGATAGGTGGGTCACTAAAACCTCCATATAATCACTATAGATCAGGGGTGAGCAACCTGCGGCACTCCGGCTGTTGGGAAACTACAATTCCCAGCATGCTCCATTTATTTCTTTGAGAGTTCTGAGAAGAGCAAAGCAAGTGTACATGCTGGGAATTATAGTTTCACAACAGCTGGAGTGCCGCAGGTTGTCTACCCCTGCTATAGATTGAAAAAAACCACTGTAACACAATTGGGGCCTGATGTTGTGGGATGGACGTGTATAGTGATGTAACATCTGCAGTCACCTATGTGTAATCATCCTTCCACCTGAGGCTGCACATAACCTGTAAGATGGGTTTCGTATCCTGTATATAGCCAGGCATAGAACTGACCAGCTCTCAGCCCACTCAGACAGCCTCTCATTAAGTGAGTCTATGCCAGAGACTATGGGGCGCAGGGGAGGGGAAAACAATCTTGGGAAGAGAATGGAAAATTGGACTAACCGGATGGCTAGGAATTAAATATTCAGTTTGCTTGGTAGTAATAACTCCACTATGTAAACCCTCTGCCGCCAATCTCTCCAATTCCTGTTTAAAAATGGACGTGGGATTAGCAGGGACCACATTTAACATCCAGCCGGAGCCCCTGTGATAAGTCTGGTGCAGGTCTAGACAGCTTGTCTAAGCTTACACCATCTTTGCGATTATGTACAGATTGGGAAGAGCTTGAAAATGTCTAGAGGGTGGGAAGTATGATTACCTCATGACACATTAAGCTCCTACTCAAACCCCACAGACACCACCTCCACCACAGAAATGGTTTAGAATCCCTCTCAGTACACAGAGCCTATATACCTCCCCCACAGATAAATCCCACTTCACCAGGTTACACAAAGCCTTGATAGTCCCCTAGCACACCAGATCCTCTCATTCCTTCTCCACCACCATGACACAAAACCATGATCCTCACACACAGAGAACCCAGCGTGGTGTCTTCTCTCCAATGTCTCCATCACATGAAACTGCACCAACCACTCATCAGCCCAGAGATCGACAGGGGACTCTTCAGGCTTCTTCACGTTGGTATGGTCTTCATTTACCAACAGGAGTTTGGTACAAGAGATCTGTGATCATATATAAACTGACCGCATCATAAAACACTATGATACATATCTAGCAACAGGCCCCCTGTCCTCCATGGGCCCCATAGCAGTTTCCTACCCTGTCTTCATGATAGATACGCCACAGACTATAAAACATGAGCAAATGTTGCTCAGACATAGAGCTTTGTCGTAATTACTCCTGCACTTCTGAACATTAATCATACTACTAGACAGTTTGAAAATATCTAATCTATTAAATATAGAAAATGAGATGCCTTTTTTTTTAAATTAAAAATACAATACAAAGTTTCATTAAAGGGTCTACAAAACTCTTTTTTAAAAACACTGAAGAAGGATGTTAGTATGGTGGGCTCCCCTGTTTAGATCCTCATCTATCAGTCAGGGTTCGAAAAGCATCTCCTGCTCTGGAGGGCCTAGCCTGTCCATGAATTGCACAGGCAGACGATTTCCGTAGAAACTGCGTAATTCTTCATTTTCATCTTCATTTTGTGGTGGTGCTGCGGGGGAATTATACTCTTGCTGCCAGGTAGTGACACAGATAACTGGGTTTTCGGCAGCATGGCGCTATGTGATAAGCTTATTGTCAGTGGCCCTTCTAGCAAAAAAGGGTCCTCATAACAATGTTTTTCTTTTTTTTTAACAGGATCCTGAAAGTTTTGGCTCCATGTTAGAACTTTCCTGGAGAGGGTCTAAGCCAATTGATCTTGGAAATGGTCACACTCGAACATTCTTGAGGGATGGAGACACTGCAATCATAAGAGGTGCTGTCAGATATTATATGCGTGTGTTTGTGTTACACTGGCATTTTAGATAAAACTAGAGATATACTTCAGCCATATAAAGTGCAGAGGTGTCCAGCGGTTGAAAATGTCTGATAATGCTACACCCCTGTAGTCAGGAGGAAGCTAGATTATAATTTCACTATATTGTCACAATTCTGGTTGCAGATCCTACTTATCTAAAGTTGACCTATACATTTCTACTGCACAAAATTGATCTCTGCTTCCCTACTACAGGTTACTGCCAAGGAGAAGGTTATCGAGTTGGATTCGGGGAATGTTCTGGAACAATTCAACCAGCAGAATAGAAGATTGTGTCCTTATTTCATTATATTAGATGTTTACAGTCTTCCTCTAAATTCACATAGACAACTGGAAAATGCTGGCAGCATTCTGCAAACCATATGTGTTGAATGAATGAATAAATAGTTTTTTTTTCTACTGGTAACCACTCTGTTTCAGCACATACTGAATATAGGTCATGTTTACTGATTTTATGCAAGAGATAAAATCCACATCTTGTCACCTGGTCTTTGCTTTTCATCTCCAGAGACGAGACACCGTTCCAACCACCAGCCGGCTAGGTAACAGCAGAGCACTCCAGTGCTCGCTGTTTTAGTAGCTCCAATTGCGGTGCATGAGAACTATGGAAACAGCATAGCACAGCAAGCTCAGACACCATAGCTTGCTGTGCTGTGCTGTTTCCGTAGGTGTCATGCACCGCAATGGGAGCTACTGAAACAGCGAGTGCTGGAGTGCTCTGCTATTCCCGGCTGGCAGGTGGTCAGGACCGTGTCTCATCTCGTCTTAGTAATGTGAGATGAGACAACCCCTTTAAAGGGGTATTGTGTGCTAAAAAAAACTCTCCACTGTTGAATGGATATACAGGTGAATCTCAATTAGAATATTATCAAAAAGTTAAAAGGGTTCAACGGGGACAATACCCACAATTTTACTCAGGCAGCCCCTTGTTATGAGCATCAGATCATTTCATGCTCCAATGCTCTCCTTTGCCTTATGCTGAATCACGCAGGGCAAAGGCATTTTATGAAGTTCCGGTGATGTACTGGGCTCTTCATAGGGACTGCTAGGTGAAGCTTCCGCCCAGCAATGAGCCAGATGATATTACTGGCTCTGATGGGCGGGCTTTAGCATTGCCCTAGCCTGTAAAATGGGTAGGGTAGTGCTAAAGCTCGCCCATCAGAGCCAGTGACGTCACCTGTGTTGTTATAAACTAGAAAAATAGGCCTTGCCCTACGCGAAGGGAGAGCATCGGAGCATGAAATTATGGGTATGTCCGGGTTTAGCTCTGAACCCGGACAACCCCTTTGAATTATATCAGTAATTAAATTCAAAAAGTGACACTCATATATTATATAAATTTATTGCACACAGAGTGATCCATTTCAAGCGTTTATTTATTTTTCATGTCGATGATTATGGCTTAATACTAATGAAAGCCCAAAAGTCAGTATCTCAGAAAATTTGAATATTGTTAAAAAAGTCAATATTGGAGACTCATTGTGTCACACACTAATCAGCTAATCAACACAAATTACCTGCAAAGGCTTCCTAAGACTATAAATGGTCCATCAGTCTGGTTCAATACACTACATAATCACAGGGAAGACTGCTGATTTGACAGTTGTCCAAAAGACAGTCACTGACACCCTTACAAGTAGGGTACGCCACAAAAGGTCATTACTAAAGAAGATGGCTGTTCACAGAGTGCTGTAACTAAGCATTTTGATGGAAAGTTGAGTGAAAGGAAAGGTATGGTAGAAGAAGTTGAACAAGCAACAGGAATAATCACAGCCTTGAAAGGATTGTGAAGAAAAAGCCATTCAAGAATTTGGGGGAGATTCAGAAGAAGTTAACCGTGGCTGGAGTCAGTGCTTCAAGAGCCACCCCACACAGACATATCCAGGACATGGGCTACAACTTTCAGGATAACAGACCGAACTAGATGGACTGTCTCATGACCCAGAGACAACATCAGATGCGTCTCTCCTCTGCTAAGAAGAAAAAAGGACTGGACTGCTGCTCAGTGGTCCAAAGTGCTGCTTTCAGTTCATTTGGAAATCAACGTCCCAGATTCTGGAGGAAGACTGGAGAGGCACACAATTCAAGTTGCTTAAGGTCAAGTGTGAAGTTTCCACCGTCAGTGATGGTTTGGGGAGCCATGTCATCTGCTGGCATTGGTTCAATGTGTTATATCAAGTCCAAAGTCGGTGCAGCTGTCTACCAGGAAATTTTAGGGCACTTTATGTTTCTGCAACGGGCGGCCGCACCTCAGGACCCTCTATGTCGAGTTCCAGGTGTAGGAAATGCCGAGTGGTATGTTGCGGCCTAAAATGTCTCTCCTTGTGTGTTGCGGTGCTCCCACCTGGCTACGGCTGGACCCCAGACTTTGGCTCTGAAGCAATAAATAGGGAGAATAATTGAGGGATTTGAAGAAATAACTTGAGTCCAGACCTTGAGATGAAGTTCAATGGCAGCTTTACTTGAATAAACGTTTCTCCAGTTTCAGGCTTTGTCTTGGTTCCAGCAGGGTTTAGCAACTGGCAGGCAAACTCAACTGTGCTATATCTTTCACTCTGCTGTTCTGACAGGCTGGCTGTTCAACTCAGCTTCTTTTGTATGCTGCACTTCTTCTCTGTAGTCTGACTCTAGGTTATGCCAGGGAACTTCCCTTTTGGCTCCTGAGGCTTCAAACTTTATCCTCCATAGCCAGCAGAGCTTAAGGTGCTCTAGCTGGCATGGGCACGTCCAGCAGAGACATGCCCCTGCACACCCTTCCCCTGTCTAGGGAAGACTAGACTAACTAGAACTGGTCCCCACCCTTCCTGCAGGAAGTAGGTCTAGCCCACTCCCCTACAGTTGGGGGTTAGAATAGAATGGAAAGTCTTACTCTATCTAACTACAGCTCTTCCGTGCTTGCTGCCACCTGCTTGTGAACAAGGCACATTACATATGAACACATTGTGGAGGACCTGGAAAGACATACATAAGATGACACACTTCCCTCTGCTGACAAGCTTTATGGAGATGCTGATTTCATTTTCCAGCAGAACTTGGCACCTGTCCACACTGCCAAAAGTACCAATACCTGGTTTAATAACCATGTTATCACCGTGCTTGATTGGCCAGGAAACTCGACTGACCTAAACCCTATAGAGAATCTATGGGATATTGTCAAGAGGAAGATGACACTAGATTCAATGCTGAAGGCCACTATCAAAGCATCCTGGACTTCTATAACACCTCAGCATTACCACAGGCTGATGGCCTCCATGCCACGCTGAATTGATGTAGGAATTAATGCAAAAAGAGCCCCATATACTGCATATACTGTAAATACTTTTCAGTAGGCCAACATTTCTGTATTAAAAATATTTTTTTTAATTGCTCCTATATAATATTATTTTCTGAGATACTGCCTGGTTTTTCATTAGCTGTAAGCCATAATCATCAACATTTAAAATAAACACTTGAATTTAATCACTCTGTGAGTAATGAATCTACATATTATATGAGTTTCACTTTTTGAATTGAATTACTGAAATAAATTAACTTTTCAATGATATTCTAATTTATTGAGATGCACCTGTAATAAACGTGATGCCCTTACTAATATACTGTCTGTTTAGGAATTGCAAAAGAATTAAAAAAAGGGAGCATGAGAAAAGGAATAAACATTGGGAAAAGACCCTGGAGAACAATTTCGGGGTTAAAGTAGAAAGAGGGGAAGGGAGGATAAGAAGGGGGGTTAGGGAAAAAGGATGAGAAAATGGAGGGGACGCCAGGAGATGTCCAATGAGACAAGCCGTGTGAAAAGAACCAGTAACCGGGAGAGGCAGCTCACACCCAAAAGGATACCAAGGTACGGCGTGACCAACACGCTGTGGTAAACATTACGGTAGGAAGAAAAAAGATAAGCAGAGCGCCAAAGTGGAGAAATGGAAAATATTGGATCAATCTAGTACCCAAAGTACCGTTATTGAAATCAATATTTGTATAGCATATATTAAAACATACATTAGGTGCTCAGGAGAGCAGCACTAGTTTTTACTCACTTCCCCAGGGGGGTAGGTCAAGATAAGCTCAAGACACTTGGAGCCCAAGCCCCCCTCGCCGAGGTCGCCTGTAGTATCTTAGATCACTTGGTGTCCTGATTAACAGATGGCCAGAAGGACCTCCAGTTGTGCAAGGAGCTTCCAATAAAGATTACCTTGCACAACTGGAGGTCCTTCTGACCATCTGTTAATCAGGACACCAAGGGATCTAAGATACTACAGGCGACCTCGGCAAGTAAAAACTAGTGCTGCTCTCCTGAGCACCTAATGTATGTTTTAATATATATGCTATACAAATATTGGTTAGTGTGACGTATCATCTCCTCTCACTACTGCACTGGGGCTGAGATGGCAACTAGTGTGACTTTAAAAACTACAGCACTTCCTCCCTGAGATTTATGGAGGACCTTTCACCACTACTGACATGCCTGTTTTAATAGCTTGCATTCCCCATGTAATAACAGTTCTGGAGCATCTATTCTTATCGCTCTATGTTGTACCATTCCTTTATTATTTCAACTAGAAGTTATGAATGAATTGCTAGCAGTCTGCAGTAAGGGTACAGAGGGGTGATAACCAGTTTGGGGGGTGTAACTGATTGGATAGAGTGAGGCTGTGCAGGTACACACTCCCAACTGGTTACCACCCCTCTGTACCCTTACTGCAGACTGCTAGCAATTCATTCATAACTTAGTTGAAATAATAAAGAAATGGCACAACATAGAGCCATGGGAATCGATGTTACAGAATTGTTATTACATGGGGAATGCATGAAGCTATTAAATCAGGCATGTCAGGAATGGTGACAGGTCCTCTTTAAAGTATAACTGTCAATTTTTTTTTTTTTTTACTATTGGATTCTGGTGATTAATATTACCTTGTTAGCCCTGTTTTAATTTCTGATTCTTAAATAAATAACCCCTAAAAGCCACCTAAAAGTCCCCAGTATTGGCTATATTTACCTGAGATAAAATCAGGTTGCTATGCTCCTTCCGTCTACCAGATGAGAGTACGGAGCACGCTGCGTGCACTGGGAACTGATAGTGAGTCAGCATTGTAAGGGAATGTATAAAAAGCCAGGTTCTTCCTGACAGGAGATAACAGTGCTGGGCTGTGTGTGTGCACTTCTCCACATGCCTGTGCTTGGCAGACACTCCCTTAGCAGTGAAGGACAATGTAGAGCCCAGTGTATAAATGACAGCCTTATCTGATAAGAGGAGAGCTTGTAGGAGGACTACAGGCTTCAGCCAGACCTGGGAACTTCACTGCAAGACCTCCCTATACAGAGCTGGTCTTCACTAACTTCACTGCAGGTGTCCTATGGATTAGGCTCAGGGCTGAGGGCGGCCATCTTAACAGAATAGTGAAATTGCAGTTTTATGCAGGTTACGCTGGTTGCTAAGGGCTGAATCTTATTAAATAAGGGGTAAGTAAGTCTAATAGTTATTCATTCAGGTATATTATCATATTAGTAACTACATATATGAAAACTGATTTGGACCCCCCCCCCCCCCCCTTAATACTGATGTGGCAGTATAGCAGCATAACTTGTCATTTATTGATCTAAAACTCTGCTCTTTCTATGCTTAGGAGTCTGGTGGGCGGTCGTACTCAGCAACTGACAGCGATCTATGTATGTCATTTAAGGTGTCAGTCACAAAGTAGGACCACCCACTGAAATCCTAAGAGGAGAGTTTTAGATCAATAAATGACATGCGTCACGGACGTTTCTGTGACAGGTGGCAGGAGATCGGTCGGTGAGACTGGCAACACGTGGTTTGATCTGACATGTTTTCTGTTTGGATCAAAGGATGTCTGTGTTGTTTCTAGTGCTTTCTACACCTTCTTTCCCCAGGTGTGGCTCTTATGGCCATTTAACTTTCTCTATTTATTGTTGTTTCTCGCACTATGCTATGCGGTTTATAGCTTCTGTTTGAGTTGTGGATAGCTGGTTTGTGGATCTCGGCTGAGTTCCTGGTGCTGCCATAGCCAATTGAAGTTGTGTTTTCTTTCCTGTTTTGTTTGGGTTATTTTGTGTATTGCATTTCCCTGTCATTTGTATGAAGGCCTGAGGGAGACTCCTGTTCATCCTTCCTTTTGGAGGAACAGGTTGTCTCAATCCTGACATTAGTACCAGGGTCCTATAGGGAGAGTTAGGACACTAGGTATTCCTGAGTATGAACTCACCTACCTCTGGGGTTTGTTCATACTGGTAGGTAGTCAGGACTTTGATTAGCATTTTACTAGGAGGTGTCCATCTCCTTTCCCTAGTTTCCAGGCCTTATTCCCTCACCCCTTTCTCTCTTATGTTCAGTGTGGTGTTTCCCTCATACACCCGTATGTGACAACATGTTATAATGAATCATTTCCCACAAAACTTTATATCAATATGCTCACCTACTCTTGCTCTAGAACATGCTGCCTACTCTGTGGACTACATTCTCAACATGGCAGGTTCCCTTTAAATGTGACACTGCTTTACCCCTTAATGACCATCAATATGCCTTTTTAAGCCGGTCACTAAGGGAGCTTAGGGTGGGCCACCCCCTTTTCAAGGCGGCCCGGTTTAAGAGCTGCACGTGAGAGCCACGCTCCTGCTCTAACAGCCCGGACAGGCAAGAGTGCCGATCCAGGCTTTTTAAACCCTTACATGCTGTGGGCAATGGCGCCCGCCACATGTAAGAAGTGACAGGGGGAGCGGACTCCTTTTGTCTCCTATCGGCACCCCAAAAATGCGATCACAGGGTGCCAATGTGTGTAAAGGCTGGCTGGGACCTAATTTAGCCTTGAGTGTTTTCCAGCAGGCTGTGCCTCTCTGGCGCAGCCTGTTGGTCAAAGTCAGTATAGCACTGACATTAAAACGCAATTCACTATAGGGATAGTGCATTGTATTTTAAAAGCAATCTAAATATTGCCTGTTATAGTCCCCTTGTGGGACTATTGAGTGATAAAAAAAGTAAAAAAAAAAAACATTTCTTAAAAAAAATATGATATAATAAAATATAAATACGCTATTTTTCATTGAAAATACGTTTTTCAATGAAAAAAAATTGTAAAAATAAAATCTTCCCCACGTTTGATATTGCCGTGCCTGTAACAACCCACACTACACAAATATCATGTAAATTATTCCATAAGGTAAACGCGGTAAAAATAATAATAAAAAAATGGCTGAATTGCTAATGTATTCTTAGTCACCACTGATAAAACTTAATAACAAGCGTAATTTACCCCAAATAATACCAATGAAAACTAAAAGTCGTCCCGCAAAGATCAAGCCCTCACACAACTCCATAGAAAAAAAAATAAAAAAGTTATGGGTCTTACTTTAAAAAAAGGGGGTTTTATTGCATAAACATAGTAAAACATAAAAA
Source organism: Bufotes viridis (assembly GCA_033119425.1). Lineage (NCBI taxonomy): Eukaryota > Metazoa > Chordata > Amphibia > Anura > Bufonidae > Bufotes > Bufotes viridis. Next base: position 77,557,608 of record CM065590.1, on the reverse strand, counting down.
ACTATATGTATTTGGTATCACTGTAATCACACTGACCCAGAAAATAAAGATATTAATTTATAACATAAAACCTGTGGCGGTATTGCTGTTTTTTCCCATCTCCCTCCCAGAAAGAGTTAATAAAAGTTAATCAGAAAGTTATGTGTACCACAAAATCACACCATTAAAAATTGCAACTTGTCCTGCAAAAAACAAGCCCTCATACAGCTACATAGACGGAAAAATAAAAAAGTTATAGATCTTGGAAGGTGACAATGAAAAACGCTTGTTACTGATTCAGTAATGTTTGTGTAGCAAATAACTGTACATTGGTAATGTTTTAATCCCTGCGGTCTCTTTAATGCACAGGGATTTACCCTTTATTGCAGTATTTTAAGTATGGAAAATTGTTGGCATTTAAGCCCGAGAAACGCACTCTGCCTTATACTTCCCATTGCTACAGTATGTTCTAAGCAGGGGGGTAACTACCATAGCGGCAGACCATGCGACTGCTATGAGGCCCAGAGCAAGAGGGGGCCCAGTCTTAGTTGGGATTATCTCCTCTCTTACTGGAGGTGAAAACTTGGTCAGGACTCCTCTAAAGAAACAACTTTTTTAGCAAATGAGTCCGAGGCCCCTATGGCGCCTGAACCCGTTCTGGCTTCATCTAGTGGACATAAGTACTGCTATTTCTAGTGCCATTGTAGACTTTTTTAGTCACAATATAGGGTCTGCATCTGAACCTATGGTATGGGACGCTATGAAGGCATATGTTAGAGGATTATATATCAAAAGTATTAGTGTGCACAAGACGAAAAGCGGAGCTCTAACAGCAGAACTCTTTCATAGGGTTTTGTCAATGGAGTGTAAATATATTGAAAGTCCATCACCGGAGAATGCAGCTAGTTGGAAGGAAGCCCAGGGTTTGTCGAAGAAACATTTGCAAGTTAGAGCTGGGGACAAGCAATTTTTTAAGACCCAGAAGTTTTTCTGGGGGAGAGTGCTGGTCACTTACTGGCTACTGTCATCAAAACACAATTTTGCCCCTCCTGTGTGACCTCTCTCAGAAATATACAGGGGGACCTGGTTACTGGGGATAATGATATCTTGGGAGTGTCCGATGCTCATTTCAAGGATGTATATAAGTTTAAGCTGATGGTTGACTCGACAGACAGAGATAATTATTTATCCGCCATATCCATGCCTACTCTCTCTGTGGAGCATAGACAGCTGCTTGATGGGGAAATATCACTGGAGGAACTTGAGATGGCATTGAGGTCTCTCCCTAATGAGAAGGCGCCCAATTGGGGATGGCTTGCCAGAAGAATTTTACAAGAAACACCAAGAGATCTTACTCCCACATCTCCTTAATGTCTTCAATGACTCTCTTCGGACTGGCATTCTTCTCAGCTTGATGAGAGAGGCAATTGTGGTGGTGATCCCAAAACCAGTTAGGTATCCTACACAGGTGGATTCTTACCGGCCTATTTCCCTGTTGACAGTGGACATTAAAGTACTGGCCAAGGTCCTAGCTAAAAGGTTATTGAGCGTCATTAATACTGTTATTCACGAAGATCAATCTGGCTTTATGCCTGGGAAATCCACATCCTAAAATCTCAGAAGCCTGTTCCTTAATCCTCAGTTGGGGGGAGGCGAAGGGGATCGATGTAGTGCTGTGCTCTCACTTGATGCGCCCAAGGCTTTTGATAGTGTCGAGTGGGAGTACCTTTGGGCAGTTATGACAAAAATAGGGTTTGGCCCGGTTTTCTGAGCCATGGGCTAGAGTCAGAGTTAATGGAGGCATGTCCCCGGCACTGGCCTTAGAGAGAGGGACAAGACAAGGCTGTCCTTTGTCCCCTCGTCTGTTTGCCATTGCCATAGAGCCTCTAGCGTGCCTGCTCAGAACTACACAACTAATAAATGGCTTTAGAAGGGGAGGTATAGAGGAGCAAGTCTCGTTATACGCAGACGATATGCTGCTGTATGTAAGAGATCTAGCCTCATCAATAGACCCTATTATATCTCTGATTTCTGAATTTGGCAAGTCTCGGTTGCTTATTAATTGGAGCAAGTCGGTGATACCGCCGTTGTCCTTGCTTTCACAGAGTCTTTGTCTTTGTCATACCAATCTCAAAGTTGTGTCATCCTTCAAATACTTGGGATTTGACGTGTCCACTAATCCACATAGATACATATAAGACAATGTAGTGCCACTACTGGCTAAGTTTACCCTTAAAGCTGCTTCCTGGCATAAGTTGCCACTGTTTCTAGTAGGATAAGGCTAAAGGGCAACTTGGGGTCTTAGGACTTCTAAATATGTCTCCCATATGGAACAACCCTATCTTACCAGAACTTTTTCCAACTGAAGGGATTCTCCCTATGGGAAAGGGATTTCGAACATTGGACAATTGTACTTACAGGGCCTCCTGAAGTAATTTCAGCAATTGTGCTCTGAGCTCGAATCTACCCTCCAGTCATTTCTATAAGTACTTACAGTACTTACAGATAAGACACGCATTAGATGCCCAATCCAAAGCACTATCGCTGCAATATACATCCAATCAGGCGCTTGACTCTGTGGTGGCGGTAGGATCTGTAAGTAGAGCTATCTTGAGAATTTTTCAATCATTGCATGGGGAGTTTTTGAAAGCCTTTCCTCTTAGGGTAAAGGCACATGGGAAAACGATGTTGGGAGTATTACTGTTACTCATTGGGAGGAGACGTTGGCATTGACATCAAGCCTATCCCTGAGTGAAGCTGCTAGATTGTCCCAATTGTTTTTGATCCATAGGGTATATAAAACCAGGCTATTTCTGTTTAAGATTGGATATAGAAGAGACTCCTCTTGTCCAAAATGCAGCAAGCCAGAGGATGATCTGTTACATAAGCTATGGAGCTGCTGTGCATTAAGAGTATTTTTCCCTCTTGATCCTAAAATGTGCCTACTCGGCATTTTTTAATCTGATCAACTACAGCCACCTATTATTATAGGAATAAAAAGGATGTTGTACCAGGCATGTAAAATACTTGCAGCCAAATGGATACAACCACTGCCTCCTGTTATAGCAGAGTACATAGCAAGCCTGAATGTTGTTATAAGACTGGAAAGAGGGTCTATCTCAAGCGAAACCGCCGCTGGAAATTTGGGGTCCCTAGATTGATAGTTTTGGAATCTGTAGTCCGTGGTTGGCACTTACTAGGGGACTCATGCATAAGGGGGAGCATGATACTAGGGAACCTGGAGTTATGACATTGTGGTGTACACATAAATCTAACTAAGGATATGTGCTGATGATTGGGCCTTGCTGCTACTCTGGGGGAGCCCATTCGCACTCCCTCTCTTTAGGGAGAAAACCCTGAATCTTTACTGAATGTTTACTTCTTCCTGGATATATGCCAGCCAATTGTTACTGTGATTGTCTCGTGGGGGGGGGGGGGGGAGTTAGTTGTGGGCTTGCACTTGAGTACTACTGATTGGTCAATTATGATTGTCGTGTCAATACTATATCCTAATATGTCTGAACTGTTTTAGACACTGTAAACATGATGTGCCTTTTGTTTGTTTTTGGATAAAACTCGAAAAAAGGTTTCTGATATAAAAAAAAACTTTTAGCAAATGAGGCAGTGGAAAATGGCCCAAGGGTCATTTGAAAGGATTTAGGCATAAACCCTTCTGTCCTGTGTGGGGGGCCTGGTTTGATCTTTGCTATGGGGCCCTTACTTCTCTGTGTACGCCACTGGTTCTGAGCCACCATGTTAGAAGACTATCTCTTACTAGTTGACAATATGTATTCACCATAAAGTATGCACAGCCAACCAATATATCCTGAGGTTTTTCATTTTGTCCTAATATAATATGCTGTATTTGATTCATTTTCCTTTTTTCTACATCAGTACTGATGACTATGACAAAGTCAGAATAAAAATAGCATTTATTGTAACTGTGGATCTGGGCCAAGCAACCCTGCCAACACCACTCAAGGCTTGCTATTATCTTTATTGGATAATTTTGAATTTCAGCCATGCCACGATACACGCTTGCATTGCATGCATTACATCACAAGATGGCTTAGACAATAAAGATAGCAGCAGGACATCAAGCAGACTATGAGGAGTAAGTTGTCTGCTCGCACATGACCTGTCTTCATATAGCTTACTTCCTCAAACTCTTTTATTGGCTAAATGAAAGCCTCTTCAGGACAGTATTATCATTTTAAGGAAGATACAGAATTAATCCTTCATGTATGATCATGTATTAAAGAGCACCTTCAGAGAGTCCTTCTTATCTGAGGTGACCTCGCTAGATCACCTTACTTTTGCAGAGACCAGGATATTCAGGTTCTATACTGGTAGCATGTGCCACTGTAAACAGGAGAATATGGCTGGTGCTAAACCCATCTATTAGGTAAAGGAAGTGCAACAGTGCTGTGCGGGAAGAAAGGGACCATGAGAACGTTGGTCAGATTTACAAATACCGGTATTCCACAGTACAGTATGCAGTGCTAGAGTAGTGTGTGCTGTGTAGTATGGGTTTATAAGTTTCTTATGGGGGCATCTATTCCCCAACAAATTATAGTCCTCTTGAGGAGTGTACTGCATATCTCAGAATAATGGCAGGTTTTACCCAGGTAACATTACCCAATGGCAGTGCATGAAGGTCATATGGCTCCTTAGTACAGAGCCACCTGGTGCGCCACATGCCCCGCCGTACCAGCGGCGCCTGACTCCATGTGTAGGAACATGCCATTTGTATAGAAGCAGAGGCATGTCATGCCAGCCTTGTTGTTTATGAGGATGTATTTCTGTGATGCATATGGACTCTTTTAATTTGTCATAATAAAGCTGATTTTTATTCTCCAAGTACCTATAGAAAAGGATCTACCTTTTCTATTTATCAGAGGCATATGGAGGTACAGTACAGGCCTCACGTACAGTACCTCCACAGAAGCCCTGTTACTGATTCGTACAAACCATGTGCATGAGCTTTTAGACCAACTTGAAATGTATACCAGAAAATTCTCAACCTATTTTGATAGTAAAGGACTAATTTCTCTGATCTATATCACTAAAATCTAGAGGTACCTACATTTTCGATAATTCTGTCTTTCTGCCAAATCTGAGACTGACAGAATTGAAAAAGAAAGCTGAATATTGGAATCACTTCAAAAGCTTTTAGCATTCTGGATGTTACTGGTGTTCTGCTGCATCTGGTAAGGTGTTGGAATGGCCTTCACCAATATGTCTCCTTCACACTTCCAGGCATCAAGCTCCCTGTGCATGAAAGAACTAGAAGCATTTTGTGTTAGTAGAAAAAATATTCTAAACCAATGTGTACTGATTGCAGGCTGTAGTTCTGCCAAGGAGGGTGTTACTAAATATTGACTAACTGGATGGCCAAAGCCTTGCTCACATGGACTTAGTGTTGGTAACTCACATTATTAGAAAAAGGTCTTTCTTCCAGAAACGACACTGTGCCTGCCCATGGGTTGCATGTGGTATTGCAGCTCAGCCCTACTAAAGTGAATGTGACAAAGATGCAATATCAAACAAAACCCATGGATAAGACTAGTTTCAGAGGAGCGTGTTTACTGCGCGAAACATGCTGTGTGTGGGAACATGAATTCCCGTACTGAACTCTTTGTTTAACTGGACCGCATGGCGTTACAATTATCTATAATGCTGTGTGTCTCTGCTCGACCTCAACTGTAATGATTAGTACTGGCGGCTTTATGTGAATACAAATCATTGCAGTTGAGGTCAGACAGAGACATACAGCATTATATATGATTATAATTCCATGCTGTCTGGTCAAAAAAAGCAGAGTTCGATACAGGAATTCATGCAGCATGGCCAAAGGAACAGAATTCACGCTCCCACACAGAGCGTGTTCACACAGTGATCACACTCCTCTGAAAGTGGCCTAAGTGAGGTGCTGTTTCTGGAAAAAGTAGACCTTTTTTTTTTTTATAGCTAGACAAACCCTTTATTAGTATAACATAGGGATCCACATACCTGGGTCTGCTGCCAGATGAAGCCTTGCTTATAATCCCACCCAGTCCCCCTACGCATTAAGGAAACTCCCTTAGTGCCCTAACACATTTAAGAATACTCCCCTAGACAGTAATCATGCCCCTTAGTGTCACTCACAGATGCCCCTTCATGCCCTTCAAACAGTAATAATGTCATTTAGTGCCCCTCAGACAGTAATTATATCCCTTAGTGGCTTTTCACACAGTATGTTGCCCTTTTTAATGCTCCCATGGAGTATGATGCCCCCAAGTGCCCTCTACACAGTGCTCCGCACACAGATTGAGGCACCCTTAAGTGTCCCCCACACAAAGTGATGATCCTTAAGTGCCCCCCTCAGAGTTGTGCCTCCAAATTGAATATTCCCCTACCCCATGTTCCCCTGATGAACAGAGCAGAGCAGGTCTATGTTGTGACTGTCTGTGGCTCGGTGCAGCAGGCTGGGTGACGTCACTGCATAACGCCTTACTGTGCTGAACCTCTGATAGAAAGAGAATGGTGAAGCAACGAGCTGACTGCATCTAGTATCCAGATTGTATTCGATTGTATCCTGAGGACGCAAATACAGTTAAAATCAAAGGTCCAGACAGCAGGCACCCACCTTCCGGATTCAGGTCGCAGTGAGTACCTTTGGTATAGCACATTAAAATTTGCATAATACTTGTTGCAGCACCAAGCCAAGTCCCATATAATGGGGACTGGCTTGAGATGATAATCAATCATATTCTTAAGCAATCATTTGTTTTACCAACTAGGAGGTTTTCAATGGCTTATCTCAGATTGATGTTTCTGCCATCAGGACAACAGCTGCATAAAGGCTATGTGCACCTTTGGAGGCAATTTTTTTTATTATTGCATTGTTCTCATTTTGAGATAAAAATATATTTTTTAAATTGGTCTTTATTACAGATATGGAGCCCTTTTTCTGTAGAGGGCTGAGATGCTCTAATAGAGAAATCTGAATTTTCTTTCTGCTCCGTCAGACCAGAGGCTGACGGGCTCCTTGTCTCTGACCTGCTTAACACTCATTATAGTTCGGTTCTTATCTTACTGATAAAAATGTGGCTTAAGTAAGTATTTATGGCCTTTTAGTAAATTAGAGATAAGAGTTATTAGAAGGCCAACACAAAGGGAAAGTAAAAAGTACATTTCACACGGCTAGACAAACAGTTAACCCTTTGTGATTAGCATATTATATTTGTGATAGAAAATATTTTTAACACAAAATGAGGTAATGCAATAATAAAAAAATGTGTCTATGAAGCTGTACATAGCTTTTAAGGTTATTTAGATAATTGCCAATATTTGCCGCCATGATTGGAAAGTGACAAAGGACAGTTGCCTTATTATACTAGTAAGCAAGCCTCTTACTGGTGAAGTACTCTACAGTGAAAAATGTAAAAACAACAATGTTAAGTTAAACAGTAAAGGACACTTAAAGATACAGATTTTTTCAAAAGTCTTATATTTTTTTATGTTGAGTTTTTTTTTTTTTTGCTGGACAAGTTTGTTTTTTAATGGTATGAAAAAAATGTTGGGGTGACATGAAAAAGCAATAGTTTCACCATTTTTGGGGGTTTTGTTTTTATCCCGTTCACCATGTTGAATAAGCGACTTAATAATTTGTTCTGTGGTTCAGTACAATTACATCAATATCAAATGTATATAGGTTTTTCTATGTCTTTCTATGTTTGCACAATAAAATAACATTACCCATAACATTTTTACTTTTGCATCAATGGAGCTATATGAGGACTTGTTTGTTGCAGAACAAGTTGTAGTTTTTTGTGCCATTTTGTAGTAGATTAGATTTTTTTTTACCAATCTGTAGAAAAAGAAACATGAATCGTACATTCACATGCACTGATCTATTGCTTCTCAGCATAATATATAAACATGAATATGAGGCAATTTGTATATGGTTTGCTCGGAAATCATACAGATTCATCATGTCAAGTGTCCTTTTTGAGTGGGTCCCTATTCCACTTTGGCGCAGCACCACATGGTGACCATTGCTACGGTCCCCTGGACACCGTCAAGGTGCCACCAAGTGTTGCTGCTCTCCGGAAGGGATGGTAAGGCCTGGTGCACCCCAATGGGGGATAAGTCCAGAGAGTCAGGGTCTGCAGTAAACCAGGGTGCTTCTTTATTGATGGTATTCAGGTACTACAGGCTTGATGGCTACTGGTCTTTGTGGCTTTTCATCCAGAACAATATGTGAGACCAACTCTGCCTTGTTGTCTCTTTAGTGAAGATTTTTCAACGCTGCTTGGCATACAATATGGCTACTCTTGACATGAAGCACACTTTTTCTAGGTGTAACAACACACCATGGATCCTCTCCATGTAGAACACATAAATTCTAACAGTCCATAGTGTGGCTGACTATATCTACTGCCTTTATTTAGCACAGTACTATGCTCCACTCTCTACACTGGAATTTCTCTCGGTGGCAAGCTGGCTGGTCTGTTCCTTCTGACATGGCTTATCACAGGTCCTCTGAACATTCACAGGTGCGAAGAAGCATTATAGTTGGCTGCCCTGCTCAACGCTCTCCTCTTCTGTGCGTGTTGCTGCTCCAACCTCTATCTGTCCCTGAAACAGTGCACTAATTTGCAAGCATTATTCATCTGGCTAGCTAAGTATGAGGCAGGTCCACTGTATACTGGCAGCCGTGGCGTCTTCTGTGAACACATCATTCTGGTGTCAGGTTCTTTTCTTTCCACCATGTTCCTACATATAAAAAAAAGAACACAGAGACAGCAGAAAAGAGCAACATTGGTATTCCTAAGATGCAGATTATAATGCTTTAGTCTTGAAAATCAGGCAATGTTGAGGGTCCTGTAGAATAATGTAACCTGCTTTCATGTAAACAAATGTGTCCTAAAAGACAGACCCTTAGCAAGTTAGTTTAATAATGTTGCCCTTTCAGTTGCCTGGATTCACCCTTTCCCTTTGATTACAGGTTAGGTTCAGTTCTGTGCTTTTGACTACATGCCTTCCCCAAATTGCTAATTACTAACATAAAAGGAGGTCTGGAAGGACTTCTGATTGTACAGAGCGGAATTCATCTTTGTGTTATGATTAAAGCTTTTTCTGCTATAATGAAATCAGAGGTTTCTTTCTACAAGACAAACGGCCTCTTCAGTAATTAAAGAAACTGGAATTGAGACTTTGAGAAATGGTTGGAGGTTTGCCTTTAGTTCAGTGCAGTAGAAATGAGACACTATTATTAATCACAGGTTTATGTTTGAGCATCAGATTACTTTATATAAAGAGAAAATCTATTTTCAGAGCTATGTTCAGAATTCTACCAGTTGCTATTGGAAACAGTCAACAGTTTGTCAACACCATCTTAGTTCCGCTATAACACAATGCCCCTGCTGCACTATATTCTGGGAGACTGTCTTGTCCTAAATCAGTTACAACATAATACCCGGAGCAAAATCGTCGAGGTCTGATGTATCATGGGCCGTACACCCATTTTTGTCAAAAAAGTGAAGCACATCACATTTTTGTGACTTTGGAAGCCAAAACATATGGCTTTCCCCCCTTTTAACGCTAATATTGGCAGTTAAAAAAAAGACTTTTCTTTGGGTGGGGTTGGGGTTTTCAGTTCTTGACCATAACTGAAATCATGAGAGAAAGGGGTACAATAGGTGAAATAGCAAAAGGTGTAGCCTAGTGATGCCACCACAGAAAGTCCATTTAGAGAGAATTCAGACCTCATTTTCAAGGTTAATAAACCGTGGCTTCTTGCAGGATTGATTTGTGTTCCTTGATTTCATCCTTAACTCCATCTTCTGATCAGGGTTTTGATTGTCCTTGGTATTTCTGCTAATCTCTCTCTGGTAAGTCTTAGCTATCCTGACCCAAACATCTGTATTCATCACTATGTCCTTGCCTATCTATCTAGTTGTGTTTGCAAACGTGGTTGTGTTTGCTGTTGTTTTTCTGCTTATGCATTTATTATGTCATAAACAGGAGTAGGTCTTATTACACGGAAAAAGAACACATTTAAAATGTGCTTGTTCTTGAAAAAAGGTAGCTCTTCTAACTGTACATCTGTTATATACTTTATTACCTATTGTCCCAGCTAGAGCGGGCAGACCCTCCAGCATCATGGCAGTAATCCTTACAAGAGAAGTTACACTTGTTGGCACAGTGTTTGCTTGTGTTAAGTGGGTTGCGTAGATTGGAGCTGAATGATTTGCTTCACACAGTGCTGGGATCTCTTTGTTAAAGCCTCTCTGCTTTCGACAACTCATTGATTTATGGCAGCTATTGACGATAGAATAGGTTGCCAGTTTTAACGGGTTTCTGTCACCAGAATTAACCCTATTAAACCAGCTGACATTAGCGATGTGCTAATGTTAGCTGAACGTAACTAACCTATCCCTACTTTTATCTATGCCCCCGTTACTCCAAAAATATAACTTTTATGATATTCTAATTAGCCTCTAGGTGCAGGGGGGGCGTTGCCCCTGCTCCTAGAGGCTCCGTTCTCCCACCTCTGGCCACGCCCTGCTACACTAGATTAACAGGGCCAGGCAGCCTTCACTTACAACTGCCGGCCCTGTGCGCTGTGGAAATCTTGCGCTGTTCAGTATTCAGTGCAGGTGCAGTGAGGAAGCCGGCAGCTGGTGAGCGCCCTTCACTCACTGCGACTGTGCCGAATACTGAACAGGATGGCGCAGGCGCGATATTTACACGCCAGGCGGGGCCGGCAGTAGGAGACCATCGCTGCCTGGCCCTGTCAATCTAGTGTAGCAGGGCGTGGCCAGAGGTGGGAAAACAGAGCCTCTAGGAGCAGGTGCAACGCCCCCTCTGCGCCTAGAGGCTAATTAGCATATTATAAAAGTTATATTTCTGGAGTAACGGGGGCATAGATACAAGTAGGAATAGGCTAGTTAGGTTCAGCTGACATTAGTACAGTGCTAATGTCAGCTAGCTTAATAGGGTTAATTCTGGTAACAGAAACCCTTTAAGGAGCCCTGCCCTCATGCTTGAGGGTCTGCCAGTTCCATTGAAACAACGGGAAACAAATAGTTAATCCTTATATGGCAGAGTTAAAGGTGCTCATACACATTAGATGACCGTAAACGAAACCTGTTGATTTTATTGGGTCTATCTGATCATCTAATATGTTTGCAGTTGTCCCAACCCTCTTCTGGTAAAATATGTCGGGGAACAGAGGACTTGGCATGTTGAAATTCAGTTTGTCTGACTCTTTTTCATGGCAGATAAGCAGTAGCCAGAGGTGTCTAGCAGGAGCCTATTCCTGACCCAGCTGATAATACATGCCAGGCATGCGTGTGTAGGGAAGGTGGTATAGCCAGGTGACAGATGACAGGTATGTGGCTATCTTATGTACCTGCCTGCGTGTAGGTACACCTATCATAATGTCATGAAGGATCTGTAGCTGACACTATTATGGAGACACTGTGGCAGGCCTTGTGTTGGACTTATAGCTGTCAATGATATATATTAGGGATGAGCGAAACATCCGAAGTCGATTTGGATAAAACATTGTTATAATACTGTAGGGAGCAGGAGCTCCGTACAGTATTAGAATGTACTGGTTCCGATGAGCCGAAGTTATTATTTCACGCAGACTTTGCACAATAACTTCATAAATTTATTTGGACTGTAAAAAAAACATTTCCCGAACTCAAGAGCTCCGTACAGTATTAGAACGAAGTTTTATGCGAATCGACTGTATATATATATATATATATACATACAAAATGCCTCCATAAAGTACCCAGAATAGGATGTGTTTTGGATGAGGAGTCTGTTATATAGTTGTTGCATACTTTTGACCTGGTAATCCAGCAATGCTGACTTATTATTTCCAAAAGAAAAGGACGCTGAGTTCCTAATGCTACCAGATGAAAGTTAGCTATCCTATAAGTCAATGTTCATCCTTCTTAACAGGGCTTGAGACAAACTTTAAGATTATAGCTGATATCTCATCTGCAGACAGCTGTTTCGGGGTTATTGCCCCTCACCAGTGCAGAGCAGAAAGTACTGGCTTAACTGGTTGAGAGGCCTTTATCAGGATACAGTGGGGTATTTTTTCTCCTTATGAAAATCACCTAATAGGCATAAGGAGACTTATAGGGCAGACAACAAAGCTCCTCTTGGGAAAAGGTTTGCAAATTAGCTAGTTCTCAGCCTCTCATGCCACTAAATGTAAGGTAGCTATCCTATAAGTCAATGCTCTATTTTTTAAACAGGGCTTGGGACATACAGTAATTTAGGATTATAACTAAGCCAGAATCTCATCTCCACGGAGCTATTTTGCTATTGTATGGCATTCTCAGCTTTCCACAGGAGCTCTCTATAAGGTGAAATTGTACCCCCAATTTATGCTAGCTTTCATTTAAAAATCTTATTACTAAAGTTGAGAGAACCATTATGATCAACATCCTTGTTACGAATGGATTCTAAAAAATGCTAAATTTTAATGTAAAAGTTGCCTACTAGATATTTTATCTAAATGTATGTGACATGAAGGTCTGACTTTCTATGGTCACCATTCGGCAGTAGCTGGGCAATATATAGCACTATGTCTGTATGCATTAAATAGCCACTGTATGGCATTTTATGATGTGTCATAAAGTGTTACAAAAGATACCTTCATATCCTAAATTCCATCAGAATTGGTGCCTTCTGCATTTTCTAAAGAAAAACTGAAGCAAGGGTATAGCAGGTATGCTGTGCTGTAACGTTCCCCCTAACAAATTCCAGCCTTTTCCCTCATCCAAAATATAGCACACAATGTCAAACACTAAAATCGGGACTAAATGATTTTAAACCTTGTACATTGCGATTTTTTACACAATATCAAGGTTTATGACTTCAGAACCTAAAATCTAAATCCAATCAGAAAACTGAAAAAGAACAAAACTTGCTTTTCTGCGAGCATCTCCATCTTGATGTGCGCACATCGTTAGCATTCTGAAGAAAGACTATACATTGATGCGGTTAATGCATAAAGCCACATTACCAAGCACTGAAAGCATTTGCGAACATCTTGCTTCTCTGTTCTGTTGATGAGCCGCTATACCCAGTAAATATCACATTTGGTTCTATGAGCAGGCACTTCATTTATTATTTAGAGGAAGTCATTTGAATTTGGTTCATTATACTATAAAATCTCTCCATGATGCTAGATGTTCTTTGTTTCTCATTGCTTAGACCATACTGCTAATACTGTTTACCCCAGAGACATAGCAGCTGATTTGCACACTGTAGAGTTGTATGCATACATTCTACCGTACCTGATTGATTGGCATACACTTTAAGTGTGTATTGGCCAAACCCGTCGAGTTCTGCTGGTTTGGCCAACCAACGAAGCGCGCCCTGGAGGGAGAGGCTGAAGATGAGACTGGCAGTGGTTGCAAATGGCAATGATAGGAGTAGTAGTACTCATGGTGGCTTTCCTCGCTCTGATGCTCCCTGGGCTTTGCAGTGAGTGGAAAGGCGCACTTTTTCTTCCTTTGGGGCACTCACTTGTTTTTTGGCTCCTGCCAGACTGAACTGCTTTTAACTAGAGGAAGGGGTTGGACAGGGGTGTAGCTATAGGGAGTGCAGAGGTAGCAGTCACTATCGGGCTGACAAGCCTGTAAGGCCCCAAAGACCCTTGTGCCGCATAACAAGTCACTGGTATTATAGAAAGTGCATGCCGGTAAAGTTACAGCTCTGGCTGGAGGGAAGGTGTAACTTGGGTTAGGTCAAGAATATGTCATGGAAGGGAGGGGGGGATGGAGGGGGGGGTCCATTTCAATTTTTCCCTCAGGCAGGACAAAAGGCTATGTGCTTCCCTGCCCCTGGCCACAAAGCACTGAGGGAGGCAGGGGCCCAAGCCGAACTCTTGCACAAGGGCCAATGAGCCTTTAGCTATGTTCCTGGGGTGGGAACAGCCCACACTTGGCAGCTGTTACAAAGCGCCTGGCTGTCCAGTTAACTGTTTACTCCCCACACACAACCTTTGAGATACACAGAGAATAAAAACATCACATTAACCCCTTATGCAGTGGGCCGTCGGCATCTGAGGAGTTAAATGACTGGGTTCGGAGTGATCGCCATTCCCCATCATTGCGGCCCGGGTGCCTGCTGTATTAGACAGCCGGCACCCGCCAGGTATGGACTGGACTCGCCTCAGCAGTCTGCTCCATACAGGCCCCAGCACATAATTCTCTACATGTACAGCATTATGTGTTAAGGGATTAAGATATTTACTGTTCTTGCTTTTCCCAAATTTGTGTCCCCCCCCCTTCCTCATCCCCTACTGCAGAAGTGGTATTAATGTTTTCTAGTGGAATCCCAGGTGAAGGGTCTCTGATTACATGGCAGTGACAGCTGTTTGCTCTCGTAATGTAAGAGGTTTACATGCCCCCAGGAAGAGAAGCCAAATATGTTGTTTCCTGAAGCGACACTATATTGATATTGCTTTTCTATAAGAAACAAATTTTTGTTCAACGCACATTCCTCAGCTTTTCAATTTGTTTTATAACAAGTGTTACCTTTGTACGTCCTCTAGCAAGATTTCGAGAAGGGTCAGCATAGCGATATACAAGTCATTGCCCTTTATCTACATTTCCTCATTTTTCGACAATGAAGTAGAATCGGGTATATCTTCCTTAAGAGCCCGATAGGGAACCAAACAGTGACATTGGGAAACCTGTATACCCCTAACTCAAACCAGGTAGCTTGGTTACGAGTCCGACCTGTACAAGAAAGATTCTCAGTGTTTGCAGAAGGCCTTGTTCTTCTGGCTGGAGATATGAATGTGGCACTTAACCTGTTACAGGATACTTCTACAGGTTCCTCCACTATCTCCTCGGGCAATCTTTTAAAAATACATATTTAGCTTCTTTCATTCTTATGGATGTCTGGACCCTACAGATCAAAATGTCCCCCTGTTATGCTGTTGCACATCACTCATATCAGAAGTAGTATTATTTATTAAATTGACGCATTGCATTAGTTCTAAGAGAGGTCATATACAATTATCAGATCATGCCCTAGTCTTTTAGACCCTAGGCTGGTGGGCTTTCTCAACCCTGAAGTTTCTTGGAGACTAAGTGAAACCTTGCTTATGTCTAACACAAATAGGCAGCTCATATTGGACAAAATATCTGAATACTTTCAATTAAATGACATCTCAGATGTATCTTCGGGTTTGTTATGGGAGGTACATAGGGCTGTTAACAGAGGCCATCTTATTGCATTAAAGGGGTTGTCTCATCTCATACAATGGGGGCATATGGCTAGGACATGCCCCCATTTTCTTATGGGTGTGGTTCCCACTGCTGGGACCTGCACCTATATTGAGAATGGAGCGCCGAAAGTGGTGGAAGGCTCACTGCGCATGGGCAGCCACCCTCCCTTTATTTTCTATGGGGCCGCCGAAAATAGACTAGTGCTGTCTCGGCTATTTCCATCAAGCCAATAGTAGTTAATGGGAGCGGTGGCCGGTCATGCGTAGTCCTCTTCCATTCACCTCTATGGAGAAAGTGCTTGGCAGTGGCCAGACTGGAGTCCTCCAGCCACCACTTTGTGAGGCTCCTTTCCCGATATATAAGGACCCGCACCTATAAGACAATGGGGGCATATATGATATGCCCCCATTGTCTGTGATGAAACAATCCCCTTTAAGGTCCTGTGTCAAAAAAAACAAAAACAATCTGCAGTCCTGAAGTAAGTGAGTAAGACAGTAAGATAAATGATGAAGCTATCCACAGGTTTCTGATATCTGCATTCATTTTATTCTTTGCAAAATAAAAATCTGTTTTAAAATACCTAAAATGATTGATGATGGCAAATCAAGATTCCGGTAACAGAAACGTTTTTAATGCAGAATCTTTGCAGAATTGTTTTCTCAATACATTTTTACATGAACCTCTTTTAAACCACAATTATTGCTACTTTATTATTATTGCTCACAAGGTGACGCAAGGTATAGGGTATGGCAATAATAACTAGAGATGAGCGAATCAAATCCCCCAAAGTGGAATTCGATCCGAATTTCAGGAATTATTCAATTCGCCTAGAAGCCGAATTTCCTCGTGCTTCGTGTCAGTGAATCGATTAATCTTGAAATTCAAACTTACCGCTTCCATTTGTGCGTGAAGAGCCGCCAGCCTCCATCTTGCTTGAAGATCTCAGCCAAAATCCCGTGTGGCGCGAGATTACATCATCACGCTAGCCGACGTGATGACATCATACGTCACCAAGCCGGCCGGCAGGATGATGTAATCTCGCGCCCCACGTGATTTCGGCCGAGATCTTCAAGCAAGATGGCGGTGGCCGGCCTGGTGCGAGAAAATGGACGCGGTAAGTTTGATGTAAATTATTATTTTTTTTGGTATGTATGCGGCATCTGAGGGGTACAATAAAGGGGGCGGCGCTATCGCAGCTCCCTGTCATTGCACCCGCTACTTACAAAAAAATTTGGGGGGGAAATTCGTCGAATCAGCCAAATCAAATTTTCAAGAAATTCCCTCATCTCTAATAATAACCATAAAGGCAAATTTGGGGACATACAGTAGTCATCTGAACTCCACTTGGACAGGCACTGACTTTTATCCTGTTCTGTTCATCATACCAGATCTGATTAACATTCCTCATTTTTGACTCACGGTTCCCATTTTTTGCAGGTGACGTCCTTTTACTGAGAAGATACGTAGATCAGGATGTTTGGGATTTAATTTAGCAGTGTTCTGGCTGATAATGCCAGCTATGTCCCGGGACTGGCAGTGCTCGAATTACTGACATGCTCCATGGGAAAAATCCATCTTAATGATATAATGATAAAATGCTAGTATTTCAACTATTTTTAAAAGTTTCCCTTGAGACAGCTGGCTGATGTGAGGAAATGTTCCATCAGCATCTGACATCTCAGTCTGGCAAGCTTCTTCCTTGCCTGACATGCTCTAGTGAACTTGTCTTAGCGATCCAGTGTCATGAGAACATGCATCCTGAACGCCTCGACTAACACCTTCCCTTTAAAGTGCAACTTGTCTGGATGTAGCTTTGTAAAAAATGATTTCGTTAACGGGGTCTTCTCATTTTAGACATTTGTGGCATATTCATGCAGCTATCTTTCTATTCAAGGTCTGCTTGGATGGTTTGACCAAAGAGGTATGACCCCAATTTATAAGACTTTTATGGCATGTCATGTGAATACCGGGTGCCATTCATATCTATGTGGGAAAACACATTTAAAGGGGATATTCTATGAATTTCTCTTTTTTTATTTGCACATCTGGAGTACTTTCTTCACTTTCTGGTCAAATAAGACTATCAATCGCCTGCATCTCCCAGGATGCATTAATTGCAGCTCTTGTTAACCCCTTCCTCCCCTGTATGGAAAGCAATCCCTCACATATAGCCCCAGAGATAAATGCTGTATGTTCTTGTGCACCCATCCAGTTCTCTTCACTGCCACAAGAGATATATAATATACTTTTATGCAGTGGCGTAACTAGAGTTGTATGGGCCCCAGGGCAAAGTTTAAATTGGGCCCCCCACCCCCACCCCTTGGTCGCACCCTCTGCTACTGCGATCGTTATGCCCCTGCTCCTATCACTACAGAAATACAGGGTAATACAGCACCCCATACCTCTTACATCCAGTGACGTCTTCTTTGATGTAGATGTTCTCTTTCCTCATCTTTTCCTTTCAGACCATCAGACCTTCAGACCAGACCACCATTTCTCAGCCATTTTTTGTCTCTGTAGTTTGACAAAAAAAAAAAAAAAAGAAATCTTAGTTTACTACTTTCCCCATCATCCTCCCATCTTTTGGACAAATCATCCTACTACCCCCAATACTGTGCCTCTGTGCTCCCCAATACTATACTGCAGAAACAGATAAACCCCCTGATAATACTAGTACCACACAGAGCCCCCCATATAAAATACCCCGACAGCCTATCAGAGGAACAGGGAAGGGAGACGCCTCCCTCCTCTACCCGGCTGCAGCACAGCCATCTATATCGCTGTCCTGAGGACGGCGATACAGATGACTATGGAGATGAGCGCTTCCACAGTGGAAGCGCTCATCTCCCTGTGCCCTGCCGCACATTATTGCGGCAGGGCTGCGGGCCCCCTTCACTGCTGGGCCCGGTCACAGTCGCACACGCTGAGACCATGGTCGTTACGCCCCTGCTTTTATGAATTTAGAAGTGAGGATGAATGAATGAAGGGTGTCTGGGCCACATTACCCCTTATGAGATCACTTCACAGCACTGAGAGTAGGAAGAGAGCAGAGAGGCTGCAGCATAATGGTCCACCACTGAATGCAGTAGAAGTTGGTCCAGAAAGATATAAAGCAGAGAGCGCTACCAGAGAGGAAAATATAAAGTACAGAAAAAAATCTTCCAATATTTTTATTGTATGTATATAATAGTAATACTTTAATGGAGAAGACTAGAATAGATGAAACAATAGGAATTTTCTTTCATGAGTCACTTTATCCCCATCCCAGCCACCGTACATAAATTCACAGGCTAATAGTACAATCCCTGTGCCAGAGCGCTGTTCATTTCCATGCTGTGTGTGTGACTTGTCAGCAGGATTGGGTGTCTCAGTGTATCGACAATGTTTGGTTTATAATGAAATGTTATGTTAAGCCATGCTAAGTAACATTTGCACTGTACACCAGCTGGTGAGGTATAGTTGGCAGTAGAGCTGGGGCTAGCCATCCCATTCTTCCCCTCTTGGTAGGAGTAGGCTGGTCCTACTTCCTGTCAAGAGAGGGACAGAGCTAGAATAGCAAGTGAGGACCAGGGGAGCAAAGAAATAGACCTTAGTAGCAATTTATTGTCTCCAAAGGCCATTCCAATTTTTGTGTTGGGGTCCACTATGGTATAAGAGCCTGGGACCACCAGAAGATGGTTTGGTTCTCTGGTGGGCCAGTCCAACACTGATAGGGACACTACTTCAGAGAGACTGCAAGGTCCATAGCTACAGATATTCTTCAAAGCTACAGAATTTACAGTCAGATTAAGACATATTAAGACATCTATCACCACAGTTCGGTTCAGGCAAAATCCAAAAGACTACATTTTGAATTAGACACCTACACAGTACCTCTTTTGTATAAAACGACCCCCAGAGTGCCCCTGTATATATATGGCCCCATAGTGCCCCTTGTATATATATATGGCCCCATAGTGCCCCTTGTATGTATATGGCCCCCTGTATATATAATTCCTCCCACCCATGATAATGACAAATAATTTAAAAATACTCTCCCCACCACAGTCACTCACTCATTCAGCAATGGAGGCAGCAGGACCTAATGCTCCAAGCGTGGTCATGTGACATTAGAAAACGGTCATGTAAATAGCCCCTTAGACTGCAATGGTTCTGAAAACGGCCGTGGGTCATGTGAATGCAACTTTGGAGAGATGAAGAAGACACCACTCCAGGGAATGTCTACAGTTCAGTATCTGGATACTTATGCTAGACCTAACAAGCTACATAAGTCCAGTCCCAAAATTATTTTCCAATAAAACTATATACAATCTACTCAGCTCCTCCTGCTCTAAACCTGCTGCCTGCAGCTCAAACACCATATTCAACATGACAGGTTCCCTTTAAAGGGGTTCTATAGGATTGGAAAAAAGGGTCTGCATTTTTTCACAAACTGGGGCACTTTGATGTATGGGATGTTTCCAGCTTGAATAGTGAAGAGCTGCGATAATAGACACAGCTTATGGACAAGTCGGGCACTGTTTCTCTTTTCAAATCCTGGGCTACACCTTTAGGCTGCATTCACACGAGCGTGATTTCCGCGCGGGTGCAATGCGTGATGTGAACGCATTGCACCCGCACTGAATCCTGACCCATTCATTTCTATGGGGCTGTGTACATGAGCGTTTTTTTTCACGCATCACTTCTGCAACGCGTGTAAATCGCAGCATGCTCTATCTTATGCGTTATAAACGCATCCGCAGCCCCATAGAAGTGAATGGGGCTGCGTGAAAAACGCATTGCACCCGCGCGGAAAAAACTGAACAACTGAACGTAATCGCAGGCAAAACTGAATGGCTTTGCCTGTGAAAACGCTCAGTTTTCACTGAACGCATCCGCAACGCATCCGGACCTAATCCGGACACGCTCGTGTGAACCCAGCCTTAAGGTTTCTTCCAGTTAACAAGCTTGTTCGTTAATTTATACCACCCAGTCATTTGAATAAATAAGTGTTGCAAGAAAAACAGACAAATATAGAACATGTTGCGACTTTCTCAGCACAGACCCATTCGACACAGCCGAACCAAAACAGCATTCACCGTACAGGATATTTTTGCAATTTTTTTCAATTGAAAAGCTTTTTTTTTTATTGGAAAAAAAGGTGTTTTTTAACTTGGAAATGTTTTATTTAGTAAGCGAAGACATCGGCACCCGCACTTGCAGGGTGCTAATAGGAGACAGAACTTCTTCTCTCTAAACCACTTAGATTGGCTGCTATTGACTGCTGCATCTAAGGGGTTAAATATCCTGGATCGGTGCTTCTGTTAGTCCAGGCTGCTATAGCAGCTGAGGTCCCCCTAGCCCAGTGTTTCCCAACCAGTGTGCCTCCAGCTGTTGCAAAACTACAACTCCAAGCATGCCCGCACAGCCTTTGGCTGTGCGGGCATGCTTGGAGTTGTAGTTTTGCAACAGCTGGAGGCACACTGGTTGGGAAACACTGCCCTAGCCTAACCCTTAGGCCTCTTTCACACGGGCATCATGTTTGACGCCCAGATAAGAGGCGGGTGCGTTGCGGGAATATGAGCGTTTTTTCCGCGCGAGTGCAAACGTTTGTAATGCGTTTTGCATGCGCGTGTGACAATTCGCCATGTTTGGTACCCAGACCCGAAGCCGGACTTCAACACTGAAGTCCGGTTTCGGGTAGAGTATTCTGGAGAATTTATTATTTTCCCTTATAACATGGTTATAAGGGAAAATAATAGCATTCTTAATAAAGAATGCTTAGTAAAATGAAGATGAAGGGGTTAAAAATAATAAAACTTAACTTACCTTAGCCACTTGATCGCGTATTTGCGATCTGTCTTCTGTCTTCAAGCTTCAGCTAACAGCTAAAGGACCTGAGATGACGTCACACCACATGGTCCAATCACATGGTCCATCACCATGGTAAAATGGTCCATGTGATTGGACCATGTTGTGTGACGTCATCACAGGCCCTTTAGCTGTTAACTGAAGCTTGAAGACATTCATCTTCATTTTACTAAGCATTCTTTATTAAGAATGCTATTATTTTCCCTTATAACCATGAAAATAATAAAGATCTGGTCCTGTTGCTAAGCAACCATGCAGGAAAATCGCACTGCATCCGCACTTGCTTGCGGATGCTTGCGATTTTCCCGCAGCCCCATTCACTTTTATGGGGCCTGCGTTGCGTGAAAAACGCAGAAACTGGAGCATGCTGCGATTTTCACGCAACGCAGAAGTAATGCGTGAAAATCACCGCTCATGTGCACAGCCCCATAAAAATGAATGGGTCCGGATTCAGTGCTGGTGCAATGCGTCCACCTCACGCATTGCACCCGCGCGGAAAACTCGCCCGTGTGAAAGAGGCCTTAGTGACTGCCGTAAAAATACTCAAGTTGTTAATACGCGAGGTCCTCAGCGAAGTCATAGAGAAGTTTAAATGCTGAAAGCATATATTTACTACTGGCAGTCCTGCTAGTGATATCATGGTCTAGAAATGTTCACTACACAAAGTAGCGTGTCTGAGTTTCACCTTGACTCCATATTTTGTTAATAGCCCATTTCAACTGCTCATGACTAATTTTTTTACTATTCCTTGACTGAATGTTTGTCGCTCCCTGGAAACTAAAATAACACCATTTAAACAGATTGCTTAAATGGGTTGGCCACTTTATGATTACATATCTAAAGTGACACATGGTGCTGTGTAGTGCCATGTGAAATAGTAACATCTACTGCGGCACACCGGTGGCAGATCGCGCTGTGTAATCACGATCTGCCACCGGCACACCGCTGCCCTAAATGAGGGCGAACGATGATAAAACAATCGCTCCTCCCCATGCCCCGGAGGACATCGCTGCATGTAATAGCAGCTGTGTCCTCCGCAAGCTATCTGACGAGCTACAGGGCCTCACGCTGGATGATAAATGTGGCGCAGGGATAGACACTTTTCTCTGACTCTATAACAACAATTGGTTGGCTTAATGTGAGAACACCCATAGTATAACTTAGTATCCTAAAGACCTAACCCGGGTAAGATTGTAAATACTTATTTATTAAACTAATTCCTGTCCACATTTAGACCACAATCTAAATATACACCTCCTTTTTCTCAATATGGTAACATCGACACATTTGTCCAATTAGTGACAAGAGATCTCAAGATTCTAAACACAAAAATACCAGCTGTACAGTTGAACTTGGAAGCTGAGGAACAACAAGCACTAGGGGAACTTAGTGAAAATGAGGAGTTAGTAATAAAACCCTCCGATAAGGGAGGCAATGTTGTCCTAATGGATAGGGGTTACTACAAGAAAATGGTTGAAGAGCTTGTTACACAAAGTGATACATATAAAAAATTGGATCACAATCCAACGGAAACTTATTTGGTGGAATTGAGAAAGATATTAGCAAAGGCAAGGGATGATGGACTCATCTCTAAAGATGAATACAAATTTCTGTACAAGTCACACCCCACGATTGCGACTATATATGCTGTCCCAAAAATACACAAACAGAGAAGGCCAGTGCCAGGCAGACCAATCGTGTCTGGAAATGACAGTCTCACTGAGAACATCAGTCAATATGTGGACAAATTTATAGCACCCTTTGTATCTTGTTTGCCATCCTACATTAGGGATACCAAGGATGTGGTCACCAGGCTCCAGGACATACAGGTCACAGCCCAAACAAAACTGGCCAGTCTTGATGTTGAGGCCCTGTACACAAATATTAGACACAATTTAGGGATCAAGGCAGTATCCACCTTTCTTTCCACTAAAAGCACCTTAGTTCGAGCACACAATGAATTTCTTCTCACTCTTCTCAATTTTCTACTCACTCACAACTATTTTCTTTTTGATGGCCATTTTTATTTACAGTTAGTTGGCACCGCGATGGGTAGTAAATGTGCACCGAATTATGCTAATTTATTTTTGGGGTGGTGAGAAGACACCATTGTTTTTACACCTGACTTGATTAATTTTACCCAACACGTTCTTTTTTGGGGGCGGTACATCGATGATGTACTTCTACTTTGGGATGGGACCGTAGATAGCTTTCAAGAGTTTGTTCGAGTCCTCAACACCAACCCTATAGGTATGACTTTCACTTCTGAAATACATGACAAAACCATCACATTTTTGGACCTTACCCTTGTCCTAGACCCTGATGGCCACATCCAGACGGAAGTCTATCGTAAACCCACATCAACAAATAATTTGCTGCAATGGAATAGTTACCATCCCAAACTGTTAAAAAACAGAATACCTGTTGGACAATATATTAGAGCCCGCAGGAACTGTTCGGATGATGCGAGCTTTATTAAAGAAAGTAAAATTCTATACGAACGGTTCCGTGCCAGAGGATATCCCAAAAAAGTCCTACATCACGCCTATGCGAGGGCATGTAATACCAACCGTACCACTTTGCTGAACACCAGACGCGAAGATGCAAAGGTACAGGTCGTAAGGTGTATCGGTACCTTTGATGCACAAAACAATCGTATCTTTCAGATTCTGAAAAAACACTGGCATGTCTTATGGGCTGACAATGACTTAAGGTCAGTCATAACCCAAAATCCCAGTATCACTTACCGCCGAGGTAGGAACTTGAAGGACCTCTTGGTTCACAGTCTCTACCGGACAGCATTACCAAAAACAACCTGGCTCAGGTCGGGAGTAGTGGGAACCTACCCCTGTGGCAATTGTGTCATGTGTATTGCCCGCTGGTGACAAAATGCAGATCCTTTACCAACCCTGTGGACGAAAGGGAATATGAAATAAGACAATTCATTAATTGCAAAACTAGGGGCATTATATATGCTATCCAATGCCCCTGCCCTAAAATATCAGTAACATTAACACCAAGGCGGACACTTCAATCTCCAGACATGTGAGAACACATCACAATGGAGATCACAAAGTGCTAAACTTTTGGGGGATATGCAAAAAAAACCTGGGAGCTAGAAAGGGTGATCTGGATGCCATCCTGTTATGAGAAGAAACTAGGTGGATTTATCGCCTTAACAGTTTAAACCCAAAAGGCCTCAACGAGGGCTTTGCATTTACGGCGTTCCTGTGAATAGGAGAAAAATAAAGCGGTCTCAATTCTTTAACAACCAGCAAGTGCAAAAGTAGCACTTTGAACATTGTATAATTTAGAGAACCAATTTTTAGAGTTTACCCGAATACAGACAGTATCAATCTGAATATTTTCAGGTCACTTACTGAACTGTTAATCATGCAGACAGTGCACAATAAGGAATATCATTGCCAACCTGTAGATACCTCATATCTGGAGTAACCCCAAGTATTTTGGGAAAACAGCCTGCCTATATAAAGCCACTTCCCTGCTAAGTGTCCACGCATGCACTGTAGTTTAGCGAGTTGTCATCGGATGCGCCTTTATATTGTTGTAGAACTGTAGACACCCTACACTCAGTAACCCTAAGCATGTTGGGGAAATAGTCTGCCTATTTAGACCCTCTCCCTTGTTAAGTGTCCACGCTTGCACTGTAATCTTATGAGTTGTCATTGGATGCACTTTACTTTTGTTTCTTATATGTTTCACAAACATGTATGTCTATCATAATATGGTTCCACTCCAAGTGATAGAGTGGGTCCTCTTTGCACATTAATCAAATAATATCTATATATTATCTATCCTTTGGAGTCTGTTTAACATCAATAGCCAATATTTTTGACATAGGGATCAAATGGTATCGATATGCTATTTACCCTTTGAAATATGGCTAATACCAACTGCTAATAAAATAGCACACGTACTCCTTATGTGTACGGCACAAGAACAATATCATTTTCATCATAATAGTATGAGCACCCTTTTATATACGCAACACATGTACACTTACCATTTATACTGGATACTGATGTTAAGTTTTTGCGCAGACTCTAGTGCGCAGTACATCATGAATGATATCACAACTTCAACTCATGGACTAGATGTGGGTGTGGACTTTGGGAGCGCAGTAACTTTAGATGACAATCATCACGTGCACCCTCACAGTGCGCAGCGCATGCGCTGACACGACCATCTGACAACACGTCTAAGGGTACGCGCATATATTTACTGCGCAGCGTGTCATGATGACGCGCTGCAAGTAACATATGATTGGACACTGAGAGGCGCAGAGATTTCTGGATACCTCACTTGATAGGCTGATTCTATATACACTGAGGAAGAGATAGGACACTGTGTCTGTCAATCCAGTGTTCAGTATTTAAACCTCCAATGCACCGGGGAAGAAGAAGCCATAATGTTGGTGAAACATGTCGGGGGGCAGACTTAGATTTTAGATCAGAACACAACTCCGCCAATCATCTCTATTCAATAGATCAAGTTAGATAGCAATATAACCACCTCAAGAGCTCAGAGGTGCTGGTGTTTGAAGTGGGTTTAGCCCTAAGCCACTGCTATCCTATAGCGCTAACAATTGAATGATTTGAGAACCTAACGGTAGTCCAGGAGAGCATGTAAGCAATAGTGCTCCTCTGGTTACCGGTTTAGGTACATTATCTATTGCAGTTGGCTACTGATCAAAAGCAAGCCCTACTGCTTATACAAACGCCGTCACCAGTGAGCCTTGAGATAACAGCGACTAGGTAGGAGAGTGTGCACATCTCCTTTACCTGTCACTGCAGACATTGGCAAATATTGGTGGAGTGGTGACTGTATTTTTAATCATTATGGTTCTGTTCTAAATAAAACACGCACTAGATATTTTTTTTTTATCTGTTATAATAAAAGTGAAGTTTTATCCCACACCTGGGTCAAGATAGGTTGCACAGCCTAGTCTAGGCATTAGTTTAATAAACACCCATGTCACAAATGCATTAAATCTAGAGATATTTTTAAAGTTTAAAAAAAATTTGGATTCAAACGATTCGCTGAACTTTGACAAGCAATTTGATTCATTACGAATTAATTCATCACAAATCGATATAAATCAGGTATACCCAGCCCTCTCAGTGTGAAGGCTTAGAAGTTAACCCTTTCCCAACAGTATATGTACATCGATGGCCGAGCATATAAAAATGGTGCCCGCTGGCTGTTTTAAAGAACAGACACCCGGCACTAATGTCCGCAACCAGCGGTTATGGTGATTGCGGACTTTTAACCCTTCAGATGACATTACCCCATACCATCAACATCTGATGTTTGGTAACCAGTTTATATGGCAGCTAGTTTTCAGGCTCCTGTCCCTTATGGCAATAATCCAGTGGCCATGTTTGATCCATCCGCCATGTTCGGCCCATCTGGTATTAACAATAATGCATTATGAAAGCAAAATACCATTAGGTTCATAGTATGGAGTGATCCCGGATCTTATGGAGGGATCCACATGAGTTAACATTTTGTGGCACTGCACAATGATATAGAATTTATTTAAAATGTGTTGTGGCTGTCAGAGTGACGCAGAATAAAATTTTCGCTAACAGAACGTGGTAGCTAGGACTGATGAATTTGGGTCCAGTTGGTGAAGCAATTTGTCTGGTAATACTGTCGTAGTTCCATCGTAGACCATAAACAATTACAATAATGAAGCAGACAAATTTTTCAGCTAAAAGAACGTATTAGCTATAATGAATTTGGGTCGAGTTGGTGGTTTGTGTGGTTCATTCCGATAACCGATGAGACTCCTCCGTTGCTAAGTAGTTGTTTGAACCCAGGTGGTCTGCATCCAACATCTTTGGTCTGTGATGTCCTTAGATGTTCAGGGCTGCACGTGCGCTACACTGAAGGGTTCGCCGTGTGTCTACCCTTTGCCGACAGGTAAACCTGATCAATGCCGTTCGTCATAGGGATTGGGATTGCAATATGGACACAGAAATATTTAACTAACCATGTCATTAAAATAGAGGGCCCAGGCAACTGTCTGTTGGCCATAGGGTAACTGCAAATGTGTCAGCAGTTCAACAAGATGCAGACGACAATATATTAGACCACTCTTTAATACCAAAGCACTGTAATTCTATATATAAAATAAGAGATAAGCTGTGAATGTGCCACTGGTTCAACAAGATGCAGATGGCAATATATTACTGAGGCACAGTAATTTTATGTATATATTAAAAGATTAACTGTGATTGTGGCAGTAGCTGAACAAGATGCATATGGCAATTACACTAAACGTGCACTGTCCCTGTAGTCTCCCTATGCTCTCCCTACAGTGTCTAAAATATCTCACTACAATATTCCTACACTGTCCTTGCACTTTTCCTGAATTCTCCCTATTCAATATTCTACAATTAAAAGCTTTTTGCATCATTGTCCCTAGCACCATCATGCTCAACTCACAGTTAAATAGCGGAGACCGCGCGGGATGAGGCTTTTTATAGGGCTGTGACATCGCAGGGGATGGCTATCTGCTGATTGGCTAGCTGCATGGCATTATGGGTCATATCGCATTCCCGGGCTTCTTACTTTCACTTTGTAACTCATGAAGCAACCATTTTAGAAAAAAATCTGTTTTGTTACCACGAAGTACAAGGAAATTCGGCTTTGCCGCAAATCTAATTTTTCCTAAACTTTGGATCAAATTCTGCTTTGGACACTTCCAGGGATGGACTGAGCAGTCGGGCACTTTGGACGTGGTCCCAGGGCCCGGCCGGGAAGGGGGCCAACGGCAGCAGGTCACAGGGAGATGAGCGCTTCCATTGTGGAAGCGTTCATCCCCATAGTCATCTGTATCGCCATCCTCCTCAGGACAGCGGTACAGATGGCTGTGGGGCAGGGGAGGGAGAGGCATCTCCCTTCCCTATTCCTCTGATAGACTGCAGGCAGCGCGATCACATCATTGCGCCGCCTGAGCCGTACAGCGCGGGACACAGGCTGGAGGAGGCCTGCATCGCATCGCTGCCATGGAGGTAAGTAAAAGTGTTTTTGGGTTTTTTTGGGCACAAGGGGGGTGGGGGGTTAAAGAGGCACTTGTTACTGACACATGGGGGGCGGGGGTTAAAGAGGCACTTGTTACAGGGGAATGGGGGGTTAAAGAGGCGCTTGTTACTTGGGAAAGGGGGGTTTAAGAGGCACTTGTTACTAGCACATGGGGGGGTTAAAGAGGCACTTGTTACTGGCAGATGGGGAGTGGGGGTTAAAGAGGCACTGATTATTGGCACATGGGGATGGGGTTAAAGAGGCACTTGTTACTGGCACATGGGGAGTGGGGTTCAAGAGGCACTGATTATTGGCACATGGGGATGGGGTTAAAGAGGCACTTGTTACTGGCACATGGGGGTGGGGGTTAAAGAGGCACTGATCATTGGCACATGGGGATGGGGTTAAAGAGTCACTTGTTACTGGCACATGGGGAATGGGGGTTAAAGAGGCACTTGTTACTGGCACATGGGGGTTAAAGAGGCACTTGTTACTGGCACATGGGGAGGTCGGGGTTTAAGAGGCACTTGTTACTGACACGTGGGGGGCTTAAAGAGGCACTTGTTACTGGCACATGGGAGGTGGGGGGTTAAAGAGGCACTTATTACTGGCACATGGGGTGGGGGGTTAAAGAGGCACTTGTTACTGGCACATGGGGGATGGGGGGGTTAAAGAGGCACTGGTTACTGGCACATGGGGTGGGGGGTTAAAGAGACATTTGTTACTGGCATATGGGGGGGAGGCGCTTGTTACTGGCACATGGGGAGGCATGGAGAGGCACTTGTTACTGGCACATTATTATGGGGCACTATGGGGGCTTCTACTGAGGCCACAAAGAAGGCGTATTTTATACGGAGGGCTCTGCGCGGTACTAGTATTATCAGGGGTAATATCTGTTTCTGCAGTATAGTATTGGGGAGCACAACGGCACAGTATTGGGGGTAGTAGGATGATTTGTCCAGAAGATGGGAGGGTGATGGAAAAGTAGTAAACTAAGATTTTTCTTTGTTGTCAAACTGCAGAGACGGAAAATGGCGGTCTGGTGGTCTGGTCTGAAGGTCTGAAAGGAGAAGACGAGGAGAGAGAACATCTACATCAAAGGAGACGTCACTGAATGTAAGAGGTATGGGGTGCTGTATTTCTGTAGTGATGGGATCAGGGGCATAACGATTGCGGTGCGACCGGGGGGTGGAGGCGGGATATGGGTGTGACTGGAGGTGGGACATGGGCATGGCTGGAGGCAGGGCATAGGTGGGCCTGGATTTATTTTGCCTGGGGGCCCTGAGGGTTCTCAGTCTGCCCCTGGATGCTTCGATTCACTCAACACTAATTATATCTATGTATTGCATATGCAAAATAGCAATAAACATGTTCCCTACATTACATAATGAGTGCAGTCAGTTTAATCTGAATAATTTATGTTTTTGACTCAATAACACAACTACACATATATATATTAAACTGAGTACAAAATAACCAGACATTAAAATGACAGTAAAGCAAGAAGTTACCAGCTATGCTAATTAGGGTACCAGTAATTTAACAATTAGTGCTGTAGGCTGCTTATTGTTCACCACAAAAGGGATTGGTTCTCTTGCAACAAGACCCATCACTTTCTTTCACACTTGGTCAACAGTTTTTGGGTTGGGGGTTTAGTTAAATATTAGAGATGAGCAAATCAATCATATACAAATAAAATGTGTTTACTATTTAGCTAGAAGTTTCTTCAATTTTGCAGCCTCACTGCCTTTATCAGTTATATGTCTATCAACCATGACTCCACATATTGTGCAGCATCACGCTCAGTATGTATTTTTGCTGCAGACTATGTTCAGTTGCACATTTTTTAAAATAAACCTGTTGCAAAGTTCCTTCACTTAATAATAAGGCTCCTTTCACACGGGCAAGTTTTCCGTGCGGGTGCAGTGCGTGACGTGAACGCATTGCTCCCGCACTGAATCCTGACCCATTTACTTCAATGGGGCTGTGTACATGAGCGGTGATTATAACTTGTGCGTTGCATGAAAATTGCAGCATGCTCTATATTCTGCGTTTTTCACGCAACGCAGGCCCTATAGAAGTGAATGCAAGCAAGTGCGGATGCGGTGCGATTTTACCGCACGGTTGCTAAGAGACGATCGGTATGGGGACCCGATCTTTATTATTTTCCCTTATAACATGGTTATAAGGGAAAATAATAGCATGGCAATAACACAGCACATTGAGTCCCCTACTATCTATAAAATTAACAACCCATAATGGAATAATAATAATAAACATACATCAGACAAGAGGGTGGAGATAAAAACAGGTCTGTTTATTAAAAATATAAAACCTTCATAAAACATACTCATCAGTACATAAATAATTCAAACCTAGTCTTAAACTCAGGCTTTTACTTAAAACTCAATTAGCCCATCCTATACCAAGGACGGCTTTTCATAACTTCACCCAACCGAACAAGAAATAAATAACGATATTCCTAAATAAAATTACCCCTCTTTTATTTTTTTTAAATATTAAAAAGGGGTGGGAGGGAGGGGCACGCAAGTTCAGGCTCCACGGAATGGTCAGGTAGCAAAGCCCTCCAGACCGTGGAGCCCGGACGCTTATACCCCTTACCTCATGACAGGTGTCCAATAAGACACCTGTCACTAAGGTTCAAACATCCTTGCTCACCCTGCCGCCCACTGATTGGCCGGCAGACTGACCAATCAGAACCGAGGCACCATAAAAAAACTGGTACCTCAGATCCATTTCTCTAAACAGCGGGAAAAATTCTTCCCGCCAAAACCCAGCACAGTCACCAAGATGAAAAGGTCATCTAGGGGACAGTGCTGGTATGGCCATGTGGATCCCTCCTTAATGTCTGGGATCCTGCCATTCTCAATACAAAATGTTTAGTAAAATATGGATTGAGGGGTTAAAAAAATAAATAAATAACTCACCTTATCTACTTGATCGTGTAGTTGCGATCTCTTTCTTATTCAATCATGAGCTGCCGGTAAACACCAGCTAAAGGACCTGTGGTGACGTCACATCACATGGTACATCACCATGGTGATGGACCATGTGATTGGACCATGTGATGAGCGCAGTGACGTCACCACATGTCCTTTAGCCGGCAGCTCATGAGTAAAGAAGAGATCGCAACTATGCGATCAAGTGGATAAGGTGAGTTTTTTTTTGTTTTTTTTTATCCCTCAATCCACATTTTACTAAGCATTCTGTGAAGAAGTCTGAGTTCGGGTCTGGGTACGAAACATGCCGATTTTTCCCACACGCGTGCAAGACGCATTAAAACGCTTTGCACTCACGCAGAAAAATCGCGTATTTTCCAGCCACGCACCCACATCCTATCTGGCCCCATTACACAACGCCCGTGTGAAAGGGGCCTAAGTGTACCAAATCTGACCGAGCATATTGTGAACCATCACATTCAGAGTACAATTTTGCTGCAGACTGTGTCCAGTTGCACATTTATTTCAATAAACTTTTTGCAATGTTTCCTCATTTAATAATAAGTGTAGAGGCTGTCTGCCTGTCCATCATGTTCCATACTGAATGGCTACTGCTTCTGCCGCAGCTGCTGCTCCCGTTAATGCAGTGCAGTTTCTAGGTAAAATTTCTCTCAGGACGAGTGTCAAAAAAACTCCACCCCCCCCCCCTGCGCGGCACCTCCTCCCTGAGCTCCCTATCCAGACGGTACCCTACGGGAGTGAGCAGTGGCGACTCTAGGATCAATATATGGGGGGGGGGGGGACGACAGAAGATACACAGTCAAAAATGGGGGGCGCTAATAATTTTCACCAGTTAATCATACTACTGAAAAAAACGAAATAAGTATATATAAATAAGATAAAATACGAGAGTATTGCGGTATGCAGAGATACCTTTTTATTCATTTATTTATTTTATTCATACACCATGCTGTACAGTATATACAGAATGTACAGGATTATAATATATGCTGTACAGCATGGTGTATGAACTATGCTCTATATTGTATAGCATGGTGTATGGATTATATGTACATTGTATAGCATGGTGTATGGATTATACTGTATATTGTATGGCATAGTGCAAGGATTACTGTATACTGTACATAAAATTTATTGAGGTTACACCATGCCGGACAATATAACCCTTGCGCCATGATGTACAATAAACAGTATAACCCCTACACAGTGTAGAGGTATACTGTATATTGTGTGGCACAGTGTATCCTATATGTGTATAAGTCCTCTTTCACACTTGCGTTCTGAGGATCCGGCAGGCACTTCCGTCCCGCCGGATCCGTTAGAACGCAAGTCGTCTGAAAGCATCAAAATGCTTCGAGGTTACTATGGCAGCCAGGACGCTATTAAAGTCCTGGTTGCCATAGTAGTAGTGGGGAGCAGGGGAGCGGTATATTTACCGCCCGTGCGGCTCCCGGGGCGCTCCAGAATGATGTCAGAGCGCCCCATGCGCATGGATCACGTGATCTATGCGAGCACGTAATCCATGCGCGTGGGGCGCCCTGACGTCACTCTGGAGCGCCCCGAGAGCCGCATGGACGTGAGGATACTGCTCCCCCGCTCCCCACTACACTTTACCATGGCAGCCGGGACTTTAGCGTCCTGGCTGCCATGGTAACCATTGAGAAAAAGCTAAACGTCGGATCCGGCGATGCGCCGAAACGACGTTTAGCTTAAGGCCGGATCCGGATTAATGTCTTTCAATGGGCATTAATTCCGGATCCGGCCTTGCGGCAAGTGTTCAGGATTTTTGGCCGGAGCAAAAAGCGCAGCATACTGCGGTATTTTCTCCTGCCAAAAAACCTTCCGGTCCTGAACTGAAGACATCCTGATGCATTTTGAACGGATTTCTCTCCATTCAGAATGCATTGGAATAATCCTGATCAGGATTTTTCCGGCATAGAGCCCCGACGACGGATCTCTATGCCAGAAAACAAAAACGCTAGTGTGAAAGAGCCCTAACATAAACATACTCCACATGAAAACTTACAATTACTTGGCTTGGACCTTGGGGATCTCGGACACCACTTCGGCTGGGGGGCAACGTCTAAGAACACGCCGTCCACTGGGCAGTATGGTTTTTTGGTTTTTCCTCTTCGGACTCTGTACATGAGGTAACAAGGGGTAATATAACTAAGGGGTATCAGGATACATTAATATACAGGAGGAGGGCTATCAGGGGACATTATACAGGGGTAATATAAGTTCTATTACCCTTGTATAATGTCCCCCGATAGGCCTCCTGAGTTAAATTACCCCTGTATAATAATGTACCCTGATACCCCTTAGTTATATTACCCCGCTCTGTATAATTTACCCAGATACCCCTCAGTTATATTATATAACTGAGCGGTATCAGTTATACAGGGGTAATATAACTGAGAAGGGCTATCAGGGGACATTATACAGGGGTAATATAACTTATATCACCCCTGTATAATGTCCCCTGATGTCCCCTACAGTGGCCCCTATTTTCATGTCCCCCACTTCCATGGCCCCCATTGTAAAAAATGTGTAACTATTGCAATTTGCAGTTGCCTCGCTCCCACCAGGTCTGACTGTCCCACAGACTCAGGCTCTCACAGTCACAGGCACAGCAGGCCAGGCTTCTTCTTTCTCAGGCCTCAGCACTGCTCCAGGTGGGCGGTACCAGTCAGGCAGTGCGGGCGGCAGCGCTCACTCACTGTCTGTCACGCGCCTGCACCGCCTAGTGGGAGGAGCAGGCGCGTGACATCAGTGAGCGCCTCCCGTACATACCTGAGCTGAGTGACTGACTGGTGAGTAGAGGAGCGCCGGTCGCAACTCGCAGCGGGCAGAAGCAGGACTCAGTCAGGAGATATCCGAGAGAGGGAGCCAGGGCGCAGGCAGGAGAATCCCAGAGGGGCGGCGCCCCCAGCAAGAAGAGGACGTTCTACGCAGTGGCCCTGCCGGCGCTCCTCTTACGACAGCTCCCCGGGCGGCCACCCGGCCCGCCCGGTCCTAGAAACGGCCCTGCGTTAATGCCACTACTACCCCTACATAACCACACATCTCTTGCTTTGTCTGCTGCTGTGGTTGCTGCTGCCACTACTACTACCCCTACACATGTCACACATGTCCCTCCTTGTCCGTCAAGTCCTATGCTGGGCTTTTACTGCTACTACTGCTTCTACTACTATTCCTACAAAGCCATACATCTTCAGCTTTGTCTGTCTGGTTCCATACTGTTCTGCTGCTATTCCCAAAAAGGATTCCCAAAAACTTTTTTAAATTTTATAAAGCATCATAAATCGGACAGTGCATTGTGTTTTTAAGCAGGCTAACCTGAATTGAATCTTCGATTTAGGTACTTTCACACTAGTGTTTTGGATTCCGTTTGTGAGATCCGTTTCAGGGCTCTCACAAACGGTCCAAAACGGATCAGTTAAGCCCCAATACATTCTGAATGGATAAGGATCCGTTCAGAATGCATCAGTTCGGCTCCGTTCCGCTTCTATTCTGTTTTGGAGGTGGACACCAAAATGCAGCTTGCAGCATTTTGGTGTCCGTCTGAAGAGGCGGAACCTAACGGATCCGTTTTGAATTACAATGTAAGTCAATGGGGACGGATCCGTTTTCAGTGACACAATATGGTGCAGTTGAAAACGGATCCGTTCCCTATTGACTTTCAATGTAATTCCAAACGGATCCGTTTTGGACTTTGTCATTTTTCTTTAAAACTAATGCAAACGGATCCGTTCTGAACAGATACAAACGTTTGCATTATAGGTGCGGATCCGTCTGTGCAAATAAACAGACGGATCCGCACCAACGCAAGTGTGAAAGTACCCTTAGTAGAAGTCAAGAAATTTGCTGATCTCTATAAAAAAATATTATATGTCGCTATGGTGCACTGTATAAAGCACTGTCCAGCAATGAATGCAGAAGGTGTACCAGAAGGATAGATGATGGGGGGATGGGTTATGTGATGTACATAAAAAGGCAGCAAGCGTTCAATTTTTCTGCAGCACCTCCAAGGGTGAAATAAAACATGTTGCTTTTTCAAATCAATAGAAAGCCAGCTCTTCAGAGTGAGATAATAGATCAGGAAAGGATCACGAACCTAAAACCACCTGCATTAACTCAGATGTTTAAAAATGGGTTTTGGAAACCAGACAACCCGTTTAAAGATGGTTTCATACACAGTTTTTGGAATACTGCCACTTTTTGATGCAGTTTTTTGAGTGAAATCTAACCCTGGGTTCAGACCTGAGCGTTACTGAGACGCGCGTTTTACGCGCATATTTGTTGCGCATTTTACGCACGTTTTTGTGCGCGTTTTTAGCAATAGTAAACACGTGTTTGACGCGCGTTTGTGTGATTGACTGCAGTGTTGTCCAATGACCAAAATATCCCTGTCTATATGAAGTTTGGCCAATCAGAGCTGGGGTTTGGCCTTTCTAGCATGTTGCAAATTCATAAACGCACGTTCGAAAAATACAAGCGTTGCGCGTTCCCATTGAAGTCTATGAGACAAAACGCGCTACAAACGCCCAAAAAAAAGCTCAAGAACTTGTTTATGCGTCGGGCGTTTTTCAGCGCATTCGAATGCGCTGTAAAACGCGAAAATGTGAACCAGTCCCATAGGGAAGCATTGGTTTGCATTGGTTATGCGTTTTACAGCGCGTTCGAACGCGCTGTAAAACGCGCAAGTGTGAACTTAGGGTAAAGGTGTATCCAACAGGAAGTAGAAGTCCAAGTTCTTCTATATTTTCCATTCCTTTTGATTCCACTTTGGCTCAAAATGTGAGGGAAAACTTCCAAAAAAAGGGGTACATTTTTTAAAACCACGTGTGAAACCACCATATTCTTAATTTCTAAACCCATGTGGCACATCTTCTCTTTTTGCCTTTTTTAAAAGCCCCACTATTTATGATGCCATCAATCTACAGTAGTTTAAATGTTATCTGACAACCAGTGCGCACCAAAGTGAGTCTAATATATTCCGCATGAGTGGATTTTGACCCCTTGTGTGCCTCCATTTATTCAAAGATTGAGCATTGTTTGGTTAGCATTGATTTATTTAGCCTACCTTAGATAATTGGCAGTGGAACTTTCTTAGGCACTGTGATCCATGATGGCTCCAGATAAAATGACCTTATGAGATTATTGATGTTTCATCTGTATTTAGTATTCTCTCAGCTTCTCTGCTAAATTCTGCGCCGTCCTCTATTGATTGTTTACTGTCCATAATTCCACAATTAGGACATAAAGGGACTAGGTTTTCAGATCACTTATAACTGAATAATGTTTAAGAAAATCGATGACATCAATGCTAGATATGAAATAAGCATGAGTGATTTTTCTGTTATGATATGGCCCAGTGTTGACTAGGATTTCTTATATGTACCATTGAAACTGATTCTGAGGGCTTTATGCACCATCTATATACAGTAATAATCGTAATCTGAGTGTCCGAAACATGTAAGATAGTGTACTTTTATCCTGTGCTTGGAAAACGTCTTTGATTTTTAGAATAAAGGATCTGATTATTAGAAGCTGGATTTTTTTCTTCTTTGGGAATTCTATTCGTAGCCGAGTCTAGGCAACATCCGTGCATCTGAAAATTTGGAGATAGGTGAGCGCTGCAATAGACTTTTTTACTGTGATTATTCACTCTCTGCGTGCCCTCCCTATCCCTCCCGATCAATATTTGTCCTGATTACGTTTTCCGTTGTTGGGTCTGATTATGGCGCATACAGCACTTCGGTCATTTGAGGAATTAGAAGAAAGTATGGATAAAATGGATGCCATTTTTAACAAATCTGACCCCACCACACAGGAACAACTAGACATAAAGGCCACCATGCTCTCTCTTGAAAAACTATTATGTAAAGAGATGCGCACCTGGTGGGCGAAATATGTAGAAAGGAAAATGATTCCAAGGGGACTGAGAATCCGTAAAATAACGACGGTGATTTACTTTTACATTTTTCTAACAGAATGGCAGGATATTCTTTCAGCATGTTCCCTCAAATTAACGCAAGTGTTTTTTTTGATGTTGGAGGATGCTACCACCTATCATCCACTGGCCCATGACCCCCTACCTATATATCAGAAACTCCTATTACAAATACAACAGAAAGGGTTCTCTCTTGGTATTTTGTCTCAGAAAGAGATAAATTATATGCATGTTAAATATCCCATTACTGCCATTTTTCATGTTTTACCTAAAGTACATAAGAAGGGATTCCCCCCACCCATGAGCCCTATCGTTGCTGGCATAGGTGTTTATTCTGAGCGCTTTGGTGAGTGGGTGGACTCCCTTCTGCAACCTTTGATTTCATCCATTCCTGGTTTTATCAAAGATACTAAGAAAGTTCTACAGTCAATTATGGATTTTCAATGGAGAAAGGGGTATACTTGGATCACTGCAGATGTAGTCTCTTTATATACACATATACCACATGATAAGGCAATTGTGGCACTGCAGTGGTTTCTTCAAGTATACAGTGACTACACATTGACACTCCAGGAATGTATCTGCACATCAGTGACTTTTTCTTATGAAACACAACTATTTTATGTTTAATAACCAGCTTTATCTACAGATCTCCGGAGTGTCGACGGGGGCAAAATTTTCTCCATCTATCGCGAACATTTATATGGCATGGTGGGAAAAACAATTTTTATATACTAATCTTAACCCCTTTTTCCATGCCATCAAATGGTTCAGGAGATACATAGATGATTTGTTATTTGTTTGGTCAGATGATGTTCAATATATCTCTAGTTTTAAGGACTACCTCAACAGTTGCTGCAGTTCCCTTACATTCAGCTTACACTTTGATGCGAATACTACTTCCTTTCTTGATCTTACACTAACAGGTGATGTAGTAAATACGAAGGTCAATACTGAGACTTTTAGAAAGGAGACAGCAGGGAACACCATTCTCCTTGCGACATCTTGTCATCCGCCACATATTAGAAAAAACATACCTAAAGGTGAACTAATTAGAGCTAGACAAAATTGCTCAAGTATTGACACCTATGTATTGGGGGCAAAATGTTTAAAGGAGCGACTTTGTCGCAGGAAATATACCGCACAATCTGTACAGGGTGCAATTGACCAGTCACTTATCTTGGACAGATGCTCTCTGGTTTTTCCTGGTGGATCACTAAAACAGAGGCAGAATACACATCTTCCTACACACAATCAAGTTACATTTGTCACACAGTTTAGCAAAGAATATACAGAAATTTGTAAGATTATAAAATGTCATTTACCATTGCTCAACTTTGACAAAGATTGGAATGGAATAGTATCTGCTGGTATTAGATGCGTCGCGCGTAGGGCACCCAACCTAGGTCAAATATTGAGCCCAGGTCTTTTTTATGACTGTCCCACTACAAAACCCAGTTGGCTAAAATCTATTGGTAGTTACAAATGTGGACACAACAAGTGCATTTGCTGCAATCACATGCAGGTAAGCACCACATATAATTCCACAACCACCGGGACATCCACAAAATAGGGTCATATTTAAACTGCAACACTCAGTTTGCTATCTACCTTATCACTTGCACCATATCCAATTTACAATATGTGGGATGTACATCAAATGCTATAAAAAAAGAGTGCGCAAACACATTTCCGATATACCGCACTACAAGACAAGCAGTCAGTACACACTTTGCGGTAACGCACCAAAGCAGTATATCAGGTCTCTGTGTACAGGGAATTGAAAGGGTAACTGCACCAATAAGGGGAGGAGACCATAAAAAAAACTTCTGAATAGAGAATTTTTTTGGATGTACGAGCTCAATACCTGTGTTCCCAAGGGTTTGAATAGGAGACAAGATTTAATACTACAATATTGATGTCATCTACCCCTCCTGCCATTGATGTCAGTATATATATATGTATGTATATATATATATATATATATTTATATATATACATTTATATATTTTTTTTATGCCACATGTTTATGGTATCTTTTTTAGGGTATTTCAACTTTTGGATGTTTGTTATGTTCGAGGTTAACTGTTGGTGACTGTCTAAGTTTTCACTCCAGGTGAGCCACATTACCTGCCCCTCCTTTTGAGTGGGAGGAGTGTAGGTTCATATGGAGGGATCTCCACTATGTGCACTTGTCATGAGTAAGGACCGTAATCTGAGTGTCCGAAACATGTAGATCGTGTACTTTTATCCTGTGCTTGGAAAACGTCTTTGATTTTTGTAATAAAGGATCTGATTTTTGATTTTTTTGTTCAAAAATGCTTTTATTATGTAAAACTGAAACAAACAAAAAGAATAGACATACTTGATATCGTAACGTCCGT
Source organism: Bufotes viridis (assembly GCA_033119425.1). Taxonomy (NCBI): domain Eukaryota; kingdom Metazoa; phylum Chordata; class Amphibia; order Anura; family Bufonidae; genus Bufotes; species Bufotes viridis. The sequence continues at coordinate 77,518,151 of CM065590.1, read as the reverse complement.
AACAACTTGCTCTATAGAATATCCCATGATCTAACCTGTCAGATAAATATTGTAAAAAACAAAAAATAAAAACTGTGCCAGAACAAAAATAGTATAAATAAAACTGTCACCTTATCCTGTATTTTTCAAAATGGGGTAACTTTTTGGTTGTTTTTACTGTAGGGTGTATTAGGGGGGCTTCAAATGGGACATGGTGTCTAAAAGTCAGTCCAGCAAAATCTGCTCTTCAAAAACCATACAGCGCTCCTTTTGCTCTGCGCACTGCCGTGTGGCCATACATCAGTTTACCACCACATATGGGGTGTTTCTGAAAATCGCAGAATCAGGGTAAAAGATTTTGAGTTTTGTTCGGCTGTTAACCCTTGATGTGTTACAGTAAAAAATGGTTTAAAATGGAACATCTGCCAAAAAAGGGAAATTTAGAAATGTCATCTCCATTTTCCTTCAATTCTTGAGGAATACATAAAGGGTTAACAAATTAGTTTTAAATACCTGGAGGGGTATAGTTTTTAAATTGGGGTATTTATGGGTGGTTTCCACTATGCAAGCCTCACAAACTGACTTTGTAAAAATTTTAAAAATTGCTTCTAAAATCCTAAGCCTTCTAACATCCTAAATAAAAAAAATTACATGTACAAAATTATTCCAACAAAAAGGAGACATATGGGAAATGTAAAGTAATAACTATTTTGTGAGGTATCACTATCTGCCTAAGCCTACATGCACACGGCAGTGTTTTTTTGCGGCCTCCGTTCCATTTTTTTTGCGGATCCAATGGTTTCCCATTCATTTCTATGGATCCGTTAAAAATGCAGATGCCTCTTCCGTTGCCTGTCCGCGTCCGCTGTCCGCATTTCACGTCTGCAAAAAAAATATGGCATGTCCTATTCTTATCCGCAAAAAACGGTTTGCGGACCCAAAGAAGTCAATGGCTCCGCAAAAAATGCGGATGACCAACGGAAGCCATCCGTTTGTCATCCGCATCCGTTTTTTTTTGCGGATGGTTGCTTGGAAAACAGGGCACTTGTACAGGTACTTTAAGAGACTGGTTCAAGCCTTCCGTTTTTTTTGCGGATCCGCAAAAAAAACAGAAGACACACGGAAACACAACCTACAAAATTTGCGGACACACGGAACGGATTTGGATGTGAAAAAAAAGGAAGACGGATCCGCGATTTACGGACAGCAAAAAACAACTGTCGTGTGCATGTAGCCTTAGGGCTTCTACACACGACCTTATGGTTTTGCGGTCCGTTTTTCACGGATCCGTTGTTCCATTTTTTAGATCCGTTGTGTTTCCGTTTCCGTTCTGTTTCCGTTCCGTTTTTCCGCAAAAACAGTAACTTTGTACTCATTGCAAACACCAAACACGTGTATAATGGGCAATAAAAAATAGATTACAGTGGCTCACTGGAATAGGTGCTCACACTTATAGGTGATTCACCCTAATCACTAATGTATAAGACAAAATATCTTAGGTATAGTGGGCACTCAACACCCGGACATACATAGACCAATGCCAGCATATATCTCTCTAAATATATTTATTAAATAAAAAGCTAAGAATATTTATACATTAATAAAAATTAGAAATTAAATTTAATGGTATATATCGTGCAAACATTCTTTTTATAAAAGGATGATCGTAGTCGTGATCCGGGTACATAATAGTTCATATCAATAGTTCATATCGGTGCAAGGATTTTTGCCAACACAAGAAAAGCTACATTTTGGCCCCCCCCCCATGATCACATTATGACCCCCTATTGTTTCACACTTCTTCCTCCCCCATGGCACATCATCCCCCCCATGTCACATCCCCCCCAATAATGTTGTGTAATAATTATAAACATTATGCGCTCTGCACTCATCACCTACCGACTACCCTGCGGCAGTCAACAATCCGCCTGGGCTGGCTGTGTGAGTCACAGTCACCAACAGCTGCTCCAGTCCCTGCTGCTGCCCGCCGCGGAGCCACTCGCCAGTCACACACCCCCTGAGCGACCGTGTTGCCATGCTGCCGCTCTATGAGTAAGGGCCGGGGCCGCATGGCACACGTAGGATGGGGTGGGCGGCGCTGCGGCGCAACTCGCTCCAAGTGATTTGAAAAACAAAAAAGGTTAATTTTTCCGCCCCCCCTTAATGAACTTTAACAGCGATATTAGATATAAAAGTTCCTCCAAATGAGATTAATGTGGGTCAATAGTCTTATTTTTGTACACATATATAATTAATAGCGCCGTGTTTTATGGATAAAAGTGAGTGATCCTTTTTGCGATTAATGCAGCCGAAATACAAAACAACTGACTGCGCCAAGTAGGTTTTCATTTACGGTGGAGTCCCACCTAACAGTAGTGCACTCCCCCCACTTCACTTGTTGAAGTTCTATGAATTACATAGATACGTTCTCCATGTCAGCTCTTGGAGGCCCGTTTGCAGCTTCGGTCGGGACGTGACTGTATGATCTCAGTATCGTGTGTTTAAGGAGGCGGTACCAGCCTCTTTCTATTAAAGGGGTATTCCCATCATAATGATCACTGTTAAATCTGTTCATGATTTGACAGTGATCATTTTTGTAAATATATTTGATTAACCAATTCCCACCCCTTAGGAGAAAATTCATCCCCACTTACCTATAGTTGTCATTCAGTCTCCCCTGGTTACGGCCTCCACTCTTCTCCGGAATCCCAGTGGCCGCGCTTGCGCAGAAGACTCCTTCTTTTCTCCGGACCGGGCCGCGTGCTTTCCTGAACGCGCACACCGCCGCGCATGCGCGATGGTGACTTCTTCCTGGCCAGAACAGTACAGAGCCACGAACGCGCACGCCGTCTCTGTACTATACTGGCCAGGAATGTCACTATGGCGCATGCGTGGCAGCGTGCGCATTCAGTGCAGCACGCGGCCCGGCCATGAGAAGACTTCAATCAAGATAAAGCCTGCCCTCAGCCAGAATCCAGGAAGTGAACGGCGCGCTGGCAGCAGGTAAGTAGGAAAAGGCGTCGTGGGACAACCCCTTTAATAGTTTACTTTGCTGGTTTTTGTTGTCAGTTTTTCTTTCGCCGATTATGGAGTCTTTCATGTTAAAATATGTCCAATATAATTGTGGGTATTTCTTCCAAAGTGCTAAGTGCTAACCGTGTTTTGAGGTTGCGTCCCTCTTTTTCAGTAGCCATATTTGGAATTCCAATACTCATTTTTATAGCCATCCCAAATGGGTCACAACCCAAATCTGGCATGGATTACATCCAAAGTACAATAATTTCCAATGTCATATTCAATCCTCTTAATTACAATATCATGATAAGTCTTGACTAATCTCTTCACAAACATGTCATCCATATGAGATATATATCTATAATCTCATTAAAATAACCAAAACTCAACATGCAGTTTTCATGCATTTAACATGCGTTTTTTATATAATAAGAGTGTTTTCCATGTATTATTGGTAGACTATATTCTCTTTTTGGACTTGTCACACAGGAAGCTTTTATGCGTTTTGCATGTGTTTTTTATATAATAAGAATGTTTTTCATTTAATTAAACATTGTATATATTTTGGTGGTTATATATATGTTAAATTGTTTCATTTCTAGGTTTCTTCAGAAACTGTGAGTAAGTGGCATTATATTTCATAGAAAACAGTATATTCATATTTCATGGACAGCAGTATATTTCATGAAGAACAGTTAGGGTGGGGGCCCCCCACCGAGGGGAGATCGGAGTGCTGGTTACACAGCCTGACCCTGATGTCCCGTCAGCGAAGAGCACCAACCCCTTAAGATCTACAGGAAACTGAACAATACAAAATCGGCATTCAGGCCTTCAGGTAACAAAGTGTTAAAGTCATATATGCGTCTGGCTTCCTGTCTTGACATTTTGCCCCCCCCTCCCCCCTCCAATGGATCTCTACAATAAATGTTTTTCATAACCATTTCAAATTTTAGTCATATGTTCCGCAATCCTTGTTTTTAACAATCTTTTTGTTCTCCCTATATATTGTTTCCTGCACAGACATTTAATTAAATATAGGACATTAGATGTGTTGCATGATAGGAAGGTGTCAATCTCATGGGAGAAGTTATTCGTAGTGGAAGAGACCCTGGTTGTTTTCTTGGGAAATTTCGTATTTTTACAATTACTACATGTATTGCATCTATAGAAGCCTTTGAGATTAAATATATTGTTACGTATTTCTGTATTCTGTACATATGCAAAATGGGCTGGGCATAGCATTTCTACAGCATGGATCTGCAAAAAACAGATGACATACGGACATGTGTTCTGTATGCATTCTGTTTTTTATATAGACCAATTGACTTGAATGGAGCCACTGAACATAATTTGCGGACAATAATAGGACCAGACTCACAATGTTGCGGAAGGGAAAAACGAAAATACGAAAATGGAATGTATACGGAGTATATTACGTTTTTTTTGCAGACCTATTGAAATAAATGGTTCCGTATACGGACCATATACGGACCTCAAAAAACGGCCTGTATACGGAAAGCAAAAAACTTTTATGTGAACGAGCCCTTAATTAGTGTGCATTCCGTTTCCGTATGTTCATATTTCCATTCTGCAAAAAAATAGAACATGTCCTATTATTGTCCGCATTACGGACAAGGATAGTACTGTTCTATGAAAGGCTAGCTGTTCTGTTCCGCAAAATACATAATGCACACAGATGTCATTCGTATTTTTTGCAGATCCGTTTTTTGTGGACTGCAAAATACATACAGTCGTGTGCATGAGCCCTTATTGGGAGAACTAGTTATATGACAGATATGCTGGGACTACTGCTGATTGTAATGATTTTCAGGTCTGTTTTCCACTATAATGGTTCACACATAGTGGATACCCTGTGGATTTTGCACCCTAAAATTCTTCAGCATATTACAGTGACGGCAAAGTGGTTAACATTTTAAAAGGGTTATCCAACTTCTTAAAAATGTCCTCTAAGGCAGCAATTGTGATAAAATGATAAAAAAAATTATTTTCACCTATTTTATCCCCACCACTTCCAAAGCTGCCTTCCCTGTATCAGTCAGACAGTGCAGGGCCGAGGGATGAGACAGAGGCAAAGTTGAATGCAGTGCCCTGGAGCAGGGAGTACCTTGACATTTGGACATTTGTGGACATTTGCCTATATCCCCTATGCAAAGTTAAAACATCTTACTTTATTTCTCTTGAAAGGGTTAACTTATACTTTTTATTACTGTGTAACTGCATTATTGTGATATATATCCTGTTCATTATCACTGTATTTACATGACTCTGTGGAAAGGGTTAATGAATACTGAGAGACTGTTAGGACTTTGATTGAGAAGCTGGTAATTTTCCACAGCTGCCGTAGGGTTTAAAAGGATTCTGTCAGCAGATTTTACCGCTATAACCTAAACATATGTTCATGTCCAGACTAATAAGTAGAGTCCTAAGATGGCCTTATTATACCTTACTGTGTGTAACAATGGCAGTTTGCAGCCGCCAGCGTGCAGTGCGTCCAACTACGTACCTCAGTCGAGCTGCACGCGGAGCTCCTCCTCTTTGCTGCAGGCTCCGGACCCGCTTTCCTGCGCTGTCGCAGGCTACGACAGCTTCTGTTATATCTTGTAGGAGCCGCAGGCGTCCTGGTACCTTAAGGGTTAATGCACGCCCCTGATTCCGCCCTCTCTCCAATCCTGGCCAGGCACCACCTTTATAAGGGTGCTTCCCCCTTTCTGCAATGCCTGTGCAATATTGTACTTCCTACAGCTAAGGCTCCTGTTGTTCCTGCATTCGATATCCTACTTATGACCTCTGCCTGTATCCTGACCTCGTCTCTGCTTGATCCTCTTGTACCTCGCTGCTCTCAAGTTAAAGACCCGGACTGTCGACAAAGCCTCTGTCTGCTGTGCAGATCGTTACACCAGCTCCACCTGGACTAACTCAGCTCTGCTGTTCTCACAGCACTAGCTCTGCTATACCGCTTGTTCAGCTCAGCATTAACCTGCGGCTGTCTGCTATATTGCCTGTTCCCCGGTGCTGGCATCGGGGCTTTCTGGCCTGCCTGGCCAGCTGCCACTTAACCGGGACCACTCTTGCGGTAGTGACCTGGTGTCTCCCCTGCAGCTGAGTCCAGCTTCCGCATCCTGGAGCGGGATAAAGGGTAAAAACTAGGGGGACACTTAGACTCCACTCCCAAGTTTGGCCCAAAGCCAAAACGGTAAGTGGAACAGCGGGTCCACACCCGTTGATCCGTTACACTGTGGCTCTATTTGCACAAAAATCAGCTTTTTATAACCTGTCAATCACTTACTTAAGGTGCCCAAGGGGAGGTCCATTAATACAGGGAGCCCGGCCGCACCCCTCGCCGTCCGGTGCCCAGCGTCGCCTTCCCTGTCTTCAGTGCCGCCTTCCACAGCTCAGCCCCGCCTCCGCAATCTTCCCCGTCCCTCTGCCAGATCCTGCGCCTGCAGGGCATATCCTGGTTCAGTGAAGTGTGCATCATGCCGGCGCATGCGCACTTCGCTCAACGAAGCCGCTGCCAGGAGTTCGCAAGGGGCAGCAGGCTTAGCCTAGTGAGCAGGAGCGGGATCTGCTGGCAGTGGCTTTATTGAGCAAAGTTCGCATGCGCCGGCATGATGCGCACTTCGCTGACTTTTTTCACATCTTTTTATATTGCACCCTTGTACTATAATAAAAAAAAAATCTAGTTTTCACCGTCAATCTGGAAATTTAAAGGAAAAACAAAAATGTTGCATGGACATAAGTATTTAGATTAGAGAGGTGTGAATCTACTGATTTGGAATTCATTCCCAAGAAATTCAGATTCTGTTTTAATAGTTTTTATTGAGTTTTTTATTTCAAACGGTTAAAGAAAGTATTTGTTATAGTTTGATTTGTTACAGTGTCAAGCAGAATACCATTATAATCAGGTAATCAAAGGAGAATATACATTCCAAATAATAAAATAATGTTGTCTGAATAATTGTATATAAAGCATCATCCTATTCTTTATTGTGCTTCAATGAAGCAACCTTCTTTCTGGTACTTGCTTTGTGTGGCCAAAAAGTATTGCGTACTGTATGTAAAGTATAGAAGAAAAAATAAACTGGTAGATAAGGGTAGAGATAAAATAACCAAAAAGATAGGTAACTGGAGAGAACTTAGAAAACCTATTTAGGTACCCTTATGCAAGGGAAAGAATATACATCACAACCTAATCTAACTGTCTAATAATGAGAAGTACCTCGATGAAGACGATGGTGTCCAATTTTTTGTGTATTTATTAAGTGTATTTTTTCAAAGATACAATTGACATTTACCTTCCTTATTATTTGAGACATGTGAGGAGTTGATGAGGATTTCCAATTTTGCGCTATACATTGGAGAGAGGCTGTTATAATATGACAGAGAACAGTCATTTGGGAGACTATCGATTTTAAGTCTTAACAAAAAGTGTCATGGTTAAATGGTAAATTGATATAAAGTGAAGAGAAGATTAGAAGGACAGTTTCTTTCCAGAAACCTAGAATAATTGGGCATTCCCAAAATATATGTAGTAATGTGACGACTTGATTACAACCTCTCCTACATAGATCGGGGGAATCTTTATATATTTTAGAGAGCCTGTATGGGGTGCAATACCATCTAAAGATTAGTCTGGAGTAAGCCTCATGATGATCTGCACATGATGTGCTGTGCATTGAAGTTAAATAGGCTTTTTTCCATTTTGTCAAAGGGATGCTTGTGTTCAATTCTTTCTCCCATTTTCGAATGTGAGAGATGTGTGAATACAGATAGGGTTCTGCTAATTGTAGATAAAAGGTTTTTATACTTTTCAATAATTTATTTATTTAATTATTAAATAATGCATATACTTAGGGAGGGATTTTAGGGGGTGAGAACTCATTTTTATTCAGGAAGGTACATATTTGGAGATATTTATATAAATCTGATTTATCTAGTCCTAGTGATGTGAGAGAGACAAAGAGAAAGATTAATATGCTACTATGGGTTTCTAGCAAAAATCTATGCAATGTGTAATGGGTACCCGTTCTCATTATGGAGAGCACCTAGTATGCATTAGAAGTATTGTAGGCCAGACAATGCTTCTCTGGGTCTCTGGGAAAATATATGTAAATTAGCATTTCTTACAACTTTGCTGGCATCAGATAGGCTTAATGTTCTTTTATTTTTGAAAGGAAAGCTAATTTGAATATATTTCTCTGAAATCTAAAGGTAAGTAGATTCACTTTTCTTTATAAAAAAGCAGTGCTTGAACAGCTTGAGGATACCAATAGGGAGAAATCTTACTACGAAATAGCACTGATTAAACAGTTCGAGGCAAACCCCGGTGGAAAATCTGGTGGTAACCTCAAACTGTTCAATCAGTGCTTTTTCACAATAAGATTTTCCCCTGGTGGTGGTCTTGTACTCTTCAATCAGTGTTTTTTCATAATAATATTTTCTTCTTGTGGTAGCCTTCAACTGTTTCATCAGTGCTTTTTCGTAATTAGATTTTTCCCTGGTGGTAGTCTCAAACTGTTCAATAAGTGCCTTTATTATACACTGCTCTTTTCCATGGTTACAGACCACCCTGCAATCCATCAGTGGTGCTCGTGCTTGTACAATATAGGAAAAAGCACTAGCCTATGTGCGCTCCCATGGTCCCGGCCACCAGAGATGCTGACGCTTTTTCCTATAGTGTGCAAGCACGACCACTACTGATGGATTGCAGGGTGGTCGTAACTATGGAAACGAGCAGTGTATAATGTGATAGAAAAATGCCTCCAGCCAGCAAAGGATGCAATATTGATAATAATAACACATTAGTAAGTGGCTTCTTTTAAGTTCCTCTACATGATAAATGCAACTTACTGAAGTATGAGAACTTCTTTACTGAATTGGACACAAAATGAATTTGAAGAAATTGTCTCATCTCTAATTCAGACCCTTTGCTATCACACTTAAAATTTAGCTCTGGGGACCTCCTGTTTCTCTTACCTTGATTGGAGTCCACCTGTGGTAAATTAAGTTGATTGAAAGACATATCCCTGTCTATAAGGTCTCACAGCTAACAGATTATATATTAGCATAAAGCATATCAGAGCAAAAACAAAGGCATGGGGAGGAAAGAACTGCTTGTAGAGATCAAAGACAGGATTGTGTGGAAGCACAGATGTACTGTACAGATGCACTGAAAGTTCCCAGCAGCACAGTGACCTGCATAATTGTTAAACTTAAGAGGTTTGGAACAACCAAGACTCTTCCTAGAGCTGGCCTTGGTAAGAGAGGTGAACAAGATCCCGATGATCACTCTGGCTAAGCTCCAAAGATCCTGTCTGCAGATGGAAGAAACCCGCAGCAGGTCAACCATATCTGTGTGAACCTTGTGGCATCATACACAAGAAGACTGCAGGCTGTAATTGCTGCCAAAGGTGCTTTAACTAAGTCCTGAGTAAAGGGTTTGTATACTTATGTCAATGCAAGATTTTAGTTTTTCCTAAAAAGATTTTTTTTCATTTTATTTTCGCACAAGACCACAACATAAAATGTGAAAGGGTCTGAAGACTTTCTAAATGATTGTATATTGTAATCACTGGATGCAGGATGGAGTATATAATGCATGAGGTTTAGCAATAGCCTTGTAGGGTGTGTGCATTAACAATAGATAAAAACACATGGTAAAAACAGAGTGCAAACAACCTACTCAAAAGGGTCTCATTCCTTTCTGCAAATGAAACATAAATGAATAACCATAAACCATGTAAGGACACGGGGCCTAATATGTGAACCTAGAAACTTCAGCACACCACTGTTAGGGCTCTACATTGGTAGTAATGGTGAACATTGCAGTCAATGTCAAAACACCTGCTTTAGGGCTTATGCACACGAGTGTTTGTCCACATCTGATCCACATTTTATGCTGATCAGATGTGCACTCATTCACCTCAATGGGGCCGCAAAAGATGTGGACAGCACACCATGTGCTGTCTGTATGGGTATGTCTGTTAAGCGGCCCCGCAAAATAAAATAAAGCATATCCTTTTCTTATCCGTTTTGCAGACAAGGATAGGACAGCCCAACAGAGGGCAGGACGTACCGTTCTGCAAAATGCGGAACGCACATGGGCAGTATCCATGTTTTGCAGATCTGCAATCGGCAACAGCTAAGTGTATGGAGCCTTACTTCAAAGAAGCGATCTTCTTACCAACAGTGCAGACACTGTCTCCTTACTGGTCTCCTAGTAGCATCCTCGTCGACGATCTCTCCTGTAGACTTCTATGGATCAACACAAGTTGCTGTAGATAGCCACACTGTAGCTCCTCACACTTTCAAATCACTGTTTACCAGCCGGAGCTGCATATCTTAGATCACGATCCTTCAACAGCCACAGAAATATGGATACATAAAGAGACAGAGCCTTGTGCCGAATTTATTCAGAATACTCACAAGATGAACATCTTTTATAAAACGTTGTAAAATAGTAGGAATCATCTCAGGATGGAGATCATAAGTACCCAACTAGCTTCACCTACCAAGGCCTCTGCAGGGGTTGTTATTTTGAGCTCCAGTCCACATTTCTAACTCAAAAAGTACCAACAGGACCAGGTCAAAAGTCGTTTCACTTACAAACATCACTTAAGAGCATCATAAAAGCATCACAGAGTGAGCCCTTAACTGCAGTAGCAACCTGCCAGTATGCAAACCCATTAAATTTAATCCCAGTCCCAAAATACGTTACATTGGTAGCGTTACATATACGACTCTCTCATCCTATGGAAGGTTAGCATTGAAAGTTTAGAAGCTTTTCGTCAAACTCTTAATAAAATTAATTGGAACATACAATTGGTCTGGGGGACTAGCGATTGATGAATTGTTTAGATCTCACCATCTTTTAGAGAACATCAGAACAAGACTATTTGTTCGAAAAGTTTCTTAAAATATATGTATACCTTTGGGGGCAATTTTTTTTATTTATTATTGCATTGTACTCACTTTGAGCTAAAAATCTTTTTTTTTCAATTGTTCCTTATTAACATTATGGGTCATGAGGAAGATATATCTGGACGAGTATTTTATCAAATGTGTTCAATTGCTGCATAATTTTCCCACAGCTAGAATTTTAGTGGATGGAGACTGGTCAGTGACTTTTACTCTGAATAGGGGAACTAAGCAAGGCTGCTCGCTCTCTCCCTTATTGTTCGCTATTTCCCCAGAACCCCTCGCCATCAAATTACGAACAGACCCGAATATTGAGGGATTTGGGGTGAGGGGTACTCAGGATAAGATTAGTTTGTATGTGGACGATGTCCTTATATTTCTGAATGAGGGTTGGAGAGTGTTAGAATACATAATGAGGATAATAAATTAATTTGGGACACTTTCTGGTTACGAAATTAATTGGACGAAGTCAGTATTATTACCCTTAACTTATATGGCCCCCAGTCTAAAGAGTAAGATCAGGATCCTTGAACCTACTGCACATATTGAATATCTGGGGATAAGGATTGGGACTAGGTTACAGGACTATCATAATTTAAATATGATTCCATTAATAGTTAAAATTGAGGGTAAAGTAAGGGTAAGTATGGCAGAAGATGCTTCTTTCCCAATCAGATAGAATGGCCTTAGCAAAATGGTCCTATTACCACAAATATTATACCCACTTACAGCCTGCCCAATCTGGATTGGTGACGCGTTTTGTAATGCCCTAGAACAATTACTAAACAATCTAATATGGGGGAGAAAAAGGGTCAGAATAAGACAAAGATGTTTATGGTTGACACTAGAACAGGGTGGATTAGCATTTCCTTATATTCAAGGATATTATTTTCCAGTGCAAATCCAATGGTGTATGGGGCGGAGCTCATGAAATTATATACAGTTGCTCATAAGGGATTTTGAGGGAACTCAAAGGAACATATTTACTGTACTTGAATCCGGCTTTCTTGGTACCAGCGGAAAAATCTGCCCAATAAGTTATATGCTGCAACAAGTCTAGATGATAATTCTAAAGGCACTGAATATTAAGAACAGTGTAATATTCTCTCAAATTTGGCACAATTATAATTTAGGAGAATTGAGGTCTATAGAACACAAATTTTGGGAAAGGAGGGGTATCACTCGAGAACCGCAAATAGTTAATTTAGGAGGTTTGATTTCGATAGAAGAACTTTTTTCAGGGTAGTGAGATTAGTATTATGATGAAATATAGAGATGCACAATTGCACCATGCCTTTAGCTCAATAAAAAATGAACACTATATAGTTATTAAAGAAGAGGACTTCACCAACTTTTGTTATAATTTCCGAGATACAAACGTATCTTTTTCACAGGTTTATAAGAGAATTCAACAAGGTTTAGGTAGAAATGCCAACGCAACTCAATCACAATGCAATGCGTAACTATACAATACATCACCAAATAGCCATAAAGGGACACGCAATCAAAATGTCAAAGCTTTATTAGTTGATAAAAAGACCAACAACAGATATATATATATATATAATGTCAATATCAAAAAATATATGGCGGCAGTACAAATGGTAGCCAAGATATGTGGCTCTCCTCCCATGCATAGAAGACCCCGATTATATCTCCCATATAGGATAAAAAGAGGACCCTATCACAGTGCTGATTAAAATAACACCCTCTATATAAGATGTAAAAGCAAAACAGTGCCTAACTATACTAGCCAAATGGGCAATTATGCACATACAATACATCTACAAGGCACATTATTTCACAATTGGTATACCTGAGGGACACTTGAAAAGGAAGACACGGGCTTCTAGCTGAGAGGAGAGCCCACCCCGATGTATGTTTCGCTCAGCTTTCTCAAGGGCCCAGCAGCACCCAAAATTAAGTTAAATACAATCATAAAAAATTGCCTCCAAAAGGTGTACATAGCCTTTAAAGAAAACGGATGTAAGTAGTTTTATTGATGAAGAAAGCTGTCATTTTTCGCCATGGCTCCATAATGTACCTAAGAACCAATTTTGCTGGATGTGAAAATTGCACAGATTACACTGAACAGAGTTTTCTTCTCAAAACAAGATTTGAGGAAAAAACTATGACATTAAACATCTTGATGATACATTCATAGCAGACGTAGAAGGGATGGAGAGAGATGAATTGATCACAGCAAGATTTGTAGTAAAGAAGAATAACAAGAGAGATGTACCTCTGTTTATTGCACAGTTTACTAGGGACAATAAAGAGATATATTAGAGAGACCATTACTACCAATGTAGAGAACAGTTTTAATTTATACAAACAGTGGTGTGCTAGGATTTTTAGGTTCAAACTTGCCACAATGGTATAGGCATATTTAGAACAATTCACTAGACGTGTTCTGTTCTGTTCCTTATGCCAACTCTTATATACTGCTGCTTCCATGTGTTATTTCATCTATATTAATGTTCCTCCAAGTGAAAAACTAGAACATTGTCACTGTTATTAATAGATACAATGCTTGATACCATATGTTTCACAGACCATTTAGGAAGTTTATATAAAAGCTACAACCACATACAGGCTATATCATCTATAAATATGACAAGTCTTCCATATTGCCTTCTCTTCAGTATATGATGTATCACTTATATCCAAGTTTTCCATCATGACAGGTCTATAAAAAGAGGTTACGTAATGCTCTCTAAATGAATGTGTATGCAAATCTAAGGGAACAAGCAGAGATGAACCATCTGTTATTGTACTATGGGCTGAGCAGCGGGTGATAGTGAGCGCTGCCTGCACCACAACTCCTGTAATCTTGCTCACATGCATTTGTAATTTGGGCCAGGGTCTCAGAGATGGGAATATGATGAAGGGAAAATAATGGATGCTGATTTTATTTCTCATTGGACATTCAAGATACGATAACAATTTAAAATAAGCTTCATGCTCCCCTCTCCTTCCCCCGCAGTAATGACTGAGTAGATGAGAAGCAGAATAATAGAGACTGACGAGCATTGCTGTCAGTTTACTGAGTAAGCGTATTAAGCCTGATGAAGACATCAGGAGAACAAGAAATTAAATATTTATCCAAATCCTCTCCTAAATCTATCCAGATTGGTGTTAGATTATCAAACCATCAGCACTTATCGATGGATTAAGGATCTCCTATCTCAGGTCCAACATTGTGTTGGGTGTGGAACTGCTGGTCAGATGACACATATGTTGTGGCAACCACTCAAGTATCCAGCCCCCCTCAGAGATCCTCTTAGGTCCTGGACATCAGAGGATCTCTGGGGGAGGGGGGGGGGGCTGGATACTTGAGTGGTTGCCACAACATATGTGTCATCTGACCAGTGTTGCCTCATACGGATCAGGTACCGCTGGTTAATACCAGCCCCCTCTCATGTTATAGTTACAACTGTCATCTATTTATATTTATATTTGTTTTTGCTGCATTGACCCCCTGAGGAACCCTTTGATAGGGGTAAACGCGTCGGGGAGTTCAGGGGTCTTTCAGGGATACGCAGGTTTCTAGGGATAGGTACGTGGACGAAGGCTCACCACCATCAGGTGAGTTCTTTGGGCTGAGAGAGACAGTAGGGATAAGGTAGGGATACCACACCTGTCCTCTTACAGCCAAATCCTTGATAATCAATGCCATCTACCCTCCCTACCTGATGTTATCCACACCCATATAATTTGTGGATTTTTGGGGAGATTTTTGTTTATTTATAGAATTGAGTGTATTTGCGCTAATTTTAATGCATATCAATAAAATGTACTGTTTTTAGAGTCTACCACCCATAGGACCTTACTTAATACTCTAAATGTGGAGACCTTTCATCATGGATTATTTGTTTTTGACTATGTGTGGAACTGCTGTGTCAACTAACAGATTTGATTTAGGATTAATCCTAAGGGTATTATTGTGACAGTCCCTGTTTTTCAAACCCCTGTACAGGGATCTGTACTTTGCTGCAGGGGAACCACCAGGCTGCTACCTCCTGGAGTAGTCTCTATATGATTGACAGCTGACCTGGGGAGTACACAGAATTAAGCCCCATAGCAAGAATCTGAATTGGGCTCCCATGCCCTGCTCCTGGTCACACTCATTCCCTGCACCTACCCCCTCCCACTACCCGCCCTGGCTCCTTTCTGCCCTTCCCCTTTTCACCCCCCAAAAAAATTACCATTCCATCTTAGCAATCACCACCCAGGCATGCATGCACTGGAGCAGATTAGGGTGCATATGCACTTGCCCCTTAAAAGATGGAGGGAGTGCACTTGCATGTCCTATGGGGATAGTAAAGGAACCCTTTTCAGCAAGCAGGCCATAGCCTGTGTGGAGAGACAGGACAACCCCGGCAGCAAGGGACAGCATGAGGAGGATCCATGCTGCTGGGATACAGAAAAAAAGCACATTAGCAGCATTGGTGAGTATAGGAGTAGCGACCACTGCAACCCATTGTATATACCTGTTAGTTTTATAGAATATCTGCTGTAATGTACATAGAGGGCTTCATACCCTCTAGAACCCTTTCAGCTGCTGCCTGACATGACCTGTGACAGGAGTTCCTGCTGCCCTCATCTCTGTTTCATGGATTGAGTGAGTTTTTCACTTTCTTCACTGTTAATTTAAAATTCAAGAGGTCACACCCCTGGAGAGTTTGGACAACCCCTGCTTATATATACTGTATTAGGGTATAAGGACATCATAGAGGTATGTTGGTGTACTGTATCTGGAAATGTATGGCTGCCAGTTGATTGCTGGAGGTAAGGGAAGCTGCAACTGATTTCTGCAACATCCTTTTTTTGGAAGAGGGTTGTCTTTATGAGAAATCTCCTTTAACATGGGAAAGAGATCAACCTAAAATGGACAGCTTGATGTCTGCCACTATAGTACGCATATCCTTAGAAATCTGGTCACCTTCTGATGTATTTGTGTGTGACTCAGTTCACATCAGTGCTAAAGTAACAGACAAGCTTCAATTATCTTCAGCAAATACTAAGGTAGTAAAATACCAAAAATGATAAATCACTCATTCATTTGTGGGTAGTTGAACACCACATTCCAAAAATACATATTTTCATAGCTTTACACAGGAGCAATGTCCATCATGTCATGGAGATGTGTCCACCTAAGGCCCAGTTCACTCTAGTGAAAAATTAATACATAGTTTAAAGGACTAGTGAATGGCTAGTCTTCTTTCCTCTATAGAGGAAAATATATCAGTAATCAGTCGCCTTGGGTAATGTGTTTTACTCTATTTTAACAGGGAATAATATTTAGAAGCTACCATGCAATCGACCCCTGATGCCATTATGTTTCTTAGCAAGATGAAGATTTAATGACCTTCTGTGTAGTGCTAACAGGATATTTCTGCTGCAACATAGCAGTTCTTAGTTATATTCAATCAACAAGGGGATTGTTTGTACGGTATCTTCTTGATTTATAGGTATGTTCTGCTTGATACTAAATATATTAAACTAATTTTTCTTTGGCAATTTATGACTTTTTATGGTGTTTCACACACAATATTTTCCACACAGTTTGCACTGTTTTCAAAATGCTAAAACATGCAGATACATTTACAGACCCTTCAAGAAGTATCTATGAACAGCATTTGTTAAGAGTATGAAGATAATTCAGACTCATAAGGTCACATCACTGAAAAGCCCAGATTCCCCATTCACTCCTTGGTAAGTAAAGTGAATTATCATCTCTATAGGCAATCTAAGGCCCTGATTCATGATTGGGCCTACGTTGCTGGAGGAGCCATGTAATTTAACCACTTCCAGACCGGGCCATTTGCCCCCTGCTGACCAGGCCTAATTTTGCAAATCTGACATGTGTCACTTTATGTGGTAATGACTTTGGAACACTTTTATTTATCCAGACCATTCTGAGAATATTTTCTCGTGACACATTGTACTTCATGATAGTCATAAATTTGAGTTAATATATTTCACGTTTATTTATAAAAAAAATCCCAAATTTCCCAAAAATTTTGAAAAATTAGCAATTTTCTAAATTTCAATTTCTCTGCTTTTAAAACAGAAAGTGATACTTCATAAAATATTTATTACTTACTTTCCCCATATGTCTACTTTATGTTGGCATCATTTTGTAAATGTAATTTTATATTTTTAGGACGTTAGAAGGCTTAGAAGTTTAGATGAAATTCTTAAAATTTTTAAGAAAATTTCCAAAACCCACTTTTTAAGGACCAGTTTAGGTCTGAAGTCAATTTGTGGGGCTTACACAGTGGAAACCCCCATAAATGGCCCCATTGTAGAAAGTACACCCCTCAAGTTACTTAAAACTGATTTTACAAACTTTGTTAACCCTTTAGGCGTTCCACAAGAATTAAAGGAAAATGGAGATTAAATTTCTAAATTTTACTATTTTGGCAGATTTTCCATTTTAATAAATTTTTTCTTTAAAACATTGCGGGTCAACAGCCAAACAAAACTCCATATTTATTATCCTGATTCTGCGGTTTATAAAAACACCCCATATGTGGTCGTAAACTGTTGTAAGGGCGGACGGCATGGCGCAGAAGAAAAGTAACGCCATATGGTTTTTGGAGAGCAGATTTTGCTGGACTGGTTTTTAGATGCCTTGTCCCATTTGAAGCCCCCCTGATGCACTCTGACAGTAGAAACTCCCAAAAATTGACCCCATTTTGGAAACTAGGGGATAAGGTGCCAGTTTTATTGGTATTATTTTGGGGTGCATATGATTTTTGATTGCTCTATATTACGTTTTTTGTGAGGCAAGGTAACAAAAAAATTTCTGTTTTGGCACCGTTTTTATTTTTTAAAACATTCATCTGACAGGGTAGATCATGTACTATTGTTATACACCAGGTTGTTACAGACTAAATGATATCAGAAATGTCTACTTTCTTTTTTTGTTTGTTTCAGTTTTACATAATAAAACATTTTTGAAAAAAAATATATGTTTTTGTGTCTCCATTTTCTGAACGCCATATTTTTTTAATTTTTCGGTCGATCGTCATGAGCAGGGGCTCATTTTTTGCAGGAAGAGTTGACGTTTTTATTGGTACCATTTTTGGGTACTGTAAGAGGGCGCAAGGTGCCGTCATGGACGGAAGATACGTGTCACCGAGGTTCCTGGCCTCGGTGAGGTGAGAGCCGGGTTTTTTGTGTCAGCAGCAGCTAGTGCTGCTTGACATTGATAGATAGCATGGCTGCAAAGCCGATCCGGGCCGGCTCTTACCGGGAGCAGCTAAAGTGTAGGGTGGGTGGTTGCTCCCCACGGTCCAGTCCTGGTTTTGGGCTGGGTTTAAAAACTCAGCCAGCACCAGCAGCTGGGGGAGTGATTGTCCTGGAGCTGCTAATAGTGCTGGGAGCTGAGGGCTGTGTTTTTGGGACCTGCGGCTGGAGCCAAGCTGGAGGGCTCAAACCCCTGTGAAAACGAACAGGCTGCCTGAAAAAGCCTGTCTATGGACTTGCTAACACCAAGGAGCTAAGGTGACTCTTCCGTTTATGGACTTTTGTGTGTGTGAACAAACACCAAGCCACCTGTTTTTTGTGATGCTCTTTTTGTTGTGTGAATAAAACACGGACATTTAATTTACAAGCTTGAACGTTGCCTCTGTACTGCACCCGCTGGTCCTGTCTACCAGAGCGAATCCCCACATTTGGTGTCGGATGCGGGCATGCGCAGTGAGGCTGGCGTAAACGCCGAAGTTTTTTCCAAAGTGAATGTCATATGTCAAGCCGGCAAAGTTTCAACACGTGAACTCTGACAAGATGGAGGCAGTTGTAAAGGCTCTCGTGGAGGCCAATTTACAGCAGCGGGAGGCCAACAAGCAGCAGCAGGAGACAAACCAGCTGCTGTTGCAACATGTAATGGCTTTGCAAGCGACTGGAGCCTCTCACCGTGCCCATGATGCCCGGAAAGCGGTCCGTGCAGCAATTCCCAAGATGACCCCGAGGATGATGCCGAGACCTACCTGGCAGTCTTCGAAAAAGTGGCCGTGAGGGAGAAGCTGCCCCGTGACCAGTGGGCTGAGGTGGTCGCTCCGCTCCTGGCTTCCGACCCCAGCAGGTGTTTTTCGACTTGTCGGACGACCAAGCGGCCGATTATGACACCGTGAAAGGAGAGATCCTAGCCAGACTGGGGGTGAACGTGCTGGTCCGCGCTCAAAGAGTCCACCAGTGGGACTTTAAAACGACTGAACCTGCTAGGCCGCAGTACTACGATCTGCTGCACAGGCTGCAAAAGTGGCTGCAGCCTGATCTACTAAGTCCCACTGCCATGCTGGATCGACTGTTGGCGGACATCTTTGGAGGGCCCTGCCTTATCCCCTCCAGCACTGGGTCGGCCAGGCGTCTCCGGTAAGTGCCCTGGAGATGGTCGACCTGGTGGAGCGTTACGAGGCCACCAGAAACCTGCAGGGGAGTCTTGCTGGGAAGGGGCCAGTCAAACCCCGGAGGCCTCCACCCCAGTTCCGACGACCGGCGACAGAGAGACCTGCACGGAATGTATCCCTGCGGATCCGCCTCCCGTGGTATGCTGGAGGTGTCAGGAGCCAGGCCACATCAGGGCCGACTGTCCGCATCAGGGTGAGCCGATGGATGTGAACTACGGGTATCGCCACTCCCTGTATGCACGGAAGCTGTGTGCAACTGGCACCCGTGAGGGGCAGGACAATACCCACCTGTGTCAGGTAGAGGTGGGAGATTCTCTGGCGGTGGCCCTGCTGGACTCCGGGAGTTTAGTCTCCCTGGTAAGAGCTGCCCTAGTACGGCCTGGCGGAGTATACCGGCCGTAAAGTCGGGGTCCTATGCATCCACGGAGACTTAAAAGACTACCCCACTGCATTAGTGACTTTGTCCACAGCTGCTGGTAAGTGGACCCACGAGGTGGCTGTCGCTACCAAACTCCCACATGAACTGATTCTTGGGAGGGACTTCCCAGGTTTCCCGGCGCTGTGGCCGGCTATAAAAGTGTCTGATGGGCCCGAGACAGGGGTAACCCTAGTAGAGTGGCCTGATACCACTGGAAGGCCAGAACCCTGGGAGCCCGAATCTGAAGGGCCAGCGGTAGGGGTGACCACTGCTCCAGCGGTAGAGGGGGAGACAACCCCACTGAGTGTAATGGTGGGAGACACGGAGGACTTGCCACCGGGACCTGAGTTGGCAGACCTCAATGTCTCCGGGGAAAATTTTGGGACCGCCTAACACCGGGACCAAACCCTAACCAGGGCCTGGGAAAGTGTTGTAATAATTGACGGTAAACCCCAGAAACCTGGGGCTGAATTAATGTTTCCACGGTTTATTATTCTTCAGGATATGTTGTATCGGGTGAACCAAATCCGAGGTGAGCCAGTTGAACAGTTGGTGGTGCCCACCGCATATCGCAAGCTTGTTATGGAGCTTGCCCACCAACATGTTCTTGGGGGACACATGGGGTGGCAGAAAACGCAGGACCGCGTACTACAGCGATTTTACTGGCCCGGTTTGTTTAAGGAAGTAGAGGAGTTCTGTAAGTCCTGTCCGACCTGTCAGGTAAATAGCCCCCATCCGCATTACAGAAGTCCCCTGGTCCCTCTCCCAATAATTGAGGTCCCATTCGAGCGTATTGCCATGGATCTGGTCGGACCCGCATCGAAGTCTGCTAGGGGTCACCAACATATCCTGGTGATTCTGGACTATGCCACTGGTATCCAGAGGCGGTGCCTCTTCGACACACATCGGCTAGGCTCATTGCAAAGGAGTTAATGGAGATGTTTACCCGGGTGGGCCTACCTAAGGAGGTTCTGACGGACCAAGGGACCCCTTTTATGTCTAAGATTATGAGGGAATTGTGTAAACTGTTGCATATAAAGCAATTATGGACGTCCGTTTACCATCCGCAAACGGATGGCCTTGTGGAAAGATTTAACCAAACTTTAAAAATATGCTAAAAGGGTGGTGTCCCGAGATGGGAAGGACTGGGATCTGCTTCTGCCCTATCTCATGTTCGCAGTGCGAGAGGTGCCCCAGGCCTCTACTGGGTTCTCACCCTTCGAACTGCTTTATGGCAGACGCCCACGGGGCCTGTTGGACATCGCTAAGGAAGCGTGGGAGCAACAGCCCGTCCCCACAAAAGCGTAATTGAATATGTTACCCAGATGCAGGAACGTATGGAGAGGGTGTTACCGCTGGTCCGGGAGCATATGGAGGCAGCACAACAGGCCCAAAGTAGAGTCTATAATCGTCAGGCTCGAGTACGAGACTTTAATCCCGGAGACCGAGTTTTAGTTCTGGTACCCACCCTGACAGCAAATTTCTAGCTAGGTGGCAGGGGCCCTATGAAGTGCTCGAGAAAGTGGGGGAAGTAATTACAAGGTGCACCAGCCAGGGCGGCGGAAGCCGGAGCAGGTGTATCATGTGAATTTGCTGAAGCCATGGAAGGATAGGAACTCGTCCAGCGATGACAGCCCTCGGCCAGGGCTTCTAGGTGAGAAGGATCCAGCCCTCACCTCGAAGTCCGGGAAGCAGCCGCCACCGTAAAGGTCTTCAGATAGCCTGTCCTCCAAACAGGTCCAGGAAGTTAAGGAGTTCATTAGTCGGAACACGGATGTGTTCTCGACCTCCCTGGGCGCACATCCCTAATCCAGCATGACATTATCACTGAGCCTCAGGCCAAAGTCCGGTTAAAGCCGTATCGGGTACCCGAGGCTCGGCGACAAGCCATTGTGAAGGAAGTGCAGCTGATGCTCCAGTTAGGTGTCATCGAGGAGTCAAAAGTGATTGGGCCAGTCCGATAGTCTTAATACCCAAGCCGGACGGGACATTGAGGTTCTGTAACGATTTCCGCAAGCTGAATGAGGTGTCCAAGTTTGATGCGTATCCCATGCCGCGGGTGGATGAGCTCATTGAAAAATTGGGCCAAGCCAGGTATTTTTCTGTCTTGGACCTCACCAAAGGGTACTGGCAGGTACCCTTAACGGAGGCTGCCAAGGAAAAACTGCTTTTATCACACCGGAGGGGTTGTATCAGTACAAGGTATTACCCTTTGGTCTACATGGCGCCCGCCACGCTTTCAAAGGCTTATGGATATTGTGCTTCGTCCACATCGACGGTACGCCTCAGCGTATCTGGATGATATCATTGTCCATAGCACCGACTGGGAGAGTCACCTACCGAAGGTACAGGCCGTAGTGGACTCCCTTAGGAAAGCTGGCTTAACTGCTAACCCAAAAAGTGTGTGATAGGGTTAGAAGAGACCAAATACCTAGGGTATGTCATTGGGCGGGGGTGGTCAAACCTCAGGTAAACAAAATTGAGGCAATTAAGAATTGGCCCCGACCTGTCACTACGCGGCAAGTAAAATCATTCCTGGGCATGGTGGGATACTACATGAGGTTTATTCCCAACTTTGCTACAATTGCTGCTCCATTGACAAGCCTTTTAAAGGGACGCAGGTCAGTGTCGATCCAGTGGAATGAGCAGGCGGATAAGGCTTTCTCTGCTCTGAAGTCGGCCCTGTGTGGGTCCCCGGTTTTGGTGACGCCCGACTTCAAGAGAGAGTTTGTGGTACAGACCGATGCCTCTGAAGTGGGCCTCGGGCTGTACTCTCAGGAAATCAATGGGGAGGAGCATCCCGTGGTTTTCCTGAGTCGCAAACTCACCCCAGCCGAAACCAGGTACAGTATAGTGGAGAGAGAGTGCCTGGCCATCAAGTGGGCACTAGAGTCTCTCCGCTATTATCTGCTAGGGAGAAAGTTCCGCCTGGTGACCGACCATTCCCTCTAAAGTGGATGTGCCAGGCGAAAGACAGGAATGCTCGGGTCACCAGATGGTTCTTGTCTCTGCAGAACTTCAAGTTCACAGTGGAACACAGGGCAGGCCGCTTGCAAGGAAATGCGGATGCACTGTCTCGAGTACAGTGTTTGGCGTGTGTTCACCCTGTCGGGGTTGAACAAAGGGGGAGGTATGTAAGAGGGCGCAAGGTGCCGCCATGGACGGAAGATACGTGTCACCGAGGTTCCTGGCCTCGGTGAGGTGAGAGCCGGGTTTTTTAGTGTCAGCAGCAGCTAGTGCTGCTTGACATTGATAGATAGCATGGCTGCAAAGCCGATCCGGGCCGGCTCTTACCGGGAGCAGCTAAAGTGTAGGGTGGGTGGTTGCTCCCCACGGTCCAGTCCTGGTTTTGGGCTGGGTTTAAACTCAGCCAGCACCAGCAGCTGGGGGAGTGATTGTCCTGGAGCTGCTAATAGTGCTGGGAGCTGAGGGCTGTGTTTTTGGGACCTGCGGCTGGAGCCAAGCTGGAGGGCTCAAACCCCTGTGAAAACGAACAGGCTGCCTGAAAAAGCCTGTCTATGGACTTGCTAACACCAAGGAGCTAAGGTGACTCTTCCGTTTATGGACTTTTGTGTGTGTGAACAAACACCAAGCCACCTGTTTTTTGTGATGCTCTTTTTGTTGTGTGAATAAAACACGGACATTTAATTTACAAGCTTGAACGTTGCCTCTGTACTGCACCCGCTGGTCCTGTCTACCAGAGCGAATCCCCACAGTACATATAATTTTTTGATCATTCATTAATACACTTTATGGGGCAAGGTGACCAAAAAATTGGTTGTTTTAGCACAGTTTTTTTTTTTTTTTTTTATAGCAGGTTGTTACAGACATGGAAATACCTAATTACTTTTTCTTATTTATTTAAGTTTTACACAATAATGGCATTTTTAAACCAAAAAATTGATGTTTTAGTGTCTCTGTAGTCTGGTAGCCATAGCTTTTTTAATTTTTGACCGATTGTCTTAGTTAGGATCTCATTATTTGTGGGATGAGGTGACGGTTTGATTGGTACTATTTTGGGGGTAATATGCCATTTTGATCACTTGGTGTTGCACTTTATGTGATGTTAGTTGACAAAAAATTGCTTTTTTGGCACTGTTTTTATTTTATTTTCATTATGGTGTTCATGTAAGGGTTTGGGTCATGTGATATTTTTATAGAGCTGGTTTTTGCGAATGCGGCGATATGTATACTTTTTAAAATGTATTTCACTTTAACACAATAATAGCATTTTTTAAACAAAACATGATCTTTTAATGTCTCCATGTTCTGAGAGCTATATATATATTTTTTTTGAGAGATTTTCTTATGTAGGTGCTAAATTTTTGCAGGATGAGGTGACGGTTTGATTGGTTTCATTTTGTGGGACATACGCATTTTTGATCACTAGTTGTTGCACTTTTTGTGATTAAGATGACAAAAATGGCTTTTTTGACGCAGTTTTAATTTTTATTTTTTTATGGTGTTTATCAGACGGGGTAGATCATGGGATATATTTATAGAGCCGGCCGTCACGGACACGGCAATACCAAATGTGTCCAATTTTTTTATTTTTTTTTCTATTTTTAACATTTTTTTTCATTAATCGGGGATTTTTTTTTTACATGTAAAACCATTTTTTTTTTTTTTTTATTTTAAAACACTTTAATTTTTTATTTTTATTTTTACTCTGAGTCCCCCCATAAGGTCATACAAGACCTCTGGGGGACATTTAACTTAATTTTTTTTTTTCACTATTGATTTCTCCTGTAACTGGGGCTGACATAGTAGCCCCAGTTACAGGGGAAATACAGCCCCTAGAGAGGCTGTACAGCATAATACATTGCTGTACAGACACAGTGCAGGGCTTATCGAGGTCTCTGAAAGACCCGACAGCTCCTGCACTTACCCGGTCCTGGCGGTCACATGACCACCGGGCCGGGACAGGAAGCGCGAAGCGCATAATACTTGGGCACTGTCCCTGCCTTCTCTCTGGGTTGCTCTGCTGTCACTGACAGCAGGCAACACACTCGGCAGCTGCATGATTAGCGTGCAGCTGCCGTCTCTGAATGGACGTTCAGAAAAGTCCATTCAGAGATAGACAACCACCCATAGGACGTTTATATCCTATGGGCGGTCATCAAGTGGTTAACTTACATGGCTCCTCCGGCAGTCTGTGCACGGGACTACATCTCGAAGCTGCCATAAGTTTTAGTCATTATTTATGCCAGTTTCTGGTATAAATAATGTTGAATAAGCCGGGGCTGATGGCCCCGCCCATGCTCCATCGTCACCATACCCCCTTTTCTTAAAATTGGCAAGAGCAGCATAAAATGTCCAGAAAAGTCACAATGGCATTGAAATGAAGCATATTTGGTAGATTTTACTCTTTTCTACACAATAAAAACAGGTTTAGGGGAATAATGCATTTCCTCCTAACTGTCTAGCTATACAGCTATTGCGCTTTAAACCCTATGGGGGGAATTAATCATGAGGGTTATAGTTGAAGTCTCCATTGGCATACTTTACACTTTTTGTGACTTTAAAAAAAAAATCCCAGTCAAATCTGGAGTAAAACGCAGTAACATAGATAACCATGTCTACGTTTCCACCTACGTTTCAAAATTGAAGTGGTGGAAATATGAAAAAAGTTGCAAAAATTTAGCATAAGTGACCTCAAAAAGTTGAAAAATCCCCCCCCCATGTTATTTGCACAGGAAAACCCTATAAAGTGTTGTGACTTTACAGACAATGCTAGTCACTTACAAAGACTGCCATTTTATACCAATCTTTGCATGCAGGTAAATGTAAGTGGATATGCTGGGGACGATGGACACCCCCATCACTCCCAACTGGTGAGTACAGCGTAAAAATGCCACATATAGTATGTAGACACAGAAGACTTCGGTTTTTGGGTTTGTCATGGTGAAGCAGTAAAACTGCATTCTGTATTACATTATATAATGTAGGAATCTAACCAGATGCATAACTTGACTCTCCAATACAAGTGGTGTAAAAAGCATCCCACCTACCATAGTAATATAGTAAAATAGTTTTTAAGGCAGAAAAAAGACATCTGTCCAGCCTGTTATCCTGCAAGTTGATCCCCAGAGAAAAGCACAAAAAAAAAAACTGAGGTAGAAGCAATTTTTCCTCATTTTCCGACTCCAATCAGAATAACTCCCTGGATCAACAACCTCTCCAGATATGAAATAACCATAACCTGTGACCTTGTGGCCTTTATTATAGTGCATTCCTATGGAGACTCTCAGATACCAGAGCTTGAGTACAACTTCTCTATAATGCCCCTGAGTGTAGCACAGAGTATAAAAATTTTTGTGACATAGGCTACAGCTAAGTAAATCCAACCTTTTTTCTGTTATCCTTATGGGTTCTCTTTTCAGCGTAAATCCTATAATGATCTTCAACTAAATAAAGAGCACTTCATTATATATCAAAACAGAAACAGAACAAATGAAATGTCCAAAGGTAAGGAATATAAGACAGTATATAATCTTTTATGATGGGAAAAAAAATCACAAATACATTAGACATGCAATACATTGTGAGAACATTGTGGGCATATCATCCTTCTTGATTGTTCTGTTGACCTCTCTTAGCATCTCCATTTGCAATGTTTTAAATTAGAAAGTTACAAAACTTCCCATGTGTTCATGATTCTAGTTTATGTAAGTGCAGGTTCTGTGATGAGAAAAGTTCCGGAGAATGCAATAAGACAGTGCTCCTGTCCTAACCATGTCCATGGGGTCATATTTGTCTTCAATCCAATTTATAGAACACATAGAACATCTTGTGACTTTGACTGAAATGAAGGCTGTGATGAGTTCTCTTGAGGTTGATAATGTTTCCATTGAGTTTGAATTTCTATTTTAAGAATTTGACGAGTAAAATAAAATATTTTTCAAACCTTTTTCACATTTAATTGCAAACAATTACAATTATATATTATTTATCATTTGAGGGAAATGCCCCCATTTGGTCTACTGTCTCAAGGAAACCACAAGCTTCTGAAAGATCCTTTATACTGACTTCATACATAAAAATGATGTATTAAAGCAGTTATACAGAAAGGGGTTTTCTGGGAATTAAGAAAATGAAAATACTTAAATATTACTTTATTATAAATATATTCCCAAATACTTTTCATTAGTTATAATTGCTCATTTTGTGTAGGGAGCTATCATTAGGAGAAATAAAATGTCCGCCATCCTATTAGTCCACACAAAACCTGTCCTAATCACACAGCAGGACATGTTACTTCACTACACTAAGCTAAAAAGCTGCCTCATCCTCCTCTCCTACTTGTCAGGGATTATGATCCTGAATACAGATAATAGGATCTTCAGCTGAATCTCTGTGGGAATGGAGATCATAAGGAGACATGAAGTACAGAGAACCGGTGGGCATGTGGCTAATGAGCAGCAGCACTTGTATGCAGTCTCTATTACCACAGTCTGTTCGTCCTCTCTGTACTTCATGTCTCCTTATGAACTCCATTCCTACAGAGATTCCGCTAAAGATCTTATCATCTGTATTCAAGATCATAATCCCTGACAAGCAGAGCAGAGAGGAGGATGAGGCAGCTCTTTAGCTCAGTGTTGTGAAGTAACTTGTCCTCCTGTGTGATTAGGACAGGTTTTGTGTGTACTTATAGGACAGCGACCATTTTATTTCTCCTAATGATTGTTCCCTTGACAAAATGAGCCATTATAACTAATGAAAGGTATTTGGGAATATATTTATAAAAAAGTAATATTTAAGTATTTTCATTTTATTAATTTCCGGAGAACCCCTTTAATTCATCTCCTGCTTTGTTATCCTGTTTTCCCGTATATTACAATTAAAACTGATATATAATATATGATATCATATATAGCAGTCATCTCAAACTGGAGGCAGATAATGCTATAAGATGGCACCTCCTCCCCTTCCTCATACAGTGACTTCAGCACACGTCACAAAGCTTAACCACTCACTACAAGCCATCAACAAGCCATCTCTAGATGCAGATCTTAAGGGGAGTCTGTCATCAACCAGGACCGTTTGTAACCCTTTGGATGACAGTGAAGCTCTTGTATAGTCTTGAGCTTATGATCTAATCAATCTTTTCTAGCCCTTAAAAAATATAATATTTAAATATGCTAATAAGGTGAAAAGAGCCCAAGGGGCTGTATTTATCGATGCTGGGGCCCAGCCGTGCCCATCAGAAAGAAGCCCTCCTCCTCCTCTTTTTCTCTCCGACTCCCAGCCTTGGCAATGTCATCATGAGTAGAAATTTTGCACATGCGTTCATCACCTTGATGTCTGCACCTGCATTGTCTGTTACCTGCTTTGGGCAGAGGCTTTGATAGCTTGGCTTTGCACACGCCGACTATCTTGTCATCAGATATCTTGATATAAAAACCATCTGCCATGGGATATGTGCGCTGCTCACCACATTCTAATGTTGTTGGTCCCATCCTTATCCAATGTGCATACATAAAAGAACAGTGGGTAGGCAATAAAACCTATGCATACCAAAAATGATTAGAAATTATATAATACCTTTAAACATCACAAATCCATACCATATATAGCCAGAAAACATAAAAACATTTAAAATTAAACACACCTGGGGGTTGCCATAATGTGCAATCACTCACTATCCCCCGAAATCAGAGCATGTAAAAAGACAGGTCAGCACACAAATATATAATAGGCAAAATTAATTAGTCAAGTTCATAGTGAATACAAAGAATATGCACACTGATTAGGGTGGGTTCACACTAGCATTATGCCATTATGTTATAGCTTCTATTCATAATGGAATGGCCAGACGCAATGCAAAACTGAAGCCTTTAAGTGGCATTCTGTTTTGCTCCATCCTAATAGAAGTCTATGGGCAAGCATAACGGATTTGTCTGGTTTCCGTTATGCAGGCTGGAAACAAAGTCCTGTCGAAGCGAAGCAGAGACGGCAGCATGCATTACTTCCCAAGCAGAAAGAGCAGCAAAAGAAAGAGGCAGTTGCAGGACAGGTGAGGGCACAGAAGTTGTTCCTGGGCCATGACCACACTCTACAGCACCTGGAGCACCTTGCGCAGGAACTAGAGCAGTGCTCGCCCTCTAGTTCCAGCTGCTGTTCAGGATGAGCTCAGTAAGTTTGCTCCTCTTCTCCTGTGCTGAGAGGTGCTGTGAGTAGGGGGCACCAGGTATCATCTCTACAATATGTATATTCATCCATGGTGTATGGGCACAGAAGGAGCAGTGGCACTGCAGCCTTCAGTGTATGTATGCTCTGAGAAGAGAAGGGGACATGCCCCTGACACTGGTGTTCTAAAGTTGCCTTGTACAAGTGGAGGATAGTGGGCTTTGTGAGAAGCAGGCAGTGGCAGGAAGGCATGTGCCCTGCTGTGGCTCTTAGGTCTTTCTGGAGTACTTAGGCCAGAAGTGAAAGCACAGTTTGGAGCTACTCACTCTCCATAGCGCTGGTTCACTCCCATGTTACAGGTCATATGTGTGTATCACATGTCATAGGATCCACTTGTGTGGACATGGACAGGGTCCCAGTGCTAATGGAGTCAGGGCATCCAAAGATGCCTGTAACTCCCATGGATCTATGTGAAACTGTATACTACCTGTAACCAGAGGGCTGTTGCGACCTACTCATTCTTTCAGGGGAACTATCACTTTTATGACTTACCTGTCTGACTTGTGACTGTACTTTATCACTTTGCTAAAATTGCCTGCTGTTATTAAGACAAGTAATGGGTCCCTTGCATCACTACTCACCTCTGAGGGTGTGTTGACACCACCACCATTTAGTTCTGCTATTCAGCTCTGTTAGATAAGCAGAACAATGAAAATAACAGAAGTGCTGGATGAGACACAAAACTGAGAGGAACAGAGCTGAACAGACTCCATTGGCTATGATAGAGCCCACTCAGTTTCTTTCAGGATTCTGTCTTTTTGCCAGACAAAAAAGTCCTGCATGTACAGTAAGTCATTTTGACAGAGTCTGCAAAACAGCCCTGAACAGAGCCTCCAACGCAGATGTGAGCAAGCCCTTAACATTATGTAGGCCTACGTATTATTTATTTCTATTACAGCAGTGTTTGTACTCCTCCTTGGCTAAAAATAGTAACAGAAGTATTTTTACTCTTCCAGAAAAAATGTAGTGTGACCTCTGGTAATTACACAGATTTTGCACTGTCCCTGCAGTCTCCCTATGCTACAGTGTATAACAATTATCTCTACGATCTCCCTACACTGTCCCTGCACTGTCTTTATCCAATATTCCACAAATAAAAACTTTGTAAACCACTGTCTGTAACATTTGGCACGTCTGTCCCTTTGCTCAGCTCACAGTAAAATGAAAGAGACCGGACGGGATGAGTCTTTTATAGGGCTGTGACATTAAAGGGGATTCATTTTATGCTGATGGCTGGCTGCACAGCATTATGGGTGACCCCACGTTCCCGGTCAGTTTACTTTCGTTATGTAACACGTGTAGCCACCATTTTAGGAAAAAAAAGATTTGTTACCACGAAGCGCAAAGAAATTAGAATATTTTTCTGAAATTCTTATCGAAGTCAATTAATTTCACTTTGATTCGCTCAATACTAGTTACAATGTATGGGTCTCATGACCACTGAGGAAGGGGCATGTCTGGCCTCGAAACACGTCTGGCGCACAGCAGCAATCTGACAACCTGAGACACGATCTTTATTAAGAAGGAACATTCATTCTTTCATTTGGAAGCTTGCAAGCCATTCACTCTTACTGTATTGTAAAACAAGAAAAAACAACATCATCACTAAGCTGATGATACCAGTTGATTTAATATAGAACTAAGCGTCAATTTTGAAGTAAATTTGTTCTCCCTTAGTCCTATCAGCAGCACAAGTGGGGATTTCTCCCCTGTGAACAAATAGGACAGCGGAATTTTTGCTGAGAATAAATTCACTAGCAAGTAATAATTGGTTAATTACTAAAAAAAAACACCCCTATAAAGGGCTACCCGCCCATAGACACAGTGCTTATTTACAAGAGCATAACTCAACAATAAGGGGGGGAAATTTGTGTACTGCTGATAGGACTAAGGGAAAACAAATTTGCGTCAAAATTGACGCTTCCCTTACGTCCTACAGCCACACAAGTGGGGACTTAGCAAGTATCCCTACAAATTGGGAGGGTGCAGTAGTACTAGGTCATCCCACTGTACATATTGAGGAAAGAATAAGACTTATTTCCTCTATATATATATTCTTTTTTTTTTTCCAGGAAGGGCGGCAGACAATACCGTGCGCCCGAACACTGCCCGTTCAGAGCGCCTATAGTCTAGGCGGTAGTGCTTAATAAAAGTGCTGTGGGAGCTCCATGATGCTGCAGCACAAATCTGGTCCAAGCTCCTTTCAGCAAAGGAGGTGGATACTGCCCTTGTAGAGTGGGCAGTAACAAAGGATGGAGGTGATACCTTCTGAGCAAGAAAAGCTTCGCTGATTGGTTCCTTCACCCATCTACTCAGAGAGGGTTTGGAAGCCTTTAGACCCTTGTTCCGGCCTGAAAAGGATAACAAAAAGTGTTCGGATCTTCTGAAGTCCGCAGTCCTGTCAAGATAAATCTTGAGGCATCTGGCAATGTCCAGGGAGTGAAGAGCCTCCTCTTCAGGAGATGATGGAGAGGGACACAGGACCGGCAAAGAGATGGTCTGATTCCGGTTAGAAAATGTTGGGACCTTTGGAGTAAAGGATGGCAAAAATCTCAACAGGACACAGTCCTGGAGAAAGAGGGTATAGGGTTCGGCGGCCGCTAAGGCCTGTAACTCTCCAATCCTTTTAGCCGATGTTATGGCTAGTAGGAATGTGACCTTTAAGGATAAGAACCTAAGGTGTACAGATTCTAGGGGTTCAAAGGGGGGAGAGGATAGCCCCTAAGAACAATAGATAGATCCCATTCAGGGATCGGTCTCAGGATTCTAGGTTTCAATCTTTCGGCTCCTTTAAGGAACCTCCTTAAAGGAGCTGGTCTTGGGACAATGGTCTGCCTAAAAAGGCAGAAAGAGCACTGGTATGGACTCTGACAGATACATTGGAGATTCCATTTGCCGGTAACACCCTATTTTAGATTTTATCTACCACTAATACTGTGGACTCATCTTTGACCATTTATGCTCATTCAGCTTTTTAAAAAAAAAATTGTCTCCTCCTGTAATACAGTGTGCACAATAACTTTATTAATTGTTGACTATTTATGTATACTATGTTGCTTTGATTTTAACGTAAGAAATAAATGTACGTATTATTCTATCAACCTTATTTGTGTCCATGTGGTGACAGATAGTAGAGAGCCCCCAAATCCTTTTTATAATACTCATGTTGATTTATAGGCTAGCTACGTACAGGTGGCACTAGTAAGACAGTTTTCTTCCTTTTGATGGACAATAGAGATTAAAGTCAATGGGGACCCGAACTTCACTGTATTGTTTTCCATTATAACATGGTTATAACGGAAAATATTAGCATTCTTAAGATAGAATGCTAAATAAAATGGCCACTGAGGGGCTATAAATAATAAAAAAAACTCACCTCATCCAGTTGATAGCGTAGCCGGTATCCTCTTCTTTCTTCAGGACTTTGCAGTTGGGGTTCGCTCAACCCTAATGGACAACTAATGTTAAACTTATTAAAAGCATATAATGTGGAAAGTATTTCAAAATACACTGTGAGTATAATGAAAAAAGAAATGATGGGTCAGTGGTACATTCTGTTCTTCTAAAAGATAAATCAATTCTATGACATAATCATCTTTCACACAAATACTCTGCTCATTGTCACCCATCCCTGTTTTAGCTTTTTATTTTATTGTTTTTCCTGAAAAACAAAAACAAAAAATAAACATACATAAAACACAAGAACAAGCCCTCAAATGTCTTTAAAACATTTCAGTCCGCAAACAGTTGGGAAGATTTAATAAGAGTAAAATGGATGGATTATTGCTATGTTCATGTACAGGGAGTGCAGAATTATTAGGCAAGTTGTATTTTTGAGGATTAATTTTATTATTGAACAACAACCATGTTCTCAATGAACCCAAAAAACTCATTAATATCAAAGCTGAATATTTTTGGAAGTAGTTTTTAGTTTGTTTTTAGTTTTAGCTATTTTAGGGGGATATCTGTGTGTGCAGGTGACTATTACTGTGCATAATTATTAGGCAACTTAACAAAAAACAAATATATACCCATTTCAATTATTTATTTTTACCAGTGAAACCAATATAACATCTGAACATTTACAAATATACATTTCTGACATTCAAAAACAAAACAAAAACAAATCAGTAACCAATATAGCCACCTTTCTTTGCAAGGACACTCAAAAGCCTGCCATCCATGGATTCTGTCAGTGTTTTGATCTGTTCACCATCAACATTGCGTGCAGCAGCAACCACAGCCTCCCAGACACTGTTCAGAGAGGTGTACTGTTTTCCCTCCTTGTAAATCTCACATTTAATGATGGACCATAGGTTCTCAATGGGGTTCAGATCAGGTGAACAAGGAGGCCATGTCATTAGATTTTCTTCTTTTATACCCTTTCTTGCCAGCCACGTTGTGGAGTATTTGGACGCGTGTGATGGAGCATTGTCCTGCATGAAAATCATGTATTTCTTGAAGGATGCAGACTTCTTCCTGTACCACTGCTTAAAGAAGGTGTCTTCCAGAAACTGGCAGTAGGACTGGGAGTTGAGCTTGACTCCATTCTCAACCCGAAAAGGCCCCACAAGCTCATCTTTGATGATACCAGCCCAAACCAGTACTCCACCTACACCTTGCTGGCGTATGAGTCGGACTGGAACTCTCGGCCCTTTACCAATCCAGCCACGGGCCCATCCATCTGGCCCATCAAGACTCACTCTCATTTCATCAGTCCATAAAACCTTAGAAAAATCAGTCATGAGATATTTCTTGGCCCAGTCTTGACGTTTCAGCTTGTGTGTCTTGTTCAGTGGTGGTCGTCTTTCAGCCTTTCTTACCTTGGCCATGTCTCTGAGTATTGCACACCTTGTGCTTTTGGGCACTCCAGTGATGTTGCAGCTCTGAAATATGGCCAAACTGGTGGCAAGTGGCATCTTGGCAGCTGCACGCTTGACTTTTCTCAGTTCATGGGCAGTTATTTTGCGCCTTGGTTTTTCCACACGCTTCTTGCG
This sequence comes from Bufotes viridis, assembly GCA_033119425.1. NCBI lineage: Eukaryota > Metazoa > Chordata > Amphibia > Anura > Bufonidae > Bufotes > Bufotes viridis. Next base: position 77,484,195 of record CM065590.1, on the reverse strand, counting down.
ACCCTGTTGACTATTTTGAATGAAACGCTTGATTGTTCGATGATCACGCTTCAGAAGCTTTGCAATTTTAAGAGTGCTGCATCCCTCTGCAAGATATCTCACTATTTTTTACTTTTCTGAGCCTGTCAAGTCCTTCTTTTGACCCATTTTGCCAAAGGAAAGGAAGTTGCCTAATAATTATGCACACTTGATATAGGGTGTTGATGTCATTAGACCACACCCCTTCTCATTACAGAGATGCACATCACCTAATATGCTTAATTGGTAGTAGGCTTTCGAGCCTATACAGCTTGGAGTAAGACAACATGCATAAAGAGGATGATGTGGTCAAAATACTCATTTGCCTAATAATTCTGCACTCCCTGTATACTTAAATCTATAATTCTGATTTCCTAAGTGATCATAAATTTCACAATGTCTAGAATCAGTCTGGCTGCATGGCATTCTAGCTGTGAATCTGTGGCGTGGGAGAAGGACCTGGGCTGGAATTCAACCTATTTTGGAACGTAGAGAAGCAATGAAAAAACACAGAAGGAGAATCAGATTAGAGTTACCATGGGAGGCGATCTTCTGTCCAAAAACATGGAATGGGCTAAACAATGTAATCCTTGTTAGAGTTTAGTATATAAGTAGCTATTTCACTGATGTTGCAGGGCTGAGCTGGACATTTCGCAGAATTTATCATATTAACACAGTGTGTGATTTGCAGGTTCTGTAAACCTTTTGCATTAGTGACATAGCCCAAAGAGCCAGTCTCACCCCCGTATGTGCTATTTCCTCCACTATTCCAAATCCTTGGTATTGTAGTGATGTTAACCAACGAAATCCAGCACCAAGGTTTCAGTTAAAAGAAAGATGGCTTTATTTTCAGGATAGATAAAATGGCAGACGCGTTTGGAATCAGATTAGAAATCCTTACTCAGTCATTGTAATGCACAAACAGTACAAGTCAAGAGAGCTACATATATTGTTATCCATCATACGACTGCACTGTCTGCCATAGGTCAAAATCAATGCGATGTTTGATATAAAAAAACATTAGATATATGAAAAGTGCCCACAAGGTCATTTATACAACAAGAGACTTTTATTTTTAGACATCCCATAACTCACATTTTATTTCAAGCTGTGCATTTACAAAATTATCCTTGACGAGAGTGGATGAGGTTACTGCTCCATTTAATTACATTGTAGAACATGCCGGTACCCTGCAGTAATAGGGTGACGTAATGAGGTACATGTGCTTGTAATGCATGAGTAACAGAAAATCAGAGAACAATTCTGATCACAACCGTACAGTATGTGTATCAGAGGTGTAGCTAGGGGCTCAGCATAGGAAGGTGCAATGTCCTATCACTGCTAATGGGTTAAAGCTAAGTACTTAGGTTTACTGCTTTAAAATGTTTACTGTGAAGCTGCATGCGGTTTATGCACTGTGAACTCCAAAAGGCTATGTATAGCAAGGACTAGTTAAACTGGCAGTCTTTAGTTAGTTGCCGGGAGACCGCCCCCCCCCCCCCCCCCACTGGACTGTGGAGTACAGAATTTATAGCCAGCAAAGCTAGAGTGAAGACCTGCTATGGTTTGCTCTGCCAAGTAGGCCCAGAAAGAACTGTTTCTCCAGGAAAACACCTGTCAGGTTCTTACCTGTGTCCCTGCCGCAAGTTGTGCCTCTCAAATGTGGCACCTCTGGGGTGGCTACATTACCGTATCAGAGAGCAAAGATGCTGGGAAAATCAGGCTCAGTGCCGGAGTCATGTGTTTTCTGTCGGCGGGGTAATTAAACTGGCAACTGCTGGCCACTGCTGGTCTTCTTGCCTCATATTGTGTTTTATGTGGAATCCTGGACTTCTGACCTTCTGTCTGGTAGTGACTTTGCCTCTGACTGCAGATTCTGATTCTGACATTACCTCCTGGTTTTGACCCTGCTTGGTATATTACTCTGCATTTGTTTCTTCTCTGGTTTTGACATGGCCTGTGTGACTTCCCTTTTTGTCTCCCTTAAGTAGGTCCTGTGCACTTAGTCAGGTCAGAGACTGTCATCCAGTTGGGGGCCACTGTTTAGGGTGGATCGTCCAAGTAGGTAGGGACAGTGGTGTGGTTGAAGGTCAGATCTGCATTGTTCCCTACCTGACGTGACACCATTTCTGAGTTTAAGGTAAATGCATGTTTGTGGCAATAGACTGTACTGTCAGTGGTCAGGGACAGGGTTAATTGCTTCTATCACCTGACAAAGTTGTAAGACAGACTGGCCATCTGTTGAAGCACTGCACCAAGAAACTAGGCACAGCAGAAGGTATTTTGATAGTAATTGCATGCCTGTGGTCATTTGGGAATATTGCATAGGATATCTAAAGAGAGACTTAGAGTCCCCCACTGCACTGTACTCCACCACAACTATCCCTGCCGCCTGGCGTAAAGGAAGGGCGGTGAAACACATTCGAGGCCTAAGTGCACTGCCAACCCAGGTAATGGATGTATTATTCTAATGATATTGTATATTATAACCTCACTTATGCTGGCATTTAACCAAGACCTGACAAATTGTAGCACAATGGTAATCCATGAATTGAGTTGCCTGCCCAATTTCTAAGGAAAAGGTGTCATGTTGTTCAGTAATGCACCTACCCCTAATAATCAGTGATCTGTTCATAGGAATCATGGGCAGATTGTTGTGGCAGAACAGCTATTGCTGTGTTGGAGATTTAGAAGATTATAAGTGACTCCAACTGTACCCATGTGTAGTACCCCAGACCTGGGGGCACTAAAATTGGTTTGTAATGTTATGCTTTGTAATATTCATGTCACACTTCATGCTATATACCTTGTTCACCAGCAGATGGAATATGGTTGGCAATGTTTGGCAACATGAATGGAATTTACCATTCCATTCCTCCCCTATTAGTGGGAATGGGCTAGTCTGACTTCCTGCCAAGGGAGGGGTTGAGCAAGTTACAGTCAGTTTTTGAGAGGAAAGTGAGGACTGAGGGAGCATGTGATCCATCTCCTGCTCCTCAGCTGCAAGGTGGTGGGTAACACGTTAAGACACCATCACCATAGTTCAGAACAGGCATAGCTAGAAGCCTGCATCATACAGTGGACATCTAAAGCAAAAGGTGCCAGTAAAGTTGTAGAGAAGGGAATCCAGAGCGAGACAGTGTCAGCTAGCAACTTTCTGATTATCATCTGCTACCAGATTGCCAACCACTATACTCCATCACCTGGGAGGAGAAAGATTGCACTTTGTAAGAACTGCTGATGAATGTGCTACTACTTGTTTTTTGCACTTAATAAAGAAAGACTTTCTTTGTACAACCATCTCTGTCTGGTTCCTTTCATTATCATCTTTTTCACTGCATTGAACCCCAGAGAGCGATGGCCTGAGACACAGCAACACTACATCAGGGCCACTACCACACCCATCCTCTGCACTGGCTCATTAGGGGCTCACTGCACATGCCACCTCCCTCCAGTTTAGAACAGTGGCCTCCTCCAACCTTTGACTCTCCAAAACGACAACTCCCAGCAAACCCCAATTTTAGAAGACACTAGTTTAGTGTATCTGTATGATGCTTTATTAAAACCGAACATGGGCACAAGTGTTCCTACTCTTTGCCACATAATCTAAAAATGGAATCCTCCCTCCTGCATTCTTACAAAATAGATCACATCTTATTTCTAAAGTGTCAGTGTTGCAGTTAAGTCATATGAGCCATCTTGATTGCTCAAATCTTAGTGTGAGGCTTTTTCCAGTACATTGAATGGGTCAGTGTTCAGTCCGAGTGCCTTCCATTCTTAACTTAGACAGCACCTCGATGGACACATCATCTGTCTGAAATCTGCCTTAGGGTGGATTCACATGTGGCAGATTTTGATGCAGAAATTTGTGAATAGGGTTATTTGAGCAGCAAACACATGGATTTCTGCAATTTACATTCAGATGGATGGGATAGTCACAGAAATGTTTGTAACAAAATCTGCCCTGTGTGAATTTAAGATTAAAGGGGTTTTCCTATCACAGTCAATGGGGGCATAGCGCTAGGAGAACGGAGGACCGAGAACGGAGTGGGAAGGTTGCGGAGGGCACACTGTGCATGCGCAGCCCCTCTCCATTCATTTCTCTGGGGCTGCCCATTCACTTATATGGGGAGAGCACTTGGCGATGGCCGGACCGGGTAAAACCTGGGGTCCTCCAGCTACCACTCTCCTCGCTCCGTTCTCGGTGTAGAACCTCTAGGCACCCACACCTATCAGACTAGCGATATGACCCCATTGACTTTGATTGGAATACACTAAGGTCCATCCACAAGGAGTTTAGACACTGCTCTTTCTACCATAGAATTGTGAGCAGAAAATTTGCTGCACTTTAGATCCCGTGTGGACGTATACGTAGTGTGCAGACAAGAAGGCTATATAGGGCTACTTTCACACTCGCGTTTTGGCTTTCCGTTTGTGAGATCCGTCATAGGCTCTCACAAGCAGTCCAAAACAGATCAGTTTTGCCCTAATGCATTCTGAATGGAAAAGGATCTGCTCAGAATGCATCAGTTTGCCTCCGTGCAAACGGACACTAAAACGCTGCCTGCAGCATTTTGCTGTCCGCTTGACGAAACTGAGCCAAATGGATCCGTCCTGGCACCCAATGTAAGTCAATGGGGACGGATCAGTTTTCTCTGACACAATCTGGCACAATAGAAAATGGATCCGTCTCACTGACTTTCAATAGAGTTCAATATGGATCTGTCTTGGCTATGTTACTAATAATACAAACGGAGGAAATTGTCCTTTCTATTAGTAGAATGCAGAATGCACACGGTATAAGTATCAGCATTTTGAAGATCCCTTGTTGTAGACTGAAATACAGACACAGCTGTTTGCAGATCCATGACGAATCCGCCCAAAACGCGAGTGTGAAAGCAGCCTAAGTGGAGTTGCACTTATCACCAGATTGACCCTTGTAAGGTCAATTTAGTGTAAACCCCCACTAATCTTTTATGAAGGTAGCTGTAATTTAGTAACATATTTCTTTTACCTTTATTGCCCGTTGTGGGCTCTGGTCACATGATCATGTCCATGGACATGTTAAAGCAGCAGCAGCAGGGGCAGTGATATGGGAGTGTCTATGCAACTAGCTGGGCGGGAGGAGCTATAAACTAGCTGGGCGTTGTTAGGGGTAGTGATAGGGGAGTGTCTATGTAACTAGAAAGGAGAAGTGCATTATGCGTTTGGTTGGATGCAACAAGAAGTGCTACATACAGGATGGAAACAAGCCTGAGTTCAGGGCCAGCTACAGGTTCATGTGGGCACTTGAGCGATAGAATCTCAGTGGTCCCCCTTGTGGCATTTTGCACGACGCACACGGCAATGAAACTGCATATATTATAATTTAATATATATATATATATATATATACACCATAATGCCCCCCAGTAGTTATAATTCTCATTGTAATGTAAAAGTAGAAAAATGCCCCCTAATGTGTGCCAGTACAAAAAAATGCCCCTTAAAATGAGCGCCAGTATAAAAAATACCCCCTTATAATGTGTGCCAAGGCAAAAAATGCCCCCAATAATGTTAACTAGTACGAAAATGCCCCCATTCTATGCCAGTACAAAAAATACCCTCTCTTAGTTCCCCCAGTTGAGCTAATGTCTCGATGGTTCCCCTATAATGTGTGACAGTAGAAATACCCCTATATAGTGTCACCAGTAAATGACCCCATAGTGGCCCTCTCCCCCTTTCATTATAGAGCCCCCCAGAATGTGCCAGTATAAAATGCCCCTATATAGTGCCCCCAGTAGATGCACCTATAGTGATCCTATTTCCCCCTTCCCCATAGTACCCCCCACAATGTGGGCCAGTATAAAATGCCCCTATGTAGTGTCCCCAGTAGATACCCTCATAATGTCCCCCATACTGTGCCAGTATAAAATACCCCTTCTTAGTGCCCCTTAGTGCTTCTGTCCTCTCCTTCTCCTCTCTTATGTACTTATGTATGTAGTATGTATAGTGCCCCCCATAATATGGCAGTAAATAATGCCCCTATATAGTTCCCCCATAGTGCTCCTCTCCTCTCCCCGTCATAGTGCGCCCAACATCACTGTGCCAGATGAAAAAAAAAAAAACAACTAACACTTAACTCCATGCTTCTGGCAGTAATGCGATGCAGACCTCTACTGGCCTGTGTCCCATGCTGTACTGTGCCAGGCTCAGGTGGCGCAACAATGATGATGTCATCGCGTTGCCTGCTTCTACCTCTGATAGGCTTCAGGGAGACGCCTCTCCCCTGCCCCGCTGTAGCTGTATCGATTTCCTGAGGACGGTGGTACAGATGAATGTAGAGACATGAGCACTTCTACAATGGCCGCCACCCCCCACTTATCTCCATGGCCGCTCCGCCTGAGGCGGTCGCCTCACCTCGACTAATTTGTGGTGTGGCCCTGGGACCCAGCACTTGCCCGGGTATGCTGGGTGCTGGCGCTGGCCCTGCCTGAGTGATTTATTTAAATAGTGAAAGCGGGTTAGGAAAGTACAAATTGAAAAAAAAGCTTTGGGTAAGCATCAAGTACTACTATTTGAGCATATCTGTTAAAATCATAGTAATCTCATAAAACCCCTTTAGTCTTTTTGAAAGACTATTTAAGAAAATACTGGTGAATGGTTACTTATATTAGTTTCTTCAATTTCTTTACTGTTCTCGGTATACTTTCAATACAGTATATGGTAAAAACAGGCCTTTGGTTGAGTTTCTACACATTACGAAATCACTTGCCTCCATCCAAGGAAGAATAAGTTAATAATAAATAGTTATTACAGATAGACCACATACAAGTGTTTGCCACACGTCTTTTGTAATTATTTTCTGTGCTATGTGCCTCGTAGAACATTCATTATTACAAGTTTCTATGTACACTTGACTCTTAAGCTCCCGTGACATCAAGGACAGATTTCATGCTGAGCCGATATATTTATCATGCAGTAGGTTGTAGGAGTTTAGTCACCAAGTCATCTTTCTCTGCAGACCTGATATGGTTTACAGCAGTGCTCCTCAACTCCAGTACTCAGGGCCCACCTACCGGTCATGTTTCCAGGATTTCCTTAGTATTTAGCATGTAATATAATTAGTGTCTGTGCATCAGGACTTTCCACAGGTATTCATTCTGTCGGATTTCCAAAATCATGACTGGCAGGTGGACCCTGAGGACTAGAGTTGAGGAACACTGGTTTACGGGATAGAATTCTGTAACTTTACCTCTCTAGTGTGAGAGATTTGTGTCTCCTGGTAACCCACCAGTACATCTAGTCTTTCCAGAAAGAAATCAATTGCATGCCTATTTTCTTGAAGCATTTTAAAAAATGAGCAATTAAAGAGGTTATCTCATAAAAACTATTGCTATGCAATGAACAGAACATTTCAAATGAAGTATTATTCCAATATACATGCAATAAAAATAATATTCAGTTTATTATGTACATTACATTTTCCACTCTGGTAGTGCCACTTGCTGTTTATCCTTCTGGTCCACCTTCTACTGCATTGAGTGGTAGACTAACATTCTCAGCAACTTCCCTGCTCCCTCCATCCTCTCAGGGCCAGTGTGGTTATCTCATAGAGAAGCTGGTGAACTGGCCCAGATACCATTCATCCATTCATCCCTACTTCTAAATTCATCGAATTATATGTTTATAAATGAGCGAATCGATTAGTCAGAAACGGTAGAATTCGAATTTCATGAGATCCGTTTGGGTGGATTTTTTAGAGAGAGAGACATATTTGAAGCCGCTTCCATTTTGGTACCCAACTTGAATTACTTCGCCAATTCAGATGAAATTATGGGAGGTGCATTACATGCAATAATGTCTTTCTGGGACTACATGTAAGTGACTGTTGTCTATGCAGGGGAGGAAGGGGTTAACGAGAAATTATGGCAAAGCGGGTGCTTGATAATCTGCTGCTTACCCACAGAAGGGTAAAAATGCCCTCCAGATAAGTGAGTAAAAAAAAAGTTTTCAATTTTTGGGATAATCCCTTTAAGTGATACATATTTAGCTGCTTTGTGTACTGTAGTTTAATTCTAGAAAACTCAGACAAGAGGTTTTGTGAATTGATTTCTTATCAAATATAGAATAGACTGCAGTAATGAAAGTGTACTGAACGTTTGGCTTAACACCACTTAAGGCTTTTAGATGTATTAATGTAGACAAGGCTTTTCCAATCAAAGCCCCATTAGGCTTTGTCTAGTTGATTATGAGTAAAACAAATGTGTAAATGTCTTTCCTCCATTGCTTCCAAGGGTTCTATAAACCACATGAAGGTGATGAGAACAGACAAAGAGTCATCAATACTTTACAATGGGCTTGCTGTGAAAACTAATACCCGTATCACAAGTTTCAGATTTGACAGAGGAATTGATTTAGTCTAGTTTGTTGCTATGCTTAACTCCTCCATCCTATGTTTCCAGGATACTTTAGTTTATAGAAAATGCAGAGAGTACAAAGCCCATGCCTTGGAGAAATGTCTTGAGGCTAATTATATAAATACCAATGCTTTAGGAATAACCTGTATGTGGGCTAATAGGATGAGTTCTGCATTTACAATACATCTTACACATCCCCCTTCATCTTTCTTATTCTAGGGTCATTCATAAATTGTGCCCATAGGATGGTTCATATTGGTATAGTATTGGAGGCCAGGAGAACTTCCGTATGGACATATATGTACCATGTTTTCTGTACCCTGTGTAATTTGCGTCATGTCTAGTCTTCACAGTCATGTGTTTTGCTTTACACTGATTTGATGAATGTAATCCTGCCAGAAAAATACTTGGAAACATTGTATATATGTCTTTCTTCGTCTCTGATGCATCGTAAAGGAATCCATTTGAACCACACTTACACACTTGAAGGCCCGTCGAAGTTTCTCCCAAATTCCAGAGAAGAGATGTTTCCATAACAGGGGGTAATATAATCTAGGGTTTGGCTACATGGCGATCTTGGTCGCAGGACAAATATCGCACCCAAGAATTGCAGTGTGGTGGTGCTAGCATAGAAATGAATGGAGACGCAGTGTTACTCACATTTTCCGCAATCGTGGCTGTGCTGGATTTTTTGTGATTCTGGGGTTTGAGGTTGTGGCACACATGTAAGCACTGGGATGCACTGGGATACTTGGATGTACAACCAAGATCACCATGTAGTTGAACACTTATAGGCGGATGAACATCTGATACCTATTGCACTGTGGGTTCTGCTTTGCATAGTTTGCATGTGCTATATGCGTTGTGAATTTTCTTTTTTATAGTAATTTTTTTTTCTAGAAGGATTCAAAAAACACAAAAAGCATGAAAAAATAAATAAATCAACAAGAGCATAAGAGAAAAAACATACATATGCACATCCATACATGTCATACCCAAAGCCATGAAAAACAAAGGAAAAAACTAATAAATTTAATTATTAGAATTACATTTTATTATAACTATAGGGACAAGACCTGAGAATTGCTTCTTCACAAAATTCAAGCTTTTTAAGATACTGTTTATGACCCGCACATTCAGTCACATATGTACAGTGGAACAAGAAAAAATATCTTCAATGGATGATTTCCTCTCAGCAAGTACCACCAGCTAGCTCCAGTAACCTATAAACCAAAATTGTAAAGCTGGGTACTAAGATGGGAATGGATTACAACTCATATGTTCTTAATAAATGTACTATACACAACTTAAATAACCGTAAAAGTTCTGTGCTTGTTCCTGATGCTATAGTAATTAAAATGGACATGACATAAAAACAACAAGAAATCATATCTCATCATCATATGATATTCAGAAGGTTTGGAAAAGTAGACAACAATTCTCATGTGTACTTAGGCCATTTTTAAAGCCATCTTCCAGCCAAATTCTGAAAACTTACCTGAGAGTTGGACCTGCAAGGTGCCATAACCATGTAGTTCTTACTTGCATTTCTCACCTGAGTGTTTTATTATGTGTAGCACTAGAATGGTGGATATAGTGCAATCCAGTTAAGCCCTGCTCAATAAGGGATCAAGCACATGAAAGCATATGGAATCTGACAGAAAACAATCGCTTTAGGTTAGAGTATCTCCATGGTGTGGTATACAGTGACACACAAAGTGCCTCCTGCTCTGTACTTCACAGCCATAAGGACCATGTGTCAGGTTATATAATCTCTATGTGTCGTGGCATGCAAAAGTTTGGGAACCCCTGGTCACAATTACTGTAACTGTGAACAGTTAAAGGCGTTAGACACTTTTTTTTGTTTTTGTTGACCAATGTGTATCTAAGATAATTATAAAACACTTACTAATATAGCCTTTGTGGAAATTCTGCACCATTTTCTATATTTCATAAGGTACACAAAGTCTTTTGTGCTGTCCACACAGAGGTCTTGTCCATAAAATGGCTGATGATGGAGGGTCATGTGACCAGGCAAACCACCTCCATGTGATGTCTCCTTCATTCACACACACTGTACCTGCACTAAACTCCAAACAGAACAAGTGCAGATGGCGGGGGCAGTGCATCTGAATGGAAGAGATGTCACATAGAGGGAATTTGCCTGGTCACATGACCCTCCATCAGCGGCCATTTTATGGACAAGACCTCTGTGTAGACAGCACAAAATTAACTTTCTTGAATGTTCATTGGACCAATTACTGGCCTGTGTAAATGGACCTTAACCTGAACCACCAAAATACTATAACAAATATTAGAAAAAAAGTCGCAAACATTGTGTTTGCGACTTTTTAAATGCCATTGCGACAACATTTTCCCGCAAATGGTGTTTATGCTCCTCCCTTGCCAGTTTCCCAAAACAAGGGTGCGACAAGGATGGATAATTCTATCAGCTGCTATGACCAACAAGGCAGTCTTCACAAAAACAGAGATGAGTAAGTAATTGGCCATTCTCCAGTTCTCTGCCAGTCTAAAAACCATACTCACTGTAAGAAGTTGTACTTCTTCTTTCATATAGGGCATTTAGAAAGTGTCTAAATGATGAACTCTAAAGTCTCTCTAAAAATTAAGAACAGCTACTACTACTAATGACAACCTTGTGATGCTTAGGATACAGAATTTTGGCTGAAATAACCAATGACACCATTGTTTACGATTGTGTTTATTGCAAGTGAACTGTAGATGGGAATTTAGAAATGCAGATCTAGATTTGGATATTTTCCACCTGTAGAGAGTGCACAGCACATGTCAATTCTGCACAAATTGGACATAAATGGAACAGCATCAGGCAGTTAGTTTGATTCACCATATCCAGATGGATTTATTTGGGATTTACATAGCACCATGGAGGCTTTTTAGGCAAGTTTTCATATTCCATGCATCCACATCTGAGGTGCAATTTTAGCAGCATTGTTCACATGAGTCGAGGTTCAACATGTTGAGAGTAAAAAAAAGTCGAGTCAAGGTTTAAAATGAGGCTCAGAGACAATGGAATGTAAATGGTGCTGACAGGAATCAAACCTGTGAACTTGCACATTCAGATTGAACAGAAATGCATGGTCACCTCCATTCCACATGCAGCACGTCAACAAGTATCAGAATTTACTGCAATAGTTTTGTCTTCCTATACTCAGACAGGTTCTCCATTTTCACTTGTCGAGATTGTATGTATTTTAATAGTTGGAATATTGTGGCATGTGCGTATTTGCTCTGTGCCAATGCAACAGCAGGCCCGTAAAATTGACTTACTGCTCACCCTGGCAGTTGAACGGTTTGAGAAGTCCTTTGGTGGCCCATATGGAGAAGATGGGCTTGGTACTGGTGAAAAGTATTTCCATTCACAGACTCCATCAGACTTTGTGATCTTGTAAAATGTCTCTCCAGAACCTACTGGGATTCTCACAACATCTCTTTGCTCCTCTGGACTTCGATGCACTGGGCTGCTTAAGATGTATCCTGATGAGAACTTACTTGAAGCCTGTCTCCTATGAGAGCAGCGACCATGCAGAATGTTCTGAAAAGCCTTCCTAAACTCACGGCTGGAACAAGGGTAAATAACTGGGTTGATGCAGCTGTTAAAATAACCCAGCCAAAAAGTTATTTTGAAAATTGTCACAGATGGTTTGGCTGAAGGGTACAAGGAACCTGTAAAAGAAACAAAATCCAGTCAGCATTACTATGGCCACAATGTAAAGTAAACAGATGTATACATTTACTGAATTTAGGGGAAATGTTTTCTATATTTTTGTCCAAGAAAATGTAAAAGTTTAAAGAACACTCGCAGAAAAAAATGTATAGACTATGTTCTACCTATTATAGTCCTGAAGATGTGGTGCATGACTTCTATTTTTGGTATTCTTTGAGTTATGCACTGCTCTCTATGATCCTACACTAGTCAAAACATGGTGTAACATTTTTTCCTATATTGTTGCTTTAAAATGTAGATCATTTGGTTTTATAGCTCACATTCAGTCTGGACATTTTGTTTAAAGTGAAAATCCACATTGACATGTCACAGTAGTAAGTCATAAAATGTTAACATCGCGAGTCCATGAGCTTGGGCACTGATTCTTAAACTGAAAGGGGCCTTAAGAAGCATCTGAATTCCTCTGCCATAGTTGGAGATTTTCTTGGCTGTAAATCTCCAAACCAATTCTCTATCAGTTTGTTTATCTTGTATGTCCATTGCATACTCAATCTACTAAACAGACCATGCCCAAATGTACAGTACTCACAAAAAGTTAGGGATATTTGGCTTTCAGGTGAAATTTGTGGAAAACGTAAAACAGTGATATTATACAGTGATATTATATCATGAAAGAAGAACATTTAAGAAGAAGCATGTGATGGTGATTTCTTCATCTGAAATTATTTATTAAAACAAAAGCCAACACCAGTGGTGGGTATACCCCCACAAAAAATCTCAATGTCTCAAAAACTTGTCATGTGGTTTTGAGCATCAATTACAGCTTGACAACGTCTCATGCTGTTCACAAGTCAACTTCTTTTCTGCTGAGGCATGGCATCCCACTCTTATTGAAGGGCGGCTCTCAGGTCATTGAGGTTCAAGGATACAGTGTTATTGGCTTGTCACTGTACCATTTACAAAGTGTAGGGCAGTTCTGTATTGACTAGACACACCTGCCCACACTGTAACACCACCACCACCACCAAAGGCTCATCTGGTGACAACAGTGGCTGATGGATATCGCTCTCCTTGACATCTCCAACATCGTTGGCGGCCATCATTTCTGCTGAGCGTGAATCACTGAGGCGGACTGGTCCCTCGTCCACCATAGATGCTCCCTGGCTCATGCAAGACAATTACGCCTGTGCCTGGTGAAGTAGTCAGGTACCCTTGCAGGTTATCGAGCACGGAGACCACACTGGTGTAATCGGTTTTGAATGTTCTGATGTGACACTTGGGTGCCTCTCACCTCCCTTAAATGTGCCTGGAGCTATGTGACATTTATCATCTGGTTCCGCAGGGCATTTTTCACAATGAAGCTGTCATCAGTGTTGGATGTGGCCAAAGGACGTCCACTTCTATGGTTTTCTGTGACTCTTCCAGTCTCTCTGCATCTCTGTTGGAACCTGCTGATGACACTGTGACACTCTAAGCTCAGTGGCCACTTCTGTCTGAGAACATCCTGCTTGAAGCCTCACAATGGTAAGGTACTATTTATCAATGGTTAGGTGTCGCCTTGGTCTCATTCATGATGTCAAAATGTGAACGGCATGATGAGGAGGACTGTTTAAATACCAATTCTAATTGAACCAGGGAATTTATTGGGAGATTCAAGGATCAAATACCTGTTGTGAATTTTGCCGTTAAGCTCCTTGTTAGGGAACAGCAAGTTGTGCAAAAAATACTGAAACACTAAATAGTTGGACATGTGCATTCAAAAGTTTAGAGATGGTCACATTAAGGTTACCTGTAAATATTAGAGTGCATTTTAGGTTCATCCTGAAATATCACCCACAAGCCAAATATCCCTAACTTTTTGTGAGTAGTGTAAAGTGACTAGAGCTGAACTACAGTACACTAAGACTAGAAGAACTAAGTAGGTTCACACCTCTAGAACTTAACTTCAATAGTCTAATCCGGCAGAGGAACAGACTACCAGCGTTACCATATCTGGCATAGCCAGATAGCACCAGGCACTGCTGGATGCCCCATAAATGCCATCTTTCTGAAGGACAAATACCCCTGCCTGCTTTTGGATGGGCAAATACCATTGCACGCAGTGGTATTTGTCTGGCCAAAAGCAATCATTAATGCCGTAAAGCTACTGGATCCAATTATAATTAATGGGGTTCCAGCGGTGCCCGGTGGCATACAGCTATGCCGGATACGATAACTACGGTAGTCTGTACCTCTGCTAGACCAGACTACTGGAGTAAGTATCGGATGTTTTAACCTATCCTCACAACCTCAATGGCAGCAGGAAAAAATGGTTGCATCATCGCAGAATAAGAGGCGTGGGCAAGAAACCGCTAAACTGTAGTACATCTGGGAAGAGGCAGACATGAGAGCGGCTACTTTATATTGACAATGGGTTATCTATGATTACAAATGAATGAATATGTGAAAAATTTATTTGCCAGCAGTTTGCTGACAGATCAGTTTCCTTTCATGGATCTTTATTTCAGCTTCCATTGTCTCTTGGGTTTTGTATAGGAAATTTGCCTATTAAAAAAAACTGCGATGTGACATTATAAAAGTTTTTCTCATCTCTAACCATTATAGCACTTTACTTTAAATCTACTGTGCAGACAGCAGTGTAGACAATGGATTCTTTCATACAGGTTACCATGGCTACAGCCAGTAAAAAGTAAAATGTAAATATGCAAATACAGTACAGTTTCTCCTGTGTCTCCTAGACTCTTTCACTTTTTTCACATTGTGTTATGTTGCGGTCTTGTGCTAAAATCTATTTTTTCCCCATCAATTTGCACACAAAACAAAATGTTCAAAATATTTGGTAATTTATTGAAAAATAAAAAGTGAAATCTTGCATTGAAATAAGTATTCAGATCCTTTACTCAGTACTTAGTTGAAGAATCTTTTGCAGTGATAACAGCCTCCAGTCTTCATTGGTATGATGCCACAAGGTTTCCACTTGGATCTGAGGATTTTTTTGCCATTTTCTGTAGATTCTCTCAAGCTCTGTCAGGTTAGATGGGGACCGTCGGTGGACAGCCATTTTCAGGTCTCTCCAGAGATGTTTGATTGGTTTCAAGTCAGGCCCAGTCAAGAACATTCACAGAGTTGTTTCTAAGCCACTCCTATGTTGTGTACTTTGGGTCATTGTCTTGTTGAGATGCAGAGCACTAGATTAGGTTTTTATAAAGGTTATCTGTGTACTTTGCTTCATTTAGCCTTTCCTCACACCTGACCAGTCTCCCTGTTCAAGCTGAAAAACACTCCCATAGCATGATGCTGCTACCACCATGCTTCACAGCAGTGCCTGATTTCCTCTAGACATGACGCT
This sequence comes from Bufotes viridis, assembly GCA_033119425.1. Taxonomy (NCBI): domain Eukaryota; kingdom Metazoa; phylum Chordata; class Amphibia; order Anura; family Bufonidae; genus Bufotes; species Bufotes viridis. The sequence goes on along the minus strand of CM065590.1, from coordinate 77,468,723 downwards.
TAGAATTGAGCCCAAGAAGTTCCATCTTGGTTTTACGAGACCAGATAATGCTGTTTCTCACAGTCTGAGAGTCCTTTAGGTGTTCTTTTTTTCTGCAAACTGTAGGCTTTCATGCTTTACTGTGGAGAGGCTTCTTTTTGACCATTCTACCAAAAAGCCCAGATTGGTAGAGTTCTAATATTTTAGATGGCTGAAATTTTGGAAGTTTTTCCCATCTGCACATAGGATTTTTGAGCTCAGCCCGAGTGACGAATACGTTCATGGTCACCTCTCTTACCAAGGACCTTCTCCCAAGATCACTTAGTTTGGTGAAGTGGCTAGCTCTAGGAAGAGTATTGGTCTTTCCAAACTTCTTCCCTTTAAGAATGATGTAAGCCATTGTGCTCTTGGCAATCAGAGCAGCAGACTTTTTTGTACCATTCTGCAGATCCAGTAGCATACTTCCAATAGAGGCAGACCACACAGCTGCTATGGGGCCTGTGGGGGAAGGGGGCCTGACCATGAATGGAAGTCCCTGTTCCATAATTACACTAACTAAAACTGGCTGCTCACTTCTCGAGTCCCTGTTTGGGGCTCATGACCTGCCTTCTGGCTCCCTGCAGGCTCCTTACACAGTCCATGTCTCCACCTGAATCCCAAAGTGCTCTCTCTGTCTGATAGGTGCTGGAGTGGCCAATCAGCATTTAGGAGTGCTAGCAGAGCCTGCTGATTGACTAGCCTAGCACCCAGCAAGGAAACTTTACTGAGCCACTGTGCTGTGGGACTGATGCTGGCCGACTGCCATGACTGGGGACCAGGTAGTGGGGGGGGGATAGTGATAGGGCATGGGGGCGAAATTCAGATTCTTGCTGTGGGGCCCAATGCTTTCTATGTATGCCCCTGTCCTCATCTGTACCTGCACATAATCCTGTTTCTAAGCTCTAAAGGCAGTTCTTTCCTCTTCGTCGCTTGGTTTTTTCTCTGATATGCATTCTCAGCTGTGGAAATTTAAATAGACAGGGCTATGTCTTTCCAAATCATGTGTCATCAACTGAATTTAATCAAGGAGTATAAACATCTCAAAGATGATCAAGAAAAATGGGAGGCTTCCAGAGTTAAACTTCAAGTATCACAGCGGGGTCTGAACATTTATGTCCATGCAACATTTTAGTGTTTCCTTTTAATAAATTTGCTAAAAATTCTAAAATTCTGTTTTCATTTTCTCATTATGGGATACTGAGTGCAGATTGATGGGAAAATATAGATTTTTTTTAAATTATACCACAAGGTTGCAACATAACAAAATGTGAAAAAGTGAAAGGGTCTGAAGACTTTCTGAATGCACTGTACACTAGTTATATGGTATACATATAATAGAATACATGTGTGTAAGTTAGCACATTGTTATAGAAAAAAATCTGATGAGCATGAGAACTTGTACATTGCTTATCAGAGGAAGAGAAGGATGCAGTATATTACACAAGCTGGCGGAGGCAGTGAGATACCCTGAACGATGTTCTGCTGGGAAACCTTGGCATTCATGTGGATGTTAATTTTACACACACTATAATATCTATCTAAACGCTCTACAGACTGAATATACCTCCTTCATGGCAGTGGTATTCCCTAATAGCCATGGACTCTTTTAGCGGGGGAGAGAGGGAGAGGGAGGGAGGGGGAGGAAGAGGGAGGAAGAGGGAGGAAGAGGGAGGAAGAGGGAGGGAGAGAGAGAGATATGTGAGGTGTCTTATAGGCATCTTATAGGCCAGGCAATGCTCCTCTGGGTTTCTGGGAAAAGATATGCAAATTAGCTGTCATTCGAAAAGGAAAAGAAAGCTAAGCCTCTTCTGCCACCACGTGTAAGGTAGCTATCCTATAAGTCAATATTTGAGCTATTAAACAGGATTTTAGGAATTACTTGGATAATAGCTGTTTCTTCTGCTTAATAGGAGTAAGGAGTCTTATTGGCTAGGTAACACTCTTGCAGGTTTCTGGGGAAATAGATATGCAAATTAGCTTTCCTTACAAAAAGAAAAGAAAGTTAAGGGTGGCTTCATACATGGTGCAAAAATCCACCAGAAAATATGCAGGTGAGGATTATTGCAAAAGTGAGTATTATGCAACACGAGGGGAACCTACACAAAGTTAATGTTATGGCTAATCCGTCTATATACACACACATAACACTAACCTCTAATGTCATAAACAATATTTTCTATTTTTACCCTGACCCCATAAGGCTCCCATCTTACAAACATAGCTTGCCAAACATAATTTATTTTGCATTACTATAGGATCCATACAGTTTTTTCTTGATTTGACAGACCTGACATTTCAAGATGGATTGAATGTTCATGACATAATGCAGCCCCTAATTAAATTACCTGTGGAAGCCACAGGTATAGCACTAAGCAATCTCTTACATTAATGTTATTTATGGCTGAGGAGTTTCATTTTGCATTGTTTAGAAGAGATAAAAAGTTGTTGCTGTCGGTCTTTGCTTGTACAGATGTAAAGATCAATCACTAGCTACCTTGTCTGCTACAATGCAGAACTCTGGAAATATGGTAAAACAAACATGAAATATGAGATAAGAATCCGCTTCACAACACTATAATATCATAAAAGTGGATGGCATGCCAGGGACTGTCCACTTTTTGAAACTTCTTTAACTAATATTAATCATGATTGTCATCATTCTAAATTCTTATCTAACATATGCCTGAGAAACTACAAAGCTCTAATAAAACAGCACCCCTTTGTACTATCACATTGGATTACTTGTCAATGGTATTTTCCTCTTTCTTGAAAATATTCCCTTATCAACCTCCACACAAATGTCATCTGAAGAGTAACCTCGTCTATAGCCAACATTATAAATACAGTCACAAAGCACTGAAGGCAATGCAGCACTGAAAAGAACCTGTCGCATTGTACATGTAGTCCTACGTGTGGGAAATGATTTTATTTTCATATTCATATCTCTAATTTTTCTATGGTTAGGAGTCTAGTGGGAGGAGTGATAGAGATGGCTGTCAGTCACTGATTATGACCATAAATCATTGGGCCCCATAGCAAGAATCTGAATTGGGCCTCATTGCCTGTTCCTAGTCCCTCTGACTACCTGCCCCCTCGTCCCACCACTACCTGCCCTAGCTCCTCCTCTGCACTGCCCGCTTTTCACCAGCAAACACAGGAGTAGTCCGCCTTGCCTGCCGGCCAAACCGTTTCCTTATGTAGTGATAGATCTCCTCCTGAATAATGCTGAAAAGCTAGTAACAATACCTGCATGCATTTACACGACCACATTTTCAATCCACGTCTGATCCGCATGCAAACCCATTTGTTTTCTATGGGACCGTGAAAATTCGGACAGCACATCCCTGATTAAGACAGCCTACTGTATTTTGAAGCCCACAGTGAACAGAGATTTAAATGAAAAAAGAACACGTTATCCTGAATCTTTTTCCACAAGAATCTATTGGGAGGAATATCGATGAGAGGAATTTATCATGGGGAGAATTTTTTAAGTCAGTTTTGCAGGAGTCTGTGTTGCCATGATTTGCACCAAATTTATCATGTCACACAATGCATAACGATGCATCTTTAGGCCTCTTTCACACGGGCGTCACGTTTGACGCCCGGATAAGAGGCGGGTGCATTGTGGGAAAATGCACGATTTTTCCGCACGTGTGCAAACTGTTGTAATGCGTTTTGCAGGCGTGTGAGAAAAATTGGCATGTTTGGTACCCAGACCCGAAACCAGACTTCATCACTGAAGTCCGGTTTCGGGTTGAGTAGTCTGTATATTTTCCCTTATAACATAGTTATAAAGGAAAATAATAGCATTCTAAATGCAGAATGCTAAGTATAAAGGGCAATAGAGCGTTAAAAAAAAATAAAAAAAAATTAACTCACCTCCTCCAATTAATCGCGTAGCTGCCGGTCTCCTGTTCTGTCTTCAGCTGGGGGGGTAAAGGACCTTCTGTGATGTCACCGGGTCACATGGTCCTATCATGGAAGCGTGTGATTGGACCATGTGACCCAGTGACGTCACCTTCTCCTTTACCCCCTCTGAAGACAGAACAGGAGACCTGCAGCTACGCGATCAATTGGAGGAGGTGAGTTAATTTTTATATATTTTTTTAACCCTTTATTGCCCTTTTTACTTAGCATTCTATATTTAGAATGCTATTATTTTCCTCTATAACCATGTTATAAGGGAAAATAATAAAGATCGGGTCTCCATCCCGATTGTCTCCTAGCAACCATGCAGGAAAATGTCACCGCATCCGCACTTGTTTGCGGATGCTTGCGATTTTCCCGCAACCCCATTCACTTATATGGGGCCTGCGTTGTGTGAGAAATGCAGAAAGTAGAGCATGCTGCAATTTTCATGCAACGCTAAAGTGATGCGGGGAAATCACTGCTCATGTACAAAGTCCCATAGAAATGAATGGGTCCGGATTCAGTGCAGGTGCAATGCATTCACGTCACGCATTGCACCCGTGCGGAAATCACGCCCGTGTGAAAGGGGCCTTAAGTTTAACATGTCTTGTGATGTTACTCCACTTTCTGTTACCTCTTTACTGATAAGATTGACATAAACTTTATAAAAAAAAAGTTGCAATTGATAAAATCTGGCTTATTTTGTGACTTTTTGAAACCAGATTTCTGGTGTGCAGGCCTTTATAAAATCTTCTGGCAAGATGAAAGAACTAGTTTCCAGCAATATTATTTAAGGTATGTTCACGTTGGGCAGATTTTTTGCAGAAAATGTGTTTTTACACCTGAATGGAATAATTTCTGCAGCATGTGTATGGATTTTAAGAAATCCTATTCACACATATGGCACAGAGGAACTTCTACAACAGGTCTGCTTGTGACCATGCTCTTAGGCTAGGGCTTGCATGCTAGCTCTGGTCATGCAGCACAAGGAGTGCAATTTGGCATTGTGACATTGCATCTGATGAATATCAAAGATAATTTTTTTGAGGCATTCAACATACAGAGACTGTGGCACAACCATGGCCAGAAAATCCAAACTTGTTGAATTTTTGGCCGCAGGTCATATGTCGCGTGTGACTTTGACATCATAGACCACAATGTAAGCTGCATGCTACTGCTTGTGAACAGCCCAAAATTTGGTTGTTTTCTTATAGCTAATTCTAAAATAGTTGTACAACAAATTGCAAACAAATTGTACAACTATCTTGACTGCATTATTTGTCTGAGACTTGATGTCATATACTGAAAGATACTGTGTGGCCCTGGTCTAATCGTTGACTAACAATATGTGCTTAAACTGATATGTGATCACTTATCAAAGTGTGCCTAGATTAATTTTCCATTCAGCAAACCACTCATACAGAGGGAGCATAGAAGGATTCAGCCTTTTGCTGTCTAGACCAAACCATTTCCTGACTTACTCCCTTGATATTTGGGATAGTGCTGGCTATTTTTGTACATCATTTGAATTTCCCCTGACAATATGCAGAGCTGAGCATTTGGTATTTTACTTGTGGTTACAAAAGCTCTGATGGGTCTCCCCTTGCTTCCCTGGCCCAGTCCCATCCTTGGTAATTTAAGGATATGGCCGTATATTCAGATTTCTTGATGTGGTTTTGGAAGCCAAATCAGGAGTACCTCAGGGGTCAGTATTGGGCACTATTCTCTTCAATATATTTATTAATGATCTTGTAGAAGGCCTGCACAGTAAAATATCTATTTTTGCAGATGACACTAAACTGTGTAAAGTAATTAACACTGAAGAGGACAGTTTTCTGCTACAGAGGGATCTGGATAGATTGGGGGCTTGGGCAGAGAAATGGCAGATGAGATTTAACACTGACAAATGTAAAGTTATGCACATGGGATGGAATAATGCAAGTCACCCGTACATATTAAATGGTAAAACACTCGGTAACACTGACATGGAAAAGGATCTAGGAATTTTAATAAACAGCAAATTAAGCTCCAAAAGCCAGTGTCAGGCAGCTGCTGCCAAGGCCAATAAGATAATGGGTTGCATCAAAAGGGGCATAGATGCCCGTGATGAGAACATAGTCCTACCACTTTACAAATCACTAGTCAGACCACACATGGAGTACTGTGTACAGTTCTGGGCTCCTGTGAACAAGGCAGACATAGCAGAGCTGGAGAGGGTTCAGAGGAGGGCAACTAAAGTAATAACTGGAATGAGGGATCTACAGTACCTGAAAGGTTATCAAAATTAGGGTTATTCACTTTAGAAAAAAGACGACTGAGGGGAGATCTAATATCTATGTATAAATATATCAGGGGTCAGTACAGAGATCTGTCCCATCATCTATTTATCCCCAGGACTGTGACTGTGACGAGGGGACATCCTCTGTGTCTGGAGGAAAGAAGGTTTGTACACAAACATAGAAGAGGATTCTTTACGGTAAGAGCAGTGAGACTATGGAACTCTCTGCCTGAGGAGGTGGTGATGGTGAGTACAATAAAGGAATTCAAGAGGGGACTGGATGTATTTCTGGAGTGTAATAATATTACAGGCTATAGCTACTAGAGAGGGGTCGTTGATCCAGGGAGTTATTCTAATTGCCTGATTGGGGTCGGGAATGAATTTTTTTCCCCTTAAGTGGGGAAAATTGGCTTCTGCCTCACAGGTTTTTTTTTGCCTTCCTCTGGATCAACTTGTAGGAAACAGGCCGAACTGGATGGACAAATGTCTTTTTTCGGTCTTATATACTATGTTACTATGGTACTATGTAGGAGTGGATTCTAAAAAGAGAGAAAAATACTTCTTCTCTCTTCTGAATTCACTCCTGGTTTTGGCTTCCAAAAATGCATCAAGAAACTGGAACGTGTGGCCATATCCTTAGTGAATCTATAAATGATTTACAAATAACTACAAAATGCAAAACGTATGGGCCAACTGTCGAGACCTCCAGACAGATTAAAGTTCTTGAGCCGGAGAACAAAAAATCTGTAAAAGGGTCTACAACGTACTATTTATAAAATTGATTTCTTCTTATGTGGCAGAAGGCTCCTATCAGGACTGAGGTGCAACTGTTACAGTAGGTCTGCACCCTGTCTAGAGAATTGGAAAATTTGGAGTTTTAGAGTATCTATTTATTTTCATAAGCACAACTCACTTGCAAGCATAAAATAAAATATTACTATTAGACACTGATGGAACCCCATCCCACCTGAAGAGAAAGATGATCAATGAGATTTTGTAGAATGTAAATGGCTTTACAGAGCGGAGCTCCAGAGACACCGCGGGATTGTGCAGTCTACTGATTTATGTGATGGCAAAAGTCATATTTTTGAAAGCGGTTGAGGTTGGAAATTTAAATGTAATCCCCTGAAGCAACACTGTTAAACAATTATGGATTTGAAGGCCCTGAGCAGAATACAAATACACGTAGAGCAATCCCTCGCTCCTTGAGCTGCTCTTTGAAAGGCTACTTATATCTGCACATGTTGGACAGTTGGAGGTACAGATAAGGAAGCTTATTGTAAATGTCAATATAAAGACTCAGCAGAGTGTTTTATGTTCTTTATGATGTTATAACTCGCAAAACAGAAGTTTATGGATTTCTAGGATTATGATTTTAAGTGCCCAGTGACTGTTCCCTTTATCTGTTGTATGGTTTAGCTATTATTCAGTAAATAAGCAATGCTTACTGCTATATCAGTGCAGGTACCAACACCAGTATATCAGAAAGAAACATTTATTTAGTCTTGTATCTTTTTATTTGTTTAACTTTTTTTTAATCCCTATAGGGCTAAAATAATTTTATTTTTATTTTACAGCTTTCTATTGCTGTCTCTTTCTTTTTTTTTTAGGTTTACACAGCTGTATCTTTTTGTTGTGCTTTATTTACTGCCATTTTTCATATATTATAATGTGTAAAAATCATATTGGGCCCAGCCTGACCTCCTGTAGCATTTGTCAGGTGACCTCCTGTAGGCCCTAACAGAGACTGCCAATTCTGTATATTTAACCACCAAGAGTGGGAGAAATGACTACAGGCACATTTAGGCCTCTTTCACACGGGCGTCCTGTTTGACGGCCGGATAGGATGCGGGTGCGTTGCGGGAAAATGCGCGATTTTTCCGCGCATGTGCAAACGTTTGTATTGCATTTTGCACGCGCGTGTGAAAAATCGCCATGTTTGGTACCCAGACCCAAAGCCGGACTTCATCACTGAAGTTCGGTTTCGGGTTGAGTATTCCGGTGAATTTATTATTTTCCCTTATAACATGGTTATAAGGGAAAATAATAGAATTCTTAATAAAGAATGCTTTGTAGAATGAGGATGAAGGGGTTACAAATAATAAAAGTTAACTTACCTTAGCCACTTGATCGCGTAGTTAGCGATCTCTCTTCTCACTTCAAGCATTAGCTGTATTCTAAAGGACCTGTGATGACGTCACATCACATGGTCCATCACGGAGCATGTGATTGGACCATGTGATGTGACGTCATCACAGGTCCTATTAGAATACAGCTAAAGCTTGAAGTGAGAAGAGAGATCGCTAACTACGCAATCAAGTGGCTAAGGTAAGTTAAGTTTTATTATTTTTAACCCCTTCATCCTCATTTTAAACAGCATTCTTTATTAAGAATGCTATTATTTTCCCTTATAACTATGTTATAAGGGAAAATAATAAAGATCTGGTCCAGTTGCTAAGCAACCATGCGTGAAAATCGCACCGCATCCGCACTTGCTTGCGGATGCTTGCGATTTTCCCGCAGCCCCATTCACTTCTATGGGGCCTTAGTTGCATGAAAAATGCAAAATATAGAGCATGCTGCAATTTTTACGCAACGCAAAAGTGATGCGTGAAAATCACTGCTCATGTGCACAGCCCCATAGAAATGAATGGGTCCGGATTCAGTGCGGGTGCAATGCGTCCTCCTCACGCATTGCACCCGCACGGAAAACTCGCCCGTGTGAAAGGGGCCTTACTGTAGATGCTGTGAGAAGCAGTTGATTTTTGGAAAGGAAGCGTTCCTTCCCGACAAGTGGAGGTGAAGTGCTGTGTTTACATGCAGCAATCCCCTCCACAGTATGAGGACAAGCTATTGCTGCTGTTATCGCTCATCCCAATACAAAATCATTGTTCCTGGGCAGCAGAGTAGGCACCTCAGATCATTTCACCAAAGTGTTTCGCTTGTTCCTTGGGTGATCTGCGGCACCTTTAGATGGGCAAATTATTAGTAACGAGCATTTGCAAGAACATTTAAACATCGGGCCATGTAAATCCAGCTTTAGTGCTGTGTACCGCTAAAAGGAACTGCAACCACCAAGCTTGTTGTGCCTCTATGTAAGACACATAAACATTCTTGTTTGGTACCAAAGAATATCTGCGGTGTCCTACATGTAAGACAATCCAAAAATGGGTCTAACCCCATGATCACTACTTTATCTCATTTTTAATACAGGGAATATGTATCACATTTAATGAATAATATTAGCAGATTCTTTTATAATCCTAACTTTTCTAAGCTTTGGCCTTTAGATCTAAAGATCTCTTTATTCTCTGTTATTGTTACTTCTTGGGTCCAGCCAACATAAGGACAGTCTGAATGAACATATTGTTAGCAGTTTATTGGGTTCAGCCAAATAAGTAGGAGGGAACAGCTGTAAGGTGAAAAGTTCCATCCCTTTAAACAATCCATGTTTTTTCGATATGCACCACACCTCTCTTAGAATGGCTCTCCATAATTACTGAAATACAGCCACAGATCGTCGGGAAAAGAAAGTAGTTAGACTAGATGTAAAGTAATTAACATGTTGGAGATGTCATACACCTTGACAAGATCCATTTTAGAACAATATGCATTGGCGATTATGTAGGACACAAAACCACATGGAGGGATTCCAAGATACTGGTCTAATGAACGCTAGCAGATCCACTATCAGCATGCCAAGGTGTTCTGGTCACTTACAACTCAATACCAAAACTTTTTGCATAGACACGTAGCTGTGGTTCCCCAGATTAAAACACTGTTTTTGTTGACCCGAGGGTTTGTTCCCAAGTTACGATACTTTATCTTAGTATGCAAATTAAGCCTTTGGTGCAATGAGGGCATCACCATTGCTCTTGTTGTAGCCAAGCTCTGCTCCTTTCTGTGGCCAGCCAATTGCTACTTTGCCCCTGTCTGTCCCTGTCAATCAAAGCAGCCTGGGAGTGGTTGGCCACAGAACAGAGTGGAGCTCGGCTGCAAAAAGGGCAATAGTGGGAATGGATCCTTGGATCATCAAAAGATAAACGGCGTTTTAATCAGGTGAACCACAGCTTCTGTATGTGTCTAGGGAAACGGCTTGATAGGAAGGTCACTGGTGACAGATTCCCTCTGAGATCCCTGCCTGGCTATAAATGGTATTACTGGATTATTTTGTCTTTATCTACATCAGGCGAACATTGGGATTACTTCTAGAACATTAGCTTTAGGGCTCATACACACAAACGTGTGCCAGCCGTTCCGTGCATTGGGGACCACAATTTGCCGTCTCCAATGCATGGGCAACATCCGTGCAGATTCCGCAGACAGATTCAGACCCATTCAACTTAAATAGGTCCGTGATCTATCCGCACTGCAAAAAAAATAGAACATGTTCTATTTTTTGTGGTGCGGAGGCACGGATAGAAATACCACGGAAGCACACTGTGCCTCTGTTCCGCACTGCACCTTCAAGGGAATGATTTCGCATCCGTGATGCGGGGTGTACCCAGCCAGTGCCCACATATTGCAGGCCCGCTGTTTGGGGGTCGCAATACAGGAACAGCCGGGCAAGGCTGTGTGCATAAGTTCTTAGTGAGATTTCTCCTAATATCACTAAATCTACATATATTTATCAGTATCTTCCTATTGCCTAACTTGCAACTGGTGGATCATGTTTTGAAGCTATATGAACGAATTGTTGCTGACCTATTGTCTAATTATGGGGATAACTCTATACATTTGGGTTGTAGCTGTGTACTTTGTTTTTGTTTTCAGTTATGTTTAGGATGTCAAAGAAATTGTTTCTTTACTGAATGAGAGAGGAAGTTGTCCGACAAGATAGAAAGTTTTAGATTAGGGCAGAATGAGTTTAAAAAAAAAAGCATATTATTCACCTCAAAATCCCACACCCAGTGCTTACTGGGTTCCTGCTGGTCTCTACTTGTTAGTCCATGCTCGACACACTGAAAATGGCAGGAAATGTCCGCTCCCTCAATCCCTGGCTGAGGCGATTCACCGCTGTGACCATCATGTATGTCTTTGTGCTCCATGTTTTATTTATGGATTCTACATTTCATAATCCCATTTAATTGTTTATGGAAGGTACTGATACCCCTTGTAGAGTTTCAGCTAGTTGTAGGCCTTAAAGGGGTTATCCGAGGCCCGAAATAGCCACCCATATGCCTCGGGCCCCTCTCACTGATTCTACTTATCTGGCTCCTCACTCCCTGCACCGCTCCTGGTCCCCGCACTGCTGCAGCTGCTTCTCCCCGTGCACAGATGAAAACATCCAGTGTCGGGGGGAGCAGCCAATGGCAGGCGGTGATGCTAGGGAGACTTCCCCCCTTCACCGCCTGTCATTGGCTGCTCCCCCTGACACCGGATGCTTTTATCCGTGCATGGAGAGAAGCAGCTGCGGCAGTACAGGGACAAGGAGCAGTGCAGGGAGCCAGATAAGTACCGTATTTTTCGCCATATAAGACGCACTTTTTTCCCCCCAAAAGTGGGGGGGAAATGGCAGTGCGTCTTATATGGCGAATGCTACCATTTTCCTATAGTTAAAGCTGATACATCGCACAGCCTGCGATGTATCAGCATGGAAGGAGGAGGGGGCGGAGCCTGGCAACACATGGCGGGCGGCCCGCCGCTCACAGTGTGACTGCTTTCATAACATTTATAATCTTTAATCATGTCCCCTTATTCCCTATAAGCCCAATACAGTAGCGCTCTGCTAACCTGCTATACCGATCCTCTAGCAGGCAGAGCGGTGCTGTGTAACGTCCTCACTGACGTCATCTGCCTGCTCCTTTCACTTTATGAATGAAGCAGGAGGAGCAGGCAGATGACGTCAGTGAGGACGTTACACAGCAGCCTGCCGCCGCACCGCTCTGCCTGCTAGAGGATCGGTATAGCAGGTTAGCAGAGCGCTACTGTACTGGGCTTATAGGGAATAAGGGGACATGATTAAAGATTATAAATGTTATGACAGCAGTCACGCTGTTAGCGGCAGGCCGCCCGCCGCGTGTTGCCAGGCTCCGCCCCCTAAGCAGTCACTATGGGCCAGATGTTTTAGAAAAGGGGGCATCTTTGGATGACACTGTAATTGGGGTGATCTGTGGATGACACATATAGCATAAGATGCTATATATGTGTCATCCACAGATCCAATCCATTACAGTGTCATTCATAAATGCCCCCATCACAGTGCTATCCACAGATCCCCCATCACAGTGCTATCCACAGATCCCCCATCACAGTGCTATCCACAGATCCCCCATCACAGTGCTATCTACAGATCCCCCCATCACAGTGTCATCCACAGATCCCCCATAACAGTGCCATCCACATCTCCCCCACATAACAGTGCCATCCACATCTCCCCCACATAACAGTGTCATCCACAGATCCCCCCATCACAGTGTCATCCACAGATCCCCCCATAACAGTGCCATCCACATCTCCCCCACATAACAGTGCCATCCACAGATCCCCCCTATAATACTGTCATGCACAGACCACCATTACTTCAAAAGCACACCTTTTGGTTAAAAATATTTTTTTTCTTATTTTTCTCCTCAAAAACCCAGGTGCGTCTTATAGGCCGGTGCGTCTTATAGGGCGAAAAATACGGTAGATTCAGTGTGAGGGGCCCAGGCGTATGGGGGGGGCATTCCAAGCCTCGGATAACCCCTTAAATGTAATATTAGTATGCCAAAAAAGTCTTCTCCAGAAGAAAAACACTGTTTCTACTGCCGACTAGAGGTGGTATAAACATAGAAGATTGATGAAAGAAAAAGGCCACCTGGTCCATCTAGTCTGCCCTTATATTATTTCCTTTTCATCTTAGGATAGACGTGTTTATCCCAGGCATGTTTAAATTCACTGACTATAGATTTCCCAACCACATCTGCTGGAGGTTTGTTCCAAGCTTCAACCACTCTTTCAGTAAAATAATATTTCTTGACATTGCTCCTGATCTTACCCCCAGCTAATTTCATATTGTGCCCCCTTGTCCTTGTGTTTAGCTTCTTATTGCGAACACTTCCCTACAGAGCCTTATTTAAACTTTAAACATATTTAAAGGTTCATCCTTTCCCTTCTTTCCTCAAGGCTATACAGATTAAGGCAGTCATTTAATATCTGATTTACTCCCAGTTTTTGGTGTATTTAGGTTGCAGATTTTTTTCACAAAAAGGTGTTTTGCAACAAAATCTGCGGCTTTACCCTGCTCACGCCAATTTTGCGAAGTGGTTGAAAAAGGGGACATGGCATGGGTGGGGAAGAGGGTAGGCCTGCACCTCTACATAACTTTGGAGCATCCACCGCTGAGGGATTAAGACCCCCTCTAAATTCTCTGCATCCGTTCTATTTTATCTATGTCTTTTTGTAGGTGAGGTCTCCAGAACTGGACACAGTATTCCAGATGTAGTCTCACAAGTAGTGTTGAGCGTGAATATTCGAATAGCCAATTTTTTTTTAGCGAATATTGGCACTTCGCAAATTCTTGAATATAGCGCTATTTATTCGCTATTTCGAATATTGTTTTTTTTTTTTAAAGTTGTTAATCCTTGTTGCTCTCTGGTTGTCTTCCCGCTTCTCAAAAGCTGTTCTTACCTGTCAGGAGGATTCTTGGCCCCCTGCCCGCTCCAGTCAATGCCCGTTGCCGCTTCTGCCGACTTCCCGTGTGCATGGGAACGTCTCCATGCTAAAATGTACTGTCGGATGTGAGAATCACGATCTCACAAATTTGACTAAGTTGTAAGCGCAACGCGATTAATATAACCTGAATTACTCGCATTGCGAATTCAACTTAGAGCTGGGTTCCTAATGGTTGTGTTGCTAGAATATAACGAATATCACAAATTCATGAATATAGCGCTATATTCTCAATCTTCGTTATATTCTAGCAAGCCAACCATTAGGAACCCAGCTCTAAGTTGAATTCGCAATGCGAGTATATGTTCGCATTGCGAAATCAACTTAGAGCTCAGTTGGTTCCTAATGGTTATTGGCAGTTTCTAGAATATAACGAAGATTGAGAATATAGCGTTATATTCATGATATTCGTTATCTTCATCAATTCTAGCAATACAAGTTACAACCATTAGGAACTCAGCTCTAAGTTTAATTCACAATGCGAATATAAATTCGCGTAACATTCGCAATATATAGAATAATGACGAATATTCAATTTCGATGAATATCGCAAAATTGAATATGGCACCTCCCGCTCATCACTACTCACTGGCACTCTATACAGCAGGATAACAATCTCTTTCATCCTACTGATTATACCTCTGGTTATAAAGCCAAGCATCCTACTTGCTTGTCCACACTGTGCACTCATTTTGAAGCTGTCTGATATCAGGACAACTAAATCCTTCTCTTCTGAAGTCCTCTCTTACACAGAGCTGCTAATACGATATTCAGACCGAGGGTTCCTTCTCCCCAAGTGCATAACTCAATGTCTGACCCTTTGAAGAACTTTGGTACATGGTGCTTAAGGTTTCAAAGCAGGAGTTTCTTACAGTTACTACTACGGTATCTCAGACAGCCAGCCAGGACCCTAGCCTGTACTGATGAAGAACAACAACTCTGAAACAGTGTTGCCTACAGATGGGAGTCAGTGGATAACCAAAGTCTTGTTTCAAAGGTCTTTAAAGGGTCAGACACTGTCTTACAGGGTAGGCTCCTGTAGGTGGCACTTGAAATTTTTCTCTTCCCGCAGGAAAGCTCATTTGCAAAACTGCAGTTTTAAACTTTGTCGTAAATTTTGATGTAGATATTTTTATGCGATAAAGATATAATTAGATATATGAGTCACAAATGTATTTAGTTACCTCAGTTGTAATACTTTTCATGTTGAGTTTAGTACCCATAAATGTAAAGTAATATGTACCATAACATAGCTAAATCCCGTTTATAATGATCGCTCCCTCTCTAATCAGCTCGGCCTCACAGGGCACGTCACCTCCATTGAGTTAATGTAAACAGTTTATAAGTGGCAGGACTAATCCGGTGGAGATTACTGCTAACACTTCAGGCTTGCTTTCACTAAAATGACTTTTAGCACCCTTTGTCCTATGGAAGTGAGTACAACAAATACCCGGGCGGGCTGAGTTTATGGAAAATGACTAGTCCTTTTCCAAACACAGATACACAACCCCCAAGCGTGTTTAAACATTCTTCTCTGTATTTTCACCGGAGGTCTCAACATTATATCAGTAGTGCCCCCAGGAGTCCAAAAAATAGTAGAAATATTACAATTAGGGAAAAAGTTTGACAAGAGTGAATCATAGTAAGGTTTAGTGAATAGGTATTTAAGCTAGAGTTGAACGAATCGAATTCGACCCGAATTTCAGGATACATTCAATTTGCTGCAAAGCCGAATTTCTTCATGCCTCATGGTAGCGAATAGATTTAACCTGAAATAGTGTAAAAATCATACTTACCTCCTCCATTTGCTTGCGGCGGGCCGGCCACCGCCATCTTGATTGAAGATCTTGGCCGAAATACCATGCGGGAAGACGTCATATCTGGCTGCGCGAGATTTCGCTCAAGATCTTCAAGCAAGATGGCTGCGGCCGGCCCATCGAGAGCAAATGGAGGCAGTATGTATGATTTAAATTTTTTTTTCACTGTTTTACACTGTTTTTACACTCAGATGCCGCGATCATGTATGAACGCGGCATCTGAGAGGTACAATGATAGGGAGCGCGCGTCACGAACCTAATTTTTTTGTAAAATTCGGCAAAGCAGTTGAATCGAATTTTCTGAAATCTTTAATTTAAACGTAAAGAAATGTAGAGGAGACCTATCCCCTTTCTTGATGTGCCTGTTCTAGTAAAATCCCTATGAGATAATTCTGGAGGGTCTTTCTAACAACTTGCATTGGACCATTCCTCTACTATCCCTCCAGGAAATTTATGAGCTTTCCCGCAGCAGAGATTTATTACAGAAATGCTGGGAAATGCTGGCAGAAGATAGGCCTCTTGGCTTATGTTCTCAGTCATCAGAAGTGAACTGGTTGCTAGGCCGGAGGAATTGAATACAAGTC
The DNA here is from genome assembly GCA_033119425.1 of Bufotes viridis. Lineage (NCBI taxonomy): Eukaryota > Metazoa > Chordata > Amphibia > Anura > Bufonidae > Bufotes > Bufotes viridis. The sequence goes on along the minus strand of CM065590.1, from coordinate 77,452,464 downwards.
CTGTACATGACTAGATAGCCAAGTGGCTGGATAAGCCTAGGAGTGAGCAGCTAAAGATAGAAGCTTTATGAATAGACAGCTTGGAAAAATTACCATAGAAATCTAATTCTCCCAGTAGCTTGGGGACAATCCTTTTACTTTTGCTATGCATGCTCTCTGAATAACATCATTCAGTATCAGGAATTAACATTGTTACCCGTAAAGCTGCTGGTCACACAGGAGATACAGGAGTCCGGGGCGTAGCTTTAGTGTAAGCAGGGGAAGCGGCTGCTATAGGTCTTGAACTCAGAAGAGGGAAGGACAGAAAGATTTTATTGTCAGGGCCCCCTCACAGTATTATACAATGACATTGTATACAGTGACATGACATACAGTATATACGTGTAGGAAACGGACATAACGGATGCCAGGTCTGATCTGAAAGAGCGATCTTAACTAGCCACAGGAGTAGGGGTTTTACGGGTGGATGGGGTTTCATCTGGCGGGAATGGGGGGGGGGGGTTTAGCGTTATGATAGATCGGAGGGGCATTTGATTTACATTATTAGGTTGGTCTGACATTGGCCCATAGCTAATGTCAGACAGCTTATCAGGCCAAAATCTGGTGACAGAAACCCTTTAAGGAAATATGTCATCAGAAAATGACCTATTGTTTAAAGCACATTTTTATGTTAAACAAGTTTTTAAAGAATTTTTGATGATGATATTTTTAATTTTCCATGTCAATATCTATATTTAAAAACATGCATCCTGCAGTTTTCACACCGGCCACTAAGCCTAATACTAGGACTAGGAGACACCTCTTGTTCTTTACCTGTGATGGCTAACCAGGAATATTGCACACATGGTGATTTAATGGCTCTAAGTTACAGATTTGTTTGGCTACCAAAATAAATGTTTCGAAATTAAATTTATAAGAGGTAAAATATACCAAAGGTAAAAAAAATAAATGTTTTTAATAATTGTAAAGTTTGCAAATTCATACTAATATAAAGGTATTAATATGGTATCCCTATTTGTTTGGCCTTTTTGATACATATTATGTATAGTTTTTGGGGAATTGCCTGCTCGCTAGCAGAGGAGACCACTGCTATTACATCAACATTCCAGAGATCTCCTCCTCAGTATAGGGAGGAGCGATCGCTAATGCCATCGCACTGAATTACTGTTTGCCGACAGCAAGCAGTGAGGAGATCACTAGATGAAATAGCAGTGGTCTTCTCTGCTAGCGAACAGCGCTCCTTCCCAACAATCACCTGCAGAATCTGCAGGAGTAAGGATCCATTCACACGTCCGTAAGTGTTTTGCGGATCCGCAAAACACGGAACGCAAATGGCCGGCATTCTCATAGAAAATGCCTATTCTTGTCCGCAACTGCGGACAAGAATAGGACATGTTTTGTTTTTATGCGGAAGTGTGGAACAGAATTGCGGATGCAGATAGCACACTGTGTGCTGTCCGCATCTTTTGCGGCCTCATTGAAAATGAATGGTTTCGCACCCGTTTTGCAAAATTGCGGAGCGGATCAGGACCCATTTTGCGGACGTGTGAATGAACCCTTATAGGACCTTTTGATTTCAACAGCTATGTAATGTGTATGGTCAGCAGACCACCACTTTGCATCTACCCTATTAGGGCATATGGACATCATAAAGGGGGAAGTATGGTGTCCTGTGCCTGATCCCTCCTTTGAACCAAAGATGAATATTTTTCTGAACAGCCAGTAAGTGATACTACATTTTGACTCTACTGAATAGTTCATCTTTAAAGAGGACCTTTCACCAAAAAAAAAAAGTGTAATAGTATATTACCTTTTAGGGGACCTGCCCCTGAAGTCTTCACCATATATTTTTTTTTAAAATGACCCCCCGTTCGGCCGCCTTTGTCCCCGATATGTCCTGCGCCTCATATGCAAATGAGGTACAGAAAGTTCTAGTAGGCGTCTCCTCGGATGTTCTGGTGGGCGTGCCTGGGCGTTTCTCCTCTCCCCCTGGCTGCGAGCGCATCCAATAGCAGCACTCGGCTCTTAGCCAGGAAGAAGGAGCTCAAGTTCTCGCGAGAACCGCGAGAACTTGAGCTTGCCGAGTCCCAGAACCCGCGCCATCTTGGATTCCCCAGCGCAGAAGAGGAGCGTAGCGAGTGTACCAAGATGGCGCGGGTTCCGGGACTCGGCAAGCTCAAGTTCTCGCGAGAACTTGAGCTCCTTTTCCCTGGCTAAGAGCCGAGCGCTGCTATTGGATGCGCTCGCAGCCAGGGGGAGAGGAGAAACGCCCAGGCACGCCCACCAGAACATCCGAGGAGGCGCCTACTAGAACTTTCTGTGCCTCATTTGCATATGAGGCGCAGGACATATTGGGGACAAAGGCGGCCGAACGGGGGGTCATTTAAAAAAAAAAAATATGGTGAAGACTTCAGGGGCAGGTCCCCTAAAAGGTAATATAACTATTACACTTTTTTTTTTGGTGAAAGGTCCTCTTTAAGTTAGGCCAGTTTCAGATGAACAGGTTCACGGCATGAAACGCGCTCTGTGTTGTGAGCGTGAATTCCCATAGTGAACTCTGCTCCTTTGATCGGCATTATAAGAATTTATAAAAAAACGATCTATATACAGATAATACCATTAGTACAACTCATTATAGTTGAGGTGGGGCAGAGACACACAACATTATAAATCCTACGGGAATTCACGCTCACACATGGAGCACGTTTCACGCAGTTAACACGCTCGTCTGAAACTGGCCTACGTATAATACTATTTCTCACTTTGTGTGAGAAGAGGGTTGAGGAGCAGGCGACTGATCACAGTATGTGGTCTTGGGGACAGGGCGCACTGCTCATGAGCGTGGAAGAACATCACAGCCAGTAGTGCCTGCCTCTAATCGAGCAGAGATCAGGAAAAACTGACAATTAGAGATGACGCCTGCAGAAGGGATAACGGAAAAAAAATACATGATCCGGAAAACACTGTGGACACAACTGCAGTTATAATTCAAGGACATACAGGACAGCGTATTCTGAAAATTCATCTGGAATAATGGATATGCGTTAAAGGTTCCATAGTGTGATGACACCTTATGTATTATTCAGGTCCTACACATCAGAAGCGCCATTACATTTCTCTCCACTAACCCTCTTCGAATCCTTGACGAATCATAGTACCACGCGTGTAAGGCACAATGGCATAGCTTACAGTTTTTGTGCCATAGTTTTGCATAGCTTTTAAAAAAGATACACCTAACAAATATTGTAGATGTGAACAAAGCCTTGAAGAGGACTTTTTACCAGTTCTGAGATTACGATATTAATACCTGGCACTGTAGGGCATGTTTAGGAGATGTAATATCGCTTTTTTTTTTTTTTTCAGATACGCCACTCAATTGGGGCGCTCTGCTACCCCCATTCTCTTTGCCGCCCTGTATACTAATTAATAGCATCGGTATAGGGAGAAGGATATGGTCGTGTGTCTCAAGGGGCGTCTCCTTCTCCCTGTGAGCTGCCCAATCAAAAAAAAAAACAGCTCAACTTGGGCAGCTCAGTGGCATAACTAGAAATGACTGGGCCCCACAGCAAAATTTTTGAACGGGCCTTGTTCCTCCCACAGCAACTTCTTTACAACCTTCAATCCTGTGGCTAATCAGACCAGACCCGGCAGCCGCTCCGTCTTTTTCCTACAATGTCACTGTGTATAATGTTATTGTATAATGGTGTTGAGAGGGTCCTGACAATAAAATCTTTTAGCCCTCCTCCTGTATGGGCCCCTTCTGAGTTGGGGCCCCAAAGAAGCAGCTTCCCCTGCTGCCCCTATAGCTACAACCAGGGAGAAGGAGACGCCCCCTGAGAAAAGCAGTCCTCCCTGTACTGATGCTATTGATTAGCATACAGGGGGCAGGGGCGTTGCTAGGGTCTGAAGACATCCGGGACACGAGGCCCTGTGAAGCCACGCCTCCACCTTGTGAAGCCACGCCCTCATCACCACCAGGGGGGGCCCTTCACAGTAGTTATTAACCCTTCTATAGCCCCCTCTTCAGTGAATGGGGGACTGCTGAAAGGGGTTAATAACTACTGTGAAGGGCCTGGCCGTCTGGAACCCCACAAATCGTCCTCCAGCCCTCCTTGTACTTGTCCTGCTACTTGCAGGCTGTGCGGGCATGAGTTCAAAACTTCAGTCACTTTGGTCGGCAATTCTGTTCTGCGGCTCGTGATCCCGCGAGACCCGTGATCTCCCGCGGCAGGTCTCGCGGGATCACGTGCCACAGAACAAAATTGCCGACCGAAGTGACTGAAGTTCTGAACTCATGCCCGCGCAGCCTGCAAGTAACGGAACAAGTACAAGGAGGGTTGGGGGATAATCTGTAGGATTGCCCAGACGGCTAGGAATAGCCTAATAAAAAAAATAAAAAATCCCACTAGCATAAACATTTGGGACACTGGACAAAACATGTGGGGCTCCAGCCCCGAATGTTTTGACCTAACGACACCCCTGCAGGGGGGCAAAAGAGAGATAAAAATTAGCGATATCACATCTCCTAAACATCTCCCGGGCCCTCTACAGTTTGATTGACAGGGCCAGCTGTGATGATGTTTATGCTGCCTGTCCCTGTCAATCAAAGTGCAGAGGGTGCGGCAGATGCAGAGAGAGCAGAGCCTCTAGGTGTAATGGTAACACCCACGTTGCTCCTAGAAGCTCATTTGCATATATTTAAACTATATTTTTCTCAGCAATGTGGGCACATATGAACATGGGACGAACACAGAGGCCTTCAGATGCCAAATCCCCATGTAGAAGGTCAGCCAGTGTCATAGATACAAATCTGCTGACTGATGCCCTTTAAGTAATGGGGGCTGTCCTGCAATACCAGATACAGCCCATGCTCAAGAAAGGCGCTGTTTCATTTTAGTATATTTTGCCAATCTGTCCAAGGTAAGTGTGTAGTGTACGGGAGCTGTAATGCCCGTCACTACAGAAGGGTCACTTGTGTGCTGTCGTTCCCCTCAAATATGGGGGGGTTGGTGTAAAACATCTTCATGTAATGCAATGCTGTGTATTTCCTTGTTACTGTGATATTGCCATGTGCAGGCCTGCTAGGGATGTCATTCCAGCTCCAGGTCAGTAGAGGGAGCTAGGGAGCCCTAGTTTATATATAGGCCCAGTCAGGGAAGGGAAAGGCAGTCTAAGTCCAGGCCTTGAGCCTGAAGGATTCCAGCCCAGGCCATGAGCCTGTGAAGTTAAGTGCAGGCCATGAGCCTGTGAAGTTCTAGCTCAGGCCTTGAGCCTGTTGAAGTCAGCCCAGGCCCTATAGCCTGAGAGGGTCCAGCCTAGGAAGATACATTCCCTAGGAGGAGCAGTCCAGACCCTAGGACTAGTGGAGAGGTGTTTCCTCCTTAGTCGAGCTGCATACAGGACGAGGATCCCTGCAGGAGCATCACTGGTCACCAACCTGAGTGAGTTGAGGGAAGGCAGAGCAGTCACCAAGACAGCAAGAGGTACTACAAATATCAGAGGAGGTACTCAATAATTATTATCCCAAGGATATAAGCCGAGAGAGGGCATTGGGGCCTTGGAGGATAGTGTCCATGTTCCAGGATCAGACAGGTAGAGAGTGCAAGCCGCCTGTACTGCAAGAGTCCTGTGTGTTAACCCTCTGTGATCACCTTGCTACATATCGCCTGCCATTAAATGTACTGAAACCAAACGTCTTCTAAGGAACTGCGCTTCCATCTATGTCCATGTATGACTACTACCAAAGATCCAGTAAAGTTCAAGTTCTGTTTTATTACAACGTGCTTCCTCAATTATTCCTACTATCAGCAAACGGTGTGCCACCGTTAATTGGCACTGGCGTCACGAACTCTATCTATAACTACCTGTCCTTGCAGATGTACCAGAGAGTCAGCCTGTCTCAGGTTAGTGGTCATAATTGCACTACAACACCCAGGAACACTATTTAACCCTAACTTGAGTACGCTGCAAGTGCATTGTTGTTCATTTCCCAACACTCTGTGGCTCTATTAGCACTACAGCAGGGATCTGTATGGAAATAGAGCCCTTTTATTCTCTTACTTTCTGAGTGGCATTGTTGAATTTCCAAGACCCTAAAAAGGTGTTGAACTGCTAAGCAATTAAAGGCAATGTTGAGTTTTCCTCTTTATCAATGACTCTTGGGTCCTTTCATGTGGATGAAAAGCATCGCAGCAGTATGTAACCGCTCCTGGCGTCACTATGAATAACAAGTACTCGGGAGAGATCTTCTCGCAGCCGCTCCTGAAATGCCCATGGACTCATTCTCATGCTCTGAGGTAATTCAGAGGGCCACAGCCGAATGGGAGAGGACGGCGCAGAACACTGTCTCTACTCAGTGCTGACTGCCTGCAAATATGGCCAAGCACACACGGAAATAAAGACCCCACAGTTTTAGAGAGAAGTGTTTTGGTTGATGTATTTCTAAGAATTTGGAACACACTGGAGCACATTTACGGACACTGGCGCAGGGACGAGCGGTATGTCGGTATATAATTATACCGCAACGTCAATCGAAGAACATGGCACAGTTAACAGGCTGGACCTGGTATATTTCACCTGCACATTTTTACACAGAAATGTAGCTGGGAAATTTACTAAATCAATGACAATTGTCCTGAGCCATGTCCCTACTGAAAGACAAATGCCAAAAGGTGGTGAGAGTTTTATAAATATGGCACTTTTATAAAAAATGTAATTCTTTTCAGATGCATTAAAGGGGTTTTCAGAGATTTTGATACTGATAGACAGATAGCATTTTTGAGGGACTCATTTATTAAAGGGGTTTTTCGGGATCTTTATGCTGATTACTCATCCACAGCTCACAGGAGCACCGGTGCCTTCTCAAGCAGCTGATCGGCGGGGTCCCAGGTATCGGACCTCCACCGATCAGATATTGATGACCTATCCTGTGGATTAGAAATCAGCATAAAGATCCCGAAAAACTCCTCTAATAAATGAGTCCCTCAAAAATGCTATCTATCTGTCTATCTATATAAAAGGAAACTACAAGGAGACTACAAGTAGCAGCACCAAGAGAGGCAAGACTGTCAGTGTAGGTCCTGTCTGTTAGAAGCCACCGTGTAGCTGGTAGATGGGTCAGACATATTGTTGATCAAAAATATGGGCAAAGAGCTTCTAATATTCATATAGTAAGAATGGCAGTAATGCAGTCTACAGTTGCTCTTGTTTTCAATGTTTGCATGCGTCTTTGTGTGTAAAGAAGTATGCTTCTACTTGTAGTCCTTGTTTGCTTTTGCATTGCAGCCACAGTCCTCCCCTTACACATACTGTAGTTTGGAGGTGCTGGTCGAGCTCTTTTTGCATTACTTATCTAAAACTATCTGTCTGTCTATTTGGATGACCTAGTTGCAGTGATATCAGTGGTCATCAAAACAACATAAATGAGGTCCAAATTAAAAGCTGACAACTGACTACTTTCATAAATTCTAATAGTCTGTCACTGCCAAGTGTTTTTATAATAAATGGTTATCCTCAATTCAATGATTGAGATAAGGCTAGCTGGTGAGCAATTCAGTAGTGCAACCAGTAGAATAGGGGTTTAGGCTGAGTTCACATGTATCAGTTGTCTCCGGCCAGTTGTCTTATGCCTTAAGTCTCATTTACATATCCGTGCAGTTCTTAAATCCGTGAAAAGGTGGTCAGTGATGCCTCCGTGAAGATGCCTGTGAAGGATCCGTGTGGTGCATTTGTCCGTTTTTTTCTGTCCATGGGTCATCTGTTTTTCACGGACACTGTGAAGCTGAAAAACAATTTTCAAAGCATCTCTTCCTAATGATCCATAAAACATGGATAAGTGAACAGCCTGCCGGATCCCTGCTACTGCAAGTCCACCATGCTGCCGGAAGTCCGCTCCGGCCCCATTCACTATAATGGGGCCGGACCAGAGGTCCGGCCGCAGCACGGCAAAAATGCAGAGATGCGATCGGAAAAAAAACGCAGTGTGCTGTAGTTTTATTCCGGCTGCCTCTCGGCATATGTGCCCCTCCGGCCTAGTGAATGGGGCCAGAGCAGACTTCCGGTAGCACGGTGGATTTGCGGTAGCACGGATCCAGTAGGCTGTTCCGCCACCGGAAAAGCCTGCCGGAAAAGGCTACTGCAAGTGTGAAAGTAGCCTAACTTGACCTGTGGTGCGGATTTTGAAATCCACAGCATGTCAATTGTTTGTGTAGCTTCTCAGTGCAGATGTCAAAGAGCTCGGATTGGGTGCGGATTCCTCGTGGATATGCAGTGAAATCCGTAATGAGAATTCTTATAAAGTACGCTGTTGTTGTGGCGGGTCGCAGAGGAAGCACAGGGAAGAAAGGAGTGGAAGTGGCTATGATGGTGTTAGTAGTACTCACAATTAATGGTGGCAGTTCTCTCTTTGGTGCTCCCAATGCCATGCACTGTCAATGCAATAAATTGCAATAAATAAAATCTTTCTTTACTAACTCTCTTCTGAGAGGTGTAATGTGAGGATGAGCCGACTGCATGTGCCCATTCCCATACAGTTGTGTTCAAAATTATTCAACCCCCAATGCTGTAAAGGGTTTTAGGGAATTTAGTGTACATTTGTAATTGTGTTCAGAATGAAATCTTACAAGGACTTTTTGAAGAACCAAATGCAACTAAAATTACATCAATTATTTTTGTAATACAGTATTAAATGTTTTTTTTGTGATTTCTTTATTGACACAATTATTCAACCCCTTAAAGACGACCACTCTTAAGAACAGAGGTTCATTCAAGTGTTTTCGATCAGGTATTGAAAACCCCTGTGGATGTCAAGGAGCAGCAATCAAGCATAATAAGCAGCAATTAGGCAGATGTAAAATGACTGTGATACTCAGCTCCTTCTAGACATTTACTGGTGTGTTTACAGACATGGTGAAGTCAAGAGAATGGTCCAGGAAGACAAGAGAAGAGGTGATTTCTCTTCCCAGGAAGGGCAATGGCTATAAGAAGATTGCAAAGATGTTAAACATACCAAGAGACACCATAGGAAGCATCATTCGCAAATTCAAGGCAAAGGGCACTGTTGAAACGCTACCTGGTCGTGGCAGAAAGAAGATGCTGACTTCAACTGCTGTGTGCTACCTGAAGCGCAAAGTGGAGAAAAGTCCCCGTGTGACTGCTGAGGAACTGAAAAAAGATTTGTCAGATGCGGGTACTGAAGTTTCAGCTCAGACAATAAGGCGCACACTGCGTAATGAAGGCCTCCATGCCAGAACTCCCAGGCGCACCCCCTTGCTCTCTCCAAAGAATAAGAAGAGTCAACTGCAGTATGCCAAAAGTCATGTGGACAAACCACAAAAGTTTTGGGATAGTGTTCTGTGGACTGATGAAACAAAATTAGAACTGTTTGGGCCCATGGATCAACGCTATGTTTGGAGGAGGAAGAACAAGGCCTATGAAGAAAAGAACACCTTGCCTACTGTGAAGCATGGCGGTGAGGGGGGGGGTCAATCATGCTTTGGGGCTGTTTTGCTTCTACAGGTACAGGGAAGCTTCAGCGTGTGCAAGGTACCATGAATTCTCTTCAGTACCAGGAGATATTGGATGAAAATGTGATGTAGTCCATAACAAACCTGAGGCTTGGGAGACGTTGGACCTTTTAACAGGACAATGATCCCAAGCATACCTCCAAGTCCACTAGAGCATGGTTGCAGATTAAAGGCTGGAACATTTTGAAGTGGCCATCGCAGTCACCAGACTTAAATCCGATTGAGGACCTCTGGTGGGACTTAAAGAAAGCAGTTGCAGCACGCAAGCCTAAGAATGTGACTGAACTGGAGGCCTTTGCCCATGAAGAATGGGCGAAGATACCCGTAGATCGCTGCAAGACACTTGTGTCAAGCTATGCTTCACGTCTAAAAGCTGTTATAACTGGAAAAGGATGTTGTACTAAGTACTAAGATTGAATGTCACTTGGGGGTTGAATAAAACTGATAATGATGTGAGCACAGAAAAGACATTTGTGGTTATTTCATTATAAATGTTATGTTATATTTGTCTGACTTACAAGTGCTTCTTTGATTTAATTGTAAACAAGATGACTGAAATGATCAAAATCAATGTCAAACTGGCCAAAACACTCAATTTCAGTGGGGGTTGACTAATTTTGAACACAACTGTACATTGCTATTAGGTGTACATAGTGCATAAGGAAATAGGTGCTTTAACAGAAAATCACATTTAACTCAACAACATTAAATTATACCTTTTAGCAGTCATTAACCCTTTGCAGTAGTCCCCTGAGGCATTGCACTGTGTGCATGTACCCTTAGGTTTGTACTAGACAGCCCGATCACACAGACACTGACGTTCCCTCCCGACAATCGCCTGCTCGCTTGCTGAGGAGACTGCTGCTATTACATGCAGTGACCTCCTCAGCAACATGGGGAGGAGCGATCACTATGCCATCGTTTGTCCCCAGGCTGTACAGTGGTTTGCCGCCAAAAGATCGTAATTAGACAGCACAATCTCCACCGGCATATCCTGATCTTTCCGTTTGCTCATTTATCATGCAATCGGCGGCAGCATCAGACTGCCAGATGATCGCTAACAAGCGTTATTACGACCGCTCGTTAGCATTTATCAGGCAAAAAACCTGCTGTGTAATATACCCTTTTGCGTCCATTCACACGTCTGTAGAATGGGTCCACATCCGTTCCGAAATTCTGCGGAACGGATGCAGACCTGTTCGTTCTCAATGGGGACGTAAAGGGCGCGGACAACACACATTGTGCTGTCCGCATTTCCGGTCCGCAGCTCCCCCAAAAAATAGAACATGTCCTATTCTTGTCCGCAATAACGGACAAGAATAGGCATTTCTATAGGAGTGCCGGCCGGGTGTATTTCAGATCCGCAATTTGCGGATTCGCAATAAACTACGGACGTGTGAATGGACCCTTAGGCCTTATTCACATGTATGCAATCAGTTGTTAATGCCTTTTTCATGCAAGTGAATAAAAAAAATAAAGAGTAACGCACAGCATCTCCAAGCAACCATCAATGAGAAACAGGCTGCGTGTGGATGTCATGTGTGTGCTGTCAGAGTTTTTTCACTGACCCATTAACTTGAATGGACCGGTCCAGCGTGAAAAACAGATGGAGAGATAGCAGACAGTTGGTCAGTGAAAAACAACGCTTATGTACATATATTCAGCCTGGATGCTGTCCGTTGCAAAAATGGAATGCATCCGGACGCAAAACTCGCTTGTGTGAAAAAAGTCTTAAGGGTAGGTCCACTTGTGACTGAAATGCCGTGGATTTTTTAGCAATTCTTATCCACGTGTTGGTGAAAAATCTGCATTGGCAATTGAGCTGTGGTGCATTTTTAACTCTGCAGCCGGTCAATTTATTCTGCAGATTTTCATTGCAGATTTACCCCCTTGCAATGCAAAGAGCGAAATCTGGCGAATTAACAACATTCCCGCAATAAAATCATCAACAAAATGCGCGTCATATAGTCCATTTTTTTCAAGCAGGAAATCTGCAGTGACATGCATACATACCGTAAAGGGGTTTAGTATTACAACTCAGTACAATCCTCTTTAGGCCTCATGCACACGACCGTATGTGTTTTGTGGTCCGAAAACCGCGGATCTGCATAACACGGAAACTGCTCCGCGTTCCGTTTCGCAATTTGTGGAACGAAACGCGGCCCATTGTAGAAATGCCTATTCTTGTCTGCAAATCGGACAAGAATAGGACATGCTCTATTTTTTTTGTGGGGCCACGGAACGGAGCAACGGATGCGGACAACACACGGAGTGCTGTCCGCATCTTTTGCGGACCCATTGAAGTGAATGGGTCCGAACCAGAGCTGCAAAATATGCGGCTCGGACACGGACCAAAACAACGGCCGTGTGCATGAGGCCTTAAAGGAGCTGAGATGCAATACCACATACGAATCATGGACAAAAGAAAACGCGGCCGTGCTTTCTAATCCTGGACATTAACTATAATTGGGGCAAGTGTTGCAGTTGCAGCCAGTCCAAGGACCAGAGGTGCCCGCAGAGTACTATAAATGAAGAGTAATATTTGTGGACCATAAAGTTACGCCTCAAATGTCATGTTTGGCTTCCTGTACTATATAGCAGTGGTTTCCAACCTTGAGACCTCCAGCTGTGTGTACTGAGAGACTGTGTTGCTTTCAGCCCCCATACTCTGACATGTTAAGTCACATAAAGTCAATCAGGAGTGTGATACAAGACAATGAATAAACATAGTAATAAAAATCTGTCAGGAAAGTCATGGAGCTGAACTAATAAAAGTACAATACAGAATGTGAACATGTGTCACAGCCTTGTGGGTCCTTTAGTCAGCAGCACAGAAGACAGATGGATCTGGTAAATTCTCTACGGATGGACTTAATTAACAAGAACGTGTAAAGGTCTATCAGAAACATAATTAAAATCAAGGGGGCAATCATTCACTCATAAAAGTCACACAGAAATGAACCGGGAAGACTAGTAATGAATAAAAGTGCAATTAGTTGCGAAAACAATTTCCTTCAATGATATTCATTAGGGTTTCTCTCTTTTCAAAATGATGTAAAGCATGACTAGAAGGGGTTAGATAGGCAGGGAGGGTCTTAGTTTGGTGGGTGCCCTGTACAGCACCTTCTATTGACTCTCTCCTTATGGGAGTATGGGATCTGTGTGCAAGCTCTGGGTGCCTAGGCCATCAGGGCTAATGGTCCCCTTTATTAGCGACAGGTTTGGTCTGTGTTCCGTGGCCCTGTAGCGTGTTGTATGTGCAGGTCCGACCACTAATTCCAGCATAGGTTAGCCATGCCATAATGATGCTACCTGTAGACTGGTATCTAGAAATAGGTGCTTACCTATAGAAACAATATGGACAGGCTAGTGTACATGTATAGTACTGGGTGCTGTAGGTGTGATACATAGTGGTCAAACACAGACACTATAGTACTCACACCAGACATGCCTCATAGTACAGACAGAAGCATGTAACAAACTGGTACACTAATATACCAGGCATTGTAGTGGTGCTAAAGTGTCACAGGAAGGTACTATAGGCACAGTGTGCAGTGGCCACACAGGGCAAATATCAAACAGGATGTGGTGCACAGTGTTAGATGCCTGCCAGTGTACAGGTGTTGTATAGGGGTCAAGCATAAACATACTTGCAAGTTTTGCACGAGGTTGCCTTCACCATCGGAATTTGTTCCGGGCATAGACGAGGGCAATTTTCATGAACAATGCTCCCTTTAAGATAGGCCACACACTTTTAGGTGTTATGGCATCCCTGTTTGGATGCAAGGGCTAAGTCTGATGATGCAGCATCCCAGGGCCACGCACACTGTTAGGTCTACTCTGTGAGAGGTGCTGGGAGGCTTCTGCAGCACCTGGGAGATCTGGCAACTCTTCCGGGATTCCAGAACCTGTAGTATGGCATGAAGTGTACTCCAAAAAGGAGCGGATTGGCCATAGACCTTACAGGGAGATTTCCCGGTGGGCCGTTGCCCCAGGGGCCGCCTGAGCCCTCCTCATGGCCAGCCAGTGGAAGTTTTTGGGGATGTAGTTTGTGCTGCTGGGGCAGTATTTTGTGATGGACTGTGGTATTTGGCTCTGTTGGGGTGATATAATGTGCCACAATATGTATTGATGCTTACTTGTGTTGGCCCTGCCTTCTATTAATTTAGACCAGAGTACGAAGGGCCACTTTAAGTTCCCAGTCCACCCCTGACTCCAAAACAGGCTAACCAGAACAAGAATAGGTCGGAGCATGGACATTGAAAGTTTGTAACAAGAATATGGGAAAAGTCAGAAGGGAAGGGTTTTCAATCAAGCAGAACAATGGTACAATCCATTTTACAGGTGACAGCGAAGTTCACTGAAACTCAGGGGCGGATTGGGAACTTACAGTGGTTCTATAATTGTAGGCGGGTCAAAATTGACAGAAGGCAGGGCAACATAAGTAGGCAGGGGCAACACAAGTAGATGATGCCAACTAGTAGGCAGGGTCAGCAACACTACAGTGCATCACAAAATATCATTCCAGCAGAACCAAATAACACAGTGCAGCAGAAAATACTGCCCTAGATGCTGTCCGTCTGTGGTGGCCATTAATATCTGCATGGTCAGACTCGCAACCTTTTCTACATACCGCTGTTTAAATTGGGAACTAGCCTATTTTACTTTACAAATTTAACAACATTTCATATGATTGCACTGACCGAACTCAAGAATTAAAACAGAAGTGTGTTAACGAAGAACTGTTCATTCTCTTGCCACCACTGCTCATTATAGTTGTTTTGATTCAGCTGACTCATTTCAAAAGCATCAATGCCAACACTTTTTATCTATCTTGTGCTAGTTCTTAGATTATAAACTAAGGATACAATTTTGTATATCTTTATTGCTTTTCCATGGCTTAATGCTTGATGAAACAATGGTGAAAGGACTATGGTAGATCCACCAGCAGAAGAAATCAGTGGATTAGACTTCTAAAAACTTAGTATTGTGCTCCAGATATTTTGAGTTAAGTTTTAAGAGGTTCAAGATAAAAAGGATTTACCCTGCCCGATCTGGCAGGCAATTATCGGGAAGGAACCGATAATTAAATGCTTGTGTCGATAGAACACTCCATTATGCACACACTGAAACAAAAACTTGGTTGCACCTGGTAATAAATGATAACAGAAGGGTTGCTTTACTGTGTCGCTGGGCACAAATAATTTTACTAAACTGGTAATATTATGGCTGAGCCCCTTTTTTGTGTTGAAAATCAGTATCTTTCCCATAGGGTAGTATACTTGAGTAATACAGCATGTCATGACAAAGTTTGAGGTAACACCTTACTGCAGTATGGGGGAGATTTATCCAGACAGGCAATTTCTGTTCGGGCATTCGTATCCCCTGCAGAGGATGCACCACATTTATGATGAGGAGCAAGCCTCATAAATTTGGTGCATCTTCCGGTAGTCCGTGCACCTACACCAGGGGCGGACTAGGAACTTAAAGTGGCCCTGGAAAAAAATACTAAAAGTGGCCCTGTTTTGTCGTCGGTCCAAATTGATGGAAGGCAGGGCCAACACAAGTAGGATGGTGTAGCAATACCATATTGTGGCACATTATATCACCCCAACAGTGCCAAATACCACAGTCCATCACAAAATACTGCCAGCAGCACAAAATACATCACCAAAAGCTTCCAGTGGCCGGCCGGGAGGAGGGCCCAGGCAGCCCCCTGGGCATCGGCCCACCGAAAAATTCCCCTGTAAGGTCTATGGCCAATCCGCCCTGGCCTAAACAGAAATATATGACAGCTCAGAAAAGCCATAGATTTCTGGCTTCATTTGCACCAGAAAAGTGGCGTACATGAAGATAAATTTGTCTTAGCTCTTGGTTCTGCCCATTTCCTGTCTTTTCCATGCCTCCTTTTTGAAAAGACACACCTTTTGAATTTTTTTAGCCACTTTTCTGGTGCAAGGAAGATGACAAATCTCCCCCTATGTACCCACACTATAGGCAGAAGCATCAGCGCCAAAATTGTGATATCAGTAGCTTATCCTCAACAGGGTGAGCCAAACATCTTCTCAAGGACACTGTGCAAACATATCTTAACTAGTATTTTATCTTGTTGTGAGGTGAGCCGCTTGCAACTCTTTTTTGGTATTTTATCTTACCTATTGGCATAGCCAGAAAAAATGGCAGCCAGCACAGGACAAAACATCCTACCACGATTCCCAATGTCTTTGCTGCTTTTTTTTCTCTAGAAAACTTGAGGAGTCGCACTGAAAAGTGAGTCTTTTGCTTTGTACTGGAATTGGAGTTATTACTATCTGGAGTGCTCTTTCGATGTATCCTTAAGGTTACCTCTTCAGAGTCCGATTTATCACATTTCATCCCACAGTTAAGAACTTTTCCCTCCCTTTTGGCCACAACGTAGACCCTAAAATACATAATGAGGATGATGGTGAGCGGAAGGTAGAAAGATCCAAAGGCTGAGAAGAGAACATAGCCTGGCTCTTCTGTGATTTCACAGATTGTCTCATCTTCTGGCGCTGGTTCTTTCCAACCAAACAATGGTCCAATTGAGATTACAAGGGACAAGACCCATATGCAAAGGAGGGCAAGAAGACCTCGTTTTTCAGTCATAATGCTGGGGTATCTCAATGGATAGCTAACACCAATGTATCGGTCTATTGATATAACACATAGGCTCATTATGGAAGCTGTACAACAAAGGACATCAACAGCTGCCCATATGTTACAGAAGATGCGGCCAAATAGCCAATATCCTTGGATTTCAAAAGTGGCAGAGAAAGGAAGCACCATGGACATTAAGAGAAGGTCTGCAACAGCAAGGTTAACAATGAAATAATGGGTCACAGTCTGTAGATGCCGATGACATGCCACTGAAAGAATGACTAAAATATTTCCAAGCACTCCAAAGGTGATGAATATTCCAAAGATGACTCCAATAATGATTGATTTGGAAATATTGTTTGTTGAGGTCTGGTGGGTACAGTTTAAGCAGAGAGGGATGGACTCTACTGAAATACTCTGATTAAATAGGACCATGATCAAGATAAGTGATGTCTGTTCACAGAAATTCCTAACCCAATGTTTCGACACAAGAAACCTTGTTTATATGCAAAAACTCCAGGGAGAGTTTTTTTTTTTTACCAAGATGTACAGCCAGGCACTGATTAGTACATAAAAGTGTATTATTCAGCCAATATCATGTTTACATTCCCGTTAGTTATGATTGACGAGAAGATGGCAACTTTCTATTTTTTGTATTGTTTCCTTTCACTTTGGATTCTTCCCCTTAGCAAGATGATTTACAGATGTTGGGATAATTCATTGGACATCATTTCTTTGGTGGAATGAGCGTTTTAGTACTTCTTACTAGTTTCAAGCACAACTTATAACAGTGTCCTTGGGTTAAGTGTTGTTTGTTGCTGTTTTTGGCTATACATCATTAAGAAGATCAGCAGCTATTGTTCCTTTTTGGCTTATACAAGATTTTACTATGGTTTGGTTTGAGTTCTTTTGGATGAAAGTGTGAAACACTGTACTATTATCCGTTAACTCAGATGAACATCTGGATGATTGCTCCTGGAGTTCACAGATACATTTTAAAGTACTCCAATCCAAGCCTTTTGAAGATGTTGCTGTAGAAGGGGCACAGATGTCTGCTACCCAAAGTAGTATAAACCGAAGTGCATGCTGTTTAGGACAGTAAGTTCTTCTCATGTTAATCCAGTTGTGAATTCACCTGAAACAAAAGGAAAAAGGTCAAATGGGCCCAAAATCTTGCATTTTCAGTATTGTGCAACCAATGTCTTAATACATATGCATTTTTTTTTTACACGGCAGCAAATGGGGGCGACGTGTGCCACTATGTAACTATACAGCGGCATACAATGGAGCCTGGGCAGACAACACATATTATTATTTTTTTATATGGAGAATGTTATTCAATGTTTCTAGTATTGTATCTGACTTTATTGTGGTGGAACGAAACTTTTCCAAATGGAGTTTTTGTATTTATTGTGACGCTAATAAAGTAGCACAAATGTTTCCTATTTACTGTTTGGAAAAGCAATACATTATTTTTGCATTACTGAATGGAAATAATCCCCCTAGAGTAGAGGTCAAAGAATTGAAGACATTCCCCTGGCGTTTCCTAGTTTATGCTAATCAAGTGTGGCAGGAACTTTTTCTGTTTCCTTTTACTCCCTAAAAGCAATAGTGAATGAGAGGAATGTATATAGACAACCCCTTCTAAAATGTACTATTGCAGTAAGATGAGATGAAAAGATGGAAGAGTAGAAAGCAGGATAATCAGCAAACTGAAATGCTGTTAGTTGGCTTTTAACATCACTTTTATGTCAAGTATTACATTTTCAAGCTTATTGGAAACCAATTTGTTTCAAATTAGTAAGGAACCAATTTAAGTGTTATCATACATTCAGGTTCTATCCATAGCAGCTGGACCCCACCAATCACAAAAACAGGGGTCCCCATATCTCAAAATGAATGGAGAGGCTGGTCTAGACTGCACCATGCCGCTCTATTTATTCTGTACGGGGCTGCCAGAGATCGCCAACTACAGCGCTTGGCTATTTCCAGAAGTCTGATCTACTAGAAGTTCAATTTCTTCTGGCGCATAATTGTGCTATTTTGATGAGTGGGGGTTCCAGAGGTTGGACCACCCCTGATCTAATAGTTATTCACTTTCCTGTGGCTAGGGGATAACTTCTCATAATCAGAATACCTCTGTAAATGGTTTGTCTATCTGGACAACTCAGGACCTCCACCTCTTTAATACAGAATAAAACCTCCTAGAAAGAGTGATTCCTTCTCTGGCAGACTCATGGTGACCATGTATTATCATATGGTGTCCCACTGAATGGTGTTAAATATAATTCTTCACTTTAAATGCTAACCTTATATTAGAACGATACATAGCTAAATGGGAGTTACAGAAACAGAGTTGCAAAGCAAACTATGCTGTAACTTGTGATGTGTGAAAATAGCATAGCTTGCTGGGACCTGCATCTATCAGACATTCAGGGCATATACCGTGGAGGGGAATAGACCTTTAATTGTAATATGTGCCTCTATGAGATCATGTCTCGGGGCTCTATAAGCAGTTCTTTCCTCCTCATGGCTTATTTTTTGCTCTGGATTGTCGGTTGTGAGATCTGATATAGACAGGGCTGTGCCTTTCCAAATTATATGCAATCAACTGAACTTACAAGTAGACTCCAATCAACGTTTAGAAACATCTCAAAGATGATCAAGAGAAATTGGAGGCCCCCAGATCGAAATTTTCAGTATCATTGCAAAGGGCTGGAATACTTAGGTCTATGAAAAATATTGTTTTTTCCTTTTTAAGAAATTTGCAAATGTCATTATGGGGGACTGAGTGAAAGATGGGGAAAAACTTGATTTTTCATTTTATTTTAGCACAAGGCCGCAACATAACAAAACACCGTAGCAAGTGATTGTAGACATTCATTTATGACAGAAGTAGAGATTTTAGCAGTGCACTTAATTTCTCCAGACATGCTATGATAGTCAATTTAACACAATTTGATGTATTACTGAAATATGATTTGAATGTGTTATGTTTTAAGCCAGTCAAGGTAACTGCTACATCTGTACTTCCAATTTGACCATGGGCAAGTGGCTACCTTGGGTGACTTTACAAAAAACTATCTTTCTTGGAAGGAACCCCATCAACAT
The DNA here is from genome assembly GCA_033119425.1 of Bufotes viridis. NCBI lineage: Eukaryota > Metazoa > Chordata > Amphibia > Anura > Bufonidae > Bufotes > Bufotes viridis. The sequence goes on along the minus strand of CM065590.1, from coordinate 77,433,211 downwards.
AGCAGAATTGAAGCTGTTTTGTATAGAGGCATGGGTTAAAATTCCTCCAAGCTGATGTGCAGGACTAAGGCTACTTTCACATTTCCAGTTTGAATTCCGGCAGGCGGCTAAAGCCGGATGCGGAAGAAATATCCGCCAGCCCCATTAAGTATAATGGGGTCCGGTCAAGATCTGTACGCATTTCGGCAGACAAGCGGAGAACCGGCTGGACACAAAAAGCTGCATGCTGTGGTTTGTGTCCGACCGATCCTCCACCTGTCTGCCGAAATGGCCATGCTGGACTTTCACACCGGATGTGTAATCAACAATTACCGGAAACATTTAGTTGCTGCGCATGGGGGTCACAAGAGATACTGAATACAAAGGTTCACAAATAGGTGAATAAAACAGGTCATCCTTTCACACCTGATTGTCATCCCATTGATTAAAAACACCTGACTTAATTTAAGATTTGTGTTATCTGCTAATCCTAGAGGTTCACATACTTTTGCCACTCACAGACATGTGAAATCAGATCATTTTCCTCAATAAAAAAAACAACCAAGTCTAATATTTTTGACTCCTTTGATTCGGTTACCTTTATCTACTCTAATGACTTGTGATATAAAAAAAATAAAAAATAGAAAATCCTGAAGGGTTCACAAACTTTCAAGCACTCCTGTATATGAAGTATGCCATTACTACCTTTATGGTCTAATAAGAATATGTGTTCCTCAAGAAGTTGTGTTATTCTGCCGCAGGCCAAATATGAAGTCTATTAGCTAAGATAACATGACAGACCTCACAGGGAAAATGAAGCGGATCGGTTTTGTCTATTTGTTTATTAATTATGAACTTTATGGAAGCAAATTTGACAGAGGAAATTAGCAAATTTGCCTAAGTATATATACAGTATGCAAATATTTATTTCCCTGTAAACCTTGGTTCAATGTCTGAACCAGAGATGGGCGAATCGAAGTTGACGAAGTGGAATTCAATCCAAATTTCAGGAAAAATTTGATTCGCACCGGATCCGAAATCTCCTCACACTTCTTGGATACGAACCGCATTTTTTCCTAAAATGACTGCTGCACTTGTTAAGACATGGAGCAAGGAACTCTGGGAGATCACCCACAATGCCATGCATGCAGCCAATCAGCAGCCAGCCAGCCCTGTGATGTCACAGCCCTATAAATAGCCTCAGCCATCTTGGATTCAGCCATTTTCCAGTGTACTTAGTGCAGGGAGAGACGTCAGCAGCAGGCACTAGGGACAGTGGTAGAAAATACTTTAAAACATATTTTGCTGTATAGACGTTAAGGGAAAGGATAGGGAGTAATCATTCCACAGTATTGAAGCAGAACAGGGTTCAGTAGGGGAGGTTACAGCCTGGGTAATAGGAACAATCCTATTACACCTTGCTGCACTGACTGTAAATCCAAATTACCATTATACAGCTCTGTAAATCCAGCAAACCATTCTTGTTATTTGGGTGCAAGTGTTGTTTGATTCAGCCATTAACAGGGTTTATTACAAGGAAATATTTCTTTGTCTTATTTGCCCTTGTGCGGTGCAGTTATATCTTCTAAAGCATTTTTTGGCTTGTATTAGTGGGAAAAAAGAGCTTATTAGCCGCTGTGTGAAGTGGGAAAATGACAGCCCTTTTTGCCATGTATTAGTGGCAAAAAAATATATATTTACCGTTCAGCGGTGCAGTTATATATTCTAAATGCTTTTTTGGCGTGTATAAGTAGAAAAAATCTATAATATTTGCCGTTCAGCAGTGCAGTTATTTCTTCTAAATGCCTTTGTGGCGTGTATAAGTGGAAAAAAAGTAAGGGCCTATTTGCCGTTCAGCGGTGCAGTTATATGTTCTAACGCCCGTTTTAGCATGTATTAGTGGCAAAAAATATATATATTTGCCGTTCAGCGGTGCAGTGATATGTTCTAAAGCCTTTTGTGGCGTGTATTAGTGGAAAAAAATACAGCTTATTAGCCATAGTGTGGTGAAGTGAGAAAATTGCAGACTTTTTTGGGGTGGTTAAATTTCCTTTTTATTTATTTATTTGATCTAACAGTATGTCAGACAGAGAAGTACGAGGCCCTGCACAGGTGAGTGGCAGAGGCCTAAATGTTTCTGGCACAGGTCACACCAGAGTAAGGGGGCGTGGCAGCAGGAGTCGCAGCGAGAGGCCTGAGCTCCCGGTGTCATCTAGCGGTTGTGTCTTGACCAGCAACCCAGCGGTTCTTGAATGGTTGACTCGGTCATCCACTTCGTCCCAAGTGACATCAGACACCCCCAGCCAAGAGTCAGTGGGTTCGTCAGACACAACCCTTAGTTGGCATGGCCCGGGAGCACACCCTGTGCCCTCCCCTGTCCTCAACCTGCCTCTGTCCTTTTCTGTTCCCTCAGCCAGAGAAGTATTATATGCTGTGGGCTCAGCTCCACTATATAGCAAGGACGAGCTACTAGAGGACAGTCAGAAGCTACTGGCCAGCCAGGATGCGGAAAAGACATCCGCCACTTCCTCCGGTAGGTGGGCAAGTAGTGATGAGGAGAGTGGCGTGGGAGCTGGTGTTGTGAGCGGTCAGGCTCCTGACCCAGAAACCGTTGAGGAGGACATCAGTGATGTGCAGACAGTACTCGATGATGATGATGTAGCTGATCGCACTTGAGAGCAGGGTGAATTAGGGGCTTCATCATCATCGGGAGAAGAGGGTGGCAGATTGCCCGTGAGGCAGTGGCGGAGCCAGCAAGTCACTAGCGTTGCTGGGAGCCATCAGGGTGGCAGTAGTGGGAGGTCAGGAGTCAAACATGCCCAGGGTAGACCACCCGATTCGCAGGAACCTACCTGTCCGGAAAGTAGTGGTGCAGGGGTTCACAGAAGCAGCGGCGGTAGCAGTCAGTCAGAGGGAGTGTTGAGGGTAAAATCACCTACTAGGCAGTGTGGCAGTTTTTTGTTAAGCCGCAGGAGTAGGTGAACATGGCCATTTGTAGAATCTGTGGGCAGAAGGTGAAGCATGCCAGGGTGCCAATGTTAACACCACGGCCCTGCGTCAATATATGCAGCGTCACCATAAAGTAGCCTAGGAGAACCGTGGCTACAATGTGGTGGTCCAGCCTGCTGCAGCAACCGCTGCATCACCCAGTGGCATGCACCCGATTTCAGGCAGTCAAAGCTTCACAACTTCAGCTGAAGGGAGCTGTCTGTCCTTCCTATCATCTGCTGGTCCTGATTCTCCTGCTCCTCCTCCTTGTCAGTCATTCCGTCAGCAATCGATCACCGAAGCGATTGCCAAGAGACAACAGTATGCGTGCACTCATCCAACGGCGTAGAAGCTGAATGTGCTACTGGCCAAGTTGCTGGTGCTGACATCCTTCCCTTTCCAAGTGGTGGACTCTGCACCTTTTAGAGGACTGATGGCTTGTGCCAGAAGTTGGGCCAGTCCTTGAGACTGTCGGTGTCTGCCAAAGTGCACGGCAGCGCCGACGTGTGGAGCTGAAACTATGGTCAGGGACAATACATGTCCTTTTCAGCCCACTGGGTGAATGTGGTTCCTGCACAGCCATACCAGCAACTTAGCCAGGTGATGGTGCTGCCACCTTCAGACTCACCTCACCACTATGTCATAGGGCCATTCTGGACTTCTCATGCTGTTCCCACCCTCCGCACTTCATGACTGCGCCACTATTTTGCCTTTCGGCCTGGTTGACATCATCATTTATTTGACCCTTCTTTTGATCTTTTAGAAGGAAGGAAAAATGACACGCACAACGGATCCTGTCTATGTAACAACTGTAAGGCCTGCATGACGTCGTCCCTATTTTGCATCAGAATTGGCTTATGATTTGGTAGCTAAAAGCAGAAGGGGGTACAATACACAGAAGACATGCAAATATTCCATTCACGTGTCATCTCTGTTTTGGATCCACTACAGTTTTTTTGGGCTTGAGCAATACTGATGGATTACTGACCAAATGCTCACAGAGTGAATGCGGATGTTTAAAAGACAAGATCCGTTTTTTTGGAGTTATTGTTCTGATCAGAGAAAGGGCAAAATAATCAGTGACGTCAACACAAACTTACTGCTGACACCCTCTCCACGGCGGAGGGGGGGGGGGCTCTACTTGTATGAGCGTTTAATAGAACAGATTCTGTAGACATCTATGGGAATCAGCTGACGACAGTATAAAAGGAGTGCACTTCTTCTTAACGCTGTAAGGCTGAGTTCATACTTGAGTTATTTTGTCAGTTTTGGCCCCGTGACTGCCCAAATAGGTGAAGTGTGCAGTGATTCTAAGAGCGACTCCTGTTATCTGCATGTTATACTGACTCACAGTATTAGTTCACTACCACAGAAGACTTCCTATGCGTGTTACTGTAAGGCACAGTGTTCTACACCACTATAAAGGCTTTCTGCAGCCAGGAAATAGACGTTTTTTAATGCGATTCGCCACAAATAGATTCAGATTGAACCAAATTTTCTGAAAAAATAAGGCGGACAGGCCGAATTAAATTTTTGAGAAAATCGCTCCTCTCATCTGAACAACAGGTTCTTGGTCAATGTAAATGTCATGTCAAGATATAGAAAACATATAATAATGGCATCACATCCTGTAATGTCTAATTGCATGTGACCAGGACTGGCCTCTGCATGATTATATAGGTTGAACGATAAATGTCTATAAGTTTACACTCCCTCAGATCAAGCATTTGATCCAGCGATTAAAATCCTTTCTGAAATGAGTTTTGTCTTATGGGGGAAAAACCATTTCTACTGATATCACATGGACTGTATATGGTATATATATAGGGTATTTGTCCCTGGATCATGTATTCTCTAAGCTTTACCTCCATACTTGTAATTATGATAATGCTCAGTACAATTAGTCATAAGTTAAAGGTCTAAAGCTGCACATAAACATTATACTATTTTTGGGAATGGTGGGTTCAGCCAACACACTCATTTTTGCCCCATCATTTTGTTCTCTGGGGAGATTAGCCGCCTCCAGAACTTTCTGGCAGCCGCTTTCTCCACTGTCCCAATAGAGGCCGAACGAAACTTGTGTGTGTATGAGGAAGCTGGGAGGGAGATGGGAAAGATAGGAGTTCGGCTCACAGCTATTTAAAGTGTATGGACGGCTTAATTACCTGTTCGAATCAGTGTTATGACTTCTGATCTTAATGGAGCCAGGAAAGCTATGATGGGTCCATTTTGAAATGCATCTTGGCACATGGTAAGGAAAAGGCATTGTCAGATATGTAACACTGGGCCCCAGGAGCTTCAAGTCAAGGATAATGGTTGGTTTGGCCAACAATCTAATGTTCATGGGGAGCTCCCGGGTCGACCCTGACTGATGATGATGGGGAAGAGGAAGCTCCCAACTCTCCACTGATCTACTGTATGATGCTGGGGAGGAAAAGGATCAGGTGATCTAAAATTTTTGCCCAATCCTTTTGTTATCCTAGGAGATAAGCCCTTACCAGAGGTGTCTGGTAGCTCTTTTCTCTCTGACAACACATACGGCTTTGTCGAGCATGTATAGGGGAGTCAGGAGGAAGTCGGAAGACTCAGCTGTCAGACTCATGAATGTTTAAGACCAGCTTTATGCTTCTGCTGTCAGGTTTCCATTTTTGATAGCAAGAATAGCACTGTGATATTATTGAATTGAAAAAAATATCATAAGCCCAACAGAATGTAGAGTATTCACAGTGTGAACAGAGCTTAATTCTGTTTTTACATTCTGTAGATTTTCCATTTTCACCCACTGTAATAGGTCCTAATAATAAGTCCTACTAATTTTCTATATGCTGCAATATTACTCTACAGACTAAAAAATACATTACATTATAGAATATAAATATAAAATTAAATATACTTTGCAAATGTAATGGAAAAATGTTATTTACCAATTGCAGTTTGAAACTTCTATTCTTTTATGTCATAGTGATAAATGCGTTATATAACTTGACTAAGCACCAGTTTCGCCTTCACAGCTGAAATAATGATCCCTATCTCACTGTGTGTGATTTTTCCATTTAGCACTGAGAATAAAAATGATATAAGAATTGAAAATTTTGTTCTGTTATGGATGTATATGATGAGGAAGAAAACAGGCAAATACTGTAATAGTAGTAAGGCCAGGTTCACACGCAGTATTTATTCATATTGCATTGCTTTCATACTTGTATAGGTATAAAGCAAAAATACCACCAAGAACCAAGATGGTTTACTATAAGTAAACCTCCATGAACTTACTGTTTCTGCTGCGGTATGACTGCTATGGAAATCTAATTATATATGTCACATTAAGAAAACCACAACCGTGGTCAAGGAAAACAACAGAATGTATTATGGTTACTGTGGGCTAAAGGCGGTTTTACAAAGCGCAATTGTTGGGCAGAATATTGGGAATAAACATTACTACGAACGCTCGTTCCCAATAATCTGACTGTGGAAATGTACTGCCGATCACCCAAGGAACGAGCGAAACACTCGTTCATATGGTGAAATGCTCTTTCATGCAGCACATTAAATCATCATTTCTGGACAGCAGATCTCCTGCCCAGAAACAATTATTCTATATAATCACGAGTGATGGCAGTATCTCGTCCACAGTGGAGGAAATTGCTGCATGTAAATTTAGCTCTTCACCTCCACTGACAAGCAAGCAGTTATTGGGAAGGAAAGTCCCCTCTAATACTACCTTAATCATTTCTGGGCAGCAGATTGTACTGTCTAAACAGTGATCTGCTGCCAAGAAGCAATAATTCTTCATGGGGACGAGCAGTCACAGTAGTCCTCATATAAAAGAGTTGATTGCATGTAATTGCAGCTTTCACCTCCTCTGATGACCAGGCATTTATCAGGAACGAGCCTGCTGTGACGACCTGTGTAAAGAGGCCCTTAGGTTTACAGTTTATTCAAGGACATTGTGCAGGGGGCCTGGAGTCTGTACATGTATATAGTATGGAACGATAAGGACTCTATGTTCTGCCATATGGTGGGTCATGAGGCACTGCACTCTACAATACCCCCAAAATTCTCTGTATACATTTAAAGGCACACAGAGGTAAAGCATTGGCCCCATCAGTCTGGCCCCGTCAGTGTTGCATTGTGGATCTGTACAACACATGTTAGTTCATACTAATAGCTGTGAGCACAGCTAGTAAATGTTAATCACAATGGGATATTTTTGGGTAGTATTAGAAAGACTCATTTGCTTAAGGATGGGTTTCCACATTCAGGGGGACTTTTATCAAACCTCGAACGTCAGTGTTGTGGCACAAAAATGCAAGTGTGCAACATTTTGTGCATTTTTACAACTTTTGGTGGAATTTTTAGACATTTGTTTAGCTTTGCGACTTTCAAAGGTGGAGTGACATTGAGGATGTGTGACTTTTTAAAAAGTCTCAAAAAGTTACATCTCCACACTTGTCGACTCCCTGGTATACTTTTGCAGACATTGGCTAAACCACATTAAACTTGCGCCAAATTTATTATTACTGTGTGTCATTTCATAAAGAAGGTGCACAAACCAGGGCAGACAGATCATAAAAGGAGCACACATATAAAGGAAATATTTGAAGTCAGTTTTGCTTGAGTCTGTGTTGGTGTTCTTTATGCCACATTTATCAAAAGTCACATGTTTGATAAATTTATCTCATTTCTTAGGGCTCATGCATACGACCATTTTGCGGTCCGCAAATTGCAGATGTGCAAAACATGGATACTGGCTGTGTTAATTCCGCATTTTGCGGAATGGAATGGCCAGCCACTAACAGAAGTGACCTATCCTTGTCTTTCATGTGGACTATAATAGGACATTTTCTATTTTTATTTTATTTTTTCAGAACGGCCATGTGGACATACATACATTCAATGCACAGGGAGTCACTTCCGCTTTTTTTGCGGTTCCACTGAAAAAACAAATTAACGGTCATGGAGAAAAAATACGTTTGTGTGCATGAGCTCTTAAGCCTAATACTTTTGTTTACAAAAGCTACTCTAGTTTTACTACTCCACCTGCCTACTGGAGTGGAATTATGACTTTTAAAAAAAGTCTCTGATAAATCTGGAGTGAAACTCCTTAACATAAGTAACTACACCCATTTTCTCATCCATATTTCCAAACTGGAAAGAGTAGTGTGAATATGCAAAACTTGACAAATTTGTGTGCAAGTGAGCTCAAAAAGTCACAAAAGCCCCAATTTGCGATGTTTTGAAGCCAGATTTCTGGCGTGAAGGCATAATAAATCAGGGCCTACATCTTCTCCTTTTGATTCCACTCCTGGGGGGATTTATCAAAACTAAGGCCTCATGCACACGACCGTTTTTTTATGCTGTCCGCAAAAAGGGGTTCCGTTGTTCAGTGACCCGTGTCCGTTTTTGCCTTCCGTTGTGTTTCCGTGTGTCTTCCGTTTTTTTAGCGGACATGACCCAAAAGATTTTACCAAAAGACAGGCTGACAATGTTTCCCAAGTGCCTGCCAAGGGATCCGCAAAAAAAACGGACACGGAACACGGATGACACACGGATGGCCATCCGCATTTTTCACGGACCCATTGACTTGAATGGGTCCGTGAACCGTTTTTCACGGACAAGAATAGGACAGGTTATATTTTTTTGACGGACTGGAATCACGGACCACGGACGCGGAGGACAAACGGTGCATTTGCCGAGGTTTCCACGGACCCATTGAAAACCAATAGGTCCGCAGAAAATCACGAAAAACGGAGCAACGGACACGGAATCAAACAACGGTCGTGTGCATGAGGCCTAATGCAAAGGAAAACTGGCTTAGTTTCCCATAGCAACCAATCAAATAGATCCTTTCATTTTCCAAAGGCGCTTTGAAAAACGAAAAGTAGATTCCAATTGATTGATATGGACAACTAAGGCAGTTTTCCTTTGTACCAATTTTGATGAATAAACACAAACACTTGATGGTCCCCCATGCACAGATCCACATGAAGCAGGTCCAGCTTGAGGTAACTGTACACGTTCTGGTTGTTTCTTTCAGCTCCTGTGACAGATCGGCTGCCATACGCAATTACTCTTTCTTTATCATCTTGTACTTCAGACAGGACAACTCCATGATCTTTCTTGCTTGTGGCTGAGTAGAGACAGAATGGCTGATTGTAGTCAGGGTGCACTAGGATAGGTGGTTCAGTCAACTTTTGCTTCAGGAGTTAGAAAGCAATTTGCTATTCATTCCACTCTACAGGTATTTGGGTCTTTTGGTACTTTTGCAACTCCCAGGAGTTCTTGCAATAGATCAACAATTTGAGAGAAGTGAGGGATGAAACATTTGTAGTATCATGAAAAACCACTGAAATACCTCACCTCTTTTACCATAGTAGGGATAGGCCAGTTCTGGATCAGGTCTCACACCTTCAGTGCTAACTACATGTCCCAGGTACCTAACTTCTGGTTTCTGTAGGTGACACTTGGAAGGCTTGATCTTGAGACCATGCTTGATGAGGAGACTTAGAAGACTTTAGCCAGATGTTTTAAACTGCCTTCGTAGGACTTAAACTATATGATGACATCATCCGAGTACAGCAGAATAGGTTTAAATTTGTGCCCCAAGTAGTGTTCCATCAGTCTTTGGAAGGTTCCTGATGCATTACAAAGTCCAAAGGGCATGTAGTTGAATTCAAATAGGCCCATGGGGTGTTAACCACTGTATTCTGATGATCTTCTGGGGACATATTATGTCCAATGTGGAGAAGTAGACTGCTGATCCCAATGCAGTCAAGGACTCTTCTATGTGTGGCAAAGGATAGACATCTTTATGGGTTATACTTTTATTCTTCTGTAGTCCATGCAAAACTAGATGTTAATGTCTTTCATCTTGACAAGAACTAAGGGTACAGCCCATGCACTGTGGCTGTTTTCAGATGGCCTTGGAACCTTTTATCTCTAGGATAATCTTTTTAACAGGTTGGTACATGGCTGGTGGTATAGACCTGTACTTCTCTTTTATGGGATTATGGGAGCCAGTAGGAATGCTGTGTTGGCTTTAATTGGCTTTCCCAAAGTCCAAAGGATGGTGGCTGAAGGCTTGGTAAATTTATTTTGCAACACTAAGGATTCCTTCTAATTGATTAGCAGGTGTGTTCAACTCCAACATAAATTTCTGCCCCACCATGGCACAGCTGAAGTCTCTTCTTGGATGGTCTGCTTCTGAGAAGATTGTTGGGTAGTGGCTATTGGTACATTCACAATGTCTTGGAAGGTTACTAAGAGCAATCGGGCAACAGGGTACTGCTTTGTTAATGTCACGCTGCTATTGCTCAAAACGGACAAGAATAGGACATGCTCTATTTTTTTGGCGGGGCTGCGGAACGGGCATAAGGATAGTACACGGTGTGCTGTCAGCATTTTTTTTAAATAAATGGGTCCGCATCCTATCCGCAAAAAAAACGGAACGGACACGGAAACAAAATACGTTCGTGTGCATGTAGCTTAAATTTATAACTCAAAAACTTAGTAGTATTATTGCTGTTTTTTCCTATATCCCTCCCAGAAAGAGGTAATAGAAGTTAACCAGTAAGTTATGTGTGCCCCAAAATGGCAACATTACAAACTACAACTTGCCCTGTAAGCCCTCATATGGCTAAGTCGACGGAGAAATAGAAAAGTTATAGCTCTTGGAAGGCGACAATGAAATCATGAAAACTAATCACTTGGTCATTAAGGCCCAAAACAGGCCGGTCACCAAGAGAATAAAGTACAATACATTAACACTTGCAGTGGGGACACCGCATTAATTGTGCAAGCAGAGATCATTTCTAGTCATAACTGTGTTCTCCAGACGGAATATGAAGTTATGGGTTAGGCTTGAGCAGGAGCTGCAGAGCTTGCGAAGATGAAAATGAATGATAAAGTGCCATATGAACAATAATACCCTGGTGATGTTTTATTGCAGTAAAACAGATGTAATGTTAAACTGCAGAATGAACAAACTGCAAAGTGCTTTAATGTCACTATTATCCCTGACACTTTGATAATGATAAACTGCAATGAAACAGCCGCCATAAAACAGGGCTGTGTTCCAGTGTATGGAGAAGAATCACTAGTAACTGGTACCTGGTCAGTGTCCGATGTCAGGGAGCTTACACAGCATCTTACTTTCCAGTCTGTAGATGAAAAGCATGTACAGGGGCTATGGCGGCTTCATAAATTCCCTCATGGTTTTCTTAGCACACTGTATAAACATGAATGACTACAAATTGCCCAGAACTCCCAATGCAGCCCACTAACTCTACTGAGCAAACAAATCCTGAAACAGACCTTTCTCTCAAACACAGTACATTTCAGAAAGACTCGGAGTGTACAGGCGACCTTACATAGATAGGACTCTGCATCCAGCACTCTGCCCTGCCTCTATGCTAGAAGTTAAAAGAGGCGTCAGTGTATATTTTGATCAAAAAGTAATAAGCCACTTGCCGCGCCAAGGCCGCCTCTATGAGTGGTCCTAACGCTAAATCCTACCTGTTATGGGCCATGACAGCCATATAAAATCCAGGGAGCGCGGGCCCAGCATGCATGCTGGATCCACCGTGCTTATTAACTCTTTTTGGTGCCATAACAGCCTCCATTAGATCAAGGGACGCAGGTACCAACATGCATGCTGAGCTCACTGTGTACTCTTCCTGGAGCCAGATGGCTATTAGTAGGTACTATGAGTGCAAGTTCAGTTTTATACTTACTCTGATTAAAACCAGCCTCTAGGGCAGACAAACTAGTCGGGTGTGCAGGACTGAAAAGGAGGCCGCCACACCTCCAACATATACTAAACAGAAACACAAGGGGGGGTCAGTCAGCACGTCCCTGTATGCAGGTGCACGTAGCCATGGCAAAATATACATACAAACACAGAAATGCAACAGCACTCTGCAACCAGCACTCTGCCCTGCTTCTATGCTAGAAGTTAAAAGAGGCGTCAGTGTATATTTTGATCAAAAAGTAATAAGTCAATGGGCCCGCACTCCATGGATTTTATGTGGCTGTCATGGCCCATAACAAGTAGGATTTAGCGTTAGGACCACTCATAGAAGCGGCCTTGTCACAGCGAGTGGCTTATTACTTATTACATACAGTTGTGTGAATGCCCCCTAACAGTTCATTTCACCAAAAAGATATGGTGATTGTAGGCCTCATTTACTTATTAAGTAGTGCTATTCATGTTGGGTTAAAGGAATTTTACTACTACTACTTTATAATGTATTGGAGGGCCGCAGTACACACACCCAAAGCATCTACTGACCAGAAGTATAGGTCTAGATGATGGGAGCGATACCTATTCATCTGATTTAGGGTTCATGAACGCAACAGTTTTTGTGGTCCGCAAAGTGCAGATCTGCAAAACACGGATACCAGCCAAGAGTCTGCAGCCATTTTTTTTACTTATTCACAAATGTCCTATGCTTGTCCACAAAATGGACAAGAACAGGACGTGTTTTATTGTTTTGCAGGGCCACGGAACAGACATACTGATGTGTTGTGGACAGCACACAGCATCTTTTGTGGCCCCATTGAAGTGAATGGGTCTGCATCCGATGCACAAGAAATGCAGATCGGATATGGAAAGAAAACACAAGGCCTTAGTGTGAGGGGAAAGGTGTCATTGTCACTGCTCACAAAAGGAATCAAAATGTAGATCGGCGCTTGATAGAACACCCCAAACTATACAACTCAATATGCATCTCAGCTCTCCTTGACTTCAATGGGAGTGACCTGCAGTAACTGGGCTCGGTCCCTGTCCTTCCTATTCCAGGAGGCTGCGGGGAACAGCTGATCGGTGGGGGTTCGGTGTGCTGCCTGTAGCCAAATCACTGCTGATGCCAGTCGTTGGCTGGAGCGGTGCATGTGACCATGCCCATCTACTGCCAGATATAAACAGTGCAGGGACTGGAAGATGGAGAAATCAGAGGCAGAGCGGAGGATCGCTTCAGTACTACTTACCATTTTGTTGCGCCATAATTTCCATAATCTAGGCCGTGCTCATGTCATTGTCAGACTGGCTTCGGGCTCTTCTGATGATGTCTGGATAAGAATTTTTACAAATTCTTAGCCACATGCTGCAGAAAATCTCTGCAATGGAATCTGCATTTAACTTGACCTACAGTGTGAATGACAAATCCACAGCATACCAAATTAGGCTGCAGAATTCTGCTGCTTCAGTAAATCTGCCGTATTTTACTATGAATTCTGCAGCAAAGTCAGCGCCATTTGGTGTGGATATTATTACTGCGGACTACCAGCAGATTAGGGCTGCAGCAAACGATTATTTTAGCAATCGAGTATTCTACTGATTATTTTTACAAGTACCCTAATAAGAAAAAATGAATTAATAGACTGTTTTCCTTTAAAAAAACTCGTTCCCCATCGTTCCCCACTGTGCAATCAGCCCAAGTGCATAAGTTCCCCCCAGTGCCATCAGCTCCCCCCCCCTCGTGCCATCAGTTCCGGTCCCCTAGTGCCTTCAGCACCTCCATGCCATCGATTGCCATGTCGCCCAATCTCCCAGTGCCTCTATTCCATCCATTGGCAATTGCCATGTCCCCCACTCCCGCAGTGCCACCAGATCATCCCTCTCATGCCATGTCCCCCAGACCTCTAGTGCCATCAGCCCCCAATTGCCATGTCGCCCTCACCCAGTGCCTCCATGCCATCCACTGCCATGTCCCCCTTCCCCAGTGCCTCCATGCCATCCACCATGTCTCCCACTCCCCCAGTGCCATCAGATCAGCCCCTCCATGCCATGTCCCCCAGCGCCATCAGCCCTTCTATGCCATCCATGTCCATCTCCCACTCCACAAGTGCCATCAGCCCCTCCATGCCATTGCCATCCATGTCCCCCAGCGCCATCAGCAAATTAAAGGTGCCCCCTTCAAATCACCAACATCACCCCCCGCCGGGAGATTCGGGCCCCTGCTAACTCTATACTTACCTTTCCTGGCAGTGCGCTGACATGGATTCCGCAGGAGACGGACCGTGTCTTCTTTCCAGCATACACTGGGAGGGACCTGACATCACACACAGCGTCAGGTAGTGCGCTGACGATGTGTGCACGCAAGGCACTGGTCAGTGCAGCGCGGTGCCGACGGGAGGCCACGGAACGTTGAGTGAGAGGCTTCGCTTTACTCACTTTATGTGAATTAAACGAATCCTCGATGCAGGGAAATTGTATCGAGGATTTTTTTGCATCGATTACATCGAGTAATCGTTGTAGCCCTACAGCAGATACGCATCCCGTGTGGATGTACCTTTAGTCTATCAATGCATGAATTGATTTAAGGTGTACTGATCTTAATTTAATCATCGTATAGACAAATGCATTTTCTGAAACTCATTTGAAACTCCGTCTGCTCAATGCATTTAGAGGTTTTGAATATTCATGACTTTTCATGTGTCCATGGCGATATCATAATTACTGATATTTACCATCTAAAGGCACGGTAGCTGAAAATTGTGCACGCCATGAATCCCACTCTTACACAGTACAGCTGCGCTGTGTACATACTTATAAACATATTGTTTTCAAGTCAATAGGAAGCAGCGTAATTCAGTATTCCTCTAAAGCTGTTCTAACAGCACAGTTTTAGTCATTCTCCGCATGAAATCTCACATGATGTAATGGCAATTGAGTAAGTGGTTGAAAAATACCATAGTTTTATTAAAACTATAATTATAAGATGATTATAATAGCCTGGAACAGCATATTAAAACTTAAAGTAAATGGCCACTTTTTAGCACCATGTTGTTTTAGGTCCAGAATTCTGTGCTTTTTAGTTTCTTAATACATAGTTTTGTCAGAGCTTTGGTTACAGTTTATGACATATGCCCCAAAGGTTAGTTTCCTGCAGCCACCACTAGAGGGAGCTTGTGATCTTGCAGCATACTGATTATACATTGGATTCAATAATAGCATATTAAAAGTAAGGCTGAGTTCACATCAGGTTTTTGTCCCACATTTAACATACACAAATGATGTTAAATTGATTCCTCGGATGGATGCCAGAGAGTGCTGGACTCTGCAGGATGGAAAAGGGTAGTGTATTAAGCTTTTACATCCTTTTTCTACCCAGAGTATATGTTAAACGTGACACAAAAACATGATGTGAACAGCCCCTGAGCTAGAGGCTTCTTCTAGTGCAGACTCAAGGCAGAAAGGTATTTGTCCAGTTAAAGGGGTTTTCTGAGATTCTGATATCGATGATATATCATTAATATGAGATAGGTGGGGTCCAATCCCTGGCACTCCTGCCGATCAGCTGTCTGAAGAGGCCACAGCACTCAGGTGAGCACCATGACCTCTTCCTAGGCCAGTTACATCACGTTCATTGATGGCCTAGTGGCCTAGGCTCAGTGCCATTCAAGTGAATGGGCTAAAGCTTCAATACCAAGCACAGATGCTATCTTGCGAGTGCCGCTGCCTCCTCAAGTAGCTGATCGACTGGAATCCCGGGTGTCGGACCCTCCGCTGATCTGAAATTGATGACCTATCCTGAGGATAGGTCATCAATATTAGAATCTCAGAAAACCCCTATAACTCTCTGTCTACTCAGGGGCTTTGGAGGTCGGTATCAGCAAAACAGGGTTCTGGCCCCTATAAAGATAGTTAAGAAGCACTCTGTTGCTGATAGCTCCAGATACTATAATGCACTACTGACTCAAGGGGTCCATGCAGAGAGAGAGGGGCTCTAGCTTCAGATTACTTAACCACAAGAGCATTGCTACATGTTATTTAGTATGCTAGTATTGCCTTAAAGGGGTTGTTGTCTCCAGGCTACAGATATTGACAGATATGGTCATCAATAACAGATTAGAGTGGTCCGACACTCCGCATCACCACCAATCAACTGCAGAGTTGGAAACTATACAGTGTTGGTTAGCACTGGTGCCTCGCAGCACCAGGTCCTAGGTTCGAATCCAACCAAGGACAACATCTGCATGGAGTTTGTATGTTCTCCCTGTGTTTGTGTGGGTTTCCTTTGGGTTCTCCGGTTTCCTCCCACACTCCAAAGACACACTGATAGGGAACTTAGATTGTGAGCCCCATTGGGGACAGTTGGATGCTAATGTCTGTAAAGCGCTGTGGAATATAGTAGAGCTATATAAGTGCATGAAATAAATGTTCGGCAACTGAGTGCAGTTCCCTGGCACGGCCACTTTCAGCAACATACACTGTATAGTCTCCGGCACTGCTGCTGCCCGATCAATGGAGGTACCGGTGTCACTGAGGATAGGTCATCATTATCTGTAGTTTGGACATCCCCTTTACAAAATGAACAACTCACTTCAATGATCTTTATAAAGAATTAAACTTTTTTCTTTGTACTCTGCATCCCAAATGTACATTGAAGCCTCCTTCCCCATCTTTCTATGATCTATGGCATTTACAACCCTCCAGAAAAGCTGCCTCACCACCACTTCGTTATGTTCGGACAGATAAATAGCAAAAGAACAGAAACAGACAGTTGCTCTCAGTAAAGGTTAAGATAAAATGCACTTTGCGTAATATATTTTCAGGAACAATCAGTCCAAGTAATTAGGAATAGATGGTAATTATATCTTCATAATAGCTGTTACTAAAAGCTATGACAAAGGGACAGAATCTACAGCTCCAGGTATTGAGAACTAAGTTCGGTTCTCTAGATGAAAAAACACTTTTGGCATTGATACTCTGCTCTGGCGAATATAAGTGGCCCGAGCAAAGAATCATCCTCTATCATTTTGAGCGAGCGGAGCAAGGAGCTGAGATAGCCTAGAAATGCGTCTCGTCATTCGTTAATACATACAGGAGTGTCATTATCTAATAATATCACTGGGAGTAGTATCCATCCATGAATTAGGCTATTACAGGCTTCTATTTAGATTGATTGATGTCTAATCAACAAACCATAACTACAGGATATCTGAAGTAAGGCTGTAACACAGTTGATCTCATCCACTACTGTGACACTATTTGGAGCTCTCTGTCTAACTGTGTAGATGCTACGGGCACTTATGACCATGACATGCGGGGGTTAAACGGCCTGGATTAGACTTATCTCTGATCCCGGCAGTTACTGAAGAAGCTTATCTTCAGTCAGTGCCAGGCTGTAGCGGTGTTCGTGCGGATGGATATTTTATCCGTCTGTAGGGGCAGGGCTAATATCGACGCCATGATCTGGATAAAAATCCAAATGGATAGCCACTGAAATGGCAATTAATCAAATTAATACGACAATTCTGGACATGCCGTAAAAATGACAGTTTTCTAAATCAGTGTTTCCCAACCAGTGTGCCTCCAGCTGTTGCAAAACTACAACTCCCAGCATGCCCGCACAGCAAAAGGCTGTCCAGGCATGCTGGGAGTTGTAGTTTTGCAACAGCTGGAGGCACACTGGTTGGGAAACACTGTTCTAAATGACTTGTCTTGTTTGCTCTGTATAGGTAATAGTTCTGGATGACAAAGCCATAAATTAAGAAGACACCTAGACAACCTTGGATTCAGTAGGGTTTAATCTGCTGTTCAGCAGAAACAACTTTGCAGGTCTTTACAACAACTGCATCCGACATTGACCGGAAAAAGTCCAACACCTCTGATCAGATTTTTCATAGATCTGCCTGTGGTCAATCTTTTGTGTCAAAACTGACAGCAATATTGTTCATTATAGATAGCAAAATTCACTAGGTATAGCCAGCTTTATATCAACTATATCAAAGGAGACTGAGTTTCTGTAATTAGACTGACAAATCCTTCACCCCTATGACCAATGAATTCATCTTTCTGTGATTACGCATAAATATCCTGCATATATGGTATGTTTTTGCTCCTTTTACATAAGGAGAAATCATGTGAAAATTAGTCTCAAACATATATATATGCCAAAGTAGAGGTGCTGTCCTAAACATGATCTTCTGTGTGAGAATTATCGTGGTAGATCTTTAGTAGCTTCTGCATTTCTACTGTAGACCTTTACTTAAGTTGCCTATCCCTGATCTAAACTAAAGAAAACTGAGCGTGTTAAAATCTCACAAGCCGGACCTTGGTTTCCCCAAAAGCAAATATTGGGGAAAGTGGTGTATATATATTAGATTGCTGTTGGATTATATGAACATTCACAATGCCTTTTAACACATTAGATGACACAGGCTGGGTTGACATCACAGTTTAGTTTTCCATTCTTCTGATCCGTCAAAAGAAGAGAAAAATAAACCAAAAAATGGATCCTGCATTTTAAGCATCCGTTACGCTCAGTTAGGCATATTTTGCATCAGCTTTAGCGATATCTGTCTGGGATCCATTATTTTAGATGGAAAAAAAAGTCGTACGCAGAGTATTTTTTCCGTCTAAAATAACGGATCTCAGATGGAAATGGCTAAAACGGATGCCAAATGTGCATAACTGATGCTCAGGATCGTAGTTTTTTTTTTTTTTGGTTTATTTTTCTGTTTTTCTGATGGGTCAGACAAACTGAAAACTAAACGGTGATGTGAACACAGCCTTATTGGGAATGGCCTCCCCAATAAGTTTTTTGCCCAAGTTTCTTCAGCAACCTTGATCCGAACTTAGGTATTCAGAGACAAGCCTAAAATTAGAATAGGTATGGCTATGCAGCACGCCAATATTCAGTAAGTTTATTCTTTCCCTCCTCTATTTTTAGTGATTTTTTGTCATTCTAAATTTCTAAGGGCAGAGTCAACTTTTCAGGATTTGCTCTTGAATAGACAGTTTTTTTTATTAATTAACTTAATGGACAATACAGCCTCTGCTGTTCTGCGTGCCACTTAGAGAAGTTTCCCTAGACCTATTAATTGGCAGTTCTGTCAGGGCCCTCGGCATTGCTGTCACGGCATAAAGGTTACCAGTCATCGAGGGCAAGAGCACATTGCTGTTCATTGCACGTTGGCATATAGGTAATCGGCGAGATTAAAATAACAAATGAAAAACAGATTAACAGCAGGCTTCTAAGCTCCGCGGTGTAAGTTGTGATTTCTTGGTTGTCAGCTGGCAGCTGACGTTTCATCAGCTAGAGTAATACAGATTTGATTAAATTCCTCTCTAGGTATTAAACATTCTTGTGCTTGTTCTAAATCAGAAAACATCAAGTGTACTTTATTACAAAAAAAACCCTTACAAACACAGCAATTACCTGTTTCATTAGGGAATAGATTTAATTCTCTATCTTTCAGCTTTCAAAAAAAAAAATCAATTACTTTAATAAATGTAATTGTAACACAGTGAGTTGAATGAAATGTGGACGAGTTATGTATCAATCACACACACCGGCATCCAGTCACTTATTGTGAAAGAATAAAGGAACTGTTTGAAGTAACTGTGAATATCAGAAAATAGCGGTGGTTCAATTACATTTACAGGCTTCCGAATCGAGCCACGCTGCCTTTTATTTATACATGGTCAGGTCATTAGAAATAGCATGCATGCAAATTAGAATTGCCGCCTTCTCACAATTTTTATATACCCAACTGTTTTAAGCTCATTTGATAAGGAGTTTGGCTCAATATTTACAGTCTATGTCAATTTTTATGATTGCATTTTACTCATTTTTGGCTAAAAATCATATTTTCAATTGGCCTTTATTAAAAATATTGAGCCATTCTGTCACAAAGGTTTAACCGTTTTTTTCTAACTTGTGTGACTGGTACTTTCACTTGCACTTTGTGCTGGCTATCTAATAAACTTTATCTCTAAATTACTGAGAGGTCATAAACAATTATTTAAGCCACATTCTTATCACTAAGGATTCCATATTTTTAATAAAGAGCAATTAAAAAAATGATTTTTAGCTCAAAATAGGTACAGTGCAATAATAAAACAATTGCCCCAAAGGTGAACATAGTCTTTAAAACTTCACTGCAAGACCTGTTTTGTTGATTATTGCCACCTATAGGGGACAGTATAGAATTGTTATTTTTAGCCTTCAAAAGTTTTCTCAGCCTTAAAGAGGACCTTTCACCAATATAATACCCCCCAAATAACCCTCCTACCGGATAGTGTGTCATCCACTGATGTTTCCCATTTTTTATTTTTTTTAAATCGACCCCCTAATTCCTTCCTAATCGGCCCGTTTCTTCTGCCGCCTCATATGCAAATGAGGGGGACTTTTGTACGGGGCGCTGCTAAACATCCTGGTTGGGGCTCCTTGAAGGGCTCCTTCTCCCTAGCTGAGAGACCAGCGCTGCGATTGGCTGCTCTTTCAGCCGGGGAAGCCAGCACACACGCCCCCAACCAGGATGTTTAGCAGCGCCCCGTACAAAAGTCCCCCTCATTTGCATATGAGGCGGCAGAAGAAACGGGCCGATTAGGAAGGAATTAGGGGGTCGATTTAAAAAAAATAAAAAATGGGAAACATCAGTGGATGACACACTATCCGGTAGGAGGGTTATTTGGGGGGTATTATATTGGTGAAAGGTCCTCTTTAAAGGGGTTTTTCTGTTCCACAGAAAAGGTGATAAATGTATGGTCGTTCAGAGTCTGACTACTTAGAATGGGGCTTCATGTATAAATGAAGTGGAAGTACGCATGCATGACCACAGCTTCTATGAGACTGGTGGAGAAAAAGCTGAGCACTGTACTCAGTAGTCCTATAGGAATGAATGATGCACATGGTCGCTCGTGTGCACGAGTGTTGCACATGTGCTTTATTCACTAGTGTTGAGCACGAATATTCGAAAAGCAAATTATTATGGCGAATATCGGCACTTCGCTAAAATTTTGAATATCGCACTATATATTCCTAATCACGAATATTTGTTTTTTTAACACAGTACACATCACAATGCACATTACAGTGAAGTGACGATAATCGCATTGCAATAAAAAATCACGTTATGAATATTCGCGCTGAGCGTGAATAATCGTAACACGATTTTTTATTGCGACGCAAATATCGGCACTTCACTGATCCCTCCCGTCTTAGTTTGAAAACTGCACCACGTCCCTTTCTTGCATGCGCATGCGATTTTTACATTGCGATTACTGCAATGAATCTTAGTAATCGAATATAGCAGAATTGCGAATATTTGAAGAATATTCGCCCATATATTCGTCAAATATCGCGAAATCGAATATAGCCGATGCCGCTTATCACTATTATTCACACAGGAAATTCCTGTTCTCATGATTGTAGGAAAAGCCCTTTAATGGAAAAGCCCTATGCACACTACTGAAACCCTAGTTGAGAAACAGTACTCTATACATTTATAGGTAGTGATCTATTAAAGAAGCACTCCCACAAAAATCTTTATTATCTGGCCCATTAGAAAGGCCCATGTTGTAATCTGTAGTGAATGTAATCTTCTCACCAGTGACTGTACTGTATTTGTGAGTTATAACCTCCCTTCTGATCCTGAGCTGTGTCATGTGACCAACGCTTTGATTTCCAACTGACACAGGACAGGAAGTCAATTACTTCTCTATTCATTCCTATGAGACTGATATTAAGGCTCCCATAGGAATACATTGAGAAACAGACTTCCTGGCCACACATAAGATGCTGCGTTATTTGGAGAGTCAGAGTGCTGGTCACATGACACAGCTGAGGATCATTAGGTTATAACTCTTACCAGTCGCTGGGAAGAAGATTACCCTCACTACAGTTTACATCCTGTACCTCACCAACAAGTCAGAGTTAAATACAAACCCAAATTCAAGCTATAAAATGTGCCTAAAAGTTGCTCACAGTTAGATAACAGAGTTAATAATGGTGGTGGATTTCATTATCCTCTATACAGTTTAATCACCTGGACTTTGTTCTCTCATGTATATGTCTGAAAATGGCAAATAAAATAAAACTTATAAAAATGGAAATGTAATCTTAAAGAGGAGCTTTCATGGGTCCAGACATTATGAAATAAGTAGGAGGTTGTGTAGGGCATAGTTCATGGATGTAATATCGCTGACTAGTGTGTCTGTCTGGCGCTCCGTTTCCCTGTTGTGGCCCCGGTTCACTTTGCCCATCTGATATGCTAATTAATAGCATCGGTACAGGGAGGAGGAGACTGCCCTGTTTCTCAATGCGCGTCTCCTTCTCCCTGGCTGTAGCGCGGTCCAATTACAGCGGAAAGCGTCACAGCAAGGGAGAAAAAAAAACCTCACCTTCTCCCTGGGCAGTCTCCTCCTCCCTGTGCCAATGCTATTCATTAGCATATCAGGCGGGCAAAGTGAACAAGGCCAAAGCAGGGGAATAGAGCGCGGGACAGACACACTAGTAAGCTATATTATATCCATTAATTATGCCCTTCACACCCCCCTACTTATTTCATAATGTGTGGACCCATGAAAGGTCCTCTTTAAGAGCTGGCAGATGACCAATATGTACCTGTACCTTTACATGGGCCGATGCATGGGCAATGATTACAAACAAACCATTCATTCCACTGCCAAATCATTAAGCAGAGATGATAGCTGCTTTTACATAACTGGGGAGGAACAATCGCTATTGTGATCATTCATCCTATACATATTGATTTTCATCTGACTGCAGATCCTTGGCAAATGATCATTTTATGTGCCACATAAAAAATATGATTACTTATAAGTGCTTTGCTCATTTGTTCCTTGATCGGTGGCAAATTTAGATGTGGCAATTATCGAGAACAAGCATTCTAACAATGTGAAAGGGACTTCAAAGGATTTTCTGAGATTTTTATACTGTTAACCTCTCTTCAGGATATGTCATCAGCAGCGGCGTTGCTAGGGAATCAAAAGATATGGGGCCCAAGCCCCAATGAATATGGCCCAGCTCTTTAAGTCACCCCCTCCTCCCCCCGCATTTTGCTGTACTTTCTATACAGCAGCACATACCCATCACATCCAGTGCCTCCAGGTGACGACTCCTCCGATGTAGATCTTCTCTGTCATCATCTTCTCCATTTGGTCCATGCAACTTCTTTCAGACGCGCCTCGTCTCTGCAGAGTGTGACACAAGAACATCTTGGCTTCCTCACATTTCTATAATCATCTCCCAACCTGGAGTCCCCACAGTGTTATGCTGCTGCTCGCTGTGCTCCCCAATACCCCCAAATACTATCCTGAAAAAAATTAGTGCCCGCCATAGTAATACTGCCCCATACAGTGCCCCCACCTGTGGTAACACTCCCCAAGTGTGCCCCCATTAGTAGAAGAGCCCTCCAGTATTAATAATACCCTCACAGAGCCCCCAGTAGAAAAAAGGCCCACTATTGTTCCCCCAGTGGTAATAAAGCTCTCTACACACCCCTCAGTAGTAATAAGGACCCCCATAGTGCTCTTAGTAGAAATATACAGTGCCTTGCAAAATTATTCCCCCCCCTTGACTTTTTTTGTGTTTTGGTGCCTCACAACCTGGAATTAACATGGATTGTTTGAGGATTTGCATGATTTAAATTACAGAACATGCCCACAACTTAGAAGATGTTTTTTTTTTAATTAGGAAGCAAACAACAAATAGGACAAAATAACAAACAAAAAAGTCAATGTGCATAACTATTCACCCCCCTAAAGTCAATACTTTGTAGAGCCACCTTTTGCGGCAATCACAGCTCCAAGTCGCTTTGGATAAGTCTCTATGGGCTTGCCACATCTTACAACTGGGATTTGTGCCCATTCTTCCTTGCAAAACTGCTCCAGCTCCTTCAAGTTGGATGATTTGCGCTTGTGAACAGCAATCTTTAAGTCTGACCACAGATTTTCTATTGGATTGAGATCTGGGCTGACTCGGCCATTTCAAAACATTTACATGTTTCCCCTTAAACCACTCAAGTGTTGCTTTAGCAGTGTGTTTGGGGTCATTGTCCTGCTGGAAGGTGAACCTCCGTCCTAGCCTCAAATCACGCACAGAGTGGTACAGGTTTTGCTCAAGAATATCCCTGTATTTAGCACCATCCATCTTTCCCTTAACTCTGACCAGTTTCCCAGTCCCCGGTGCTGAAAAACATCCCCACAGCATGATGCTGCCACCACCATGTTTAACTGTGGGGATTGTGTTCTTTGGGTGATGTGATGTGTTGGGTTTGCGCCAGACATATCGTTTTCTTTGATGGCCGAAAAGTTTAATTTTAGTCTCATCAGACCAGAGCACCTTCCTCCATACATTTTTGGAGTCTCCCACATGCCTTTTCGCATGATTTTAGCTGAAAGTAATGGCTTTCTTCTGGCCACTCTGCCATAAAGCCCAACTCTATGGAGCGTATGGCTTATTGTTGTCCTATGTACAGATACTCCAGTCTGCTGTGGAACTCTGCAGCTCCTCCAGGGTTACCTTAAGTCTCTGTGTTGCCTCTCTGATTAATGCCCTCCTTGCCCAGTCCATGAGTTTTGGTGTGTGGCCGTCCCTTGGCAGGTTTGCTGTTATGCCTTGTTCTTTTCATTTGGTTATGATAGATTTGATGGTGATCCTGGGGATCATTAAAGATTTGGATATTGTTTTAGAACTTAACACTGACTTCTACCAATCAACAACATTGTCCCTTACTTGTTTGGAGAGTTCCTTGGTCTTCATGGCAGTGTTTGGTTAGTGGTGCCTCTTGCTTTGGTGTTGCAGCCTCTGGGGCCTTTCAAAAAAGGTGCGTATATGTAATAACAGATGATGTGACACTTAGATTGCACACAGGTGGACATCATTTTACTAATTATGTGACTTCTGAAGGTAATTGGTTACACCAGAGCTTTTTATAGGCTTCCTAACAAAGGGGGTGAATACATACTCACATGCCAATTTTCTGTTTTCTATTTCTAAAGAATAGTTTTATTTATATATTTTTCTCATTTCACTTCACCAACTTAGACTATTGTGTTCTGATCCATCACATAAAATTCAGATTAACAAAACATTGAACTTAAGGCTGTAATGTAGCAAAACACAAAAAAAGTCAAAGGGGGGAATATTTTTGCAAGACACTGAAGAAATAAGGCGGATCTATAAGTCACTCCTATAGAGGCCCCAGTAGTAATAAGACGCCTAATGTCCCCTGGATTTGCAGTGCCCCCTGTAGTTATATTCCTCCCTCCACCATACAGTCCCATGTAAATAACATCATACCATCTCTTCTGCCCCCTCCAAAATACAGTCCTATGTAAATAACATCACTCCCCTCCCTTCAGCCCCTCCAAAATACAGTCCCATGTAAATAACACTATTTCCCTCCCTCCGCCATAGAGTCCCATGTAAATAACATCACACAATCCCTCCACCCCCTCCAATATACAGTACCATGTAAATAACATCATCTCCTCCCCAGCAGCCTTCAACATACAGTCCCAAGTAAATAATATCACCCTCTCCCCAGCTGCCTACAACATGCAATCCCATGTAAACACACATCCTCAACATTCAGTCCTATGTAAATAACATCGCCCCCTCAACATTCAGTCCCATGTAAATAGCATTACTCCCTCCCTCAGTCCCCTGTAAAATTCAGTCCCATGTAAATAACAGCACTCCCTCCCACAGCAGCCATCAATATACAGTCCCATGTAAATAACATCACTGCCTTAGCCAGCCCCCTCTGACATGCAGTCCCATGTAAATAACACCACTCCCTCCCACAGCTGCCTCCAACATACAGTCCCATGTAAATAACATCACCCTGTCCCAGCCCCCTCTAACATTCAGTCCCATGTAAATAACATAATTCCCTCCCACATCCGCCTTCAACATACAGTCTTATGTAAATAAGATCACTCCCCCAGCCGCCTCCAACATAAAATCCTATGTAAATAACATCACTCCTACAGCCACTATCAACATATAGTCCCATGTAAATAACATGATCCCCTCCCCAGCCATCTCCAACACACAGTTCCATGTAAATAATATCAGTCCCTTTAGCCCTAACATACAGTCCCAGTTAAATAACCATAACTCCCAGCATTTCTCTGCCTCTCCCTTCACTTACCTCTCCTCATGTAGCAGACATCACTACAACTTCTTCCCTTAGGTCTTCTCCTCTTCACTGCTGTCTTCTCCTGCACTGGTCACATAATGGTGACATCCTCGCAGGTCCTTCTCAACAACTGCCTGGTTTACTGGTCACATGACCTGTGATGTCACCAAAGGTGTTTCAGCTCTTCCAGTGCAAGGACAACAACACAGTTGTATCTAGCTGGCAGGCAGGACATTCGGGGCCTGGGACAAAACATCAGGGGCTCAGGCCCCAAATGTTTTAATCTAGCAAAGCCCCTGGTCATCAGTATCTGATCGGCAAGGGTTTGACACCCAAGACCCCGTTGATCAGCTATTTTGAGAAGGCATCGGAGCTCCTGTGAGTGCGGTACATTGTATAGTGGCTGTGCTTGGTATCACGCTCAGCCCCATTACCTTGACCACAAGACCACGAGACACATGAACTTGTCGTTATTCGGCAAAGGAAAAGTTGTGAGAAGGCTGCAGCCTTCTCAAACAGCTGATCGGCAGGGGTCCCAAGTGGGACCCCCACCAATCAGATACTGATGACCTATCCAGAGGATAGGTCATCAGTATCAAAAGCTCGGAAAATCCCTTTTAGCTTATAGGTGCCCTTTTCTGAAGAGATCTGCCCTGGTGACACGTACCCATCCACCTACAGAACAGCACTGTAATGTGAATTGCTTAATATTTGCCATGCACAATACTGTGCTCTAAACCAAGGGCTAAATAGATGATAAAATATAAAAAAAATGCTGCTTAAATAAATGCAGCATTTTTATCATTTATAGCGCATAGGGAATAGGTTTTTAAAGTGATCCAATGAAATATTTTTCTTATTCTTATAAGTGATGAGGGCTTGAGGGCACAGGTAAAGGAATAATTTCATTTGCAGAAACCATCACAGTTGCCTTCTCTGAGGCAGGGAAATAAGAAACATTTCTTAATAAAAGAGCATAAGAAATATTTTGAAGAAAACAAATTATTTGAACGGAAACATTGAATATATCCATGTGTAAAAATGGGGTGACACCTGAGCCACAGCATGCTGTTCAATAAGCTCAAGGAAATACTCTAGGAAATACATTTGAAGGCTCTCTAATTGTCATCAGAACTAGTCAAGAGCAATTATTTTCCGAATAGATTAACTTTGTTAACATAGAACAGTTGGATTATTAAAGAAAAAAATAATACGCAAATAACATGTAAAGCCCTTTTACCCCGGCCAAGTATCAGATCAATTATTGGGAAAGAAGTGCCATATAAATGCTCATTCTCGATAAATGGCCCTCGTGAAAGCTCTGCAGAGGAAAACACTTGTTTGTAGGGTGATTACAGCTTTCATGCGGCACATAAAACCCTCATTTGTCAGCAGAATATTGACCATGAAATTGCTAATTCCAGAATACAGAGAACATACACTAGACTAGAGAAAGATGCAATTGTGGAACTACATATCCCAGAATACAGAAAAAAGTTTAAGCTATATAGAAAGGAATGCACCTAACAAAAGCAATACCTGACAACCAGAATGGAGTAAGGCCTGAGTTTACTCAAGCAGGCTGCATTCATAAGTCTGTTCTGCAAATCAGAAAGCATCCAGTGTTCCCTCTAAGCTGCGCGTCTGCGTGGCTGCGCAGCAATTATAGTGCCCCCGCTCACAAGTTTTTAAAGTCCGCTCAGTGGTCACCCTGCTGGTAAAATGCCCACATTTATTTCTCCTAAGTCCTACAGGACATTCTGTGTGCGGTTCAGCGGGGCGCCGCCTACCCCATATGGCCACGCTACTGCTGCCTCCTCCTTTTTCTGACCTGCAGGGCGAGGTAACATGAAGGTGGTGGCGCCATCTTGGAGGTTAAGTGAGTCTCTAATGAGTGTGGTGTTTTACTTCTCCCTTCAGCTCAGGGTAAATGTATGAGTAGAGGAAGTGTCAGGCTGTCGCCTTAGCATCAGCAATAAGAGTTAGAATGCACTCAGCAGCACTACACTGGTCACATTGTTTCTCCCTGCTAGCACTAAAAATAATGGCCCCCTCATTGTATATAGTGATAATTATATATGTATAGCTGGTATAAGTTATACTTCTTGCAGTTATATGGACCATGATGCTGGAATAACTTAGGTATTTGCCTGTATTATACAGGAGACGCCCACTTGCCCAGGTTATACCAGCATGGTTCATATCACTATATACAAGAAGACGTATAACATATACCAGCTGTACATATATTTGTATATAGGAGATACCCAGGTTATACCAGCATGGTCCATATCGTTGTATACAAGAAGTTGCATAACTTATACCTGCTGTACATATATAATTATATACAGGAGATACCCAGGTTATACCAGCATGGTCCATATCACTATATACAGTAAAAGCAGATCTGTAACTGATACCAGCTGTACATATATAATTATACAATAGACACCCAGGTTGTACCAGCATGGTCTATATTACTATATACAAGAAGATGTATAACTTATACCATCTGTACATATATAATTATAGAGGAGACACCCAGGTTATACCAGCGTGGTCCATATCACTAGTGATGAGCATACATGCTCGACCGAATACCGGTTCGGCTCGAGCATTGCTATGCTCGGCAAATCCGAGCGCTCAGCCGAGTACGACATGTGCTCGAGCGCCATGCTCGAGTCTCCTCTCCACACGTTTGGAGCTTTCTAAGCAGCCAATAAACGTTCAGGTAAGTATTGCCATCACTGTAATGCCATTAGACATGTTTTCTACTGGCATTACAGTGATTGGCTGGCCGGAACGCGTTATCGGGTACTATATAGCACCCGGTCACGTGGGTTCGGCTCATTGCGAGTCAGGGAGAGCTGCTGTTAGGAAGGGACAGAGAGTGTAGGGCGAATTTGATCTCAAATTTCTCATTTTAAAGACGTTTCAAAGAACCAAAAGTCCTTTTAAGGACTATTGTTAGAGATGGCAGCAAAATTTATTTTGGGGGAATCATTTTTTTGTGTCAGGGCGACCGTTAGTGACATTCATTTTCTGTATTCTACAAACTCTGCTTGCTGTGAGCATTGAGAAGCAAATCTACACTTATTTCTAGACAGTGTGTGAGGTCTATATTTAATCCAAATAGAAGTTACAGACAGTCATTTTCTGTATTCTACAAACTCTGCTTGCTGTGAGCATTGAGAAGCAAATCTACACTTATTTCTAGACAGTGTGTGAGGTCTATATTTAATCCAAATAGAAGTTACAGACAGTCATTTTCTGTATTCTACAAACTCTGCTTGCTGTGAGCATTGAGAAGCAAATCTACACTTATTTCTAGACAGTGTGTGAGGTCTATATTTAATCCAAATAGCAGTTACAGACAGTCATTTTCTGTATTCTACACACTCTGCTTGCTGTGAGCAGTGAGAAGCAAATCTACACTATAGACAGTGTGTGAGGCCTATATTTAATCCAAATATCAGTGACATCCACTGTCAATATGAAGAAGGCGAGTATTAAGGGACGGGGAAGTGGACGTGATTCTGATGGTTCACGCGTTGCAACTGTGCCTACAGGCAGAGCACAAGGAAAACAGTCATCCAATATACCTAGTTTCATATCTCAGTTTGCAGGGCGTCGCAGGACAACACTCTTGAAGTCAGACCAGTGCGACCAGGTGGTCGGTTGGATTGCAGCAGATAATGCTTCCACTGGGTTAAGCACCACCCTGTCTTCCACCAAGTCCAGTCTCAGTAGCCTACAGTCTGGTCAACAACACAATCCTCACCATGATCATCCTTCCTCCCACCATGTAGAGTCTGGCCAAACAAGCAATCCGGTACTCGGATGTTCCGAGGAGCTATTTTCACCCCCATCACTAAATTTGGCCCTCTCCCCAAGTACTCTTGAAGAGCGACATGAGATCTTGTGAGCAGTGTTAATTAATCAACAACTTAAGTTGTTGATTAATGAAAATGTTCGTGGCAACAAAGGTTTCGGCTGTGGTTCGACTTGCGCCGGTACAAGAATTTCACCTCTACAGGTACAATACGGATGCCACCGGCCGTTCAGTTTGATCGTCTAAGAGTCCGGTCAACACAATCGAAACCACCGGCCGTCCCTCTTAGTCATGACCCCAGTTCCGAAAATCACGAAAATTTTTGTCTGAACTTGCTCTTTATATAAAAGTAAATATCCAGGAAAGGATGTTTCCTAACAATTTTTCATCTAAAATCACTTTTATCTTCGGTTTTGTGAGTTTTATAGTCAGTCTGTAAAAGTGGCATACAACTCGGGCAACATTGTTACCAGCAGCGACATTGTAGTCCAAGATACATCCAGACATCCTCCCCATGCTGTCCCCGACCCATTTTGGTGGTGTTTCCACCAATTTCTGACCTTTTCCTATGAACCAGGCACCCTCCCCTCCTCAGAGCAGGGGGTGCTTGGTTTAATGCTCAGGTCCTCCCATTGATTTCTATAGGGCTCGGGTGCTCGGTAGAGCACCCGAGCATCCCGGTGTGCTTGGGCAGAGCACCCGAGCATTGGGGTGCTTGATCATCACTACATATCACTATATACAAGAAGATGTATAACTTATACCAGCTGTACATATATATTTATAGAGGAGACACCCAGGTTATACCAGTGTGGTCCATATCACTATTTACAAGAAGATGTTTAGCGTATACAAGCTGTACATTTATAATTATATACAGGAGATGCCCAGGTTATACCAGCATGGTCCATATCACTATATACAAGGAGATGTATACCTTATTCCAGCTGTACATATATAATTATATATAGGAGATACCCAGGTTATACCAGCATGCTCCATATCACTATATACAAGAAGATGTATAACTTATACCAGCTGTACATATATAATTATATATAGGAGATACACCGGTTATACCAGCATGCTCCATATCACTATATACAAGAAGATGTATAACTTATACCAGCTGTAGATATATAATTATATACAGGAGATACCCAGGTTATACCAGCATGCTCCATATCACTATATACAAGAAGATGTATAACTTATACCAGCTGTAGATATATAATTATATACAGGAGATACCCAGGTTATACCAGCATGCTCCATATCACTATATACAAGAAGATGTATAACTTATACCAGCTGTAGATATATAATTATATACAGGAGATACCCAGGTTATACCAGCATGGTCCATATCACTATATACAAGAAGATGTATGACTTATATCAGCTGTACATATATAATTATATTGTTTGATTGTCCTATCGCCCACCTTTGACTAAGCATTGCCCATCTTTAATCCGACCCTGCTCAGCAGCTGCCAAGGCTTAGAGGGAACACTGAGCATGTCCTAGTAAAATGCTGTCCATGGACCTATTGAAGTCAATGGGTCCACAAAAAATACAGATGGCACACAGACGGTATCCGTATTCTGCAGATTTGCTATTTACGGAACACAAAATACATATGGTCATATCCATGAGGCCTTATATTGGAATCTAGGAGTTCCAAATCATGGATTCCACCAATACTTTTACCTTCTCACATGATTTACTGACATTTGAGAAGATACAGTACATTTTAACGGTAAAATATCTTTTAACCATAAGCTTGTATTTGTACTTGGGTGACTTATTTTATCTAATACAGATTCTCCAACTCTTTTAGAAATCATTGTGGCATGGAATACATATAAGATATGTAAATCTCTATTGGTCTCTGAATTTCAATTTCACAAAACAAGAAATACGGTAATCTTCTTTGCAAATAACCAGGTATAAAATAGGACATGATTTCCTACTACTTACCACAGTTTATGTCAAGCTGCTGGTGGCACAATTATATTTGCATAAAAACTATCGCAATAAATGACATTTACATTTCTAAAAAATGTAAATTCTGGGATGTAGGGAACATACATTGAAAGAATCTGCTGAAGTGTTGATGTTAAAGACTTTGCTACAGCAAGTGCTTGTAAAGTCCAATTTATATTACAGGTCAGTAAAGGACATATGCAACAAGGTAAATAGAAGAAAGGACGTATGTGTCAGGACAAAGAGCAAACACAATTTCAATGTCATGAGGTCACTATATCTGAAGGGAATGTAATTACCAAACATTCACTAGGGAAGGTGATCATGAGAAATAATAGAAATTGAGTCTGTCTATCAGTCAGCTGCTTACTGGTTTGTACCAGTTTGGCACCAGAAAGTGTTCCTACCAGTTGCGTTTTCATAATGTTTGCTCATCACAATATACAAAATACACCAGACTAGAAAAAGATACAATCTATACCCAATAAAAGCTACACCTAACAACCAGAATGCAGTAAGGCCTAAATATACTGTGTAAAGGCTAAACAATCAGCAACCCCACCCTACTCAATCATGCAAAGCAGATGATAACCAAACCCAGACTCAAATGCAAGGCACCTGCATAGCATTATACTGTATAAAGGCGTTTTCCTTTCATGTTTGTAGTAAAAACAGCATCGACTTAATGACATCGCTGACTTCATGTTTCATGATATTAGGTCAGCATATAATCTGTCTGCTTCTATTTGTACAAGTAAACAGACTCAAACTGCTGGCAGTGCTAAAAAGGTTGCATGTAAACCAGTTAAAATGTACTGCACTTATGTTGATAGTCAAATAAGTTGCATGAAAAAAAGAAATCTACACGAGTGACTGGATGGATGCGTAAAGGGAACCACTATGCTGACCCCCCCCCCCCCTATAGAAAAGAGCAGAAGTGCTGCTCTTTTTACATAAAAGTACAATCATGTCTGCATAAAAGTTATCCAAGGAAAAAGTGTTCACTTTGACTGAACATCCATGTACCATTGGACATCCCTGCTTATTATTGCAAAATGTTGCATAAAGTAAAGCACGCAGTCATGCACACTCCAAATACTTGTGCTCAAGTAGATCCTACTGAAAAGCTCAGTGACTAAATATGGCATGGTTATAGGATACCACCATTTCTTCAGGTCAGTTGGTGAATTTATTGATTTGCTAGATCTACCCTGGGCACCTGCAAGTGCAATTATTATGAAGTATCAAAGAGTAACAGCCACTTAGGCATGAAGGAGTGGACTACAAAAACTCACAACACATGGCTTTCAAGAGCAGGTTTACTTAGCGATTAAAAATCACCCATCACTCATAGTTCTAAACTGCTTCTGTAAATGATGTGCACGGTGCACCAGGAGCTTCATGAAATGTGTTCCACAGTCAAGCAGCTACACAAAAGCCTGAGATCACCATGTATAATGCAACATATCAGCATAGAAAGACATGGTTTGAAGAGCTTGGAGTATGGGGAATCATGTTGCCTACATAAAGCCCATGAACCCACTGAGCAATTGGGATGAATTGGAAAGAAGACTTATGAGCTAGACCTTCTTGTTCAAATCTATTTTCTGACCTCACAAGTAATCTTTTGTCTGAATGGGTACAGATTCCCATAGATATACCCCAGAATTTTGTGGAAAGCTTGGCGAGAGGGGTGGAGGCTTTTATAAAAGGGGTCAGACTGCATTTTAAAACCCCTTGTGGTTTTGGAATAGGCTTTACAAACAACAAGGTCATGTAGGTGTCCACATAGTTTTGGCCATATAGCGTATGTATATATATCAAAACACCAAGTTTTTTTTTTGTGTATGACTGTGAGTATGAGTAATGCTAAAGTTTATTGAACCAAGTGCAATTATACTTCCAGAATATTCCTCCGGATACAATGATCGATGTTACTTACAAATCACCTGAACTGCAATGTTGAGTCTGTTGGTATTATTCCTGAGAAATATCATCTGTTGCTGCACACGGTGACATTTCTGTAATGCAGCTTACAATAAAAAGCAAATGCAATTTTCTGTACACGACCCAAAGCAAATGGAAGAGACAGATGGGCTTTGTAAATAAATCACTGTGTTTTGACAATGCTGAGAATACTAATGGCTTAAAGAGATATTATACTATAAAAACGAGATATTTTTGGTTAGAGCCAAACAACAGTCCTATCAAGACCCCAGGGATCAAGGGTGGGGGCATTATTAGAGCGCTTCGATTTTAAAATGTTTGTGTGCTGCGATATCTATCTGATAAGATGTCACAACCAGTGGGTTTTATCAAAGGTTGATTTACCACAACCAAAGCCCACTAAAAATGAGCTGTTGACACCATGTTGACAGCAGAGGAGGAAATAGCAGCTTGCCACCAGTGAAGACACATTACCCATACCAGCTGTAATATTAGATTTATCAGGGAGGAAATTCAAAAACGTATTGAAATATCACCATTGAAATCACAGACCCAACATGTAAAAGGCTTGAGACCATGTAATGACATGATGGTGATGCCTACAAACAAATTCACACACTGCTTTTTAAAGTGTTGTACCTGGATTATGCCGAACCTAATTCAGGCTAAATGTGTGCTCTTTTGACTAGAGCTTATAATAATAATAATAATTCTAAAATAATAATAATAATCATCTTTATTTATATAGTGCCAACATATTCCGCAGCACTTTACAAACAGAGGCTACATGTACAGACAAAATCGGACATTACAGAGTAACAAACTAATCAACAATGAAAATAAGAGGAATGAAGGTCCTGCTCACAAGAGCTTACAATCTACATGGAAGTAGAGGAGGCACCAAAATTAACAAGTGCTCAGTTTGTACAATGGTTCAGCCATCTTAACTAAATAGGAGAGTAGATATAAAGCAGCATGATCCAGCCATCAGCTAGCATTTATAGTGCTTTTGAAAGCATAAGGTACGGTGGATACTGTTGGAGAAAGAGATCAAGTTCTGCGTAATAATGATGAAGAGAGTGAACAGAGAAGAGTTAGATTATGGAATGTGATAGGCCACCCTAAAAAAAGATGTGTTTTCAGGGATCGCCTAAAACTGTGGGAGGTGAGAATAAACCTTATCGTCTAAGGGTAGTGCATTCCAGAGAACTGGTGCATCCCAATGGAAATCTTGGAGACGGGAGCGAGCGGTTTGAATTATGGAGGCTGTTGATCATAAATCATTGGTAGAACAGAGAGCACGGCTAGGGGTGGTAGACAGAGATGAGAGAGGAGATGCAAAGAGGTACAGGTACTGGCACAGGGAGGAGGCATCAATGTAGAAGTTGGATAGAGAGATGAGCCCGGCTGCTTTATTCAGGATAGATTGGAGAGGAGACAGTTTAGTTACAGTAATCAAGATGAAAATGGATCAGAGCAATAATTATAGTTTTGTTGTTTCCACAATGAGAAAAGAAATAGCAACCAATCACAGCCCAGCTTCTATTTTGCTACAGATCATTAATATGAGCTCTGATTGGTTGCTATAGGCAATAAAGGACATTCTTAGTATAAGACAGCTTATGTGTGAGCTAACATGATTTCCATTACGACTCTTAGCCAACATTTTTGTAGAGGCTGATGTAACTCACATGACCTTAAGTGTATACTAATCCTGTGAGGTTTTATATACTGTCAATTAAAGACAATAATGTCCCGCTGTCGAGGTCTTTGTTACGGGGGTGGGTGGGGTGTTGTGGAGGTCACTGTTAAAGGAGCACGCTGCTTTGAAGGTCAAAGTTAAGGGGGTGGGCTGCTGTGGAGATCACATTTTAAGGAGGCGGGGCACTGTGGGGGGTTTAGTGTTAACGGGTGGGGGGCTGTGGAGGTCACTGTTAAGGGGCGGGATTCTGTAGATGTCACTGTTATAGGGGATAATGTCAATATCTTTTAACAACGCACACAAACATTAAATTAAATATACCTGTGTGAAGCTTGGTCTTTCTGCCAGTTATGATATAAATATCATATCTATTAAACATTATGGTTAAAACACATTAAAAACAGTGACCAAACACACACAACACAGGGAGGAATGGCAGGCAACACTAGTAACCAGTAATAATAGACAATATAACTACAACAGTTAATGCTGGTCCCACATGGAGTTCACACCAAAGATAAAGTGCAAGGGCATATCACAGACATCATACACAAACCTTACCCTGGCATAACAGACCCCAGCGTGCCTTTCGTTCCCTTCGTCAGGGGGTACTTACTTGAACTGAAATGTTGCTTCTATATACCCCTATCACACCTGTCTACAATAGCTCTTACTTATACCCACCCCACACATGGGTGGTGTCAAAATATCAGGTTCCTGATCAGTATACATTGCCAGGCTCAGTTTAGTTGAAAATATGACTACCACAGCAAGGGATGCCAGACACGTCCCAAGGCATCATCTCACATGTGGCAGCATAATTAAGCGCTAAATCAAGCAATCTTACGTTCGCGCAATTTAGGACTCCAGTAATAACAGGCACAGGTGTATAGATAATTGCCCTATCGGACTTTTTACTATTAATGGCACACAGGTAGTACTTATACTTTCCATAGAAACATCTGACAAAAAGATCTGAAAATACTAAAGCAGCAGACTTTGTGAAAACCAAAATGTGTGTCACTCTCAAAACTTTTGGCCGCGACTGTACAAAGAGTAAATCAGTAAAAGTAAAGTGCATCAGTTTTCTAGGAACGTCTGGCCTTGTGTACGAGTAATGTCCTAAGTTTCTAGTGAACTGACCACCGGCTACACCATGTGAAGCTCAATCCAAGATCCTCCGGCGGGCTATAAAGGTCCAGAAAAAAAAACCCAAAACATCTGCCTTCCTTAATAGTCAATCACTTACTTCTCGGTTCTATTTCTGTAATTCAAAACCTATTACGCATTATTGATAATATGGGGGTTGGGCCTCAAGAATCCTCTGGTGGACCCAAGGAACCCTAGTCTGCCACTGGCTCACTCATCTACTTAATGAAACCTGTAAGCTATTATGTCTTTGAAGCTCCATGATTTCATCCCTTGCTGTATATTCATGTGTCTGGAATGACGAGAAAACAATTCACCCATAGATCTTTCTAACCGATATAAATAAAATATGCCGGAAACGCAGGACTGTCAATGGGTCCCCTGGGGTGATTCATGCATTTTTTATGTTTTATAAATGACAAATTAAATATGTATATTGTATCTCTATCAAAGAGGATGTTTATACATCATGATCTATGGGTCACCGTCTATTAACTGATTTGATGCACTGAACTTCCTAGAATGTGTCATAACGCGTAAAAGGCGGCACACACAGTCAAGAATAACAATTCTGCCTCCTGTAGATTCAAAGGCATAAATATATCAGAATATGAACATCAAGCCTGAAGATTGAATGATGCGACGTGCCCAATGCAGGGCTGTAGATGCCTTCACTGCGGTGGAATTACCTCTGATATCACAGGAAGCTCTGTTAGGCGGCATTATTTTTTATAAAGCCTCTTCATTTTTCCGACTGCTAAAGAAAGGGCAATTTGTAATGACCTCCAGTTTACATAATCATTGGGACTGAACTGCCTCAAGTCATTTTTCTATGACATTCTCCTCCCTTCCACATCATCAGTTAAATGAATGAAACAATTTATCCTTCACTGTACCAATTGGCAAGGTTGAATTTCCACTGTAGGTGCATGACGTTAGTCACTTTAAACCCATTTAGTATGTACAACATACATGGGGGGGGGGGGGGGAGATTTTTCCAAACTGCTATAAAGGAAAACTGGCTTAGTTGTCCACAGCAACCAATCAGATTCCACCTTTAATTTTTCATAGGTCCATAGGACAATGAAAGAATCAATCTGATTGGTTGCTGTGGACAACTAGGCTTCCTTTATTGCATCATACAGTATATCTTTCCACCCAGACATCCCAACCTGCGAAAACTCATTTCAGGGAGGTGCACTTCTCATTTCAGGGAGGTTTTCTTTTTTTCTTTTTTTTCATGAACTTTTTATTACATTCATCAACCCCCCCAGTGCCTCTCATCAGCCCCCCAGTGCCTCTCATCAGCCCCCCAGTGTCTCTCCATCAGCCCCCCAGTGCCTCTCCATCAGCCCCCCAGTGCCTCTCCATCAGCCCCCCAGTGCCTCTCCATTAGCCCCCCAGTGCCTCTCCATCAGCCCCCAGTGCCTCTCCATCAGCCCCCAGTGCCTCTTCATTAGCCCCCAGTGCCTCTCATTAGCCCCCAGTGCCTCTCATTAGCCCCCAGTGCCTCTCCATTAGTCCCCAGTGCCTCTCCATTAGCCCCAGTGCCTCTCCATCAGCCCACAGCGCCTCTCCATTAGCCCCCAGTGCCTCTCCATCAGCCCCCCAGTGCCTCTCCATCAGCCCCCAGTGCCTCTCCATGAGCCCCCAGTGCCTCTTCATTGGCCCCCAGTGCCTCTCATTAGCCCCCAGTGCCTCTCATTAGCCCCCAGTGCCTCTCCATTAGCCCCCAGTGCCTCTCCATTAGCCCACAGTGCCTCTCACCAGCCCCCAGTCAGTGCCTCTCACCAGTCCATAAATTATAAAAAAAAAGACACTTACCCTCTCCTGCTCCTGGACGTTGCCGTTCCTCTTCTGCTGCTGTCGGCTGTGCTGTGAAGGCTGTGCACAGTGTGAGGTCACAGAGCGACTCACTCCTGTGCGCAGGCTGCAGAGCCGACAGCCGAGGACCAGGAAGCGGTGAGTACAAAGCCTTCACTGCTTCCTGGTCCTTTTGTCCTGAATAGGAACGGCGTTCCTGCAGTGAAAAAAGTGCAGGAACGCCGTTCCCACGCGATCCCCCTGTTTTTTGGAATATATTGTTTCTCCTGCGGGCGTCAGAGAGCCGCTATCTAATAGTGGGAGACTCCCTGAACGTCAGGGAGACTTGAGATCCTTGTCCACCTCACCAGGCATCTGGTTTTCTGGTAATCCCGAAAAGCATATATGATAAGAAAATAGCTATATCAGAAATCCTGTCCCCTACAGACACAGTCCTAAGTAGTAAATGTCTCAGTTGTTGGCAGTGAGTGAAAAGCTTTAGGGTATGCCTACACAGCGATTTTGGACGCAAAGCGTGTCTAGCAGGGCATCCATACGAATGAAAGGGATTGCAGTGCGACTCGCATGTTTGCTGCTGAATTTTTTTGCGATCCGCGTATTACTGTCGCAGCAAACATAAGAATCACACTGCTACCCCATTTATTCCTATGGCTGCCCTGTGATACTGGTGTGTGACACGTGTCGCACCCAAAATTGACGTGTAGCTATACCCTTAGGAGGAGATTTAATAAATTGGTGTAAAGTAGAACTGGCTTAGTTGCCCATAGCACCTTTCATTTTAGATAGTTGCTATGGAAAATGGAAGGTGGAATCTGATTGGTTGCTATGGGCAAATAAGCCGGTTTTACTTTACACCAGTTTGATAAATGACCCCATTAGTGTTTACGTGTTTGTTACAATACATCAGTGCTGCGATGGACCCTAGGACACGAGAGAGATTTGCGCTGTTGCTGTGGCTAGCTAACAGATTATTATAAGGTAATAGGACGCCCCCTCCCTCTTCCTGAATATTATTGTCGGCCCCTATGTGCGGGCTGCACTGACATCATGGGCTCTGTTTTCACACGATCAATGATGAATGTGACAGATTAATTCTTCCAGATCCTGTGGAGTTATAATGGGTCCACCATGTTTTCATCTTTTATACTTACTGGGCAAATGAGTACAATA
Source organism: Bufotes viridis (assembly GCA_033119425.1). Classification (NCBI taxonomy): domain Eukaryota; kingdom Metazoa; phylum Chordata; class Amphibia; order Anura; family Bufonidae; genus Bufotes; species Bufotes viridis. The sequence continues at coordinate 77,393,735 of CM065590.1, read as the reverse complement.
GACTATAGAAATGTATAACATTATTGCTTTTTTAGTTCGTATAGCTTACAAGGGATTTTCTGGGAGCACAGTATGGATAATCTATACTCAGGATAGGTCATCAATATCAGAACCATGATGGTCCGACTCCTGGCACCACTGACGATTGCCTGATCACCTGCTTACCAAGCACAGCGCTGTACATCATATAGTGCAGTGGTAGTGAACCTATGGCACGGGTGCCAGAGGCGGCACTCGGAGCCCTCTCTTTGGGCACTCGCACCCTGGAAAAAGTCTATGGTGAACCAATATACCTTAGACTTTTCCTGCCATTCATCAGCGCAGGGCGCACTATGAACAGCACAGGCAGCGCACTGAATGTAGGCAGACTATTACAGCTAAATGATAAAGTACATGGAGGATATACTGTATTGGTATTCAGGTTAAATTGCTGTGTTGGCACTTTGCAATAAATAAGTGGGTTTTTGGTTGCATTTTAGGCACTCGGCCTCTAAAAGTTTTACCATCACTGCTCTAGTGGCTGTGCTTGGTATTGCACCTGCCTGGCCCTGTCAATCAACACGATGTGGGCACGGTCAGAGGAGGGAGAATAGAGCCTCTGGGAGCAGGGGCAACACCCCATTGCTGCTAGCTTTTTGCATGTCTAAAATCAGGCAGTTTAGTAATGATGTTCCTGATGACAGAAGCCCTTTAAGTTGCATTCAGTAGAAGCTTTGTCATAAGCTATAGAAAGTCTTTTTCCTATTAGTGAAAACAAGACAATGATAACTCCTACTAATAAATCCATCATATACATGAATTGCATTCTTAACAGAATCTCAGACAAATTCTACAATAACAATACATCCAGACAGACTTCAGACCCTTTCATTTTTTTACATTTTGTTATGTTGTGGCATTGTGCTAAAATTAAAAAAAAAATGAAGGTTTTCCCATCATTCTGCACCTAATGCAGTGGATAGGGGATAGCTTAATGTGAGCGGAATACCCCTTTAATACCCATAGGCACTCCAAGTTAATCGGGTGTATAAATAAACAGTTTGAGTGAATGACCAGCCTGAAAGGTAACAAGGCTTGTGGCAAAAGCATCTCCAGGGTAGGCATTTACAGCAGCTGCCTCTATCATATAATCAGCCAAAAGGGCAATACAACCGTGGGCAGGGGCGGATTGGAAACTTAAAGTGGCCCTGGAAAGAAACTTAAATGTAGCCCCAGTGGCGCAGCATGGGTTGCCAGCACCTGGGGCAAGACACAAATTGCGCCCCACCCTGTGGGAACGCCCCTTTTAACAGATAATGTAGTAGATCACTTGCAGTGCTATATTACACCACAGATAACACAGTTCTAACTCTCTGAGTATAGATAATGTAGTAGATGTCACCTGCAGTCCTATGTAACACTACAAAAAACACAGTGATAACTCCCTGAGGACAGATAATGTAGTAGATGTCACGTGCAGTCCTATGTAACACCACAGATAGCACAGTTCTAACTCTCTAAGTACAGATAATGTAGTAGATGTCACCTGCAGTCCTATGTAACACCACAGATAACACAGTTCTAACTCTCTAAGTACAGATAATGTAGTAGATGTCACCTGCAGTCCTATGTAACACCACAGATAACACAGTGATAACTCTCTGAGTACAGATAATGTAGTAGATGACACCTGCAGTCCTATGTAACAGCACAGATAACACAGTGATAACTCCATGAGTACAGATAATGTAGTAGATGTCACCTGCAGTCCTATGTAACACCACAGATAACACAGTGATAACTCCCTTAGTACAGATAATGTGGTAGATGTCACCTGCAGTCCTATGTAACACCACAGATAACACAGTTCTAACTCTCTAAGTACAGATACTGTAGTAGATGTCACCTGCAGTCCTATGTAACACCACAGATAACACAGTGATAAATTTCTGAGTACAGATAATATAGTAGATGTCACCTGCAGTCCTATGTAACACCACAGATAACACAGTGATAACGCTCTGAGTACAGATAATGTAGTAGATGTCACCTACAGTCCTATGTAACACCACAGATAACACAGTGATAACGCTCTGAGTACAGATAATGTAGTAGATGTCACCTACAGTCCTATGTAACACCACAGATAACACAGTGATAACTCCATGAGTACAGATAATGTAGTAGATGGGTGGGAGGCCCCAGAATTCAGAACACGCACAGTGTAACCTGAAGTCTGGGGACAGGATGCAGCAGAGTGGGCAAAATTCTATATCCCCCCCCCCCCAAACCCTACCGTGAAACAGATATGTGGATGGACATTACTATATACAGTAGAATACAGCAGCACATACCTCATACATCCAGTGACATCTCCTGTGATGTAGACTTTCCTCAGCGTCTTCATTGGGAGATAAGACTGCCATGACATCTTCTTTCAGTCCCTTTTCGTCTCTGCAGAGTTTCATAGAAAAAAATGTAGGTTCCTCACTTTTACTATCGTCGTCCTCTTCCTCCTGGTGCCTCAACACTGTCATCTTGCTGCCCCCCAAAACTGAGCTAGAGCCCCCCATTCCCCATAATATTATTCCCCCTGTATATTATAATGGCCACCCTCTTTATTATTAGTACAATGCTCCCTCTTTATTATTAATGTAATAGCCTCCTCTTTATTAGTAATATAATGGCCCCCTCTATTAGTAATGTAATGGCCTCCTATTTATTAGTAATGTAATGGCCCCCCTCTATTAGTAATGTAATGGCCTCCTCTTTATTAGTAATGTAATGGCCCCCTCTTTTAGTAATAAAATGGCCCCCTCTATTAGTAATATAATGGCCCCCATCTATTAGTAATATAATGGCCCCTCTATTAGTCATATAATGGCCTCCCTCTATTAGTAATATAATGGCCCCCTCTATTAGTAATATAATGGCCCCCTCTATTAGTAATATAATGGACCCCCTCTATTAGTAATATAATGTCCCCCATCTATTAGTAATATAATGCCCCCCTCTATTAGTCATATAATGGCCTCCCTCTATTAGTAATATAATGGCCCCCCTCTATTAGTAATGTAATGGCCCCCCTCTATTAGTAATGTAATGGCCCCCTCTATTAGTAATGTAATGGCCCCCTCTATTAGTAATATAATATCCCCCATCTATTAGTAATATAATGCCCCCCTCTATTAGTCATATAATGGCCCCCCTCTATTAGTCATATAATGCCCCCCTCTATAAGTAATATAATGGCCCCCCTCTATTAGTAATATAATGGCCCCCTCTATTAGTAATGTAATGGGCTCTCTATTAGTAATATAATGGACCCCCTCTATTAGTAATATAATGGACCCCCTCTATTAGTAATGTAATGGACCCCCTCTATTAGTCATATAATGCCCCCCTCTATTAGTCATATAATAGCCCCCCTCTATTAGTCATATAATAGCCCCCCCCGTATTAGTCATATAATAGCCCCCTCTATTAGTCATATAATAGCCCCCCCCCCTATTAGTCATATAATAGCCCCCCTCTATTAGTCATATAATAGCCCCCCTCTATTAGTCACATAATAGCCCCCCCTCTATTAGTCATATAATGGCCCCCCTCTATTAGTCATATAATGGCCCCCCTCTATTATCCATATAATGGCCCCCCTCTATTAGTAATATAATGGCCTCCTCTATTAGTAATGTAATGGCCCCCTCTATTAGTAATGTAATCGGCCCCTCTATTTGTAATGTAATGGCCCCCTCTTTATTACTTATGTAATAGCCCCTCTTTGTTATTAATATAGTAGCCATTCTTATGGAAAAATGGAATCCAGCTTCTTATGGAATAAAAAAGGTTCTTTATTGGCTCATCATATAAAATCCACCAAAGTCACAGAAAATGACATCAAAGCGACGCGATTCGGGCTACAGAATCCAGCCCTTTATCAAAACATAACAAAATGTATTAAAACCATTCCTTTTATACAGCAAACCCCTTCTAATTAGCAAGATATCCTGCACCTGGAACCTAAAATGTGAACCATTCAGTGATCCAGGGGAGGAGATCCGGCATCACCGGCGGTGCGTACATATACATAATGAGGACATCTTAGTTGTATTGCAGAGTAAGATCATGTTTTCTATTTAGCCCTTTTTGTATACAGGTGTCAAGCAAAAACATCCAGAAGGTTTCCCTACTGAGAAGTTTTTGTCTACGGTCCCCTCCTCTCATAGGCAATGTCACCACTTCAATCCCCTGTGCACAAAACGCAGATGCGTCTCCTTTATGAACAGTGGCGAAGGGGAAAGTCGCCGCCGATACATTACGAGTCTGAAAATAAGGGATGTCACTAAGATGTTTTCTAATGCGTATTTTCAACTCTTTCATAGTGCATCCAACATACTGAAATTTACAAATTTTACATGTGATAACATACACAACAAATTCCGTGTTACAATTAATATATTGTTTCAAAGTGTGTCTGTTATTATTCACTGTGGACGTCACCTCCTTAGTAACGCACATATATCAGCAGCATATACATCTACTTCCACATTTATAATTACCAGTGGTTTTTGGCCAGGAGCATACCCGAGGGATAGTGTCAGTAAACAAACTGGGGCTAAGTTTTTGTCCCACTGTGGGTGCTTTTTTAGATATACATTTGATGCCTGCAGATACCCCATCTCTCCACTCCTCATCATAATTGAGGACAGGGAGATGTTTCCGGATAATCTTGCATATGTGTGGATATTAGTGATAAAAACAGTCGGCTTTTTATCCTCTTGAGCAGAATTTAATTCTTCACTTTTTTGACGTTTATAGGGTTTTTTCATAGTCTGAGGAAAAATCAAGGACTCCCTATCTTTTAATCTGGCAAATTCAATGCCTTTATTAATATTTTGAAGTGTATAACCTCTACTGAGAAGTCTATGTGTGATAACCTGTTTCTTTTGAAAATAAGCCCTCTGTGGAGCAATTGCGTCTTGCTCTGATCATTTCCCCTTTTGGTATATTGTTTATGACATGCGGTGGGTGGCAGGAGGAGGCAAGAAGAATGGTATTCCCAGATGTCTTTACAGTACAAGTAGTGACTACTTCCTCAGAGAGGTCCGATTCCAAATGTAAATGAGGAAAGTCGATTTTAGCTGAATCGCTAACATAAGTGAGTTTAATGGAATCTGTACAGTTATTGAGATAATTGACACACTGGGCTACCATGTTCTCCTCTCCCTGCCAAACCCACAGCATATCATCTATGTAACGTCCATTCCATTTTATGTATCCAGCAAAGGGGTTGTCATCAAGAAGCAAAAAATGTCGTTCCCACCATGCCATGTATATATTTGCTATGGATGGTAAGTGTTTGGCCCCCATTGAGACACCTGACATTTGGAGATAGTATTTCCTATTAAACATAAAGAAATTATGTCTCATAAGAAAATCCACATAAGAAGCTGGATTCCATTTTTCCATTGGATACTTCATAAGGCCTAGTTCTGGTCTCTTTTCTGTGCTTCTTGGATTAAAGGTAGAGGTGAGAGCTGCAGCCATTTGAACTATTGCTTGTAGTGGCCATTCTTAGTATGATGTCCTCAGCTAGGTGGTCCTTCCCTCTGCTGCCCCCCTCCCCCATAGTGCCCCCAGTACCTCTGCAATTATGGTTGGCCTTTCATTATTCATATACTGCGGCGCCTGCCCACCCCACCACACCTAACACTCAGGGTCAGGGAGCCGAGTGACACACACTAACCCTCAGTCACAGCACAGAAGTTGACGGTAGGGCAGCTGCCTGTGGTGTCTGGCTCTGAACATCTGAAGCGGAAGTGCGGCAATGATCTTTCCCGCCTGGAAGGTGAGCCAGCCTATTATTGAAGTGCCTTACTGCCGCACGGTGCGCACCCTGGTCTCCCTGCTCTCGGCAGTGCGGCAGGCAGAAAAACAACAGCGATTTCAGATTTTTTTTTTCCCCCCAACGGCTAGCGCCCCCCTGCAGTCTGGCGCCCGGGGCAACGCCCCCCCCCCCAGCCCTCCCCACGCTACGCCCCTGTGTAGCTCCATGTTGTAGGCGGGACTAAATTAATAGAAGAGTAGACAGGGCCAGCACAAGTAGGAAGGGACAACAGAAGTAGACAGGTCCTGCGATACCACAGTGCAGCACAAAATACTGCCGCCCTCTCCACAGTATCACTGTCCTGAGGATGGTAATACAGTTGAGTCCAGGGGGACAGCAGCAGCCATTGAGCATCAGATCATTATGTACCTGGCCAGCGGCCATCAGGAAAGCTTGGGTGGCCCCCTGGGCATCAGCCCACCGGGAAAAATTTCCTGTAGGGTCTATGGCCAATCCGCCCCTGACAGTGGCACTGCATCTATTAGTGTTTTACATATATGTGAAAACATGTAAATGCCAGATACTTCACCCCAAGTGATTGGGCCGCCACCTTAAACACGCTCCAAAAATGTACTACTACATGGGTTTAAGGACCATAACTGCCTATCATAAATGCAAGCAATTTAACCATGGGTGACGATGTAGAGACCTGAAGTGGTGGGACCCCAGTAGGGTAACAACGCATATAATGACATCCTAATGGCGATCACAACATAGGCATGATGTCATCATAATGGGCAATAACAGTGGCCTGATTTTCTCTTTTAAGACTTAGATTAGGTGGTGACAGAACAGGTAATGATGATGTCAGACATGGTGGTGAGAACTTAACTAAGGGTAATGATTCTTCAGATTCAGAAAGGCATGAAGGCTGTATCATGGAGCAAGGGTGGCCAATGCATGTGAATTTGGGTGTTGGGCGATCCCACTTTTGTCAAGACCAGTTGACCTCCTACTGTGTGTGTGGGGGTGTGTCCTGACTATCCCCCAATGGCAAATGTTGAGGGAAAGAATGGTCAGGCATGTTCTATTTTGATAAAACTGATCTTTTGGCAAAGGCAAAACTGAAGAGTTAGACATTTACTTGAGGCTACATGCACACGACCGTAAACCACGGATCCGCAAAACACGGAAGCTGCTCCGCGTTCTGTTCTGCAATTTGCGGAACGGAACGCGGCCCATTATAGAAATGCCTATTCTTGTCCGCAAAACGGAACGGAGCAACGGATGCAGACAGCACACGGAGTGCTGTCCGCATCTTTTGCGGCCCCATTGAAGTGAATGGGTCCGCGCCTAAGCCGCAAAATATGCGGCTCGGACACGGACCACAACAACGGCCGTGTGCATGAGGCCTTACTGACATAGTAATAGAAGAAGAAGCTTAAATCTGCTGTTCAGCTATTATTTGCATGAATTGTAAGCGGTCATTTCATATCTACCATGTGTTCTTTCCTCTTTCACGTCAGTAGTTTCATTTTCAAGGCCAAAATGTGCAGCACAAATTGTTGATTTTCCAGCCTCCGCCAGTGTGTCTCTATTGTCGTCCATGACCACAGATTTATGGGGTAAGACAGTTGTAGATGAGCATAATTTTGTATTAAAAAATAGAGGGAGAGGGTATTCCAAGCCTGCAGCCCACTGTTATAGCTCAAGTCTCATCTGCATGTAAAGGGAAGATTTCATTTTGCAGGACAAAAGGGCAGGACGGGTGCACATTGAAGAGAACCTGGCATGCTGAAAATGCAGACAAAATGAGCTGAGCATTAGTGTGCATATTTGAGGGGATTTATTAATTTATTCATTGAAAAGTCTGTTTATTCTAGGGTTAGGAGTGCAATGGGCAGTGCGAGTGAGTGACATATCTCTGTATGTACACGTACACAGGGAAGACTGTCAATCACTGAGTAGGACCTCACACTGGACTCCTAAGTATAGGAAGAGCAGAGATTTACTTGCACAAATGACACGTTTTATTGCATTTTTCCCACAAATATGCTGCACAGCTGGACTGCATTTTCCGTTTCTGAAAGGTTTGAAGGCTGCATTTCTTTAACCACTACAGGACCGCCTAACGCACGGATGCGTCCAGCGGGCGGTCCTGTAGTTGTGAGTTGATTCGTCGGCGCGTCATCTCGCGAGACGCGAGACTTCCTGTGAACGCGCGCACGTGCGTGTCTCACAACTTGTACTACAATAAATAAATCGCATCAAACAAGTATATCAGACGCTGTTTTGTTAACAGCGTCTGATATACCTGCTACCTGGTCCTCTCGTGGTCCCATTTGCTAAAGCGTGAGAAGAAGTCTGGAATCCAAATGCGTAAAAATGCCCTGTGAAATCCTAAAGGTACTCATTGGAATTAGGGCCCCTTTGCGCACCCAGGCTGCAAAAAAGTGTCACTCATGTGGTATCGCCGTACTCAGGAGAAGTAGGGCAATGTGTTTTGGGGTGTATTTTTATATATACCCATGCTGGGTGTGAGAAATATCTCTGTAAACGACAACTTGACAATTTACAGAGATATTTCTCTCACCCAACATGGGTATATGTAAAAATACACCCTAAAACACATTGCCCTACTTCTCCTGAGTACGGCGATACCACATGAGTGACACTTTTTTGCAGCCTGGGTGCGCAAAGGGGCCCAAATTCCAACGAGTACCTTTAGGTTTTACATGGCTGCTCGCAATTTAGCCCTGCCCAAAATGCCATAACAGTAAACACACCCCACAAATGACCCCATTTCGGAATGTAGACACCCCAAGGTATTCACTGAGGGGCATAGTGAGTCCGTCTGAGATTTATTTATTTTTTTTGCCAGAAGTTAGCAGAAATGGAAACTTTATTTATTTTATTTTTTTCCTCAGAAAGTGTCATTTTCCGTTAACTTGTGAAAAAAAATGAAATGATACATGAACTCACCATGCCCCTCCGCGAATACTTTGGGGTGTCTTCTTTCTAAAATGGTGTCATTTGGGGGGTATTTATACTATCCTGGCATTCTAGCACCTGAAGAAACATGACAGGTGCTCAGAAAGTCAGAGCTGCTTCAAAATGCCGAAATTCACTTTTTTGCACCATAGTTTGTAAACGCTGTAACTTTTACCCAAACCAATAAATATACACTTATTGCATTTTTTTTTAATCAAAGACATGTAGAACAATAAATTTAGAGAAAAATTTATATAGAAATGTAGTTTTTTTTTGAAAAATTTTACAACAGAAAGTGAAAAATGTCATTTTTTTTGCAAAAATGTCGTTAAATTTTTATTAATAGCAAAAAAAGTAAAAATGTCAGCAACAATGAAATACCACCAAATGAGAGCTCTATTAGTGAGAAGAAAAGGAGGCAAAATTCATTTGGGTGGTAAGTCGTATGACGGAGCAATAAACGGTGAAAGTAGTGTAGTGCGGAATTGTAAAAAGTGGCCTGGTCATTAAGGGTGTTTAAGCTAGGGGGGCTGAAGTGGTTAATATTTTTTTCTGCTATGGCTGAGATCAGGATCCAGGAACATTATCTACATTACGCAGCATGGCTTCCTAAGTTTTTGTGCTGTCCCTACTCCATGCTTAATATATTCATTTGCAGGAGTAATGGCGCCCAGAGGAGGTAATCCTTCTCAGTGATGTTAAAGCTGCTAGTAGCCAGATGCTTGAAGATAGAAACAGACAATTGTCAATCTTAACTCTAGAAAATGCAAAGTTTTCAGTTTCTGAGTCGATACTAAGTTAATTTATACAGTACATTTAAGGCGGCATTGACTTACAGAGTGGTCTATGACAGTTCTCTTTATGGTGTCTGACATTTTGATGGGAAGAATAGCAGAGCTCTACATGCTGCACAGACCCTCCTGTCATTGAAGCCTTCTGGTGCATACAGTGTATTTTAGAAAAGCCTAAGGGAGACACTCATAGCTTGTCTTTTAATCCAAACCTCTTTAACCACCTGTTTTGCCCAAGTCCAGCTCTGGCAGTGGGAAAAGCTGAGTTCGGGCAAAAAGTGGAGGGGGGAGGGCTGCTTTAGGGCCCTTTCACACTTGCGTTGTGTGAATCCGGCGTGCACTTCCGTCGCCGGAAGTGCACGCCGGATCCGGCACAACGCAAGTGAACTGAAAGCATTTGAAGACTGATCAGTCTTCAAAATGCTTTCATTGTTACTATGGCAGCCAGGATGCTACTAGCGTCCTGGTTGCCATAGTAGGCGGGAGCGGGGAGCGGCATACTTACATTCCGCGCAGCTCCCGGGGTGCTCCTGAATGACGTCAGAGCACCCCATACGCATGGATCACGTGATCCATGCGATCACGTGATCTCTGCATTGGGGCGCCCTGACGTCATCCTGGAGCGCCCCGGGAGCTGTGCGGAATGTAAGTATGCCGCTCCCCCGTTCCCCACTACAGTTTTACTATGGCAACCAGGACTTTAGCATCCTGGTTGCCATAGTAACCATTCACAAAAAGCTAAACGTCGGATCCGCCGATGCGCGGAAACGACGTTTAGCTAAAGGCCGGATCTGGACTAAGGCCTTTCAATGGGCACTAATTCCGGATCCGCCCTTCCGGCTTGCTTTCAGGATTTTTGGCCGGAGCAAAAAGCGCAGCATGCTGCGGTATTTGCTGCGGCCAAAAAACGTTCCTATCCTGAACGGAGGACATCCTGATGCATCCTGAACGGATTTCTCTCCATTCAGAATGCATTAGGAGAATCCTGATCAGTAGCTTTCCGTCCTAGAGCCCCGAGGACGGATCTCTAGGACGGAAAGCTAAAACGCAGATGTGAAAGGGGCCTTAGATGCTGGTTTCTCCTGAATGGTAGCAGCTAGAAACATGCAACTGGTCTTGTTTGAAAGCTGGCATTCATACAAGACCAAAATGACAGCTAAAGTCCAAGCAACAGAGGAGAAATCATTGTTAGAAATCGAGTCGGGAATAATTGCAGTAAAAACCTGCTTTTACTTTCACCTGCATTCACAGCATCCTGATTTCTATCAGTGATATCTTCCCATGTACTGAATATATTGCTGTCATTCTGGAATTGTCTGAAAGCTTAGAATGTCAGCTTTCAAACAATACAAAGCATATCTCTAGCTGGTACCAAACCAGAGATATGAGCAGCTAAAACAGCCCCCCCCCCCTCCATGTCAGTCTGGAGTAAAATGAGGGAGCAGTTGCAGAGCAGACAGGATGCAGGAGGAGAGGAAAATAGTAAAAATATATATAAATGTGACATTATCATCATTGGCAAAGGCTAAAATTAATTATGTCGCTAAGGGGTTAAAAATGCAATAGTGTCCCCTGACTTGTGCACCAACAAGATTTACTGCAGACACAAAAAATCTACAATAAAAAAGTGACATTTTTGGAGGGATTTCCCAATTTTAACGTGACTGTTAAGAGCACCAACCTATAATATATAAATATGTGTACCCCGATCGCAGAAAATTCACACGACCATATTATTTAACAGGTAAAGCTTTATTGTAATACAAAAGCTAAAAACAAACATACATAATGGAATCCATACTGTACAGCACTGGGAAGGGGGCACATAGTTCACATGGTTCATAAAAAATGCTGGAGAGGCACCAGTAAATTACCACAGATAGTCTGAACCACCTCCTGCTTGCAATGCCTGAAATATCAATTTATACCCAATGTCTACATATAGAGGCCAGGGATCACCAAAGTCCAAAAGACCTGCATGAGTAGAACAAGCATCACAGACCAAAATATGAGAAGGCAAAGTATAAAGACATCACCTTGCCACCCACCCCAGTGTTCCTTACCTATCCAACGCGTTTCGCTGATGGCTTCGTCAGGAGATTCTAACATGTTTGGAGTCGTGGCTATTATACAGTGTATGGAGCTATCTGCCTCCAGCTCCATACATTGTATAGCGGTGGGACTCGGAGTGCTGGGTGTTGGACCTCAATGTATTTGACACTGATGATGACCTATCCTAAGGATAGATCTAAAAAAAACTGTCCCAAGAGGATGGGGATGAAATATAATAATAAAAGACTTATTCATCTGGTGAACCTACTGCCATTCCAAGACATATTAATCTGGTGAACCTAAGTGTCATTCCAGCACTGCCACTCCACTACTCCCTGCTGGACCGGCAGGGGATTTATCAGGTGAGTAAGGGTCTTTTACTATTTTATGGCATTGCCCATACTTTGCCCAATTTATGGAGCTTGTAAAACCCATGCCCACCAGAGGCAGCCAAGGGTTGCACGATTTTTCTGCAAACTCGTGTGTTCACTGGCTGCCACAGATGGGTGCGGCTTGACCACATACTGCCAGCCGCACCATTGGGCCTTACCCTTATATTTGGGATTACCTAAACACATGAATAAAGCCAGCTCAACACCAGACAGCATAGAAGGTGATTGCAGTGCAAGTGAACCGGGCTGTAATGGAGTCAAATCCATGAGAAGGAGTGTAGACTCAATGTCAGCTGCTGTATCACTTGGAGAGTTAATATGAAATTGCTGAGATTAATGGACACTGGATTCTCCTCTGTTGACTTTTCAGTAACAGAATATGGTAAGGGATAACTATGAGCATTCTGAACTCTATAGTGCACTGTGTGAAAACTGGGTAAAAATAAAGCCGTCGAAAGGTAAAATGATTTGGTATACAGAATGAAGGAACAGAATGAGAGTGATCATCATTCTATAAAAAGACGTGTATTTTTAGGAGCTGCTGAGTTCATCTTTCAGCTCCATTTGCCCCACCTCAGCTTAATTTTGTACGGGCACCTTGTGTGACTTTGTCGTATTTATACCCATAGATTACAATGTAAGTGAAAGGGTTTCTTCATAGAAGGTTACCATAGGTTAAATATGTGTTGCATAGTTAAAGTTCATGTGACAACATTATGCGCATTGGATTTTTAGTGTCATATGAGAGCCGATCAAATTTCAAAAAGGCAGTAAATTCACACACATTCCCCTATCTAAACACTCAACTTTATTTCCATCCTAATATACTGTAATGACCATCATGAAAAAAATTATTTTCACAGTTTACAAAGCATTTATAAAATCTTTTTTAGTCTTGTAATGCTTATTAAAGATATCATGGGCCTCCGTAAAGAGGCAAAGCCTTAGCATCTGGTCGTCACTACATGATGTTGCTATGCACCTGCACTTAGGCTCTATGCTTGGACTATGTATAGCTAATATGCCTGACGATACACTTGCTCCTAATTCGCTTTATGTATCTACTTATCTTCATGACGTAGGGCATGTTGCCTACTGTATTGGATACACTTGTTGAAAAATAAAGATTATATATAAAAGATATCATGGGCATTGCCGCATGCAAAAAAGCCCATACTATGAAAATATAAAAAACGTATCCCATACCGTGAATGGCGTAACGGAAAAAAAACAAAGAATAGACGATTCTACTTTTTTTTATCACTTTACTTCCCACAAAATTGAATAAAAAGTGATAAAAAAGTCATACACACCCCAAAATAGTATTATCAAAACGACAGCTCGTCCTGCAAAAAAAGAGCCCTCAAACATCTCTATCGACATAACTATATAAAGTTATGGGGGTCAGAATAGGGCAATGACAAGAGAGTTTTTTTTTTTTTTAGTATTAAAAAGCAAGAGAAACTATACAAGTGTGTTATCACTGTAATCGTACTGACCCGGAGAATGAAGAACACAAGTCATTTTTTCCGCATAGTGAACATACAATTCCACCACAGTTGTATGGGTATTTTTTTTCCAATTCCATCCCATTTCGAATTTTTTTCCAGCTTCCCTCTACATTGTATGTCATAAAAAATGGTGGCGTTAGAAAGTACAACTTGTCCTTCAAAAAAGCAAGTCCTCATACAGCTATGTGAACAGAACGGAAAATGTGTCAGGAAGGGGTTAAAGAAATTTACTTAATCGGTTGCATATTTTACCTCCATAAATCAAGGACCATACCTTAAAAATCAACTCAAAATCAAATAGGAGGGGGAAGGGGGAGAAGGGGAGAGAGGTGGTATAAGAAGGAAATCATCCAAGCAAAGCAACTAGAAGGTGGAAGTTACCACAATTTAGGAAAATTTCCTATATGTCTTCCAAGGGTCCCAGATTAACAAAAAACTTATGTCCCAGTGTGCTATGTGCTCTAATCCATAAATCTGGTCACATTTCATGAGATAATGGGACAATGAGTGTAGTTAGATATTTTTCCAGTAAAATTCCACTAAGACTCTGGCTGCTGCCAGCAGGTACATGCACAGAGATTTGTTGGATATAGACCTGCTTAGATAGTGAGGTAGACCTAAAAGATAAAGTTGAAACGAAGGTGATTACAAATCTGAGAAATGTTCATCCAATGTTGATATGCTGACAAGTCCACCAAATTTGTATAAATGTCTCACATCTCCAACAAGCTCCGTGAGGAGCTCGAAGTAATTCTCCTGCAGCTTAACATATCTTGATACTGTGGAGGTGTAGGACAGTAAGGCCTCTTTCACATGGCCGTTGTCCCGCCGTGCCCGTGCTGCGGACCGCAATGCACGGGCCCTGACCGTGGGCCAGCCACATGCGGATCGCGGACCCTTTCACTTGAAGCGGCTCCGCGATCCATCTGTTCCGCAAAAAGATAGAACAAGTTCTATCTTTTTGCGGAAAAGAAGCACGGAACAGAAGCCCACTGAAACACTCCGTAGTGCTTCCGTTCTGTTGTTGCGTTACGTTCCGCACCGCATCTCCGGATTTGCAGAGCCATTCAAGTGAAAGTGGCCTAAATGTGAAGTTTCTGCTTTAGAAAACTTTAGATCAGACTCCCATAAGAGCTGTGTGTTCTGTTGGTTTGGGAGACCAATAGTGAGTAGAAATTTCTAATTAGGGGGATCTCTAGATAAAAAAATCTAGTTGCCCGAAGTTAGAGGGAGGAGATAGCTGGGAGATTTACCTCAATTTTACATATTGCCTAACATGATGTTGTAAGATAGATGAAGCGCTCAAGGGCGAATTTAAGGTTCAGTCATTCAATATGCAATCGTCATCGAGAAGATCTACAATGGGAGCGTTTCAATTATGGATTTAACAAAGGGAGAGGAATCCCATAAAAAGTCACTTATTTGTCTCAGCCGGGAAAGCTAGGGGACAGCAAAGTAAAGCAAAAATCCTTATTCCAAACCCCACTAGAAATTTCTGTTAATAAGTCGGGGACGTCGTTAGGGCTATTCCGATATCTCAGCTGGAGGAGCAGAAGAGTTCTCAGAGGAACTGTGGGCATCAAATACTCTGTTTGTAAATCTACGCAGTCCATAGATTCTCAGGGAGTCCGATTGCTTCTCCACTGTGAGGCTGAATGAGGTATCTGTGGGACAGCATAGGTCAGTTTTTTCCATAAAAACAACAATAAGAGCTTACAAAAAAAACTTACATATACTTTGTGTAGAATGGCAGTTTTAATCAGGGCTTTGTGCTCAAACCAAGTGATAAAGGGAATATTCCATGAACGCAGTGGCGGATTCAGAGCCTGGTCTCGGAAGGGGCACTTCCAGATTGTTTTGTGGCAGCGGACAGGAAATAATGTGGTGCTTATAGAACAGACTATTTTATTTAACCTATCGTACAGCTCTAACCTTATTTAAAAACAGTCATTTGTCTATCCAAATTACGGATTTTAAAAATTACAAACAAATAGGTGACATTTAACCACATATAACTTTACTATTTAAAAGTTTTGGAGACATTTTCATAAGGAGTTTCTATACTGATTATAGAACAGAATATTCCCAGACAAAACAGTAACAAACAATACACAATTATGTGTAAAAAGGTAGAAATATACTGAAAACAGTGTCACTGACACTGTGATCAGTATATGTTTACCTTTTTACACATAATTGTGTATTGTTTCTGTTACTATTTTGTCTGGGAATATTCTATGACACTATGGCGTGACGTGACCACATGCAAATTGAAGCGCTAGACTATGGCCAGTGCCAGTCAGTGGCTCTAACACCTCGGCTGGGGACCTGGGGAGTGGGGACAGGCAGTAAAGTATTTGGAATTAGGTAGTAAAGTATTTAGTTAGTATTAGGTAGAGAACTATGTAGAACAGTTAGTACACTATTAAAAGTGTGGTGGCCAGCCGGCATGGCACTGGAGCATGATTGCCCAAGCTCACCTGGTCACTGGGCTGGTCCTGCCAGGGACTGGTTCAGGCTAGAAGCTCTAGCTCAGCTCTACAGGCTAGAAGCTCTAGCTCAGGTTCAGGCTAGAAGCTCTAGCTCAGCTCTACAGTACGCCATTGTAGTATGTACAGTACTCTCTGTCTGACTGCGCATGCAGCTCCCTCCCCCCACTGTCCATTGATATATACTGCGCTGAGTCTGAGCACCGGCGTGGGACGCCACCAGCCGGCGCTCAGCAGTGCAGCGACAGCTTGAGCCGACAGCCCGCACCTTACCCGGGCGGCACCGGCGGAATGGGGAAGTAGGGCACTACGGAGGTGCTCTATCTGTGACTCTCACCATATTCTCGGATCCGCCAGTGCATACACGTATGAGTTTTTATTAGGTGGGGAAGATCCTGGAAGTTATCCATGTATAATTGTGAGGGACTGGATGTAATGCTAACTCCCAGGAATTTTATGGATCTGTTTGACCACTGAAAGGAGATATGAGTTCCCAAGGCAATTTGGGTTTGTGAATCTAATGTGACATTTAGCACTTGTGACTTGTGATTGATTTGGAAGTTAGATACGTTGCCAAAGTGATCTAAAAGTGTATTAATTACTGGAAAAGCTGAGATGAGGTTAGTTTAATTATCGGAAGGTCATCAGCAAATACTGCTAATTGGTGTTGAACTTTATGAAGGCGCAATCCCTCAATTCTGTTGCCCTGTCTAATAGCTTGGAGTAAAGATTTGATTGTTAAACCAAAGAAAAGAGGAGAAAGGGCACAACCCTGAAGCTTACCATTTCTTATAGGGTATGGAGGGGAAAGCATACCATTAATTAATACTCTAACTGATGAGTATGTACAGTAGTACTGTACACATTGTCATAATAGAGGTTTTAAATTGACATGGAAAGCTCAGTTTATTCAAAAATTGTGTCATAAATGTCGCGTCTCTGGCATCAATGTTGAGAAGGACTAAAGAAAATTTACGTTGACGAGCATATTGAATGAAGTGGATAAAGTGGGTCATCTTCATACGACCTTCTCGTCCAGCTATGAAGCCAACTTGCTTCATGTTGATTAATTGGAGAAGGAGAGGCTATCTTGTGGCTATCATCTTACCAACGAGATTTAGGTTGGAGTTCAATAACAATATGGGGTGATAACTAGCTCAAGAGGATTCTCTTCTTTTAGGCCTCATGCACACGAACATTGATCTTCAAACCGTGGATCAATTTGCAGAACGGAACGCGGCCCATTGTAGAAATGCCTATTCTTGTCCGCAAAACAGACAAGAATAGGACATGCTCTATTTTTTTTGCGGGGGCACGGAACGGAGCAACGGATGCGGACAGCACAGTGCAAAGTTGAACTTTCTAATTCCACCATTTAATATTGCATACGATCTGCAACAGCTTATGGGTTTTGTTTATACAGTGTTCCCTATGTAGTAAAACTGACCTATTACATTTTCCAGGTCAGTATAGTTACGGTGATACCACATATGTATAGTTTTTCATGAGTTTTAATACTGAAAAAATATATGTTTTCCTTTTATCGCCATATTCTGACCCCTATAACGGTTTTGTAGTTATGGGTACATAGCTGAGTGAGGGCTCTTTTTTTCCAGGGCGATCTGTATATTTCATTGATCGTATTATGGGGTGCGTATGACTTTTTGATCGCTTTTTAACTTTTTGTGGGATGTGAAGCGACCAAAAAACTGCTAATTGCCCATTTTGGCTTCTTTTTCCATTTCGCTATTTACTATATGGGATTAATATTTTTTTTCTTACAATTGTACAGGCGTTTTCACATTCAGCGATGTCCATGATGTGTATTTTTTTATTGTTTATGTATTTACACCGACTGTTACCAATGAGTGTGATGCACTGTATGTCTTATGTATAACTGAACAGATATTAAACTGGCTGTTGAAACAGATTAAGAATGAATGGCAAAGCAGTGGAACGAGATGCAGAGGGCGATTACACAGAGCCTGCACTGTGCCTGCAGTCTCCTTTTGCTCTCCCTAAAATGTCTAAAACCTCTCCCTACACTGTTTCTGCACTGTCCCTATCCAAGATTCTACAATTGAAGCTTTGTTAAACTCTGTCCATAGCACTTGGCACATCTGTGCCTTTGCTTAGTTTACTGTAAAATGGCAAAGATTGGGTGGGATTAGGCTTTTTATGGGACAGTTATATCACAGGGGATGGCTATCTGCTGATTGGCTGGATGCATGGCATTATGCGTCGCTCCTTCCCGGGCTTCTGACTTTCACTTTTTTAACACGTGTAGCTACCATTTTAGGAAAAAATTTTAGGATTTGTTACAACGCAGCGAGAGAAAATTCGGATTTGTTGCAAATCAAAGTTTTCCTGAAATTCAGAGCAAATTCAATTCATTTAACTTCAATTCGCTCAACACTACTTGTCACCATGGGCATAGTACCAGTATTGTGAATTGAGGTATAGTTTGGCTGTATGGGAATTCAGAATCGAGGACCTTGGTTTCTCTCTGCTTCTTTACGTAATAACTAGAGATGAGCGAATTGAAGCTGACATAGTGGAATTCGATCCGAATTTCAGGAGTTATTCGATTTGCACCGAATCCGAATTTCCTCACGCTTCGTGGTAACGAATCACATTTTTTCCTAAAATTGCTGCTGCACATGTTGGGACATCCCCCCCAAAAAATGGAGCCCACCAACTAATGCTGTCAGTGGGATCCAGTGGGGCTAGACTAATCTGTACACCAAAATGTCTAAGGCCTAATTCACACATCCGTAGTGTGTTTTGCGGAAACACGGAAACACGGATCCGCAAAACACGGACGGCTGCAATATGCATTCCGCATTTTGCGGACCGCACATTGCTGGCACTATATAGAGAATGCCTTTTCTTGTCCGCAATTGCGGACAAGAATAGGACATGTTCTATTTTTTTGCGGAAACGCGGATGCGGAAACACGAATGCGGAAATGCGGATGCGGACATCACATAGTGTGCTGTTCACATCCATTCCTGCCCCTTTGAAATGAATGGGTCTGCAACCCTTCCGCAAAATTGCGGATGGGATGCGGATCTATTTTGCGGACGTGTGAATAAGGCCTAAGGGTGCTTTCACACTTGCGTTTCTACTTTCCGGCGTAGAGTTCTGTCGTCGGGTCTCTACACCGGAAAGAAACTGATCAGGATAATCCTAATGCATTCTGAATGTAGAGAAATCCGTTCAGGATGCATCAGGATGTCTTCCGTTCAGTATGTGAACGTTTTTTGAACATAAGTAGGTGGGGGAAGCAGTACCATATTGTGGCACAAAATACCACCCTAGAAGAGCCAAATATCTCAATGTAACACAATAAACTGCTCCAGCAGTATCAAAAGCCACAGTGCTGCACAAAATACCTCCTCAGCAGCCACCCCACATTCTGTCCTCCTACTCCAGTTGCCTCAGGATGGAAATACAGTTGAATTTTCAGGAGGGCACCTGTGGTCACCACCCTGGTACATAACTACTTGACAACCCCAGCGTTAATCAACTTTGGGAGTGACAGATCATTACTTACCTGGCTGGCGGCCGTGAAGAGGGTTCAGATGGCCCCCTGGGCATTGGCCCACCGGGAAATTTCCCTGTAGAGATTATGGCCGAACCGCCTCTGCTAACCCCTTTAGAGGCCTTATTGGGGGATACACTGTGGAACCACTGATTATAAGTTGAATGAGATAACCAAGGGATAGGATCCAATCTAAAATGTTTCCCGTGGCAGAGCCTAACCGTTGTTTTCTAAGCAGCTGGCATATTTGTCCCTGTTTCACTGGTGCGTTCAGCCCTCGGACATTAAAAAAACATACATCGACTGTAGCCACAAGGAACTGTACGGAAAGTCAGAGTCATCGTCTATGTATTAATCGCTTCAAAAAACATGTAGTAGGATGGATGGATGTTATGGGGAAGGGCAATAAGGTTAGTAGGGGGAGTGAGGAAGGGGGTATAATGGGTAGTGAAAATTCAACGTAATGGCTTATGAATGACTGAAGAAAACATTTCTAATGAACCAAGAACCGACTGCAACCATGTGGAATGGAACTAAGAAATTTTCCTTATTACTATAGAATGTAAAGCACATGAATCAGGCAAGATCACTTTGCCAGAACCTAGCCATTTCAATCAAGGAGACGGAGGAGCTGGTAGAGAAAACAGGAGGAGCATGGGCCCGACTTTGGTGCAATTACTGCTTATTTGCATATAGATTAAAAGTACTTTTTCTCCAGAACGAAACGGCAGATCGTTAAGAGAAAGGTATCATTATATTCAGCTGAACTAGCTCTACAAGGCATTGTGTCAGATTTAACAGTGAATTACCTTGTGACAGACACCTTTTAAAAGCTACATTTCTGACTATCTGCAGCCGGCACTAGAGGGAGCTGCTGCATAATGTCTGAGGTTGGGTTCACGCCAGAGCTTCAATTTCTGCTGTTACAAGAGCGGAACGACGAAAGTAAAGGAAGCGCCAGAGCCCCCAAATGAACTAATGGCACCCTACGAACTCTATTGACTATAATCAGTTATAATAAGACTTAGACAGCACTCCAGTGTATTTTCTGATACTTAGTGAGTTTTTATTTCAGCCGGACATATTACAGGCCTGTAATATGTCCGGCTGAAATAAAAACTCACTAAGCATCAAAAAATACACTGGAGTGCTGTCTAAGTTTTATTATATACTGAAGAGTCCGTATGGTGGAGCACAGGACGTAATACCCCTGACGTGCACCGATTTAGCCAGAAAGGGAGTGAGTGCTGTTATCCCTATTGTGAGAAATACGGAAGACTATAATCAGTTAGAAAGCCTGGCATTTTACCCAATAAAATTAGCATAGCAAGCTGCATTATTTTGTTCTGTATTTTTGACGTATTATGGTGATCATAGCCTTTATAACACAGTAAGCTCCATGTTTAGGAAGTCTGTTAATAGTGTATATCAATACACAGTAATAACTACTGCTGTAATTGAATGTCAGTTTACTTATGTTCAGTCAATGGCTGGAAACCTGTCGTGACTTAGTTCTTCTTACACCGTTTTTTTGGCTTGTTACACTAGATCAGTCTGGGCCATCCTGAATTATGGATGGCCAGTAGTGCTAAGTAGCGGCTTCTCCTGCAGACTGATATGTAAGTCGGGTGCTCACCTCTCGGTTCACCCAAATATGAAAACTAGGAGAATATGAAAAAATGAGGGGCACTCACTAAACAAGGAGATGTGGACAGCAATATAGCATATAAATCCAATGGTTTTATCAATTAAAATCAAAGAAATCCAAAACGATAAAAGGATCCAATAATAAACCCAACATAAAATGATTAAATAAAAATCCAAAATAAAATGCACTCCAATCCTGGAACATTGATACAAGCAAAATTGTATAATACACTACTTAGGAAGAAAATGCCTGTGTGTGGCGATACCTCCACGTGCAGTGGTGAGGAAGGGGTGTATACCCTAAAACGCGTCTGGTTGCTATGGGACAGTGAGCGCTTTATGGACTAAAATTTGGATACAATATTCATTATTGAGATTGGATAACATCTACCATCTTCTTCCCCATTTAAAAGTACCGAAATACAGGACCCAGCATTAAACAGAGGTGATAGCACTCCAAACAGCGCCTCCGAAGCCGCGGAGTCACGTGAGACGTTACGTGGACACTCTCAGACCACGTGTTCAAGGTGGCGCGAGGGGAGAGCGGGACTTGCGAACAGCACGCTGTGAGCGGTAAAGTATTACCTGCCACTACATGATTCAGCGCAGGCCAATTATATGGGTCTAAGAGGTACACTAATAAGAACTATACTTGGAATATAATACTACCAGGGACTGTACTATATATTGTCTTCAGAAGGATGGCCCAAACATAGTAGCATGTATTGATTTGCGACACACTTGGGATTTATATTTATCCTGAATACAGACGGGTTCCCTATAGAGAGGGATATATATCCCTGCCCCCGTGCACGTGGAGGCATCGCTACTCACAGGCATTTTCTTCCTAAGTCGTGTATTATACAATTTTGCTTGTATCAATGCTCCAGGATTGGAGTGCATTTTATGTTGGATTTTTATTTAATCATTTTATGTTGGGTTTATTTTTGGATACTTTTATCGTTTTGGATTTCTTTGATTTTAATTAATAAAACCATCGGGTTTATATGCTATATTGCTGTCCACATCTCCTTGTTTAGTGAGTGCCCCTCATTTTTTCATACCATCCTGAATTATGTGCACACATCTTCATAACAAATCTCTGTCGTGTCCGACTCCTGACAGCTTATTACACTGTGTCAGGAGGTAAATCAAACTTGCCTGAAGTCGAGGCTGTTCAGCAGTCTACAGCTGATGCAAAACTACAACTCGAATCACAGAAATAAACGTGGCCTAAACTACAACTCCTATCATGCTCTGACAGTTGCAGGGTCAGGACATGCTGTGAGTTGTAGTTTTGCAACTTGGTGTATGCCATGATGACGATGTTCTGAGGGTATATGGCAAATGGTAAATGTGGGCGATTGTACATTAGAAGGCTGCAGAAGGTAATGCTATAATGAATAAAGGAAAGGGTTTTCTAAGAAGGAGGCAGAATAGGTAACTAACAACCATTACCCTCCTCAAAGATCTTCTGACGATCCAGGGCTGCTCTCGCCCCTGCTGCTCTCCACTTTCTTGCCCTGGGCTCGACACATCTCCCTACTCGCTGGTCTTGATTCGAAATCCTGTCCCTGGGCAGTTATTGTCTGGTGTGATGCTGATGTCAGGAAAACACAGAACAGTGAGTTCAGACTTTGGGATCTTACTGAACACAAGGCGCCTGCTCAGGATTTCAGGGCAAAATATGAGAGATGAAACAAAAGGTGGCCTGTCATCTGGGCAAGAATGAAGCAGGGAAGAGCTAAACCATGTGTCAAAAATAATTTTCATCATACAGCAGGCACCTGCCCGCACTGATAGGGAACAGCGATCACGGCAAACCCCATCATTTAACCCCTCAGATACTGCGTTCAATGCTGAGATGAGGCAGATGGGTGTGGCTCCCTCCGACTTCCGATCGGAGCCCACGCAGTGAAATAGCGGGGCTCTGATTGGTTACCTTGGCAGATTGGACGCTTCTGAAGCCTTCCAGGCCTGCCTTGGTAAGTTCACTGCTGCTCTGTGGCACAGCTCAGCAGGGAGAGTGTCAGAATTGTATTCACCCGAATAGATCTTTATTAAGGTGAATAGGATAAGGGATCAAAGATCCCAGGTTCTAACCCCCTAGGGCAGGCATGTCCAAACTCTGGCCCTCCAGATGTTGCAAAACTACAACTCCCATCATTCCTGGACAACCTACAGCTATCAACCTACAGAAGAGCATGATGGGAGTTGTAGTTCTGCAACACCTGGAGGGCCAGAGTTTGGACATGCCTGCCCTAGGGGGATAATAGTTATTAAATAGAAAGTAACAAAAAAAGTAAAAAAAAAAAACTCCACCAAAATATTAAAAGTTTAAATCACCCCCTTTCCCAATTTCACACATATATATATATATATATGTATATATATATATATATATATATATATATATATAAAAATCTACATGTTAGGTATTGTCGAATATGAAAATGTCTAAACTAGTAAAATATTTTTAAAAATTCCTGAGTGGTGAACAGTAAATAAATGACAAACACGATTCGTCAGTTTTTTTATCATCTTGTCCCCCCACCAAAAAATTGATCAATGATCAAAAAGTCGTATATATACCACAAAAATTGTACCAATAAAAAATTATGTTCATTCCGCAAAATACAAGCCCTCATACAGCTCTGTAGACCGAAATATTAAAAATATTATGTCATCAGAAAATTTTGATGCAAAGAAAATTTAGCTTTTTTCAAAGATTTTAATTTAATTAAGAAAAATAAGTTTTGAATCGCCGTAATCGTATTGAGCTGCAAATTAAGGACGTCATGTCATTTTTAGCGCACAGTGAACGGCGTGATGTCAAAACCCTAAAAACCTGGGTAGAATTGTGTTTTTTTTTTTTTCAATTTTACTCCACAAAGAATATTTGTTCCCATTTTCCACGACATGGTAAATTAAATTGGTGCATTAAAAATGCATCTTGTCCTGCAAAAAATAAGCCCTCATATGGCTTTGTGAACAGAAAAATAAAAACGCTATGGCTATTGGAATGTGGGGGGGGGGATTAAAAAATGCCATAATGAAAACAGGCCCGGTCTTTAAGGGGTTAAACTGTATCTTCAGTTATGGGCTCCAAGTTTTTATGCTTCGCCATACTCAGGGGATCTGAAGATCGTAATAATGCAAGTAAGTTATCAGCCATCTTCATCTCTCCCTACTACAGCCAGGAGACGCTGACAAAAGCCAGTAGGTGCTATCTGAGGCAGATCTTACGACTTGTAGATTAGTCAGTTGGCCGCCTTCAGGCCCTCCTGAGTACAACCAGGAGAAGATGACAGGAGCTGAAGCTGCTATCTGTGCTGACAAATGCTTCAGCAGCATTTTCCTATTTCGAAAAAAACTACTGTACGTTCTTCTTTCCCTCCTCAATTTCTTTACAGTCATCCACATTCTTGACAAATTCAGCCCAGCTATACCTACTTTACATACCCCCTGATACTACACAATAGGAAAAGGTTGACTCATGAGATAACTTCTATTGTACAGACTACTTACATTGGGAATCACAAAACCCTACTTACAATGCCTATGGGAGGTCCATGATTATTCTTAGTTTCCTAAAGACTAAAATGTGAGGCTGGGGATAAGAGGCATAAGAGAATGTAGTCAATATTTGCCACTTTAAGACATAGGAGTAGTGTCCATTGCTCCAAGTGCTCATATTTTATAGTCTGACTCTTTACATGTTTCCATGCCTGGAGCTAAATGTTTTTCAATGGTTAAAATGGCGTCAATAAACAGTTGAGGATGTTATTGATGTATACTTACAATATTACACCTAAGAAATATAATATTGTGTGTCCAATAGAATACACAGTGATGATACCTACAGATGTAGAAGAGCTAAGTTCTTCTCTATGCACAACTGATCATAGTATTACCGTCGGTTATTAATGGGTTAATTAAGTCTTCAGACCTAAAAAACAGAGCTAAAGCAGACAGTCAAAAGGTCAGTGTGCATGGGTAGAAAGTCCCAAAGTCTCTCAGTATTAGCTGGCTGTACAAAGAAAGAAAAAAAATGGTCTCCAGCTCACCTGGGTCAGGAACACAACTGTGCCCGGAGAGGTTTAGATCGGAACCGCTAGATAAAATATAACAAAATCCAGCACAGGTCAGATAAAATCCAAGAGCTTTATTTGATTGTTCAATACAAACGTGTGGATACAAAAAACTCCATTAGTTTTGTTGATGCGTTTCGGATGTATTCACATCCTTAGTCATAACTACAATGTGAATACATCCGAAACGCGTCAACAGAACTAATGGAGTTTTTTGTATCCTAACGTTTGTATTGAACAATCGAATAAAGCTCTTGGATTTTATCTGACCTGTGCTGGATTTTTCTATTTTGTATCAAGCGGTTTCGATCTAAACCTTTCCGGGCACAGTTGTGTTCCTGACCCAGGTGAGCTGGAGACCATTTTTTCTTTCTTTGTACATCCAGCTAATACTGAGAGACTTTGGGACTTTCTACCCATGCACACTGACCTTTTGACTGTCTGTTTTAGCTCTGTTTTTTTAGGTCTGAAGACTTGATTATGTCTGGGAAAAACTTCTCTGTTTAGTCATTCTCATAGGCTTGTATTGAAAGTTTATGACAGATTGAAATTGCCACAGTGTTTGTTTAGATTGTGCTTCTCTACTCAACTTCCATTAGGCTTTGTTCACATCACCATTCAGCCTTTCTTTTCTCGGATAGGACAGATCTGGCACATAACTGAGCCAAACAGAACCTAAGGACTCCATAGACTATAATGGGGTCCGTTAGGTTTCCTCTCAGAGGAAGATTTTTGAAGCGGAGACAAAATTCCTGCATGCACTACTTTTGTCTCCACTCCAAAACCTTCTTTTGAGTGGAAACCTAACTGACCCCATTATAGTCTATGGGGTCCTTAGGTTCCTTTCAGCACAGTTATGTGCCAAATCCGTCCTTTACGTTCTCCTGCTCCTAAGCAGAGCAGGAGAATGTAAAGGCTGAATGGTGATGTGAACAAAGCATTAGAAGGTTCTAGTTCATCTAAAACTGTATAAAAGAGAGCAGTCATAGTCCCTGTCTGCAGATACGGACTGTTATATAGTTGGAGAGACTCTGCCAGTCTGCAAATAGGAACCAGTGTTCAGTAAAAAAGATGCCAAACTGCATGAGGAACCAGAAGAAGACACTAAGATGGGGATACCGAGTCACAGACCCTGGTTCACCAGTTTTTTGACCAGAGAGCCAAGAAGACGACTGAGCCACAGACCCTTGACCACCAGATCTTTGTCCGGGGTACCAGCCTTCTGAGAAAGACAGGGTAAGCTAGCTCAGGCCTTTCCTCAGCACAGAACCTTCTGCTACCAGAGGGGAGACAGGAGAAGCCAGCTCCGGGCATTGTCTGTATTGTTTTGCACTCGAGTTCCTCCAGTAAAGCCAGCACACTGCTTAACTGCAGACCCTGACTCACTGGACTCATTTCTTATTGACATGCACCAAACAGCAGCAATGCATGGTGACACGTCAACGGTGTCCTGGGGACCCAGCGTAGCGTTGGGGCCACCAAAAACCTGGCACTACACATGGATTTCTGCAAGCCTCAATCAAGTAAATGGAAGCAATTTTCAGTTACAGAAAGGATTTACAATAAAATCTGCTGCACGTGAAGGCACAATAAAACTCTTGGTACACCTCCCTGCATAATGAGCTGTGCACAAAGAAAAACCGCTAGTACGTCTCTACATTATTAAATAGTGATGTGTCTCATTATAAGAAATTAAGAGTTTTGCCAAATCAGTGACTTTTATTCATAAAACTCATTATCTATAATATAAGACTGAGCACACTGATATCATTTTTCTTAAAGGCTATGTACACCTTCGGGGGCAATTTTTTTATGATTTCATTTTACTCATTTTGGGCTAAAAATCCTTTTTTCAATTAATCTTTATTAAAAATATTGAGCCATTCTGTCACAAAGGGTTAACTGTTTTTCTAGCTGTGTGAATCACACTGTACGCTTTACTGTCACTTTGTGCTGGTCCTCTAATAAACCTTATTTTCAATTACTAAGAGGTCATAAACACTTATCAGTAAGATAAGGACTGAGCTATAATGAGGTCAGAGATAAGAAGCCTGTCAGTTTATCTGTCTGACGTAACAGAGAGAAAATTCAGATCCTGCTACTACAGAATCTCAGCCCTGTATAGAATAAAGAGCTCCAAATTTTTTTCTAAAGAGAAATTAAAAATTATTTGGCTTGAAATGAAGACAATGCTAAAAAGAAATTGCCCCCAAATGTGTACATAGCCTTTAAGACTTGTCAAAGACTGAACATTTTCCCACAATGGCATATATAGCAACACACACATCCAGCAGCACAACATAGCCTGTGTGATCTAATTAGTCTGAAGCAATGCTCCCTTCTGTCTTTCATATTCACACATGGCAGATTCGCTGCAGGAAATTTCTGTGACAGTCCCATTCATCTGAAGATAACCTGCAGAAATCTATGTACATGCTGCATTCAATTGTATGGAACTGATTTTCTGTTGACATTTCTGCAGCTTATCTGTCCAATGTGAATATACCCATAGGGAGTTTTCCAGGCTCTTGATATTGATGACCTATCCTCAGAATAGGTCAGCAATATCCATTCAGTGGGGTCTCAACACCCCGCATCCCCTTGATCAGCTGTTTTCTGCAGCCTCCGATGCTGGAACTTTCAGTTTGAGCTCCTTTCAAAGTTTAGTAGTCGCGCTGGGTTACCGCAGCTCAGCTCTATTTCACTTCAATGTGAGATGAGCCGCAAAGCACGCCCACTACACTATGAATGGAGCTGTGCTTCCTGCCCCTTTCAAAGAGCTAGTCCCAGCACCGGAGGCTGCCGGAAACAACTGAAGAATGCGGGTGTGGAGTGTTGGACCCTCACTGATTGAATATAAATAACCTATCCTGAAGATAGGTCATCAATGTTAGGAGCCTGGAAAACCCCTTTAAGATTCCTTGAGTACTGTCATCAGCAATACTAAAATCTGACAAGGTTAAATGTATATCTAACAAGAGTGGGGAGCTGTTATGTATTAAACTATTCACCTTAGGGAACATTCACACGACCGTATTAATGTGTCCGCATCCGTTCCACAATTTTGCGGAACAGGTGTGGAGCCATTCATTTCAGCGGGGCCCTCAAAAGATGCGGACAGCACGCCGTGTGCTGTCTGCATCCGTAGTTTCGCAAAAAAGATAGAGCATGTCCAATCGCGGATAAGAATAGGCATTTTCTATATAGTGGTGGCCATGTGAGGTCCGCAAAACGCACATGGCCAGTATCCGTGTTTTGCGGATCTAAAATTTACGGACCGCAAAACACTTACAGTCGTGTGAATGTAGCCTTAAGAGGATGTGCCAACTTTTTTAGAACTCGGTGGTGTGCTGTCCCTCTCCATTTCCTCATAGAAATGTATTAAAAAATTATTATTATCATTACATTTATAAATAATTGACAACTGGGTGTTACCAGTAAGTAATCAGTGCTGCCCACTTCCAGCGGTGTAGGGACACACCCCTTGAACAAGGTAATTGGAAACACCCAGTTTTAACTTATTGGGACCAGCAAGTGAATGGCAGTAGGGACTGGACCGGCATCAGAATGACCGTGCCAGAGGATCGGGGAAGATGAGCAATGCTTCTTTTTTTCCCTTTTTTTAACCCCTTCTGACTCTTCAGTGGAAAACCCCTTTCAAGGGATCTGCACATAGTGGAGAATTTTATGCAGAAAATCTGCCTCAAAACCATATAAAAAACAGTGCATAAATCTGCACTTTTCTTGTGTTTTTTGTGCGTATTTTATGCAGATTCGTTTTTTCTGTTAGCAGTCCCATTGAAGTCTATGGGGAAAACCACTCTACAGAAGGTGCGGCATCGCACAAGGAATTGACATGCTGCAGGTTTCTATATCCGAACATGGATAAGAAAATGCAAAGTGTACATTACATGAGATTTGTCTATTTACATTCTCTTTGCTGGCATTGTATCGCACTGCGTTTTTCCAGCACGAAAATCCGTGCAGAATCTGCAACGTGTGCATGTAGCCTAATACTCCCAGCACTGAGAGTGACTACTCTGAGTATAAAGCATCGCCCTAGTCCACCCATTCCTTACAAGGAAGAGTCATTCTCGTAAACTCAAACATCAAAAGGAACAGCACGTCTAAAGCAAATTACAGAAGTGTGAACGCAGCCCAATCTATTTTCTGCTCGCATTAATTTGCTGGCGAACCCGGTAAATCCGAAGGTCGACGCTCTGTAATGATTTCCAGTAAGTTTTTTGTAATTCGAGCGTCCGCTCCGAGCACTGCAGAGTAAGGGCACTTCACACCCAGCCGATCTGTTACGGAAATTTCTGCAACTGTCCCATTCATCAGACGTGAGCCTGCAGAAAACTACGCGCTCGCTGCCAGAGGAATGGAACTGCTTTTCAGTCGCAAACATTTCTGCATCAAATCTGCCTCGTGTGAATATCCCCCTAAAGCCTGTACGGTTCTATACACCATGGGCAGCACTGGATATACTCCTCATTGCCATACTGCCTCCGCCACATACCGATACATCGCTGCTCTCACATTACAACCTATGACATGGGTATTCTCCTGTATATGTCACGTTAACCCTTTCCTGCCAGAGTCTTTGAATCGCCGGGTGCCCCATCTGTCCCCGGTCCTTCTCTGCCCCCAGACATGATGGTATTTGACGAGACACAATCCAACAATTTCAGACACCATTCTATCGTCCCCGGGTCATATATTTGACACATGGAACAAACCAGCCGTGGATAGTTGATGAAGCGTGAAAATTCTCATCGTTATTGTTCATTGTTTTAATTATGGGGTATCCAGTGATTTGGGAACGATCGTCCGAAAAAAATCTCGCATTGTCAATCATTTTAATTGCAAAATGATTGTATTATCCTAAAAAGACAACCAGAACCTAACCAGAAAAAAAGACAAGCACAGAAAATGAGAAAAACTTAAAAAATGGGCAAATCTGAAAATCTGTACAGCCATAGGTACATGTTCACACAGCGTGGAGAAGAATGACTCGTCTTGGATCAATGTCATTGTGTCAAAAATCAATATAGGTAACCACTCACCTTGTGGCCAGCCTCAGGCTTCCTCTGCTGGGCAGCATTCCTGCATGGCACATGCTCCTCTGTGAGCCTCACATTGACACCCGCATTATGTGAAGGCAACTTTACTCATCTCTTCATGTAGCAGAGGGAGAGGGAGAGCGCGAGCGCGGCTGGACTGCTACCGTAATGGACGGAGTAGAGGAGCACTCCCGGCTTCCCCTATGTGCTCAGCGACTGCACCAGGCGCGATCCCTTTAAATGAAGGCAAGAACATTTAAAATAGGCACGGGAGTCGTGTAGAGTTTATGTGCACGTAGTGCTCAGGCTATTCCTGTTGGGAACTTCAGAGCTTGTGACACTACAAATCCCAGCATTTCCTGCCAACTGGGACTTACAGTTATATACAGTGACTGAACAGACTGTGGAGCTGCTGGGTGATGATGGGAGTTCTGGTTGCCAAGATGCCAGGAAGAGCTTGCCTTCATCATCTACAGTTAACCCATTAGTCACTGGGGTTAATCATTTTCAAGGTGTTAGCTTGTTTTTATCGTCTCTCTATTATTTATTTTTCTCACTTATATAGCTCTGACATATTCTGCAGCACTTTACAGACATTATCATTATTTGCTGTCCCCAGTGGAGCTCACAATCTAAGTTCCCTGTCAGTGTGTCTTTGGAGTGTGGGAGGAAACCGGAGAACCCAAAGGAAACCACACGAACACGGGGAGAACATACAAACTCCATGCAGATGTTGTCCTTGGTCGGATATGGACCCAGGACCCCAGAGCTGCAAGGAACCAGTGCTAACTGCTGTGCTCACCGCTGTGCTCTATCTATTGTCTATCCATTCTTCAGTCCGTTCATTATCTATCTAGCGATCCTTTCATCCATCTATTTATTCATCCATTATCTATCTATCTATCCATCCATATATTTATCCATCCATCCATAATCTTTCTATGTATCTATCCATTTATCCATCCATTATCTAACTATCTGTCCATCCATCCATTATCTATCTGTCTATCCATTCAACAATTATCTATTTATCTATCTATCTATCTATCCATCCATCCATTATCTATCTATCCATTTATCCATTATCTATCTATCTATCTATCTATCAATCTATCTATCCATTTATCCATTATCTATCTATCTATCTATCTATCTATCAATCAATCTATCCATCCATCCATCCATCCATTTATCCATTATCTATCTATCTATCAATCTATCTATCCATTTATCCATCCATCCATTTATCCATTATCTATCTATCTATCTATCTATCTATCTATCCATTTATCCATCCATTTATCCATTATTTATCTATCTATCTATCTATCTATCTATCCATTTATCCATCCATCCATTTATCCATTATCTATCTATCTATCTATAGATCCATTTATCCATCCGTCCATCCATCCATCCATCCATCCATTATCTATCTATCTATCTATCTATCTATCTATCCATTTATCCATTATATATCTATCTATCTATCTATCTATCTATCTATCTATCTATCCATTATATATCTATCTATCTATCCACACACACACATATTTAAAGTTGACCATAGCATAGCATACTGCCTAGCACTCAGAAGGGCTGCCTGGTTGAAGAAGGGGATATGTCCGTGTTCATCTCTGAACCTGGACAACCCCTTTAATATTATAAACCTAACCCCCTTTTCAGTCTTTTTATTGGCACAGTCCTGTGAAATAAGAACTGTGAGATGCAGACAAGTGTCCGATCCATAGCCATAGTGAACAATCATCATCACAGATTAGATGTAAAAAGACCCAAAAAAACATAAAAATCAGGTTTCTACAGCTTATTATACACAGTGGAGAATATTTACTAAGAAAAATGTGCCAGAAATCTGGCTTATTTTCCAATCAGAAAACTGATGGACGTGTATGACCGCATTTAGGGCTCATGCACACGACCGTCGTTCCATTCACTTCAATGGGGCCGCAAAAGGTGCGGACAGCACTCCGTGTGCTGTCCGCATCTGTTGCTCCGTTCCGTAGCCCCGCAAAAAAAATATAACGTCCTATTCTTGCCCGTTTTGCGGACAAGAATGGGCATCTCTATAATGGGCCCCCCGTTCCGTTCCGCAAATTGCGGAAGGCACATGGGCGGCATCCGTGTTTTGCAGATCTGCAATTTGCGGACCGCAAAACACAGCACGGTCGTGTGACCTTATCTCTGTGTGGCAAAAAGTGTCTAATAGGTGTATTACACTTGCCGATTTTTTGGGGCAGATGATCACTAACGAATGTTCGTAGTAAAGCTAGCGATCATCTGGTAGTCTAAGGCCTATTGTACACGACCGTATGGCTTTTTCAGTGTTTTGCGGTCTGCAAAAAAAGGATCCGCTAAAAGTACGGATGATGTCCGTGTGCATTCCGTTTTTTGCAGAACGGAACAGCTGGCCCTGATAGAACAGTACTATCCTTGTCCGTTATGCGGAACAGAACGGAAATACGGAAATGGAAGGCATACAGAGTACCTTCCGTTTTTTTTGGCAGACCCATTGAAATGAATCGTTCTGTATACGGACCGTATACGGAAAGCAAAAAACGATCCGTAAGCTGATAAATTAACTGTTCGTGTACAAGAGGCCCAATACTACTGGCGCTACCAAATACAACCGCTATATATATATATTGTACAGCGCTGAGCATGGAGAAGGCTGCGATGCTTACAGGAGTCTGGTGTCTTCTCAAATAGCTGATCGGCAGGGGTCCCAGGTGTCTGACCCCGCCGATAACATACTGATGACCTATCCAGAGGACAGGTCATCAATTTAAATATCTTGACTGTCTGGTTTATGTTTCCACGGTCTACATAGACAGGATGGGTAAATCCATCCCGGGCGGAACTTTTTACTATATGAACCATTTATTTCCTTTTTAAATATAAAGTATGAACATTAGATTTGACTGTAAAACTAAACTTAGTCCTCCAGCTCCTATGCAGTTGGATGTCATCTATTGTCCTCTGTTATCAGCTATCTCAGTCGGTGGAGAGGTTGACTGCAGTGTTTTTCAGTGACGTCCAGAAAGTGGTTTCCCCCCTATGGTCACTTGTCAGTCCGGAGAGCCTCCATACATACACAGCACATGCCCATACTAGCCTGCTACCCGCCTGCATTCTTCTAAGATGCTCACCTTAGGTCGAGGACTCCTTTCACGTACAGATATACTTTAATGTAATTATAAATTTGCCCTCGATACATCTTTTTACATACGGTATTTAAGACGTGCAATCCTGCTGGAAATCTATTGGCACGGTTCAGTGCCCAGTTTTATTAGGATTTGGCTTTGTCCCAGTACCGGCTCATGCAGCAGTGCATATCTATCATCCGACTTTTACATCCCTCTAATAATATGGAATACACACGGCTCTGAAGGGAGACGCTTACTACACACCACTGGCTGCATTTATGATTGATGTCACCAGAATCCCAGATATACATATACATCTGCTGGGTTATATTTCGCTTTTTGCAGCGCCGGCTTGTATTTTTAGGTTATATGACTGCAGTACTTATGAAATTGGTGCAGTATATTACGGCACTAAACACAATGCAACGTGAAGGGGGTCGTTTTCCTAGTTGTTGCCTTTATATGTAGAGATATACGAGGTCCAATTTATGTACATCAAGGCTAGGGCTACACGACGACATGTGTCGCGCAACAATAAGAATAGTTTTACATTGACCCTTTTTCACGTAATTTAATTATAATCATCCGTTAGGGCATAATTCGCCTTCCTACCCAGCACCAACTGATTATTAAAACGCAACTTTTATTAGTTTTATTTATTATATCAATTGAGGATTAGTTAAAACTATCGGTTAGTACATCTCTGCTATTTACTTTTCCCAAATTCCTTATCCCTTACACTCCTGCTGTTGACCTAAGGCCCCTTTCACACGGGCGAGTTTTCTGCGCAAGTGCAATGCGTGATGTGGACGCATTGCACCCGCACTGAATCCGGACCCATTCATTGCTATGGGGCTGTGCACATGAGCGGTGATTTTCATGCATCACTTCTGCGTTGCGTGAAAATCGCAGCATGCTCTATATTGTGCGTTTTTTCACGCAACGCAGGCCCCATAGAAGTGAATGGGGCTGCGGGAAAATCGCAAGCATCCGCAAGCAAGTGCGGATGCGGTGCGATTTTCCCGCATGGTTGCTAAGCGACGGGACCCGATCTTTATTATTTTCCCTTATAACATGGTTATAAGGGAAAATAATAGCATTCTTAATAAAGAATGCTTTGTATAATGTTGATTAAGGGGTTAAAAATAAAAAACTTAACTTACCTTAGCCCCTTGATCGCATAGTTGGCGATCTCTCTTCTCTCTTCAAGCATTAGCTACCAACTAAAGGACCTGTGATGACGTCACATCACATGGTCCCATCACATGGTCCATCACGGACCATGTGATTGGACCATGTGATGTGACGTCATCACAGGTCCTTTAGACTGCAGCTAATGCTTGAAGAGAGAAGAGAGATCGCCAACTACATGATCAAGGGGCTAAGGTAAGTTAAGTTTTTTTATTTTTAACCCCTTAATCAACATTATACAAAGCATTCTGTATTAAGAATGCTATTATTTCCCCTTATAACCATGTTATAAGGGAAAATAATAAAATCTCCAGAATACTCTACCCAAAACCGGACTTCAGTGATGAAGTCCGGCTTCGGGTCTGGGTACCAAACATGGCGATTTTTCCAAAGCGCGTGCAAAACGCATTACAAATGTTTGCACACGCGCGGAAAAATCGCGCATATTCCCGCAACGCACCCGCATTCAATCCGGGCGTCAAACATGGCGCCTGTGTGAAAGAGGCCTAACAGGCTCGGAGTTACTCCTCTTTGTGGCTGTCTGCCGCCACTTCCTAGAGGAGATTATTGTTTGCTGTGGGAATTTCTATTGTGTAGTTAGGGCTGTTGCAGGGATGGTGCCTATTTGTAAAATCTAACAGGCGCTGCCACCCGACATGTTTCGTTGCAAAACGGCGTCCTCAGGGGCAATAAGTCGCGCAACATAGGGCACAACTACACATTGATGTCGCACAACAATTTTTATAATGATAGTCTATGGTGTTGCACTGCAGCATGTCGCAGTGCGACACCATAGACTATCATTATAAAAATTGTCGCTCGACATTGGTACAACAAAATGTCGCATGACAAATGTCGTTGTGTAGCCCTAGTCTTATAGAGAGAGAGTTGTAATGTAACAATCTACTATCTCTATTATCTATCTATCTATCTATCTATCTATCTATCTATCTATCTATCTATCTTTCTCTACCTGTCCGTCTTTCTTTCTTTCTTTCTTTCTCTCTTTCTTTCTTTCTAATCTATCTATCCATCCTTACATTTCTTGAGTTGGGGCTGAGATATAGTATAGTATGTTTGCATAGAAATGGTCCTTTGGTATTTTCTCACACCCAAAAGAACTAAACCCTTGCAAAAAAGGAGTTACACCATATAAGATAAAATATCTCTCAATTTTATTATTATAAAGTAACACATAACATATGGGAAAAGCGTAACACCGAGGTGCCTGTCACGGAGTCCACGCACAACCCGAACCTATAGACATATGGTATATAAATATCCTACATGCTCACAGTGGGTCTATAAAAATCTAAACATACAGGGATGTAGTCCCCCTAAAGATAAGCTCACATATATATCCAACCAAGTGGTCAGAGAACCCCAACCAGTAAAGGTGGGATATAATAACAAAACCTGACCCAAACAGTGAATAGTGCAATATAGATTCTATAATGTATTACCCATTGTCCAATCCGGGAAGAGCGTGGACACCAGAAACCTCGACGCGCGTTTCACCCCTCACAGGCTTCGTCAGGACGATCCTCCTGACGAAGCCTGTGAGGGGTGAAACGCGCATCGAGGTTTCTGGTGTCCACGCTCTTCCCGGATTGGACAAGATCACCGGAGATATGTGAAGGGGTCTAAAATATCCTAATAGACACCTGTTCTATATGTGTAGGCACAATATGCTGGCATGTAGAAAAATACCAGAATATTGGACTTAAAACTGACAGCCGACACCACTGCCGATCAGTGTTTGATAGGGCCGCAGTGCTTGGGTGAGCACTGCGGCCTCTTCACTGTACACCCAGCACAGCACTGTACTACGTATAGCAGCTGTACTTGGTATTGTAGCTCAATTCCCTGCATTTGAATGGGGCAGAGCTGAACAAAGGCCATATGGTCAATGGACATAAATAGGGACGAGAGAATCGACTTTGGATGAAACATCTGAAGTCGATTCGTATAAAACTTTGTTTCAATACTGTACCGAGCGAGCACGGTACAGTATTAGAATGTATTGGCTCTGATGAGCCGAAGATATTACTTTGCGATGGCGTGGTCAGTGGCGGATTATAATTTGGGCTTTTGGGTAGGCCGCCCCGGGCTAGGCATCGTTGGGGGGAGAGGCGATATTAGAGGAGGAGGAGATATTAATGAAAGGATAGTGGGGGCATGTTTCCATGGGGGCAAATGAATTAATGGATGGCAGTTGTGGGGGCAAATTAATGGATGGCAGTTGTGGGGCAAATTAATGGAAGGCAGTGTGGGGGCAAATTAATGGATGGCAGTGTGGGGGCAAATGAATGGATGGAAGTGTGGGGGCAAATTAATGGATGGCAGTGTGGGGGCAAATTAATTAATGGATGGCAATGACAGTGTGGGGGCAAATTAATGGATGGCAGTATAGGGGCAAATTAATAAATGGATGGTAGTGTGGGGGCAAATGAATGCGTGGCAGTGTGGGGGAAAATTAATGGATGACAGTGTGGGGGCAAATTAATGGATGGCAGTGTGGAGGCAAATTAATGGATGGAAGTGTGGGGGCAAATTAATTAATGTATGGCAATGGCAGTGTGAGGGCAAATTAATTAATGGATGGCAGTGTGGGGGCAAATTAATGGATGGCAGTGTGGGGGCAATTAATGGATGGCAGTGTGGGGGGAGATTTCTATATGGGGGCAGTGTGAGAGAAATTACTGAATGGGGGCAGTGTGAGGGAAATTACTATATGGGGCAGTGTGGGGGAAATTGCTATATGGGTGCAGTGTGAGAGAAATTATTATATGGGGGCAGTGTGAGGGAAATTACTATATGGGGGCAGTGTGAGAGAAATTATTATATGGGGGCAGTGTGAGGGAAATTACTATATGGGGGCAGTGTGAGAGAAATTATTATATGGGGGCAGTGTGAGGGAAATTACTATATGGGGGCAGTGTGAGGGAAATTACTATATGGGGGCAGTGTGAGGGAAATTACTATATGGGGGCAGTGTGAGGGAAACTACTATATGGGGGCAGTGTGAGGGAAATTACTATATGGGGGCAGTGTGAGGGAAATTACAGTATGGGTGCAATTTGAGGGAAATTAGTGTATGGGGGAAGTTCTGGGAAATTACTGTATGAGGGCAGTGTGGGGGAAATGACTATATGGAGCAGTGTGAGAGAAATTACTGCATGGGGCCAGTGTGGGGGAAATGACTGTGTGGGGGAGATTACTATATTGGTCAGTGTCAGAGAAATTACTATATGTGGACAGTGTGGGGGGAATTACTATATGGGGACAGTGTAGGAGAAATTACTGTATGGGGACAGTGTGGGAAAATTTACTATATGGTGCAGGGTGGGGGAGATTACTATATGGGGCAATGTGGGGAGAATTACTATATGGGGGCAGTGTGGGAGAATTTACTATATGGGGCAGTGTGGGGGAGATTACTGTATGGGGACAGTGTGGGGGAAATTACTATATGGGGACAGTGTAGGGGAACTTACTATATGGGGCAGTGTGGGGGAAATTACTGTATGGGGGAAGTGTGAGGGGAAAATACTATATGGGGGTAGTGTGGGGACATTGGGGGACATTATTTTTGAGACCAATATACAGGTATTATTACCTGGAGCAAAATATAGGGTGTTATTATTACTGGGGGCACTCTAGAGGACATTATAACTGTTGTAGACACTATAGGGATCTTTGGTGTCATTTATCAAACTGTAGTAGAACTGGCTTAGTTGCCCATAGCAACAGATTCCACCTTTCATTTTTGACAGCTCCTCTAGAAAATGAAAGGTGGAATCTGATTGGTTGCTATGGGCAACTAAGCCAGTTCTAATTTATACCAGTTTGATACATGGCCCCAATTATGAGAAATCTAATGTGTCTGTGTAACAAACTGTAGAGAGGAGATGCGGCAGGAGGAATTAGTCATGGCGGTCTGGGTCAAACGGAGGAGAAGAGGAAAGAGAAGATCTACATGACAGGAGATGTCCCTTGATGTAAGAGGTATGTGATGCTGTATTCTCCTATATGTAGTGCTGGCTCACTACTGTGACCTGCCCCTCATCTTCTCCTTCAAGTCTTTATCATAACCATATGTGTTTGAAATTTGGCAACTAAAATTTGAATTTGTCACCTGCAGTCCTATGTATCAGCCCAGATAATAGTGATAACTTTCTGTGTGCAGATAATGTTGTACATGTTCCCTGCAGTCCTATGTAACACCCCACATAACACAATGATTCACTGTGTTATGTGGAGTGTTACATAGGACTGCAGGGAACATCAATGACGTCTGTAGTCAGAGAGCTATGAGATGGTGGGGGTCCGACTCTTACACCCCCTCCAATCAGCTGTTAGGGGAGACCGCGATGTTTCAGTGAGCAGCGTGGCCTATTTGCTCCTTACCAAGCACAGCGCTGTCCATTTGATAGCACTGTGCTTGGTATGGCAGCTCAGAACCATTTTTTTTTTCGGTTCCATCCCATTTGGATTTTTTTCCAGCTTCCTATACCATGTGCAATATTACATGGAGCTATTAGAAATGACAACTTGTCCCGCAAAAAATAAGCCATCATATAGTTATCATATAATAAGGCCTCATGCACACGACCGTTGGTGTTTTGCGTCCGCCAAAAAAAAGGGATGATGGACCGATTTTTTTGGCGGATCCGTTTTCTTGGCAGAACCATTGTAATAATGCCTATCCTTGTCCACAAACGTGAAAAAATAGGACATGCTCTATTTTTTTGACAGAATGTAAACACGGACCACGCATGCGGAACAAAAACGGTTGACCATTTGCATTTTTTGATGGACCCATTGAAATGAATGGGGAAGCATCCTATCCATGACAAAAAAACGGAACGGACGCGGAAACAATCAACGGTCGTGTGCATGAGGCCTTATGCTTGTCATTATGGGAGACTTTAATCTTCCTGATATAAACTGGAAAACCAAAATAGCTAGTTCTGCCAGGAGTACAGACATTCTAAATTCCCTACTGGGATTATCTCTACAGCAAGTAGTTGAGGAGCCAACCCGGAAGGAGGCCATTTTAGATTTGGTATTCACAAATGGCAATTTGGTATCTGATATTACTGTAGGGGAAAGCTTAGGATCCAGTGATCACCAGTCAGTGAGGTTTACTATAAGTACAGTGACTGAGTCCCTCCACACAAAAACAAAAGTTTTAGATTTTCGGAAAACAGACTTTTCTAAAATGAGATCAGTGGTATACGAGTCCCTATCAGACTGGAACAATTTCAATGGAGTCCAAGAGAAATGGGAGTACTTAAAATTGGCACTACTGAAAGCAACAGCAAAGTGCATTAGGCTTGTCAGTAAAGGCAAAAAAAGGAAGAGACCACTGTGGTACTCAGCAGAAGTGGCCAAAATCATTAAAAACAAAAAGATGGCATTTAGTAAGTATAAAAACACCCAAAACGAGGATGACCGGGAAATCTATAAGATGAGGCAGAGAGAGGCCAAGCAAGTTATAAGAGCTTCTAAAGCTCAGGCAGAAGAGAAATTAGCTCAGTCAGTGAAAAAAGGTGATAAGACATTCTTCAGATACATAAATGTAAAAAGGAAATTAAAAAAAGGAATTACCAAATTAAAAACAGAAGAAGGAAGGTATATGGAAGAGGATAAAGAACTAGCTGACTGCCTCAATGAATACTTCTGTGTTCAGTTTTTACAAAGGAAAATGAAGGAGAAGGACCTCAGTTAGGGAGGAAGACTAATGAATCCTTTGATGCATGTGTCTTTACAGAGGACAAGGTTCTAAGTCAGCTGTCCAAAATTAATACAAATAAATCACAGGGGCCTGATGGGATACACCCAAAGCTATTAAAAGAGCTTAAAGGTGTACTAGCAAAACCATTAACAGATTTATTTTACCAATCACTGGTAACAGGAGTCGTCCCAGAAACTTGGAAATTAGCAAACGTTGTGCCAATTCACAAGAAAGGTAGTAGAGAGGAATCAGGCAACTATAGGCCAGTAAGCCTGACATTAATAGTGGGGAAATTAATGGAAACCATACTCAAGGAGAGGATTGTGGAACATCTAAAAACCCATGGGTTGATTGATAAAAAACAGCATGGGTTTACTTCAGGGAGATCATGTCAAACTAATCTTATTGACTTTTTTGATTGGGTGACTAAAATAATAGATGGCGGAGGTGCAGTAGACATCGCTTATCTGGACTTTAGTAAGGCTTTTGATACTGTCCCACATAGAAGGCTTATCAATAAACTGTAGTCTTTGAGCTTGGGTTCACATATTGTTGAATGGATTAGGCAGTGGCTGATGGGCAGAAAACAGAGGGTTGTAGTCAATGGAGTATATTCAGACCATGGTATTGTTACCAGTGGGGTACCTCAGGGATCTGTTCTGGGACCCATATTGTTTAATATCTTTATCAGCGAAATTGCAGAAGGCCTCAATGGTAAGGTGTGTCTTTTTGCTGATGACACAAAGATTTGTAACAGGGTTGATGTTCCTGGAGGGATACACCAAATGGAAAAGGATTTAGGAAAACTAGAGGAATGGTCAAAAATCTGGCAACTAAAATTTAATGTCGATAAGTGCAAGATAATGCACCTGGGGCATAAAAACCCAAAAGCAGAATATAAAATCAGTGATACAGTACTAACCTCAGTATCTGAGGAAAGGATTTATGGGTCATTATATCAGACGACCTAAAGGTGGGCAGACAATGTCATAGAGCAGCAGGTAATGCCAGCAGAATGCTTGGGTGTATAGGGAGAGGCATTAACAGTAGGAAGAGGGAGGTGCTCGTGCCGCTCTACAGAGCACTAGTGAGACCTCATCTGGAGTATTGTGTGCAGTACTGGAGACCATATCTGCAGAAGGATATTGAAACTTTG
The DNA here is from genome assembly GCA_033119425.1 of Bufotes viridis. Taxonomy (NCBI): domain Eukaryota; kingdom Metazoa; phylum Chordata; class Amphibia; order Anura; family Bufonidae; genus Bufotes; species Bufotes viridis. Next base: position 77,352,107 of record CM065590.1, on the reverse strand, counting down.
GAGAGAGTTCAGAGAAGAGCTACTAAACTAGTACATGGATTGCAGGACAAAACTTACCAGGAAAGGTTAAAGGACCTTAACATGTATAGCTTGGAGGTAAGAAGAGACAGAGGGGATATGATAGAAACTTTTAAATACATAAAGGGAGTCATCACGGTAAAAGAGGAGAGAATATTTAAAAGAAGAAAAACTGCTACAAGAGGACATAGTTTTAAATTAGAGGGGCAAAGGTTTAAAAGTAATATCAGGAAGTATTACTTTACTGAGAGAGTAGTGGACGCATGGAATTGCCTTCCTGCAGAAGTGGTAACTGCAAATACAGTGAAGGAGTTTAAGCATGCATGGGATAGGCATAAGGCCATCCTTCATATAAGATAGGGCCAGGGGCTATTCATAGTATTCAGCATATTGGGCAGACTAGATGGGCCAAATGGTTCTTATCTGCCGACACATTCTATGTTTCTATGCTTACGGAAAGGTAAAAAAATTATGGCCCCGGAAAGGCAGGGAGTGAAAAACGAAAATGAAAAAATGAAAAATACTCCAGGGGTGAAGGCATTAAAGTCCCCAATATCATACTAAAACTACATAGATGTTACCAAAAGTTTTGTAAAAAAAATACATAAAATAAAACTATCAAAAAACCACCAAACAGTATTTTTAGTTTTAGTTTTTTTTTTAAAGATAAAATATATTTTTATGTGCTATCCTCATAAGCATGAAAACCTATACTTTAAATAGGATTGCGTTATCCAGATGTTTAGGCAAAAAGGACAATAACACAGACATACAGTCTGGAATGCTAGAACTGAAAAACAATAATATAAGTCTCAGTTCTTGAGCACAAAAATGGCTGCGTTTGAACATGTAGGTGCTAGAAACATGTGGTAAGTACGCTGGTAAATCTGTGCTTTATTATCTCCGTTGTTATTTTTTAGATTCACCTTGTAGCTGTTTTCATCTCCATAGTTCTTCTCTGTAATGTGTAAATAGGCGACTGTCAGGGTGGACACGGGTCTGTCAGCATGTCAGAAAATAGACCTTTCATGCCCTGAGTATCAAATGTCCTTCTTTGACTTCTCAGATATGTCCATGAATGGAATCCGCCATGTAAACAGCCATACCTCTGTTTTACTGTCTGACCTCCTGTCTCTCTCTTTTGTTACACTTTCTTAGGGTTTATTTAGGTCAAAACATGCCATAGGCACAATCACAGTCCTCTGGCTTGTTGCAATAAAGCCCAATATTTAGAAAATATGAATATGATTAGATATGTTTTATAAAGCTGTAATAAAACAGCGTGTAAATTCCATGAAGCATTTCGTTACAACTGTACTTCTCAATACTTCCTGCAGGGGTCACACCGACTTCTTGATGTATGCAGTGGACTAACTAGGAACTGTATTATACCGGGAGAGAATTTACAGGACAGCAGTTTCTAAACATTTTTATCTCCTATAAAAGTTAGGGTATGACCACACAGCACAGTTGTGATCCGTTCGGGTTGAAGCCACAGCGGTTGTGAACTGCATGGCCAATTAGGCCGCATCCACCTTTATTTAACGAATGAAGACCACACTGTATAGCCACAGTATTATCGCTCAACTCTACATCAGACCCTATAAAACCATTGGGACCATGACCTATAGGAATCTCTTCGAACAGACACTATTCACATTGAAAATAGTGGAGAGGTGGTCATAGACGTCTTACTAAAAGCTCTAAGTAGTACAAGTATATTGTATGGAGACCATTCCTAAATTAAGTCAGCTTGCTGTGGCAGGTGAGCTATCATACATGTATAATGTAGATTTACATATTACCAATATACTGTAGAATAAAATCTTACTAGAGCAGGGGCAGGCCCTTAAATGGGTTATTGCCTTGTGCAACACCTATGGATGCCATAAACTTTTGTTGCCCAAATAACCCTGTCCAAGCAATACACTAGGTTATGCCGCTCTTACCTGTCTATTTCTAGGTATGGTCATTAAGGAGAAATTTATCAAAATTGATACAAAACAAAGCTGGCTTAGTTTCTTATAGCAACAACCAATCCACTATTCATTTTTTCAGAGCTTCTTTGGAAAATTAAAGTATCAACTCAATAGTTTGCTGTGGGCAACGAAGCCCATTTTCCTTTGCAGCAATTTCGATAAATTTAGGGGGAAATTTATCGAAATTGCTGCAAAGGAAAACGGGCTTAGTTGCTCATAGCAACCTATTGAGTTGGTACTTTAAGTGTGGGATTGGAGCTGCATGTTCCGAGTGCCTAGGACATCAGTAGTTATGAGAGGGAGGTGCCATATAATCGATTTCGCGATATTTCACGAATATTCGAATTAATATTCGTCATATATTTGTCCAAATCGAATATTCGTCATTCTTCTATTTTTCGCGATTAATATGCGATATAATTATTCGCGTATTGCGAATTGAACTTTGAACGGGGTATAAAGTCAACTTTCCTATTGGTTGGCTATCTAGAATTAACGAATAGAACGAATATAGCGCTATATTCTCTATATTGGTTAATTCTAGCAAGCCAACTAATAGGGAACTTGACTGTACCCAGCTGTAAGTTGGATGTGCAATGCGAAAATATTACTTTACCTATTTTTTTCAATAAATAGAATACTGGCTCATTAATTATTCTATTTATTGCCAAAAATAGGCAAAATAATATTTTCGCATTGCACATCCAACTTAGAGCCGGGTACAGTCAACTTTCCTATTGGGTTGGCTTGCTAGAATTAACGAATATAGAGAATATAGCGCTATATTCGTATTCTTCATATCCGTTAATTCTTCCCAGCCAAACAATAGTAAAGTAAGTTGCATATACCCCGCTCTAAGTTAGATGCGCAATGCGACTAATATTACTTACGGTAATATTCTCAACTTGCGCATGCAACTTAGAGATGTGTATAGGCAAGTTTACTTGGCTTGCTAGAATTAGCGATGATAATGAATACGAATATAGCGCTATGTTCTTTATCTTAGTTAATTCTAGCAAGCCAACCAATAGGAAAGTTATACTACATATTCGCGTGCTGCGAATGACACTTTAAACGGGCTATAACTTTCCTATTGTTTGGCTTGCTAGAATTAATGAAGATAGGGAACATAGCGCTATATTCTCTATCTTCGTCAACGGTATCTAATTCTTGGGGTCAGATTGAAAAAAAAAAAAAAAAAGAATATTCGTTTTTATGAATATATATCACTATATTATAAATATTGGCGAATTAGCGAAGTGCCGATATTTGTAAAAAAAAATCGCATTTCGAATATTCGCTCTCAACACTAAACATCAGGACCAATCATGACCATACAAGTCTGACACTCCTAAGGTTAGCCCTGCTCCAAAGTCATCAAGCATACATTTTATTTTTACGCTTGGTTTATATTATGTTTGGGTCATGTATCATGACATATACTGTACTTTTTTACTCCAAATTTTGGTACTGGAAATAATAATAGGTTTCTATGATGAAAATATATGCCAAATTGGCTGAAGGTACTGAATAGCTGGCTACACTGTTCTGTACCTCAACAAGAATTATGGTGTGTACTCATAGAAATGCACAATTCCACTCACATTACTTTTTTTGCAATATATGTTTTAAAAAAAAGCTTTTTATTTTACCACAAATGTACAGTATATCCTCAAGGTGAAGTGAACAGAGGCATACTGCATACAGCTATATAGTGTTGCATGTCATGCTATGTTTAGCAGTTGCTTGTCATACAATTCTGCAGTTTCAGTCCACTGGTGAATTGTTTGGACCTGCTCCTAGTTGTGCAGCTCAGCATAGAAACATAAAAATTCGCAATCTAAAATGTCTAGGGATGGCAGGGCTTTTATTACTATGGGCCGCATTTTTCAGTTTGCAATAGAGAATTTTAAAAGCATATTTTAGACCAGAGAAGAAAATTTCTTGAAATATGTTTCGGGTCTGATTTATCACATCTTACAAAAAAATTAATTTGCGTCCGAATCAATTCTACACTAACCAAATATGCTCCAAGGTTTCCTAGGACTCATATGTTTTATATCTCGTCCTTGTCTCTTATTTTAATTTTAATTTTACAAATTCTTGCTCCCCCCAAGCTCTTTAACACAATGACAGCATTAGCAAACAATGTCAGACTGATACTGACATAAATAGCTATGGTTACACACATGGTTGACAATGTAAACAAACGGCGTATTTAACGGCGTCATTATGCTATTTAATATTAGAAATATTCCTAAAATTGTCCCTTATTGGTAGAAGATGGTGTTTAACACACACAGTTTTATGGAACAAAACAGTGGCTTGTTGGGACCTAGTGCCCAAAATAATGCCTTAACAGGGGCAGATCACTGCTCCATTTATACACACACATGTTATTTTCATAAAAAACATTGCCTTGTTCTGCACAAGCAAAATTATTTGTTGACAGGAGCAGAATGCCTATCTGTATTTATACACACACACACAAGTTAACTGTCAAAAGAAACAGTGGCTTGTTCTGAAGTTGAATGAGTCTGGAAAAATTCCCCGTTTTATTTTGGAGCAGTACAGTGTAAATGTAGAAAAGGTAAAGTGTTTAGGGTTAATAGTGACAGTAACAGTAGTGGCAGTGGTAGCAGCACAGCATGGAACAGATAAGGCAGAAAGTTGATGTGTGTATGGCTGTGTTGGGGTAGTAGTCATAGTAGTGGCAGTGGCTGTGTAGTGGTAATGGAAGAGGCAGTAGGGGAATGAGTAGCAGCAACTTTGTGGACAACTTTGTCCATTTGGGTTTAAGACTCCAGGTAGGACTGAACTAGGGTGTTTAGGCAGTACGTCTCTGTTTGCTTATTTGCGTCAGTCCGGCAGCACATTAACTTGTCTGATACTGAAATGGCTGCTGCTGCTGTTGGTGCTTCTGCTGCTTGTGGTAGCTGGGATGGTAGGAAGTGGGTGAATTAGGTCTCCTTTTCGGCAAAAGGAAAACAATCTCCCATTTTGCCTTGAAAGTGAGGATCTAACAACATGTCTATCCAGTAATCATCAGATTGCTTTATGGTAAGGATACACCTGTCATTATGTAAGCAAGGATACAGTTTGCAATTCTCATCAGCATGCCCGAGGACAAAGCTCGTTCGGGCTCTGTTCCCACTGAGCGGATTGCTCATGGCCAGTATCATCGTTATCATCATCATCAGCCTCATACTCCTGCACAAGCGACTTCTCCTACTCCTGCTCCTCCTCCAGTGGTAGCTCCTCATCCTCCACTTCCTCCTCCATGGAACTTTTGAGTCCCCCACAGCTACAGGGCTGCCAGCAAGATGTGTAAGCTGTTCTTCTTTCACTGTCCCTGGTTGAATAAGCATGAGTGGCTGCTCGAAGATAAATATCAGTGCAGTGACATAGTTGATGCAACAGTTGTTCCTACTGATAAAAGAGCTGACCTCTTAGAAGGGTTTGAAGGGCCTGAGTATACCACAGGTATCTCTGATGCCACTTCATGAACCCAAAACAGCACATGGTCCCAGCTGAGGTGGTCTGGTATATTACAAACTCATTAACCACTTTATGCTGCTTGTACATATGCACTAGGAAATGCAAGGTGGAATTCCAGTGAGTTGGAATGTCAGGCATCAAGTGGTACAGTGGCAGATCGTTCTATCCCTGCAAGTCCAGGAAGATGAAATGTATGGATAGTCTTCTGGACATTGCCAGCACCCTCTGCAAGCCAGTGTACTTTTTGAAAAAATTGTACAACTAAATTTATCACTTGCACCATACTGGGATCATTTGTTATGTCCCCCAAATACAGCACAGCCACAATGTTCCTTCCATTGTCGCTGACCACCTTACCTAGTTTGAGTTCAGGGGGAGACAGCCAGCAGGATGTTTGCTGCTTGATGTACTTCAGCAACTGATTGCCTCTGTGGCTACTCCCGTCTAGGCTGCTCATCTCTAAAACAATATAGCGACACTTCACTTTACAGGTATGATAGAAGAGAGGGGAACGGGAGCGACTCTATGCCTTGCTTCTGTTGGTGACGGGAGGATGTCCATGGAAGAGGAAGAGGCAGATAAGTGCCTGGTGTGGGAACCAGACCAACATAAACATGGAGGTGTCAATAGGACCTGGCCTTGTTACTGTGGTGCTGTTTCGCCTCTGCCATGAAAAAATATTGTCCCTTTGGGCCAACAAAGACATTTACTGTCCCTGCCCATAACAGCTGCTTCAGGTGCCCACTGTGGGGTGCAACTTGCTGCACAATGAGCATTGCAAGGAGTGGCCCACGTTCGTCACCAGGTGAGAGTATAAGGCAGGGTGGCTTTTTTTTAGGAAATAATGCTGGCTAGGTATCTTTCAGTGACGCTGAGTGCATGCCATCAGTTCCCTAAAGGCAGCAGAATCCACTAAGTGGTACAGCAGCAACTGCACTGAAAGAGACTTGGCCAGGTGGGAGTTAAGCTTTTGTACCTGCCCACACATTTTGTTATTGATAGCTGATGATGGAGCAGAGTAGGAGGAACAGTCTGAGCAGGAGAAACAGTAACTTATGATGACGAGACTGTACTACTTGTGGATGTGGCCTGGCTGCCACAGAGCAAACTGGGAGAAAAAGGATACGCTTGCTGCACCTCCTGATGCCGCTTCATGTAGTTCAATAGAGCCGTGGTGTCTATGTTTGTGTTTGAACACCTACAGCTTATTTTAATCCTGCAGATCTACCACATGGCAATGCTTTTGTCATCTAGCAGGGTGGAGCAGAATTGTCAGACAAGAGATACTCATTTAGAGCTAGTGGCTGCCAAGCATGGCTTACTGTAGATCTGACACATTTGCCACATGAGCCTGTGCCCACAGCATCAGCGGCATCACCAGTTCCCAAGCTGACCATAATTGAAGCAGATCTGGCCCTGACAGTGTTAAGAGGATTTTTGCAGTCTTTTCACTTTTATTATAGTTACAAATTATCTTGGGGTAGTTTTGAAACATTCAATAACATTGTTTTAAACGAGCTGTCCCACAAAAAAAACTTAGCATAGCAATTGAGATATCCAACAAAATGTATCTGTAAAGCGCCACCTGCTGTTTTTGTTCTTATTTCTATGTCCTGCTCACTGAGATGGCCGCACATGCTTATGGTACTTTCACAATTGCGTTGGTGCGGATCCGTCTGTTTATTTGCACAGACGGATCCGCACCTATAATGCAAACTTTTGTATCCATTCATAATGGATCCGTTTGCATTAGTTTTGGATCCGTTTTGAATTACATTGAAAGTCAATGGGGAACGGATCCGTTTTCAAATGCACCATATTGTGTCATTAAAAACGGATCCGTCCCCATTGACTTACATTGCAATTAAAAACGGATCCATTAGGCTCCGCCTCTTCAGATGGACACCAAAATGCTGCATGCTGCGTTTTGGTGTCCATCTCCAAAACGTAATAGAGGCGGAATGGAGCCTAACTGATGCATTCTGAACGGATCCTTATCCATTCAGAATGCATTGGGGCTTAACTGATCCGTTTTGGACCGTTTGTGAGAGCCCTGAAACGGATCTCACAAACGGAATCCAAAACGCTAGTGTGAAAGTACCCTTAGTTTCATCCTTCAACTGCCTCCAGAGTTGTGATAGGGAAAGAGCTGCAGAATGGACATACCTCCTGAGCTCCCTCGTGGTTTTCCCTACCAATTTTCCCAGTTAAATGGTGCTGGACACCATTTTTACGTGATTTGTCTGAAACGAATTGCCAAAACCTTGGATTTCACTTGGATTAATTTTTGTGAAATTCTAAACGTGTCCAATTCGTTTAGAATCGATCACTCATCTCCATCTTAGACTAACTTTCAAGGTATATTGTGTCTCCAGCAGGGCAGTTACAGTTGAGGTGAAGGAAATATGTTCTGGTGCTGGGTTCAAGCAGGAAAGCAAACAAGCCACTCTACCCTTGCCAGGTTATTAAGATACAGGGTTAGGCCAGTAAGCTGAATATTTGACCCAGGTAAAGGAAAGCTTTGCTATGACTCCAAGTATAACAACATAAGTAGATCTGATATACACTACCTAGTGCTTGTAGGACTGAATGAGCTCTTTGAAAATTATTGTGCCCACAGATAAAATTAATTAGCCATAATCAGATAAATATTCACATATTAGAACATTTGTCTTCAAACCACAAACATGCAAATATAGTTCGCCTCAATAGGTAAAGTTTCCCAATTTAATATTTGCATTCACCATATTGGGAGCATCGGGGATGATCATTGTTAAATGCTGTGATCGAAGCTGTAGCCTATGGAAGAGGACTTCGCAAAAGTGACAGAAGTGGGGGAGGGACTTGTTGGCACTGTGTAAGAGTGGCATCACACGTGTGAGTGTAATCATCTGAAGTCTGCAGCCAAACAGTAGTCTCAGGTAAATATCAGGTGCAGTCCTAGAGCCATTGGAGGAATCAAACTGGTCTCATGACTTCAGAGCAGAGACTGTGGGGTGCATGTCCTGGGCAAGCAAGTTGTCTCCACAGCAGGTCAAATCCCTGGACCCCCAAGGATTACACCTCTGCTACAAATTTGTAAAAGGTATAGAGCAGTGTTGCCACCTTGAAGAAAGAGGACACCTGGTGCTAATTGACGGTGGGCAAAAGACATGGTAGAAAGGGCAGATTGCCTGATGCGTTGTAGAAGAGAAAAGACAGAGACTGTTCTATATGGTTCATTATAGTTCAGTTCCAGCAACTGGTGCTAGTGTTTTTTGTATCCCAGTTCCTGAGTTCCTGGGTGATTGCCCTCTTGAGATATATGGTACCTGCCTATCATCTAAGTAAAAATAATGATTTGTGACACTATATAACTTTAAAAAGTGTTTGGAAAGTTATCAATTAAATCTCTCAAATGCACAGATTATTCATCTCTCCAAGAAATCTTTCTCCACCATTCTACATGATTAGTGTGACTCTTGCTCAGAGTATGAATGCTTCAGAGTTATGCCCATTAGAGTACGGTAACCTGAACAATTCTAGTGACTAGCGCGAAGAACTGGGCTAAGAGAGGTGAGTGCACTCAAAAGAGGGAAGACAGAAGTGAATAAGCGAGTGCAGTGGCGTAACTAGAGTTCTATGGGCCCCAGCCTTCCCCCCCCCCCGGGGGGCCGGAACCCCAAATACTTCCCCTCCCCCGCCTCCACCCTCTGCGACCGCGATCGTTACGAGTCTTACGACCCTTAATGTAGATAGTGACATGTAAGAATTAGAAAAACTTATAGCTCAGGATTTAAAACTATTGAACCTTATGCCATCGATTATGGGGCCAGTGTTTCCTACATATAGCCTATTGTGCATAATGTAGATTATACTCTGGGAAAGTATCTTTATTGTCCTAGAGCTGCCATTTTTGAATAGCTCCTCATACATTTCATATCTCCATTTAGAAATTTGTATCCCGATCTTCCTTCCAAATTAGCTTATGTCCAATTGTAAAGAGATTCCACTAGCTCAGGATTCTTCAGCCATTCTAGAGGTTTCCAGTAGAATGACGGCTGGGCCATGACCCGTCTGACATTGATCTTCCTTTTCTAAAGAAATCTAAGATGTGCAGTCTACAACTTTTCTAATGATGGTCAAGGTTTTGATTGCTTTAAACAGATCCTGTCATCAACTTTGGAGGGATATACTGATTTTGGAAGTCCCTCTGGTGCTCATTTTCTTCACTTATTGATGATAGTGTGCATAATGTTCTAAAGTCCATGTAGTGGGGCTGACATTTTTATACCTCTCCTGGGGAAATAGCTTCCTTCGACAAAAGTATCACATTTTGTTTGGTCCGCTCCTTGCAGACAGGGGCTACGCTGAATGAAATCACAAAAACTTCAAAGAATCCATCAAAAGGTGAATGGCCATGGTAACAAACCAATAATTTGTATAGACTGATTCCATAATATATCTTCATAATGGTCGGCTACAAAGTTCCAAATCCCCTGCATAAAAAATTAGTTGCATTATAATATTCTGGCCATCTGCATCCACTGCTATAGGGAGCTAATTGGCTTGCTGCATTTAATTTTATAATTAAAGGGGAACCTGTCAATAACATCATCAACCAGGGGCAGCATGAAATGCGAACAGGCTTGTTGGTTAGAGACAACTATTGATTGGTGGGACAGGGACAAACTAGGGGGTTGCCCTGTGACTCTTCTTCTATGTCCTGACATTTCAAATCATGTTTAAACATAGTTTAAAAACAAGCTTGGAATAGGGAGAAGGGTTATCGGAATGGAACCCTGGTGGTGTCTTTCTGCCTAACTTGGCTTGGTTGGCAGATGTCTCCTTAATTGTCAATCAAGTTGAGCAGGGCGGGCTTCCATGATGTGCTTTATTTGGATTTCTGATCCAGTAAACACTGCCGCCATGTTCCGAGTCTGTGCTGCAAGGTGATACTTGATTCCCTTGTAGTAGTGATACCTTCATATACGAAATCCACATGTATTATGCAGATATATTTGCTGTATTTGTGGGAGGGGAGGCTGATTACAAGGCTAGTTATATGCACCTGTGGGCCCAGGCTGGCTGATCACTAGGCTATTTATAGGCACCTGTGGGCCCAGGCTGACGCCGATTCAGCTGATTTCACTACCTCTGGGTCATCTCTAGGATACAGCGGCATGATGTGGAGGCTCCTTACTGCTGGGCAATGGCAGAATGTCTCAGGAGAGCGCCGGAATTCATGGTAGGATCAGAGTGGTTTGCACGGGACCCATGCTGCGGTCCGCGACATGTAGCGCTCTGGAATGAAACAGAGTTTGGGCGCTAATGGTCGAACGATAGTTACTAGTATTGTTTGTCCGGCTATTCAGAGGCCTGTGAGGGCCATTGCATATAGTTATTGGGGTAGCAGGTGCTTAAAGTAGGTATGGTCGTATGGTGTCTGATACCTGGTTTACTTGCGGGGTGCGTGTCTGCAGTTGGCTAAAGCGATGCATGCTGTGTTTAAGTGATGGTAAATGCGTATCAATGGTCGGTAAAAAAAAATGTAAAAAAACACAGCAGCATCGTGTGGAGGCTCATTCACACCTGGGCAACGACAGAAAGCGCTAGGCGAGTACTGGCGTTCACGGCAGAATCGCACTAGTTTACACAAGACCCACACCGCTGCTGCGACTTGTAACACTCTGGGATGAAACAGAGTTGGGCGCTAATGGTCAAATGACTGTTGTTAGTATTCTTGTCCGGCCGTTTAGGGGCTTGTTGGGGGCTATTGCATAGTTATTGGTGTAACATGCGCCTAGAGTGGGTGGAACGCGTGTCCCCAAGCTACGCACTCTGTGTTTAAGTGGTGATATTTTATTCATTTATTTTTTGGAAGGGTCATGTATCAATGGTCGTTGAATTTTTTTTTTATATAGGTTGCATGTTTGCTTTCTCCTGTTCTACATGTGGGGCGCACGTCCGCAGTTAGCGCCAGACATGCAAGGTGTTGGTAAAGGTGTATCAGTGGTCTGTATATGGGGGCACTAGCAGATGTGGTCAAGTCTGTATTTCAGTTCTGATGCTCTTGTATGTTAGTGTGTTTAATCTATTAACAGTATTTTTTGGGCACGCATTGTGTCATCAGTTCCGTGCTACGTCTATAGGTGCACTATATGTCAATTAATTGGCGTTGCATCAGGGTTTATGTTCAACCATGTTTATTTTTTTTTTAGGCGAACACGAGGTGGTGTTGTGGTGACCATCGTTCCAAAAAAAAAAAAAATAAATCCTGTAGCAACATGTGAGGGTTCGTTCGCGCCTGGGCAATGGCAGAAGGTGCCAAGCGAGTGGTGGCTTTCACGGTAGGATCGGACTTGGTTACATGGTCCGTGACTTGTAGCCCTCTGGGGCGTAGGGGGTTGGGCGCTAATGGTCGAATGATTGTGGGTAGGATTGTTACCCTTAAAGCTACGTTCGTGTGTCTGCATTTACATTTTGTCCTATACTCCATTTACTACTAGAGCTGCGTTCATGCGTCTGTTGTTTTATCACATTAAGGCCTCATGCACACGACCGTTTTTTTATGCTGTCCGCAAAAAGGGGTTCCGTTGTTCAGTGATCCGTGTCCGTTTTTGCCTTCCGTTGTGCTTCCGTGTGTCTTCCGTTTTTTTAGCGGACATGACCCAAAAGATTTTACCAAAAGACAGGCTGACAATGTTTCCCAAGTGCCTGCCAAGGGATCCGCAAAAAAAACGGACACGGAACACGGATGACACACGGATGGCCATCCGCATTTTTCACGGACCCATTGACTTGAATGGGTCCGTGAACCGTTTTTCACGGACAAGAATAGGACAGGTTATATTTTTTTGACGGACTGGAATCACGGACCACGGACACGGAGGACAAACGGTGCATTTGCCGAGGTTTCCACGGACCCATTGAAAACCAATGGGTCCGCAGAAAATCACGAAAAACGGAGCAACGGACACGGAAACAATCAACGGTCGTGTGCATGAGGCCTAATACTCTGCTTACTTTCGGATTGCATTCATACGGCTTCTTTATATCATGCTCTTCATGCTCACATTTAGGCCTCATGCACACGACCGTTGATTGTTTCCGTGTCCGTTGCTCCGTTTTTCGTGATTTTCTGCGGACCCATTGGTTTTCAATGGGTCCGTGGAAACCTCGGCAAATGCACCGTTTGTCCTCCGTGTCCGTGGTCCGTGATTCCAGTCCGTCAAAAAAATATAACCTGTCCTATTCTTGTCCGTGAAAAACGGTTCACGGACCCATTCAAGTCAATGGGTCCGTGAAAAATGCGGATGGCCATCCGTGTGTCATCCGTGTTCCGTGTCCGTTTTTTTTTGCGGATCCCTTGGCAGGCACTTGGGAAACATTGTCAGCCTGTCTTTTGGTAAAATCTTTTGGGTCATGTCCGCTAAAAAAACGGAAGACACACGGAAGCACAACGGAAGGCAAAAACGGACACGGATCACTGAACAACGGAACCCCTTTTTGCGGACAGCATAAAAAAACGGTCGTGTGCATGAGGCCTTAGGGCCGTGCCCCTACCATGTTTTAGGCACTACTCACATCCAGAGCTGCATTCACCCACCTGTTCTTACATCATGTGTTATACTCTGCTTCCACTTATAGCTGCATTTTCCTTTTTTTCGACATCCTTTTTTTTACTAGGGTAGTCAGCACACCGCTCTCCCGATAAACATAGCTGCTTTCTTTTCAGGCTTGCGTTTATTTCCTCATTGGTTTGTTACATTCCATAGGCTTACTTTTTCTGTTCACTTTGTAAAAAAAAAATTGTGTTTTAGTCCTGGTTTGCATTCACTCAGACTGGTCTCCTTTACTTCTGGTTCATATTCACTCAGATTGGTATCTTGCCCCAGTTAACCAAATAGCTCCTCAGCGGTTAGTGAGCCAATAGGAGTATGTTTCCTACTTTGTTTTCACAAATCGTTCATTTGTTTGTCACGATAAGGATCTTCTCTTGGCGAACTGCAAGGCCTCTGGCTCTTGGTTTTCTCCCATCTGTTCAATTTCAAGGTTTGCGGTTGGTTTAATGTTTATTTATGCACGTGGTTCGCATCACTAATGTCTACGCATATCCCATCGGTACTGGCTCACGTTTTAATTACTTATCGTCACTATAAGGTCATTCAGTTCAGTCTCATAGCTTCGGGGGGCCTCATGGCTTCGGAAGCCCGATGATCGTTTCGGCCTCATGTTGTTCGTTAGGGGTACAATATGGTTGTAGGCTGTTTAGTGTCTTAGGTTCTCTGTCAGAGGGGATCATGGTTACGCAAGTCCCCAAATCATACTGGTGCTGCATAAGTGGTTTATTTAAAAAAAAACAACAACTGCCATATGACTCCGCCATTAGAGTCTCTCCCGCATGGCTCCACCATTAGAGTCGCTCACGTTTGGCTTCTCCGATTAAGTGTTACACATATGATTCTGCCATTAGAGTCGCTCACGCATGGCTTCTCCGTTAAATTTATACACAACTCCGCCATTCGAGGTTGGCCAAATGGCCCCACCACAGGTAGTTTCCATGTCTTTTTTTCGCCACTCGGGCTGAGGGTGTTGGTGTCGGGCCTAAGTCCTGGGTGTTGGTCCGTCTTCCAGTAGGAGGTACAGTAATAAGACACGACAAGTCCTATCACGACTACAGGCGCACCATACATAGTTTCACGACCTTAAGCTTGTTTCCTTTCACAACTGCATGTATGATGTGTACATTCTCTGTCCTCATCACAGGCAACATTAGCTCATTAATTGTAATAGCCATGTATTCGTATTGATGGTTCCCCAGGTCTGGTGAGTTTACACATTCCGCTTAATCTACTACTAGAGAAAGACGGCATACGCCATGTTCTAACTTTTGGGTCCTTTATATATAAAAAGGTTTGGCCTGGGGAATAAGTAGAGGTGTAGTTTGCAACCAGGAACAGTTGGTGTCCGATCAGGGCCCTCGGCGAATGCTTGGAATTCATTTAGGCCTTCCAACAGATTCACCATTGTTTGTTTCAGTCTGCAGCTCTCAGGATTCAGACCTTCTCATAATATGTTCATTCCTTGTTAGTATACATAGGAGTAAATCATTGCTGATTACCGGCCACTCCTTCAATCGCATCAGCATTAGCCACCTCCAAGAACGATGTGCCGGTTCACATGACAAAGAGGTAAGGTAGATCGAAGTCACTGTGATATGTACGGTATATTCCGCACCTTCATTGGGAAATGTCTTTTACGTTCAAAAGTGGGTGTAGTAACGGTATGTATATATTTTGCTCTTAACTAAGGTCTGCTCTTTTTGGCCCCTTTAGGCTGCCCTACCACAGCAGTTATGACATAACTCCACTGCTTGTTGTACATAGGGTTAGATAGGTTAGGTACACCTTTCTGATAGCCGATCCGACCACAGATAGTAGTCATGAATTCATACACTAGATCCCCATATAGTAGTGAGGACTTCATATACTATATCCCCATGTAGTAGTGATGCTTCTATATACTACATCCCCATATTGTGGTGATGCTTCCATATACTAGACCACATAGTAGTGATGCCTCCATGTACTATAATCTCCATATAACTGTGAATCAGAGGTCACAATAAAGCCCTTAAAAACAACACAGACACCTTTACAGGCAATTTTACTGTTTGAAAAAATTACCATGCCTATTTCGATGCATGAGACTTTCTTTGGTCTGTAGCCAGGGGCGTACATAGAAATCGAGGGGCCCCGTACTGAATCTCAGAACTGGGCCCCCCACCCAAATATAAAGTACAATTAGTGTACTAGTGTATGGGTAGTTTATATATATATATATATATATATATATATATATATATAAATATATACGCATGGGGGAGGAGGTTTGCTGTATGGCTCTAAATAGCAGCAACCCTCCAACAGACACAGAATGTCCCCCATAGACAAATGTGTGTCTATATATATATATATATATATATATATATATATATATAAATATATATTGTGAGGAGTCGCTCTGGTAGATAGCAGTGCGGGTGCAGTACAGAGGCAAAACAAGAAGTCCAGAAAGTGCAATAAACAGTGTTTTATTCACACTTGCACACAATAAACGATAAACAGTCTCTTGGTGTTAATTCACACTCAGCAAACACAAAAAGCAAAACCAAAGAGTCCAAAACCAGGTTCAATCACCTGTGAGATGTTTAGGTGCGCGTTCGCACCTGGCGGTCGGCCCAGCCGCAGGATAATCCACCTTCAGGCTTCCAGGACGACTGCACGACTCCTTGCTGGGCTCATCCTTCCAGCCCAGAGAGCAACACAACACTAGCAGCAGCTCCAGGATAATCACAGCCACACCTGCTGATGTGGCTGCCTTTAAAAAGCCCCGCAAAGTCCGGCCTGGACCGTGGGGAGTAGGCACCCACCCAACTCTTTGCCTACTCCCAGTAAAAGCCGGCCCGGATTGGCTTTGCAGCCAAACTAACTATCAATGTCAAGCAGCACTAGCTGCTGCTGACACATAAAACCCGGCTCTCACCTCACCGAGGCCAGGAACCTCGGTGACACGTATCTTCCGTCCATGACGGCACCTTGCGCCCTCTTACATACCTCCCCTTTGTTCAACCCCGACAGGGTGAACACACGCCAAACACTGTACTCGAGACAGTGCATCCGCATTTCCTTGCAAGCGGCCTGCCCTGTGTTCCACTGTGAACTTGAAGTTCTGCAGGGACAAGAACCATCTAGTGACCCGAGCATTCCTGTCTTTCGCCTGGCACATCCACTTTAGAGGAATGGTGGTCACCAGACGGAACTTTCTCCTAGCAGATAATAGCGGAGAGACTCTAGTGCCCACTTGATGGCCAGGCACTCTCTCTCCACTATACTGTACCTGGTTTCGGCTGGGGTGAGTTTGCGACTCAGGAAAACCACGGGATGCTCCTCCCATTGATTTCCTGAGAGTACAGCCCGAGGCCCACTTCAGAGGCATCGGTCTGTACCACAAACTCTCTCTTGAAGTCAGGCGTCACCAAAACCGGGGACCCACACAGGGCCGACTTCAGAGCAGAAAGCCTTATCCGCCTGCTCATTCCACTGGATCGACACTGACCTGCGTCCCTTTAAAAGGCTTGTCAATGGAGCAGCAATTGTAGCGAAGTTGGGAATAAACCTCATGTAGTATCCCACCATGCCCAGGAATGATTTTACTTGCCGCGTAGTGACAGGTCGGGGCCAATTCTTAATTGCCTCAATTTTGTTTACCTGAGGTTTGACCACCCCCGCCCAATGACATACCCTAGGTATTTGGTCTCTTCTAACCCTATCACACACTTTTTGGGTTAGCAGTTAAGCCAGCTTTCCTAAGGAGTCCACTACGGCCTGTACCTTCGGTAGGTGACTCTCCCAGTCGAGTGCTATGGATAATGATATCATCCAGATACGCTGAGGCGTACCGTCGATGTGGACGAAGCACAATATCCATAAGCCTTTGAAGCGTGGCGGGGCGCCATGTAGACCAAAGGTAATACCTTGTACTGATACAACCCCTCCGGTTGTGATAAAGCAGTTTTTCCTTGGCAGCCTCCGTTAAGGGTACCTGCCAGTACCCTTTAGTGAGGTCCAAGACAGAAAAATACCTGGCTTGGCCCAATTTTCAATGAGCTCATCCACCCTCGGCATGGGATATCGTCAAACTTGGACACCTCATTCAGCTTACGGGAAATCGTTACAGAACCTCAATGTCCCGTCCGGCTTGGGTATTAAGACTATCGGACTGGCCCAATCACTTTTGACTCCTCGATGACACCTAACTGGAGCATCAGCTGCACTTCCTTCACAATGGCTTGTCGCCGAGCCTCGGGTACCCGATACGGCTTTAACCGGACTTTGGCCTGAGGCTCAGTGATAATGTCATGCTGGATTAGGGATGTGCGCCCAGGAGGTCCGAGAACACATCCGTGTTCCGACTAATGAACTCCTTAACTTCCTGGACCTGTTTGGAGGATAGGCTATCTGAAATTTTACGGTGGCTGCTGCTTCCCGGACTTCGAGGTAAGGGGCTGGATCCTTCTCACCTAGAAGCCCTGGCCGGGGACTGTCATCGCTGGACGAGTTCCTATCCTTCCATGGCTTCAGCAAATTCACATGATACACCTGCTCCGGCTTCCGCCGCCCTGGCTGGTGCACCTTGTAATTACTTCCCCACTTTCTCGAGCACTTCATAGGGCCCCTGCCACCTAGCTAGAAATTTGCTGTCAAGGGTGGGTACCAGAACTAAAACTCGGTCTCCGGGATTAAAGTCTCGTACCCGAGCCTGACGATTATAGACTCTACTTTGGGCCTGTTGTGCTGCCTCCATATGCTCCCGGACCAGCGGTAACACCCTCTCCATACGTTCCTGCATCTGGGTAACATATTCAATTACGCTTTTGTGGGGACGGGCTGTTGTTCCCACGCTTCCTTAGCGATGTCCAACAGGCCCCGTGGGCGTCTGCCATAAAGCAGTTCGAAGGGTGAGAACCCAGTAGAGGCCTGGGGCACTTCTCGCACTGCAAACATGAGATAGGGCAGAAGCAGATCCCAGTCCTTCCCATCTCGGGACACCACCCTTTTAGCATATTTTTAAAGTTTGGTTAAATCTTTCCACAAGGCCGTCCGTTTGCGGATGGTAAGCGGACGTCCGTAATTGCTTTATATGCAACAGTTTACATAATTCCCTCATAATCTTAGACATAAAGGGGTCCCTTGGTCCGTCAGAACCTCCTTAGGTAGGCCCACCGGGTAAACATCTCCATTAACTCCTTTGCTATGAGCCTAGCCGATGTGTGTCGAAGAGGCACCGCCTCTGGATATCGAGTAGCATAGTCCAGAATCACCAGGATATGTTGGTGACCCCTAGCAGACTTCGATGCGGGTCCGACCAGATCCATGGCAATACGCTCGAATGGGACCTCAATTATTGGGAGAGGGACCAGGGACTTCTGTA
Organism: Bufotes viridis; assembly: GCA_033119425.1. Classification (NCBI taxonomy): domain Eukaryota; kingdom Metazoa; phylum Chordata; class Amphibia; order Anura; family Bufonidae; genus Bufotes; species Bufotes viridis. The sequence goes on along the minus strand of CM065590.1, from coordinate 77,333,637 downwards.
ATGTGGCTGGGGGCTATTTACCTGACAGGTCGGACAGGACTTACAGAACTCCTCTACTTCCTTAAACAAACCAGGCCAGTAAAATCGCTGTAGTACGCGGTCCTGCGTTTTCTGCCACCCCATGTGTCCCCAAGAACATGTTGGTGGGCAAGCTCCATAACAAGCTTGCGATATGCGGTGGGCACCACCAACTGTTCAACTGGCTCACCTCGGATTTGGTTCACCCGATACAACATATCCTGAAGAATAATAAATCGTGGAAACATTAATTCAGCCCCAGGTTTCTGGGGTTTACCGTCAATCATTACAACACTTTCCCAGGCCCTGGTTAGGGTTTGGTCCCGGTGTTGTGCGGTCCCAAAACTTTCCCGGAGACATTGAGGTCTGCCAACTCAGGTCCCGGGGGCAAGTCCTCCGTGTCTCCCACCATTACACTCAGTGGGGTTGTCTCCCCCTCTACCGCTGGAGCAGTGGTCACCCCTACCGCTGGCCCTTCAGATTCGGGCTCCCAGGGTTCTGGCCTTCCAGTGGTATCAGGCCACTCTACTAGGGTTACCCCTGTCTCGGGCCCATCAGACACCTTTATAGCCGGCCACAGCGCCGGGAAACCGGGGAAGTCCCTCCCAAGTATCAGTTCATGTGGGAGTTTGGTAGCGACAGCCACCTCGTGGGTCCACTTACCAGTAGCTGTGGACAAAGTCACTAGTGCAGTGGGATAGTCTTTCAGGTCTCCGTGGATGCACAGGACCCCGACTTTACGGCCGGTATACTCCGCAGGCCGTATTAGGGCAGCTCTTACCAGGGAGACTAAACTCCCGGAGTCCAGCAGGGCCACCGCCAGAGAATCTCCCACCTCTACCTGACACAGGTGGTTATTGTCCTGCCCCTCACGGGTGCCAGTTGCACACAGCTTCCGTGCATACAGGGAGTGGCGATACCCGTAGTTCACATCCATCGGCTCACCCTGATGCGGACAGTCGGCCCTGATGTGGCCTGGCTCCTGACACCTCCAGCATACCACGGGAGGCGGATCCGCAGGGATACATTCCGTGCAGGTCTCTGTCGCCGGTCGTCGGAACTGGGGTGGAGGCCTCCGGGGTTTGACTGGCCCCTTCCCAGCAAGACTCCCTGCAGGTTTCTGGTGGCCTCGTAACGCTCTACCAGGTCGACCATCTCCAGGGCACTTACCGGAGACGCCTGGCCGACCCAGTGCTGGAGGGGATAAGGCAGGGCCCTCCAAAGATGTCCGCCAACAGTCGATCCAGCATGGCAGTGGGACTTAGTAGATCAGGCTGCAGCCACTTTTGCAGCCTGTGCAGCAGATCGTAGTACTGCGGCCTAGCAGGTTCAGTCGTTTTAAAGTCCCACTGGTGGACTCTTTGAGCGCGGACCAGCACGTTCACCCCCAGTCTGGCTAGGATCTCTCCTTTCACAGTGTCATAATCGGCCGCTTGGTCGTCCGACAAGTCGAAAAACACCTGCTGGGGTCCGGAAGCCAGGAACGGAGCGACCACCTCAGCCCACTGGTCACGGGGCAGCTTCTCCCTTACGGCCACTTTTTCGAAGACTGCCAGGTAGGTCTCGGCATCCTCCTCGGGAGTCATCTTGGGAATTGCTGCACGGACCGCTTTCCGGGCATCATGGGCACGGTGAGAGGCTCCAGTCGCTTGCAAAGCCATTACATGTTGCAACAGCAGCTGGTTTGTCTCCTGCTGCTGCTTGTTGGCCTCCCGCTGCTGTAAATTGGCCTCCACGAGAGCCTTTACAACTGCCTCCATCTTGTCAGAGTTCACGTGTTGCAACCTTGCCGGCTTGACATATGACATTCACTTTGGAAAAACTTCGGCGTTTACGCCAGCCTCACTGCGCATGCCCGCATCCGACACCAAATGTGGGGAGTCGCTCTGGTAGATAGCAGTGCGGGTGCAGTACAGAGGCAAAACAAGAAGTCCAGAAAGTGCAATAAACAGTGTTTTATTCACACTTGCACACAATAAACGATAAACAGTCTCTTGGTGTTAATTCACACTCAGCAAACACAAAAAGCAAAACCAAAGAGTCCAAAACCAGGTTCAATCACCTGTGAGATGTTTAGGTGCGCGTTCGCACCTGGCGGTCGGCCCAGCCGCAGGATAATCCACCTTCAGGCTTCCAGGACGACTGCACGACTCCTTGCTGGGCTCATCCTTCCAGCCCAGAGAGCAACACAACACTAGCAGCAGCTCCAGGATAATCACAGCCACACCTGCTGATGTGGCTGCCTTTAAAAAGCCCCGCAAAGTCCGGCCTGGACCGTGGGGAGTAGGCACCCACCCAACTCTTTGCCTACTCCCAGTAAAAGCCGGCCCGGATTGGCTTTGCAGCCAAACTAACTATCAATGTCAAGCAGCACTAGCTGCTGCTGACACATAAAACCCGGCTCTCACCTCACCGAGGCCAGGAACCTCGGTGACACGTATCTTCCGTCCATGACGGCACCTTGCGCCCTCTTACAATATGTACATAACACATATACAACAGACAGAGGCCATGGTTCACAGCTCCATCCCCTAATGCATTGCAGCAGCGTGAGAGTGAAAGACTGAGTGATAATTACACTAACAGTCAGTCATTCACACACAATGTGATCAAGATTGCTGCAGTAGACCTTCAGCCTTTGCTACCCACTGAGTTTGTCAATGTGGTGGTCACAGAGGCAGACACTGAGAGGGCAATATATAAACTTCTCTTGGCACTTGCTTCACGTCCCTGCAGTGGCACTGGCAACCAGGAAGCACGCGCCTGCCGCGCTAGAGTTCATATAGGATGATGCTCCCCAGTGGCGTGCCTAAGGTGTTTGGCACCCGGGGCAGGTTCTTTCTCTAGCACCCCCCCATCTCCAAATACTTAAAAAAAATTGTACCCCCTCACAGTAGTATTGCCCTCATTGTACAACCTTCACAGGGTAGCTTTGTACAGATGTGTGCCCCTCACAGTAGTTTTGTACAGATGTGTGCCCCCTCACAGTAGTTATGCCCACATTGAGCCCTCTCACAGTAGCTATGCCCATATTGTGCCCCTCTCACAGTTGTAATGCCCTCTTTGTGCCCCCTTCACAGTAATAATCCACATTGTGCCCTCTTCACAGTAATAATCCCAATTGTGCCTCCTTCATAGTAATAATCCCCATTGTGACCCCTTCATAGTAATAATCCCCATTGTGCCCCCTTTATAGTAATAATGCCCATTGTGCCCCCTTCACAGTAATATTGCCCATTGTGCCCCCTTAATAGTAGTAATGCCCACTGTGCTAGTATTGCCCTCTGCGCCCCCTCCATAGTAGAAATCCCCATTGTGCCCCCTTCACAATAATAATGCCCACTGTGCCCCCTTCACAGTAATAATGCCCTCTGTGCCCCCTCCATAGTAGAAATGTCCATTGTGCCCCCTTCACATTAGTAATGCCCTCTGTGCCTCCTCCATATTAGTAATGCCCTCTGTGCCTACTCCATAATAATAAAGTCCTCAGTGCCCCCTCCATAGTAATAAAGTCCTCTGTGCTCCCTCTGTATAAAAAAAAAAACACAGTAACTACTCACCTTGTCCCGTTCCTGAAGCTCACATACTTCTCTTCCCTGCATACACAGATCACTCTGCAGCATTATGTGGGTAGAGTTATGCAGATTTCCTGGCTGCAGGCTCCGCCCACACATGCCAGCAGCACGATCCGTGTCTGCAGGCTGAATGGTGGAGCGGGGAGAAGTCTTCCTGCTTCACCATTCAGAGCGCGGCTGGCCTGAAAGAGGGGAGGAGCGCGGGGAGCTGATCGGTGAGTGACAGTAACGCAGCTCTCAGCGCTCCAGCAATGAGCGCTTCCATCTGTATTAATGGAAGGGCTTATTGCTTCTGGCACCCCCCTGAGAGCCAACACCCAGGGCGGACCGCCCCCACAGCCCCCTCCCCCCCAGTACACCATTGATGCTCACTTCCTCTGCTGCTGTGTAAACCAGCTTGTAAGCCGTAAGACTAGAAAGTGAGGGGGCGGATTGAGCTCTGCCCGGCCCCTCAATCTCACGGGCCCCATAGTGATCGCGTGGTCTGCCGCCATTGGCGGTAGGCCACCGTGTGTAGCGCTGTGTTTGCGCAGCCTCTAGCCTGCTCAGTACCTGCACCATTAATCCTGGTTCGGGTGGCTCCATGAACACAGCGCTCCAGATCACCATGGAAGCCCGGCGCTGACTGAAGCCCCACTGTAACAGCCAGCATTGAGGATAGCTATTATGCTGGTTGCTAAGCTCCTTAGATGCTGTGGTCAATAGCAACAGCAGAATCTAGGCAGTTACAGGTGCAGGGCTCCCTTTCACCATGGGCTCTCTGCAAATGTGGTGCCAATGGTGCCAAATGTTGTGCCAATGGTAGAAGGTCTGACATGGATGTATGTCCATTAGGGCTCATGCACACAACTGTATGTATTTTGCAGTCCGCAAAAAACGGATCCGCATAAAATACAGATGATGTCCATGTGCATTCCGTATTTTCCGAAATGAAACAGTTTTCCCCTAACAAAACAGTCCTATCTTTGTCTGTAATACGGACAATAATAGGTAATGTTCTATTGTTTTGCACAGCCATTTTTTGCGGACCAATTGAAATGAATGGTTCCGCATACGGTCCGCAAAAGAACCCGGAATGGACATGGTAAGAAAAAACGTTTGTGTGCAGCCTAATATACATGATGTCTCCTAGTGGAAAAAAAAGAATAATGTAAATAAATGGTAATAATGGTAATAAACTTTTTATGGATAAAATGGTTTTATTTATTTTTTTAAGTGGTTTTATTTGTGTAAAAGTGGTAAATCAAAAACACGCACATATATAATATCATACAGTGTTTGCTGTGACCCATATAATAAAGATAACGTGTTATTTATACTGGCCCAAAAGCATAAAAAAATGCACAAATACGATATTGTCTTATTCACCCCTGTCCCAAAAATTTATCTTAACCACATCCCAACCACCTAACACAGGGATGCGTCCTGCGGGCGGCCGGGATGTTCCTCCTTGACGCGTCGGCGCGTCAGCTCGTGACAGGCGATATTTACTGTGCTGATCATGCTGTAGATGTTAAAAAAAGCCATCTAAACCACATATCAGATGGTGTCTTCTTTCCAAAATGGGGTTACATGTGAGGTATTTATACTGCCCTGGCATTTTAGGGGTACTAAAGCGTGAGAAGAAGTCTGGAATCCAAATGCGTAAAAATGCCCTCCTAAAAGGTACTCATTGGAATTTGGGCCCCTTTGTGCACCTAGGCTGCAAAAAAGTGTCACACGTGGTATCGCCGTACTCAGGAGAAGTAGGGCAATGTGTTTTGGGGTGTATTTTTACATATACCCATGCTGGGTGAGATAAATCTCTCTGTAAATTGACAACTTTGTATAAAAAAATGTAAAAAGTTGTCACATGTACAATGATATTTCTCACACCCAGCATGGGTATATGTAAAAATACACCCCAAAACACATTGCCCTACTTCTTCTGAGTACGGCGATGCAACATGTGTGCCACTTTTTTGCAGCCTGGGTGCTTAAAGGGGCGTAAAGTCCAACAAGTACCTTTAGGCTTTACAGGGTTGCTCACAATTTAGCCCCACCCAAAATGCCAGAACAGTAAACACACCCCACAAATGACCCCATTTCACAAAGTAGACACCCCAAGGTATTTACTGAGAGGCATAGTGAGTGCGTATTTTTTTTTGCCAGAAGTTATCAGAAATGGAAACTTTATTATTATTTTATTTTCCTCAGAAAGTGTCATTTTCCGCTAACTTGTGAAAAAAAATGAAATCATACATAGAAACATAGAATGTGTCGGCAGATAAGAACCATTTGGCCCATCTAGTCTGCCCAATATGCTGAATACTATGAATAGCCCCAGGCCCTATCTTATATGAAGGATGGCCTTATGCCTATCCCATGCATGCTTAAACTCCTTCACTGTATTTGCAGCTACCACTTCTGCAGGAAGGCTATTCCATGCGTCCACTACTCTCTCAGTAAAGTAATTCTTCCTGATATTACTTTTAAACCTTTGCCCCTCTAATTTAAAACTATGTCCTCTTGTAGCAGTTTTTCTTCTTTTAAATATTCTCTCCTCTTTTACCGTGATGATTCCCTATGTATTTAAAAGTTTCTATCATATCCCCTCTGTCTCTTCTTACTTCCAAGCTATACATGTTAAGGTCCTTTAACCTTTCCTGGTAAGTTTTGTCCTGCAATCCATGTACTAGTTTAGTAGCTCTTCTCTGAACTCTCTCCAAAGTTTCAATATCCTTCTGCAGATATGGTCTCCAGTACTGCACACAATACTCCAAATGAGGTCTCACTAGTGCTCTGTAGAGCGGCACGAGTTCCTCCCTCTTTCTACTGTTAATGCCTCTCCCTATACACCCAAGCATTCTGCTGGCATTACCTGCTGCTCTATGACATTGTCTGCCCACCTTTAGGTTGTCTGATATAATGACCCCTAAATCCCTTTCCTCAGATACTGAGGTTAGTACTGTATCACTGATTTTATATTCTGCTCTTGGGTTTTTACGCCCCAGGTGCATTATCTTGCACTTATCGACATTAAATTTTAGTTGCCAGATTTTTGACCATACATGAACTAACCATGCCCCTCCGCGAATACTTTGGGGTGTCTTCTTACTAAAATGGTGTCATTTGTGGGGTATTTATACTTTCCTGGCATTCTAGCACCTGAAGAAACATGACAGGTGCTTAGAAAGTCAGAGCTGCTTCAAAATACGGAAATTCACTTTTTTGCACAATAGTTTGTAAACGCTATAACTTTTACCCAAACCTATAACTATACACTTATTGCATTTTTTTTATCAAAGAACAATAAATTTAGAGAAAAATTCATACAGAAATGTAGTTTTAAAAAAAAAAATTACAACAGAAAGCGAAAAATGTTATTTTTTTGGAAAAATTTTGGTAATTTTTTGTTAATATCAAAAAAAGTAAAATGTCAGCAACAATTAAATACCACCAAATGAAAGCTCTATTAGTGAGAAGAAAAGGAGGTAAAATTCATTTGGGTGGTAAGTTGTATGACCAAGCAATAAACGGTGAAAGTAGTGTAGTGCAGAATTGTAAAATGTGGTCTGGTCATTAAGGGTGTTTAAGCTAGGGGGGCTGAAGTGGTTAATAAGTCCCATGTACTCCCAAAAATGGTACAAAGTGTTAAGCAAAATTATTTGCTGTATTTCTGCGAGGGTAGGCGGGGTTAACTACGTACTTAATACCTGGCAGCATCATGGCCACGTGTCGGCTCAATGGTTTTCTCGTCACTTCCAGGTCGTTCAGGAAATCACAGGCACGTGGAGGTCACTGCGGCTCGCAAAGCGGAGTGTATGAAGCAGGGTGTCTCCTACTCTGGGTAGGATTGAGGCTGTTCTGCAGGACCTGCGCTGTGGTCTGCGGCCTGTACATGCGGGGGAGGGTAGCGGTGTTAGGGGAGGATGGTGGTATGCTGGCATTTAGTTACCGGTCTCAGGCAGCAGCTGAAGTACTGCCACAGCCGGTCAGGTCCGCTTCTTGCGCAGCGCACGCTGGAAGCTGCTGTGGGGAGTGGGCACCATCTGCTGGCCATCAGTGGTATGGCGGTTTTCAGTGTAGCCAGCAGCATCAGTAACTGGCTATGATTTTTGCAGTTCAGTTTTTTACACCGTAATAATGCCTATGCAACCTATCAGGTTCTTCTAGAAGGTTATAGTGTAGGAGAAAGGCTCATATTGCAAGATTTTTATTCATGGCAATAATGTTGGTTTAAATTGCATTTCTACTATTAACCCCTTAGTCAGAATGTCAGTTTATAATTTTTAGTTTGTCACTAAACATACACTATCAGATCCTGTCTTGTTTACAGGTACAATATTATGGGCGCTGCTGGCACTAGCACATAGTCATGGCACGTTTTACAGGACCACAAGTATGCAGCTGCTGAGGGCGCAGAATTTTAGGCCTGTCACAACTATGGGCGCAGTATTGCTATGTCTGTCACGACTACAGACTCGATTTCTAGTCCTGTCACGACTATAGACACAGGATTGCTATGCTTGTCACAACTACAGACTGGATTTATATGCCTGTCACGACTACGGGCGCAGTATTGATATGTCTGTCACAACTACGGACTCGATTTCAATCCTGTCACGACTATAGTCGCAGTATTGCTATGTCTGTCACGACTACAGACTGGATTTCAAGGCCTGTCATGACTAAGGGCGAAGTGTTACTATGTCTGTCATGACTACACAATAGATTTCAAGTCCTGTCACGAATATGGGCGCAGTATTGCTATTTCTGTCACGGCTACAGACTCGAGTTCAGGGCTTGTCACAACTACAGACTTGATTTCAAGTCATGTCACAACTATTGTCGCAGTCTTGCTATGTCTGTTACGACTACAGACTCAATGTGAAGTCCTGTCACGACTACAGGTGCAGTCTTGCTATGTCTGTCACGACTAAAGACTCAATGTGAAGTCCTGTCACCACTACAGGCGTAGTATTACTATGTCTATAATGGCTACAGACTCGATTTCAAGTCCTGTCACGACTACAGGCGCAGTAAAATCTACCACGACTGTAGATAACTTCTAAGTCCTGTCACAGCTACAGGCTCGGCGTGAATACTGGTTCATGAATGTAGGTATGTACGAGTCCACTCACATGTGCAGGTGGCAGTGGTCAATACGTCCTCCATATACTAGTTGGCAGCCCAATGTTGCAGCAGATACGCTGTCTTGGCTTAATCTCCAACTCTTTTTTTAGGTTTCCCCGGTGGGCAGATCGGTTGCTGTTGCTAACCCCTCATCATTGCCAGTTGCTAATCGATTAGTCCCACTTCTCGCTGCAGCGACAAGACTTATGGCTAAATCATTAGTCAGTAATACCCTAAGTACATATGAGATGGCCTGGGACTTGTTTAGCAAGTTTAAAGACACATACTCACCTGCGGGAGAGGGGCCTATAACTTACTTTCTCGCTTTTGTTGCCTTTTTGCCAATCTCATCTAAACTTGGCTCATAGCACCATTTAACTTCTTACCGACCGCCTAACGCAGGATTGCGTCCTGCGGGCGGTAGGTCTGTTCCTCTTTGACGCGCGGGCGCGTCATCTCGCGAGAGGCGAGATTTCCTGTGAACGCGCGCACGCGCGTTCACAGCAGCGCGTCGGGGAGAAGGTAAACTACAGCCTGCCAGCGCTGATCGTGCCCTGGCAGGCTGTAGGAGTTAAAAAAAATGGCATATCAGACGCTGTTTTGTTAACAGCGTCTGATATGCTTGCTGATCGTTCCTTTGGTGGTCCCTTTTGCTTGGGACCACCAAAGGAAACTTTTATAAGTGCACCAATCACCACACAGACCCCCCATCCATCCCCCCACCCCCGTCACTGATTAACCCCTGATTAACCCCCGATCACCCCATGTCACCCCCCTGACACTAATTACCCCCCTGTAAGGATCATTCAGACGTCCGTATGTGTTTTGCGGATCCATGGATCCGCGGATCCGCAAAACACGGACACTGGCAATGTGCTTTCCGCATTTTGCGGATCCGCACATTGCCAGAACTATATAGAAAATGCCTTTTCTTGTCCGCAATTGCGGACAAGAATAGGACAGGCTCTATCTTTTGCGGAGCTGCGGCCGGATGTTTGGTGGCCGAAACCCGGAAGTTTGTGGCCGCAGCTCCGCAAATGCTGATGCGGCAAGCACATAGTGTGCTCTCCGCATCACCTCCAGCCCCATTCACACTGAATGGGTCCGCATCTATTCCGCAGAATTGCGGAATAGATGCGGACATTTTTGCGGACGTGTGAATGGGGCCTTACTACTTTTTTTTTTTGCACATTTTTTGCCATAGATTTATTCATCCACATTGATCGATGCGAATGAGGAAATCTGTGCCGTTTATTTTTATTTTTTTGCACATTTTTGGGCAGAGATTTTTTCATCCACATTGATCGATGCGAATGAGGAAATCTGTGCCGTTCATTTTTTTTCTTTTTTCAGCCCAGAGGCTGAACGGGAAAAAAAATCTCATTACCCGTATGCTCAATATAAGGAGAATCGCAGAAACTCCTAATGCTGGCCATACGTGTAATGATTGCGGAGACCCTCAAATGCCAGGGCAGTATAAATACCTCACATGTGACCCCATTTTAGAAAGAAGACACCCCAAGGTATTCCGTGAGGGGTATGGTGAGTTCATGCAAAATTTTATTTTTGTCACAAGTTAGTGGAATATGAGACTGTAAAAAAAAAAAAAAATCAATTTCCGCTAACTTGTGCCAAATTTTTTTTTTTCTGTGAACTCACCATACCCCTCACAGAATACCTTGGGGTGTCTTCTTTCCACAATGGGGTCACTTGTGGGGTTTTTATACTGTCCTGGCATTTTAGGGGCCCTAAAGCGTGAAAATCCAAATGCGTCAAAATGGCCTGTGAAATCCTAAAGGTACTCATTGGTTTTAGGGCCCCTTTGCGCATCTTGGCTGCAAAAAAGTGTCACTCATGTGGTATCGCCGTACTCAGGAGAGTAGGGCAATGTGTTTGGGGTGTATTTACATACCCATACTGTGTGAGAAATATCACTGTAAACGACAACTTTTTAAATTTTTTTATTCAAAGTTGTCAATTTACAGAGATATTTCTCTCACCCAGCATGGGTATATGTAAAAATACACCCCAAAACACATTGCCCTACTTCTCCTGAGTACGGCGATACCACATGAGTGACACTTTTTTGCAGCCTGGGTGCGCAAAGGGGCCCAAATTCCAACGAGTACCTTTAGGTTTTACATGGCTGCTCACAATTTAGCCCCACCCAAAATGCCAGAACAGTACAAACACCCCACAAATGACCCCATTTTGGAAAGAAGACACCCCAAGGTATTCGCTGAAGGGCATAGTGAGTCCATGAAAAACTTAACTTTTTGTCAAAAGTTAGCAGAAAGGGAGACTTTATGAGAAAAAACAATAAAAAATCAATTTCCGCTAACTTGTGCCAAGAAAAAAATCCTCTATGAACTCGCCATGCCCCTCACAGAATACCTTGGGGTGTCTTCTTTCCAAAATGGGGTCACATGTGGGGTTTTTATACTGCCCTGGCAATTTAGGGGCCCTAAAGCGTGTGAAGAAAAATGCGTAAAAATGCCCTCCTAAAAGGTACTCATTGGTTTTAGGGCCCCTTTGCGCATCTTGGCTGCAAAAAAGTGTCACACATGTGGTATCGCCGTACTCAGGAGAAGTAGGGCAATGTGTTTTTGGGTGTATTTTACATATACCCATGCTGGGTGAGAGAAATATCTCTGTAAATTGACAACTTTGAATAAAAAATGTAAAAGTTGTCGCTTACAGCGATATTTCTCACACGCAGCATGGGTATATGTAAAAATACACCCCAAAACACATTGCCCTACTTCTCCTGAGTACGGCGATACCACATGAGTGACACTTTTTGCAGCCTGGGTGCGCAAAGGGGCCCTAAAACCAATGAGTACTTTAGGATTTCACAGGCCATTTTTACGCATTTGGATTCTCACGCTTTAGGGGCCCCTAAAATGCCAGGTCAGTATAAATACCCCACATGTGACCCCATTTTGGAAAGAAGACACCCCAAGGTATTCCGTGAGGGGCATGGCGAGTTCACAGAATTTTTATTTTTTGGCACAAGTTAGCGGAAATTGATATATTATTTTTTTTTAATTTTGTTTTTTACAAAGTCTTATATTCCACTAACTTGTGACAAAAAATAAAATTTTACATGAACTCACCATACCCCTCATGGAATACCTTGGGGTGTCTTCTTTCCAAAATGGGGTCATATGTGGGGTATTTATACTGTCCTGGCATTTTAGGGGCCCCTAAAGCGTGAGAAGAAGTCTGGAATCCAAATGCGTAAAAATGCCCTGTGAAATCCTAAAGGTACTCATTGGTTTTAGGGCTCCTTTGCGCACCCAGGCTGCAAAAAAGTGGCACACATGTGGTATCGCCGTACTCAGGAGAAGTAGGGCAATGTGTTTTGGGTTGTATTTTTATATATACCGATACTTTGTGTGAAAAATATCTCTGTAAACGACAACTTTTAAATTTTTTTATACAAAGTTGACAATTTACAGAGATATTTCTCTCACCCAACATGGGTATATGTAAAAATACACCCCAAAACACATTGCCCTACTTCTCCTGAGTACGGCGATACCACATAAGTGACACTTTTTTGCAGCCTGGGTGCACAAAGGGGCCCAAATTCCAACGAGTACCTTTAGGTTTTACATGGCGGCTCACAACTTAGCCCCGCCCAAAATGCCAGAACAGTAAACATACCCCACAAATGACCCCATTTCGGAAAGTAGACACCCTGAGGTATTCACTGAGGGGCATAGTGAGTCCGTCTGAGATTTTTATTTTTTTGCCAGAAGTTAGCAGAAATTGAAACTTTTTTTTTCTTTTCAGAAAGTGTCATTTTCCGCTAACTTGTGAAAAAAAATGAAATGATACATGAACTCACCATGCCCCTCCGCGAATACTTTGGGGTGTCTTCTTTCTAAAATGGTGTCATTTGGGGGGTATTTATACTTTCCTGGCATTCTAGCACCTGAAGAAACATGACAGGCGCTCAGAAAGTCAGAGCTGCTTCAAAATGCCGAAATTCACTTTTTTGCACCATAGTTGTAAACGCTATAACTTTTACCCAAACCAATAAATATTCACTTATTGGACTTTTTTTTATCAAAGACATGTAGAACAATAAATTTAGAGAAAAATTTATATAGAAATGTAGTTTTTTTTTTAAAAATTTACAACAGAAAGTGAAAAATGTCATTTTTTTGCAAAAATTTCGGTCATTTTTGATTAATAGCAAAAAAAGTAAAAATGTCAGCAGCAATGAAATACCACCAAATGAAAGCTCTATTAGTGAGAAGAAAAGGAGGTAAAATTCATTTGGGTGGTAAGTTGTATGACGGAGCAATAAACGGTGAAAGTAGTGTAGTGCGGAATTGTAAAAAGTGGCCTGGTCATTAAGGGTGTTTAAGCTAGGGGGGCTGAAGTGGTTAAACTGTACCTCGTGGGTGTACAACATCATTGGTATGGTCATATGATATTTTGCTATATCTATGGTCTGTTATTTTTGGCCCCTTTAGGCTGCCTCTCTACAGCAGTTTCGGCAAAACTCTACAGCTATTAGGTAAGGGCAAGTAGGGTAGGTACATACTTTGAGCCGATCCAGACACAAGTGTTAAGCAAAATTATTTGCTGTATTTGTGCAAGGGGAGGCGGGGTTAGCTACGCATTTAATACCTGGCAGCGCCATGGCCAGGTGTTGGCTCAACGGTTTTCTGTGCCCTCCCAAACCTCCCCCCCCCTTGTTAAGGCACTCCATACTAGGGTTGCCCCCTTTAGGCTGTAATTCCGGCATAACTCTATTGCTATTAGGTAGGGACAAGTAGGGTAGGTACATACTTAGAGACGATCCGAACGCAAATAAACACTACTTCTTGCCCTGCAAAAACAAGCCCTCATACAGTTACAACTGCATAAAATTACAGAGTTCGGGGTCTTGGATTGTAGTGACATAATTAAACCTGCTGTTTTAAAGTAGTAAAAGTAGTAAAAAACACAAAGTATAGGGATTTGCTATCGCCATAATCATACTGATCCATAGAATAACAGTCATGCCACAAGGTGGATGTCGTAAATTTAAAGGGCAAAAAAGCAATGGTGGAACTGCTTTTTCCCATCATCATGTACCCCAAAATGATGTCACTAAGCAATTTGCCCCTCAAACAGCAAGCCCTTATATGGCAACATTGAAATAAAATAAAAATGTTATTACCAGAAAAAAAAAAGTCACCCAAGCTTCTTATTTAGTACTTCTTGGCTAAAAGTACTAAAGAAAACTAAGAGGAGTATTTTTACCCTTCTGGAAAAATGTGGAGCGACTTCTGCCCAGAACAACTGCTACTAAAAGTATAGCATTCTGAGTATGAACAGCTTCTGGACAAAAGTAAACAAGAGGCCACCATGCTCGTCTGAATGCTGTGGCCCATTCACTCAGTTGTTTGATGGTGGTGCCAAGAGTTGGACCCCCACAAATCTAAAATTGATGGCCTATCTTAGGAATAGGCTATCAATTTTAAAAGGCTGGATAACTCCTTAAAGCTCAATGTATAAACAGTGGGGCACATTTACTAAGACTGGTGTTTCATAAGTCAGTCAGTAAAAAGACTGCTGAATTTAAAAGTGCAAAATAGATTAAATGGGTTGTGCTGTTTCCTGTATTGATGACCTATCCTCAGGAAAGTTCATCAATATCAGATCAGCGGAGGTCCAACTCCCAACACTCCCCTGTCGATTAGGTGCGAGCTCTGCGTTCTCTTCACTGTTTACCTGCTTACTGTCGACATCACAGCTGCGAGCAGTGTAATTACAACTACTCCATCCCATTCACTTCAATGGGAAAAAGCATAAGGAAAGTAACTGCTCCTTTCCATTGAAGTGTCATTACACTGCTTGCGGCTGCGATGATGGCGATGAGCATGTAAATAGTGAAGAAAATGTAGAGCTTGTGCAAGCACTGTGTTGTCTTCAAACAGCTGATCGGGGTTGCCAGGATTCAGACCTCTGCCGATCTGATATTGATAACCTATCCGGAGGATAGGTCATCAATACAGAAAATGGGACAACCCCTTTAAGTGGCATAGGCCTCTTCCTGAATTTGACACATCTTCCAGATGTCCATGCACCAGAAACTGAAAATGTATACCAGCTATGAGCTGGTATAGATTTCAGCTATAATTTACCCCGGCTTCAGGTGTAAATTTTAGTAAATTCAGTAAGCCATGTGTGGCCACACCCTTCAGCTAAGCCCCAACCACTTTCATGTCAGTTTTAAAAAATGTTTCACTGTGGGGATGGTGTTCTTTGGGTGATGTGTTGGGTTTCAGAATGAAGAGAAAAACAGTCCAGCTTCACTGGAAAACTTGAGGCTTTATTGAATCCCGTGCAGATAAAAACCAACGTACAGCAATGCAAGAAATCGACCGGTTTCGGATCACTATAGGTGCGGATCCTTAGTCTTGATGTGCATCAGTGAGAGGTGAAGTCGAGACTAAATAGCAAACCACCAGAAACAGGTGATCGCAATCAGGTACAGGACACACCTCCTGATGACATCCTCCACAGGTAAAGTACATAGCAGTTACAACATGCCAAAAGACATAAAAAAGTAAGATAAAAACAGCAGATTACAGTGATAGTAAAAAGTTAAAATGTTAATCATGTAGAATGGTATCATGACGCCGGTTTAATCCTGATGCACTCACGACTGAGCAACTTTTTCTTGTGATCACCGCCTCTGCTTGGTCTGTTAACCCTTTCTACTCCTTGTACTGACATGCTGTCTGTATTACCATTGTGAACCGCAGCAAAATGCAGACCTGCGGCAGAAACATTTTTTATTCTAGCATGGGGTACATCAGAAATGTGACAACATATTCAAACTTTGAAACAGTTTGATGTGCACCCCATGTATTGTAAATTACACAAAGAGCATGTTATGCAATATACCACATATGTGGTGTTGCAATTAATGTATTGCTGAACAGTATGAGTGGTATGATTGACAGTCAATGCTAACAACTGTAATTTATGTTTTTCTCTAAATTTTCATAAGACCTCAATATCATTTTTGGATTTGTGTTTGGTGGGGGACGTGGGGGATGGCCGTGTGCAGAGTCGCACGTATAGAAAAGAAACCGCAGGAAATACCATCGTGCATGCGGGATCCTGTCATCCTGTACACACTGTCAATAACATCCCTAGATATGAATATATCCGTGCCCTGCGCAATTGTTCCTCCAGTGAAACCTGTATTGAAGAAATGAAGACTGTTACTACTCGTCTCCTGGCCAGGAATTATCCCAGTAGACTTTTAAATCGATCAAAGAATATGGTTTCCACTATGTCTCGGGATAATTTAATTTTCCCTAACAAAACGCCCAAGTTTGGTCATAAAGAGAAGCAACTCACTTTTTCCACGAGTTATAGCTGTGAATTTTCACAAATATGTAACATTGTTAAAAAACATTTTCATCTTCTCAAATATGATCAAATTTGGGGTGATGTTGCAAAAAGCGGTGTCAAATGTGTTGCCCGACGTGCTGTCACTCTGGCAAATATGGTGAGCCCCTCTCTATATTTGGATAAACCTGTGTCCCAGCCCACCTGGCTGAGACACATAGGTAATTTTAAATGCGGGCATAAAAAATGCACATATTGCATAACATGCTCTTTGTGTAATTTACAATACATGGGGTGCACATCAAACTGTTTAAAAGTTTGAATATGTTGTCACATTTCTGATGTACCCCATGCTAGAATAAAAAATGTTTCTGCCGCAGGTCTGCATTTTGCTGCGGTTCACAATGGTAATACAGACAGCATGTCAGTACAAGGAGTAGAAAGGGTTAACAGACCAAGCAGAGGCGGTGATCACAAGAAAAAGTTGCTCAATCGTGAGTGCTTTTGGATTTTCAAATTAGGTTTACGGATACCATCAGGATTAACCGGCGTCATGATACCATTCTACATGATTAACATTTTAACTTTTTACTATCACTGTAATCTGCTGATTTTATCTTATTTTTTTATGTCTTTTGGCATGTTGTAACTGCTATGTACTTTACCTGTGGAGGATGTCATCAGGAGGTGTGTCCTGTACCTGATTGCGATCACCTGTTTCTGGTGGTTTGCTATTTAGTCTCGACTTCACCTCTCACTGATGCACATCAAGACTAAGGATCCGCACCTATAGTGATCCGAAACCGGTCGATTTCTTGCATTGCTGTACGTTGGTTTTTATCTGCACAGGATTCAATAAAGCCTCAAGTTTTCCAGTGAAGCTGGACCGTTTTTCTCTTCATTCTGGGACTTGTTGTGCGCCAAGGTTCAGGGCGAGGTCCGGGCTCCTGGTTTCCTGTGGACGAGCGCGACATTCTCCAGTGTTGTTTCATGTGTTGGGTTTGCGCCAGACATAGCGTTTTTTTTGATGGCCGAAATGTTAAATTTTAGTCTCATCAGACCAGAGCACCTTCCTCCATACATTTTGGGAGTCTCCCACTTGCCTTTTTGCAGACCCACAACGTGCCTTTTTGTTTTTAGCTGAAAGTAATGGCTTTCTTCTGGCCACTCTGCCATAAAGCCCAACTCTATGGAGCGTATGGCTTATTGTCATCTTATGCACAGATACTCCAGTCTCTGCTGTGGAACTCTGCAGCTCCTCCAGGGTTTCCTTAGGTCTCTGTGCTGCCTCTCTGATTAATGCCCTCCTTGCCCGGTCTGTGAGTTTTAGTGGGCGGCCGTCTCTTGGCAGGTTTGCTGTTGTGCCTTGTTCTTTCCATTTTGTTATGATAGATTTGATGGTGCTCCTGGGGATCATCAAATATTTGGATATTTTTTTATAACCTAACCCTGACTTTTACTTCTCCACAACATTGTCCCTTACTTGTTTGGAGAGTTCCTTGGTCTTCATGGCAGTGTTTGTTTAGTGATGCCTCTTACTTAGGTGTTGCAGCCTCTGGGGCCTTTCAAAAAAGGTGTGTATATGTAATGACAGATCATGTGACACTTAGATTGCACAAAGGTAGACATCATTTCTCTAAATATGTGACTTCTGAAGGTAATTAATTGGACCAGAGCTTTTTATAGGCTTCCTAACAAAGGGGGTGAATACATACGCACATGCCAATTTTCTGTTTTCTATTTCTAAACAATAGTTTTATTTATATATTTTTCTGATTTCACTTCACCAACTTAGACTATTGTGTTCTGATCCATCACATAAAATTCAGATTAACAAAACCTTGAACTTAAGGCTGTAATGTAACAAAATACGAAAAAAGTCAAGGGGGGGGTGAATACTTTTGCAAAGCACTGTATATACTAGCTGAAGAACCCGGCTTCGCATGGGTTTATTTAATCTATTTCATTTAATATTTGAAAAATAGTTATCTGTGGCTCACTCCGTTGAAATGTCAGGAAAATGTGCTACAAGGTCCACATGACCCACCCAGTCATCAATTATTTTTGAAAGGAATTATAAAGAGGGCTGAGAACGCTCATAAGGAACCAATTGTAGACTAACTAAAATTTATTATAAATATATCAGAAATTATATACAAAATATACATAAAAAATAAACACAATTAATTAAAACCAGAAGGGGCAGGTAACTGGATACCAATTGGGCCTTTTATCTGACCCTCAGAATATCCTAGTATATTCAATAAATAATAACTGCAGCCACAGTCAGTATCATATGACAAAATTCCACAAATGAGGGTCAGATAAAAGGCCCTATTGGTATCAGTTACCTGCCCCTTTTGGTTTTAATTAATTGTGTTTATTTTTTATGTATATTTTGTATATAATTTCTGATATATTTATAATAAGTTTATAATAAATTTTAGTTAGTCTACAATTGGTTCCTTATGAGAGTGCTCAGCCCTATTTTTATAATTCTATTTCATTTAATGTTTGTGTATGTCGTTAAAAGATATCGACAGTATCCACAATAACAGTTACATCCACAGTCCGCCACCCCTTAACACTGACCCCACCCCCCACCATGCCTCATCTCCTTGAAATGGGACCTCCACAGCATCCCACCCCCTTAATTTTGAACTTTAAAGCATCCTGCACCTTTAACAGTGACTTCCACAGCACCCCACCCCCTTGACAGTGACCTCCCCAGGGCCCACCCCCTTAACAGTGTCCTATACAGCACCCGGCCCTTAACACTGACCACAAGTTACAGTCCCCTTAACTTACCTCCACCATTCCCGGCCCCCTTAACAGAGACCTCCACAGTGACTGCCACTTTAACAGTGACTGCAACAGTAACCCGCTTCCTTAACAGTGACCTCTACAGCACCCTGCCCCTTAACAGTGACATTCATAGTGGACCGTCCCCTTAACTGTGACCTCCACTATTCCCTGCCCCCTTAACAGAGACCTCCACAGTGTCTGCCCCTTTAACAGTGACCTCCACAGCATCCCGCCCCATTAACAGTGACCTCCACAGCGGCTTCCCCTTTATTAGTGACCTCCACAGTACTCCATCTCCTTAACATTGATTTCCACAACACTCCGCCCCCTTAACAGTTGCCTCTACAGCAATCTGTCCCTTAACACTGACCTCCATAGTGGACAGTCCCCTTAATTGTGATCTCCACAGCAGCCTGCCCCTAGGGTAGCCAGAGGTCCGGTTTTAGGCCAGACAGTTCGGCTTTCAGACTCCCTGTCCTCCGTCCAGCGCTCGGCCTGGACCAACACAGGGATGTCCTTTTGAACAGCTCACTCTTAGATAGCAGCACTGTGCTGTCTGAGCATGAGCTGCAGAGAGAAAGTCACCCTCTCTCCCACCCCTGCAGCTAACAAAAGTAGATTTTTACCTTCATTTTTTCAATACCCGTCGGTTACGGAGTGGAAGGGGGCGTGGTTTAACCAAGTCATGGGCGTAGCTTATCATGCCCTGGGGCGTGGTTTTAAGTCCATCTTTTGAGGGTGGCCTGAATGGCCACCCTACCTGCCCCCTTAACTGTGACCTCCACAGCACTCGACTCCCTTAACAGTGTCATCCACAGCGCCCTGCCCCTTAAAAGCTGACCCACAGCAGTGAACGAAAATGGCTGGGTTCTTATGGCAACCTGGTGTAAAACTCCGTGTATGTGGAGACTAAGGACCTGCGAGCTTCTATTGGCTGATAAGAGACATGTGACCGTGTGTATGGCAGTTGGGATATGAAGAAAAAGACCTGCAGGCTTCTATTGGCTAATGTAGGTCATGTGATGTGCCATATTTGCATTCTTTTTTTTGTAATATGTCAGGAACGGTACATCATAGAGAGCCGAGACCCTGTCTAAAACCTTCACGGACACCTGATGTACCTGTGTGCCAAATTTCGTGATTGTAAATGCGACAGTGCGGATTCCTTTAGCGGACATAACACACATACCTTCAACTTTATATATATATATATATATATATATATATATATATATATATATATTTATATATACACTATCCAGATTAAAAATATTAACTAGTATTGAGAAACTGTTATGTACAATGGTTGTGAAACCACTGTGCCAAGCAACCAGTTTGACTTTGGCATTATCTGTGACTAAGGGCATTATTATGGCGGTCCCCTGGTTTTCGCAATCACTGATGGCAACGGTGTTTAGAAAAATATGCGTCCTCAAATTATATTGATAATATGCAGAGTAATTAGAACGCTAAAACATAGCTTTTATTAGTGAACTTAAAAACTATCATGAGGAGATACACATGCTAAGAACGTTGTGGTTTAAGGGGCAACTACAGTAAGTAGGCTGAGATAATGGCAAAGCAATTCAGCCTCACTGTGCCCACATATAAAACACACAGAACCAAGTAAATTAACCACTCTATGTAGCCGCTCACACTGGCTGATTGCCGAAGAGCCAGTAATGTGAGCGCTGCAAGAATGGTTAAAAGAAGTGAGTCCCTCCAACCTTAGTATCCTGGCTCACATGAAGCTGCTGGACCGGCTATGGAGATGGACGCACTAATGAGGGGCACATAAGTTTGGGATACAAAGGGTAAAGGAGACTACTGCCATCCACTAAACCCTCAAGGACAATGCTGAGTCCACCCTCTCTAAGGCCCTAAAGTACAGGCAAACTTTCCCCTCACCTATCTTCCTTGGCTCAAGGCGTTTCATCTAAAAAGATTCGTCAGGAGCGCTGAAGAAAAAAGGAAGATAGGAGAGCCTGTCAGACGCTGCCACACTAATTCATTGTGGTGGCGTCTATCGGCGCTATGATGGCCGCGGCCATCATAACGCTGATAGACGCCGCCACAATGAATTACACTATATCACTATATCACTATCTTACCTACACTGACTATCTCCCACTAACTATCTGTATTATATATATATAAGCTAACTATCTAATGTAATTGGATAAGGAATAGGATCCAGGTGAAAGCACAGAGCACAGTAATGGCACTGCTCTCTCTCTCATTTAGTACTGCAAAAAAACAGCAGAAAATGGCTGTTGGGGAGTTTCCTATATAGTAAAGGGGTGGCCCACAAGCAAGAAGGGAGGTTACTGATGAAAAGAAAATCTAGAATATTTGCGATTAGGAATAAATAGCAGTATATTCTACATCTTCGCAAATTCTCGAAGTGCCGATATTCATAAAAAAATTAGTGACTAGAATATACGCGATCAACATTAGTAAGAAAGCAAGGGTTAACAGCCAAACAACACTCAACATTTATTACTAGAGATGAGCGAATCGAAGCTGATGAAGTGGAATTCGATCCGAATTTCAGAAATTATTCGATTCGCACCGAATGCTCATTTCCTTACGCTTGGTGGTAACAAATCACATTTTCCTAAAATGACTGCTGCACATGTGAGGACATGGAGAAAGGAACTCTGGGAAGGCGGGATCATCCATACTAACGTGCATGCAGCCAATCAGCAGCCAGCCAGACCTGTGATGTCACAGCCCTATAAATAGCGGCAGCCATTCATCAGCGTACTTAGTGCAGGGAGAGACGTGTCTGCAGGCGCTAGGGACAGTGATAGGAAAGACTTAAATGTGGTGAAAAAACGATTTATAAGTGCAGGGAAAGGATAGGGAGGAATCGTTCCAGAGCATTTATGTAGAACGGGGTTCAGTATAGGAGGTTACAAACTGGTGTAATAGGAACAATACTATTACACCTTGGTGCACTGACTGGGGATCCTAATTGCCATTATACAGCTCTGTCATTCCAGCAAACCGTTCTTGTTATTGGGGTGCAAGTGCTGTTTGATACAGCTATTAATAGAGTTTATTTCAAGAAAACATTTCTATAGTATGTCTTATTTACCCTTGTGTGGTTCAGTTATAGGTTTTAAAGCCCTTTCTGCCGTGTACTAGTGGAAAAAATTTTTTTTTTTGAAAAGCCTTTTGTGTTGTGGAAAAGTGGAAACAAATTAGGGCCTAATTGCCATTCTGCGGTGCAGTGATATATTCAAAAGCCCCATTTGCTGTATATAAGTGGCAAAATAAAAATATATTTGTCGTTCAGTGTTGCACTTATCTGTTGAAAAGTCTTTTGTGTAAAAGTTGAAAAAAATTTGGGCCTAATTGCTGTTTTCCGGTGCAGTGATATATTCTAAAGCCCAGTTTGCCGTGTATTAGTGGCAAAATATAAATACATTCGCTGTTCATCGTTGCACTTATCTGTTTTAAAACCTTTTGTGTTGTGTAAAAGGAGAAAAAAATGAGGGCCTAACTGCCGTTTTGCGGTGCAGTGATATATTCTGAAGCTCTGCTTGCCGTGTATTAGTGGTGAAAAAAAAATAGATTCGCCGTTCATTGTTGCACTTATCTGTTTTAAAGCCTTTTGTGTTGTGTAAAAGGTGAAAAAAATTAGGGCCTAATTGCCATTCTACGGTGCAGTGATATATTCTAAAACCCAGTTTGCTGTGTATTAGTGGCGAAATGAAAAATATTTGATATAACATTTGATTATTTGATCTAACAGTATGTCAGACAGAGAAGTGCCAGGCCCTGCACAGGGGAGTGGAAGAGGCTTAAATGTTTATAGCACAGGCAGAGGTCGCAGCAGAGTAAGGGGCCGTGGCGGCAGGGGTCACTTCGAGAGCCCTGAGCTCCCAGTGTCAGCTAGCAGTCGTGTTGTGACCAGCAACCCAGCGGTTCTTTAATGGTTGACTCGATCTTCGACTTTGTCGCAAGTGACATCAGACACCCCCAGCCAAGAGTCAGTGGGTTCGTCAGACACAACCCTTAGTTGGCATGGCCCGGGAGCAGGCCTTGTGCCCTCACCTGTCCTCAACCTGCCTCTGTCCTTTCCTCCAAGGTGGGCAAGTAGTGATGAGGAGAGCGGAGTGGGAGGCTCCTGACCCAGAGACTGTTGAGGAGGACATCAGTGACGTGCAGACAGTACTCGATGATGATGATGTATCTGCACTTGGGAGCCAGGTGATAAAAGGGATTTTATTTTTTTTTTTAATTTATATAATAATGTAATATTATAAAATCCGGTGTCTCCATGACAAATCTGCAGCGTGGGGGCCCAGGGTGGCTTCCACACACTTTCAAAATAATCCTTCAGCGGGTCGAATAGATACCGGATGACCGGGACCCTCCATGACCTTTCCAGGAGCTGTTGTCGGGAGTAGCTGTTCATTTCTGAGACGTCTGAATAGTGCGGACTCTTTCCATCTCCATGCACCACAGGATGTCCTCCTTCCCATCCATGATGACTGGGAACTGGTGATGTTTTCCCTGACAAAGAGACCAGGGGCTGGAAGTTATGGTTTGAATCTTGATGAACTTAGTGACTCTTCCGGGCTCCAAGCAATCTTGAAGCTTTGTCTTCTCATTGTCTGTAGCTACTAGAGGCCTGTTTATGCCAGGCAGGCTCCCCCAGAAGTACATATCTGGCTTGATGAGCAGCTGATACCGCACTTGCATCAATCTTGACAGGATATGTCTCCAGGTGGAGAGAAATTGTTTTTTTGGAATGCTTTCTCCATCGCAACCACATCGTCGAATAAACACAAGACTGGCCGATTCTCTCCTGTCTTAAGCAACACTAATTTTTTTTTATTAAATGTATTAAATATTTAATATTAAATTGAACCAAAACTTGATTAAAGTTATAAGAAAGGAAACTTAAATTCACCAATATATTATCGCAATCTTCGAGAGAAATTACCGGACAATCAATTTGCCAAGCCTTTTGTTCCGGAGAACGCGTATTATTAAATCGTGTTTTAAGCAACATTTTCTAAAGTTGAGAAATTTTAACCTTCTGTTCTGTCCCATATTCCCTATAAATGAATAGACGAAGCTGACACTCTGTGGCCTCCTCATGCTTCTGCCACCTTCGCAATCTCTCGTCGTCGTGCCACTCTGTGGCCTCCTCATGCTGCTGCCACTTCTGAAATCTCTTGTCATCGTGCCACTCTGTGGCCTCCTCATGATGCTGCGACCTTTACAATCTCTTATCATCGTGCCACTCTGTGACTTCCTCATGCTGCTGCCTCCACAATCTCTCATCATTGTGCCACTCTGTGGCCTCCTCATGCTGCTGCCACCTCCACACTTTGTCGTCGTGCCACTCTTTGGCCTCCTCATGCTGCTTCCACCTCCACATTTTGTCTTTGTGCCACTCTGTGGCCTCCTTATCCTGCTTCCACCTCCACAACCTCTCGTCGTTGTGCCACTCTGTGGCCTCCTCATGCTGCAGCCCCCTCCACACTATGTCACCTTGCCACTCTGGTCTCCTGATGCTGCCGCCATCTCCACACTGTCATTGTGCCACTCTTTGGCCTCCTCCTGATGCTGCTGCTACCTCCAAACTCTGTCATTGGTCCACTCTGTGGTCGCCTCATGCTGCTTCCAACTCACAACTATGTCATAGGGCCACTCTGTGGACTTCTCATGCTGTTCCCACCCTCCCCATTCATGACTATTTTGTCTTTCGGCCTGGCTGACATCATCATTTATTAAACCCTTCTTCTGATCTGTCAGAAGGAAGAAAAAATGAGGCGCACAACAGATCCTGTCTGTGTAGCAGCTGTAAGGCCTGTTAGGTCCCTTCAGAATTGGCTTATGATTTGGTAGCCAAAAGCAGGAGTGGGTACAAAACACAGAAGACATGCAAGTATTCCGTTCACATATCATCTCTCTTTTGGATTCACTCCTATTTTTTTTGGCATTAGCGATACTGATGGATTACTGACCAAATGCTGACCAAGTGAAGGCAGATGCTCAACAGTCAGGATCCGTTTTTGGGGGGTTATTGTTCTGATGTATCAGAGGAAGGGCAAAATAAGCAGTGACACAACACAAACTTACTGCTGACACCCTCTCCACTCTGTCGGGGGGGCTCTACTTGTATAAGCGTTTAATAGAACAGGTTCTGTAGATATCTTTGTGGAATCAGCTGACAGTGTAAAATGAGTGCGCTTCTTCTTGGCGCTAACATCGACCTGTAAGGCTGAGTTCATACTTGAGTAATTTTGTTAAGTTTTGGCCCCATGACTGCCCAAATAAGTGAAGTGTGCAGTGATTCTAAGAACGACGCCTGTCATCTGCATATTATATGGACTAACAGTATTATTTCACTACCAAAGCAGACTCCCTATGCATGTTACTGCAAGGCACAGTGTTCTAAAAACTCAACAGTGTTCTAGAAACTCCATTTTGGAAACTACAGGATAAGGTGGCAGTTTTGTTGGTACAATTTTAGGGTACATATCTATAATTTTTGGTTGCTCTATACTACACTTTTTGTAAGGCAAGGTAACAAAAAATAGCTGTTTTGACACTGTTTTAATTTTTTGTTTTTAGCAGTGTTCATCTGACAGGTTAGATTATGTGCTGTTTTTATAGAGCAGGTTGTTACGGATATGATAACTTATTTTGGTTGTTTGTTTCAGTTTTACATAAAGCATTTTTGAAAAAAAATTATTTTTTAGTGTCTCCATATTCTGAAAACCATACTTTTTTTTTAATTTTTTGGGTGACTGTCTTATGTAGGGGCTCATTTTTTTGGGATGAGATGATGGTTTGATTGGTACTATTTTAGTGTGGATATGACTTTTTGATCGCTTGGTATTACCCTTTTTGTGATGTAAGGTGACAAAAATGGCTTTTTTGACACAGTTTTTTTTTTTTTTTTGGTGTTCATCTGAGGGGTTAGATCATTTGATATTTTAATAGACCTGGTTGTTATGGTCGCGGAGATACCTAATGGTTGTTTTAGCACAGTTTTTATTTTATTTTTTCTATGGCGTTCAGATGAGGAGGTGGATCATGTAATTTTTTTATAGAGCTGGTCGTTACGGACGCGACAATAGCCAATATGTCTGGGTTTTTTTTCTTTTTTTTTTTTACTATTTTATGTGTTTTATTTTGGGAAAGAGGCTTTTTTTTTACTTGAAACTTTATTTTTTTATTATGAAAAACACTTTTAAACTTTTTTTTACTCTTAATTTTTGTCCCACTCTGGAACTTCAATTTCTGGGGTCTGATCCCCTCTGCAATGCATTACAATACATCCTGCATTGTAATGCATTGCATGTCAGCTTTTATGCTGACAGCCTGCCTATGAGACC
Source organism: Bufotes viridis (assembly GCA_033119425.1). Lineage (NCBI taxonomy): Eukaryota > Metazoa > Chordata > Amphibia > Anura > Bufonidae > Bufotes > Bufotes viridis. The sequence continues at coordinate 77,307,395 of CM065590.1, read as the reverse complement.
CAGCCTAAGAGGCTAGATCTCACAGGCTTCCGTAGAAGGCAAGCTCTGAGGCCTATGGAAGGCATCAGGCTGCTTTCTCTGCCATTGGTCCCAGTCACTGTAGCGCGGGGACCTGATGGGAAGGGGAGGAAACCCGTACCCTCCGCAAACCCTCTGCATGCCACGGTCAGCTATGACCGCGGCATACAAAGGATTAATATGCCGGCATCGGTGTTTTCCCCGATGCCGGTGTATGCAGCAGGGGCCTGGCTGTCAGGGTCTACCAGGTCCGTGCCGCTGATCGGGCAGGCGCAGCTCCTGCACCCGCCCAGTCAGCCCGCTGTACATGTACGGCGCTGATCCTTAAGTCACGTGCACCAGCGCCGTACATGTACGGCACGGATCCTCTGTGGGTTAATTTGTTTGGTTGTTTGTTTTTTGTACCAGGTCACAGCTTAGATATTATCTGTCTACAGTCTGTAAATCTCATGAAAGTAACCTTTATAGTTTTTATGACCACTATAGGAGTCAGGTTTGAATGTATTCAGATATAATGCACCAACTTTGTTGTGGAGTTCCTTTCTCTAAACCAGGTTTCTAAGGAAATGTAATAATGATGATCTTCTATAAACCATTTGTCTTACTGACTCATCTCTTCTGTATGTCATATCATTAGATAATTGACCATTATGATAACATCAAGACGTATGGCAGCCCAGAACTCATTAGAAGATATAATTCTTTATATAGAATTTAAGAATAATTCTAATTATAACTAACCTGCATTGCAACAAACACAAAGAGTATCGAAAAGGTCAGGCAATCTGCGGGCCTCCGCTTTGGGGATCCTTAACAATCTCATGTTTATTTTTCCTAGGAGAGAAGATATGGTTATACTACTCATTAGGTCCCATATATAAAAGCTCATGGGTGTAGGAAAATGGCAGAAGAAAATAAGACTTTAGTTTTTAGTTAGTTTTTATTCTACTATCATAAGTGTGGCAGTAGGAGCTGAGGCAACTAGCCGCTTGAAGTATTCTATTTTTTGATATTAATAGAACATTTTACCTACCTGTCCATGATGGGTCAATATCAGCATAAACATAGGTCTGTCACATGTTTCACCAATATAACTAACAGCATTGCCACGCAAAAGATTCCAAATGCATTCCAAACATACCTGTGTGTACTTTGGGGCACATTCATTAAGACCGGCATTTTAGACACCAGCCTTAATAAGGCCCTGCGCTGGCGGTGGATCAGCTGAAGTTATGTAGAGGCACCACCGCTTCTCATTTTAAAACAGCTTCCTAGCTTTCTTACATTTAGACCATTGTCTAAACAGGGGCAGAAAGCGGTAAATGAGACTGGTCCGCTGGCCCATCTTCTTGCCTGCCTACGCCACACCCACTTTTTTAGACCTGGAGTGAGTTGGGAACAGTTGCAGATTGAGCCAAAAATACGCCTAATATACACATGACAACTTCTTTCTGCCATGTTTTGTCTGTGCAACATTTGCCACACAGACATATTAAAAGCTATAGACACCTTTGAGGGCATGGTATTGCATTGTACTCATTTTCAGTTAAAAATAATTTTTTTAGTTGGTCTTTATAAAAAAAAATTGAGCCCCTTTCTCTGTACAGCCTTGAGATTCTCTAGTAGAATGCTCTGTATTTTTACTGTGTTCCATCAGGAAGCTTAGCTGACAGCTCCTCATCGCTGATCTCTGACCTTATAAACACTCATTACAGCTCAATTTCTATCTTTACTGATCTGATCTGATCTGTAATTTACAATAAGGGTGATAACCCCCACAAAGTACAATTCTCACGTCTAGGCAGAAGACAACCCTTATGACAAAGCTGCTGAATATTTTTTAATAAAGACCAATTGAAAAAATTATTTTAAGCTCAAAATAAATAAATAAACAAAATAGCCCCCGAATGTGTACATTCTTCACTTTTCTATTATACTTATGGTGTCTCAACATTGTTAGGCTACCTTCACACTAGCGTTTTGGCTTTCCGTTTGTGAGATCCGTTCAGGGCTCTCAAAAGCGGTCCAAAACGGATCAGTTTTGCCCTAATGCATTCTAAATGGAAAAGGCAGTGGCTGAAGGACAGAAAACAGAGGGTTGTAGTCAATGGAGTATATTCAGACCATGGTATTGTTACCAGTGGGGTACCTCAGGGATCTGTTCTGGGACCCATATTGTTTAATATCTTTATCAGCAAAATTGCAGAAGGCCTCAATGGTAAGGTGTGTCTTTTTGCTGATGACACAAAGATTTGTAACAGGGTTGATGTTCCTGGAGGGATACACCAAATGGAAAAGGATTTAGGAAAACTAGAGGAATGGTCAAAAATCTGGCAACTAAAATTTAATGTCGATAAGTGCAAGATAATGCACCTGGGGCGTAAAAACCCAAGAGCAGAATATAAAATCAGTGATACAGTACTAACCTCAGTATCTGAGGAAAGGGATTTAGGGTCATTATATCAGACGACCTAAAGGTGGGCAGACAATGTCATAGAGCAGCAGGTAATGCCAGCAGAGTGCTTGGGTGTATAGGGAGAGGCATTAACAGTAGAAAGAGGGAGGTGCTCGTGCCGCTCTACAGAGCACTAGTGAGACCTCATTTGGAGTATTGTGTGCAGTACTGGAGACCATATCTGCAGAAGGATATTGAAACTTTGGAGAGAGTTCAGAGAAGAGCTACTAAACTAGTACATGGATTGCAGGACAAAACTTACCAGGAAAGGTTAAAGGACCTTAACATGTATAGCTTGGAAGTAAGAAGAGACAGAGGGGATATGATAGAAACCTTTAAATACATAAAGGGAATCATCACGGTAAAAGAGGAGAGAATATTTAAAAGAAGACAAACTGCTACAAGAGGACATAGTTTTAAATTAGAGGGGCAAAGGTTTAAAAGTAATATCAGGAAGAATTACTTTACTGAGAGAGTAGTGGACGCATGGAATAGCCTTCCTGCAGAAGTGGTAGCTGCAAATACAGTGAAGGAGTTTAAGCATGCATGGGATAGGCATAAGGCCATCCTTCATATAAGATAGGGCCTGGGGCTATCCATAGTATTCAGCATATTGGGCAGACTAGATGGGCCAAATGGTTCTTATCTGCCGACACATTCTATGTTTCTATGTTTCTATGATCCACTCAAAATGCATCAGTTTGCCTCTGTTCAGTCACCATTCCACTCTAGAGGCGGACACCAAAACGCTGCCTGCAGTGTTTTGCTGTCTGCCTGACGAAGCGGAGCCAAATGGATAAGTCCTGGAACACAATGTAAGTCAAGGGGGACGGATCCGTTTTCTCTGACACAATCTGGCACAATAGAAAATGGATCTGTCCTCCATTGACTTTCAATAGTGTTCAATACGGATCCGTCATGGCTATAGAAGACATAATACAACTAGATCCGTTCATGACGGATGCATGCGGTTGGATTATTGTAACTGATCCAAAAACGCTAGTGTGAAAGTAGCCTTATCCTGCTGATACCCCCAATTCTGTGCCTGTTTTGCTCCCTAATGCCACCAAATATAATACCACATTTTTGTTCCATAAGATGCACCCCCCCCCCTTAAGTGTGGGAAAAATGGCAGAGGGTCTTATGAAACAAATACTAATGAGTGCTTCTAAATTGAAAGTGCTCATTACATTAGTGCATAGTAGGACCGGAAAGCGGTTAATATATAGTTTTCTCACCACTCCCTGGGTTTCTGCTGGCTGCACTTTGTCCAGACTGTGTATGGCATCAGGTTGTAGTGCGCTGTATCTCCCTAGTCTGTAAGTTCTTTTATTTATTTTATATCTCATTTGAGGTCTGATGAAGGTTGGGAGTCTGATCTGAGGTCTGATGAGGATTGGGGTTCTAATTTGGGGTCTGATCTGTGTCCTGATTAGGATTGAGATATGATTTGGGGGCCTGATCTGAGGTCTGATGAGGATGGGGGGTTCCGATCTGAGGTTTCACAAGAATTGGGGGTCTGATCTGAGGTCTTATGAGGAATGGGGTCTGATTTGGGGTCTAATGAGGATTCGGGGGTGTTTTAGGAGTCTGATCTGAGGTCTGATAAATATTGGGGGTCTGATCCAAGTATGTACAAAGACAAAAACAGACACAAAAATGATAAACACATACTGCACAATATGATAAATACTTACATGGGTGTACATGGCACAATTAAAGAAAAAAACAGAACGTAACAGCACTCTAAAAGCACTAAATGTAAAATCTATATATAAACTATGGGCTACACTACAGGCCATAAGTAAATACTAAGTAATTAGTGGAACACCCCTGTTTCCACATAGCCGCAGTGATGTAATCAGATTTGACCCTCTGTAACTGCTGTTAAATTCAGTGGGGCTCTGTATGTTTTTATGCTATGACTAACAGTGGGTTGCATGCTCAAAACATGTAGGACTTGGACTTAAAAAAAATTTTTATGTGTCCTAAGTTTTTGGGATTTTATTCCAGAGTGCTGCCTTTTGCAAATGGTGAAATGCTTTACCTGAAAGTACTCTTACAGGATACCTTACAGTTAGGCCTCTTGCACACGACAGTATTTTGCAGACCGTATACTGGCAGTTTTTTCAGTTCAGTATGCTGACAGTATACTGAACCATTCACTTCAATGGGTCTGCAAAAAATACTGAAGTGTCTCCGTATGCCTTTCGTTTCCGTTTTTCCGTTCCGTTTAAATTTAGAACATGTCCTATTCTTGTCCGCAAATCACGTTCAGTGGCTCCATTCAAGTCAATGGGTCCGCAAAAAAAAAACGGAAAGCATATGGAAAGGCATCCATATGTCTTCCGTATCCGTTCTGTTTTTGCTGAACAACCTATTGAAAATTTTAAGAGCAGCCCAATTTTAATTACGGAATTACTGTATACTGTATATGCCATACGGAAAAACGGAACGGAAAAACTGAACCAAAACGGAAACACAACGGAAACAAAAAACTGAAAAACTGATCCGTTATAAACGGACCGCAAAATACTGAAAAAGCCATAAGGTCGTGTGCAAGAGGCCTTAAGCTGTGCAGAGATAAAACATAGCATGTTATCATAATCATAACATTTTGAACGCATACCAGCATGTTCTACAGACTTCAGTCACATGGTTTTGCAGCATCCTGCTCCAAGAGTCTTGTATACTTTTAACAAAATGTATATGCTTTAATATATAATACCTGCATACATACTCTATGTATGTATGTGTACATGATGAAAACAGGCCATATTCATAGCCACCAAAAGATGGGGCTGGTTTCAACCGCTATTTAAATAGAGGCATTGGAACATTCTAGTTAGTTAGCATACTAGCCTAGCTGGAATGCTGACACTACCACCCAGGACAGTGAAAAGCAGCACATGTGAAAGGAAAGGTGTAGAGGATGTCTAATAGAGATAACTGTCTAAAACGACTTATAAGCTCTATGGAACATGTGCCCAGGAGAAGCCTCCAGTGCCTGGATAAGCATTTAAGCAGCATGATCATCTGTGAGAATCTCCACATCCCAAGGTAGATATCGTTGATGTGTACTACAGCAACAGAAGTACAGCAACCTGTTCATGAAAGATGTAGAAGAGTTTGTTTGCCATTGTGGTGACTACCTTCTGGTTGCTTTGTATTGTCTGAAATATACACCTTACATCTGGATTCTTATGCCTTTTGTCAGAGCCAGCTAATGAAGTGCAGATTGAGAGAACTACCTTAAAGAGATACTGTTTGGCCTGTTACTACATGTTCAGCTCTGAAACCTGTAACATCTGTGAAAGTGCATTCTGTGTATCTGTACTGCTGGTTAATGTTAAGACAAGAACTGTCCTGATCTGTTGCATTTGAATTCTTCAGTAAAAGAACTGTTCTGTTGCACAACTTGCCTCATCATTGCTTCCTGTACTACTATTGCACTGAAAAGTGCTGGCTTTAAAACAACTAGGACCCTGCCTTGAACCTCAAAACCTTCAACACCAAGGACACCTCAACCATCAGACAGGAGAACCCCAGAACTGGAGTATGCCCCGAAGGGAAGACAAGGTGTGCCCTTCTAATTATAGCATGTCGATAACTCAGTGAGAGGTCAGGATTTGGGGGATACTATATATCGGGTACAATGCCTTGTAGGACTAGTTCATCTAAGGTAATGATACTTTTAATTTAGTTGGCTATCTATTACTTCATTTTGGAGAAGTACTGATGTGGATGAGCATCTAGGGAGCTTCTCTGTGTACCCTTGCTACTCTTCTCCTACTTTCTCTGCCAGCTCCTCACTCTCCTTCTTGATTGACAAAACTAGGTGAGAGAGCTATGAAGGAACCTGCATGGATTTGGCCAGCCCCATTCAAATAAATGTAACAGATTTTCAGAAATTTCTGCAAGAAAATCAGCCACTTGTGAAGGAACACTTATACTAGCCATAGAGTATGGTACAACCTAATTTGGGCCTTCCTACGTCTTGGCCCTCTTAGGAGCCTCATGTGCCTCTATGGTTTGCATAACATTTTTTAATCCTCTTTTCACACAGTTTAGACTAAATTGCTGCTAAAAACTCCAACAAAACTACATCAAAATTGGAAAGACAGTGAATGGATTCTATGGCGGTTTCTGAGTGAACAAAAAACAAAGGGTAAATTTGTGGGTGTAGGGAGACTTAGAGGGCCTTTACATGTGGTAGAGTTTGTAGAAATGTCTGCAACTGGAAATCAGTTCAATTTATCTGAATTGAATCAATTTGGAGGCAGGCGTATCAATTTTTGCAAGCCCATTCAGATACTGTAAATGGAACTAATTTTCATTCACAGAAATATGTGCAACAAAATATGCAATGTTGACCAACACTGGATAGTGGCTCACTCTAAAAAATGGAAAACATGCTTATTGGCTGTCCGAAAAGGCCAAGTATTGCAATAAATAAGTATATAGAATTGGGCGTCAGATTGGTGGTCTGACTTGGTAATCTTTTTCTTTTTCTCTTCCTCTAAAACTTAGATGCGACTTTTAGGCAGGTACGTCTTATAGGGTAAAAAATACGATACATTGTAAGCCGAGCAGCGTTTTTTTCATAACCAAGCAAATACTATTCATTACTATTGAAGACAAGCCATGCTCTATTGATATTTATTGAATAACTGTGCCATCAAATAGATAGACCTTGTTGATGCCACTATATTTCCTGGCTGTTTAACACCACGCAATTTTTTTTGTCGTTTTGTCTGTGTGTACGATGTCTATTGTGGTACTTGTGGTCCACTCCGGGCATCCTCCATTGTATGCATTTTTGCTGGGGATCGCCATTAGCAACGGGCCACAAGTGCAGGATCTGCTCCCCTGTTTAAATATGCACAACTGCATTTGGGTTTGAGTATTTCCTGCCTGTTTAACACCACGCCATTTCTTTTTTGCCACTATCAAAAAAGTCTATACATATGGCATTAAACATAAAAATATGCCTATAGAGGGACATGAATATTGAAAACTATATAAACTAAATAAACTACCTTTTTATTGATGTTTATATTTATATTCATTTTTAACTATTATTTTCATGAATTTTACATTTTTTATATATTTTTTCTATTATATTTTTCTTTTCTTCTATTTTTCTATAAGTGCCCTGCGAAAATTATTAAAGTGAGGCAACGAATGTAATAACTACATGGTTTATTGCATTATCATCGAATCTGTCAGTAATTCCGAACTAATGTTTTAATAAATACAATATTTTGATATAACACATACCAGGTGTGTGAAGGTTCCAGCTTTATTCTTTATACACTTAAAATATGCAATGTGCAGAGGCACCCTTAGTTTGATGGGACTATGCTAGGTGTCTTTTCTAGGCCTGAATTTTTTAAAGAATTTAGCTCCATGCACATGACCGTATCCATTTTGATAAAACCGCATATCCGAAAAACACAGATAAAGGCTGTGTGTGCCCCACATTTTCCTGTTCTGCACATGCTGCTCTATGTTAAAAATGCCTATTCTTGTCCAGAAAATGGACAAGACTAGCACATGTTCTATCTTTTTTGTCAGGGTGGCGGAAAGGACATATAACACAGGACAGATAATGCGCTGTCCATACTTTTTGCAGCCCATTTGAAATTGGTCTGCATCCAGTCCACTCTCAAGGGTGGATTGGATGCAGATTAAAAATGCAGTCTTGCGCATGGGGCCTTACAAGAAGATTGGAGTGGGCCTGCCATTCCTCCCTCCTCTAAGTCTGCTCAGGCCCACTCAGTTACTGTAGTCTGGTTCAGAGCCAAATAGAGGTAGTATGGAAAGTCCAACCTATGGTCCACTGTAGAGATGAGCGAACCTCTTGAAATTTGTTAAGTGTCTGATTTGTTGAATTTTTCCTATCAATAGGCCATCAATTTAAAAGCCCTGGAAAAACCCTTTAAGAGTAGCTTGGGCAAGATGGCTGCTCCCATAGTCATGAACAGAAAGTAGAATTTAAAAAAATGTAGAATCAGAAAATTAAAACATATTAAAAGAAAATATAATGTTTTACTATTTGGTTCTACATATCAAAAAGGTGCTACATTCCCTTTAAGTAAAACCTGAAATATAATAAAGAGATAATTATTTGTATGGATAATGGGAAAACTATATTTGGACCTAGAGGTGTAGAGGTTGTGGCCCATTAATACATCAGGAAGGTTCCACACACTATAGCACCTTTGTAAATACCATTTCTATGTCTTTTACAGAAATTATATTTATTTTACCTATAAATGTAACATTTAACTTATTTTCCTTGACAGGCTGTCTTTATCATTTCCACCTATGGAGGAGTCATTTTCTCTGAAGAACATGACACTTGCATGTGAAATGTGGGACAAGACTGTATTAACTTAATCATCTTCAGAAGTATAAAGACTATAATAACAAATGATGACATGATTGAAAGGTATTGGTAATTGTGTGAAAATGCAGCATGGGTTGCTAAGTGTGACTGATTTCTAGAAAGGGAAGATGTTGGAGGCAATATCAAAGCCTTTCAAGGTTAGTGTACATACAGGCAGTGATGTCTTAAAACACGTAGCGGTCACAGTCCGGGGCTTTCATCCTTTTGTGATTAATTAGACTGCTCATACTGGAAAACGCTTGTACTCATTTACTTTCCCAATAATGTAGTTATAGCAGCTTATTATGCACCAGAATAAACAGATGTCGTATTGTGATTCTATTTCTAAGTGCAGCTAATCAAAGCAGATTTAACATTTAACACCCTAGAAATGTAATTCAGTTCGAGGTTACAGAAGAACATAATGATGTATGGCAGCCAAATCTGCAATGATTATGGTGTATCATTACTGAGTTTAATTTTTATTGACTAAGGGCTCATGAAAACCAATGTGTGTTCCTCGTGCTCACGCTGTGGACTGCAAATTGCAGTCCGCAATATACGGGCATCATCTGTGTGCACTCCATTTGCAGACCCATTCATTTGAATGGGTCTGTGATCCACAAGAGATGGTCCGAGCTGCAAAAAAATAGGACATGTACTATTTTTTGCATTTCAGAGGCACAGACCGAAATCCCACAGAAGTGATTTGAAGCGCACCTCTTGGTATCTTAAAGATTGCTGACCCATTTAATTCCGGTGCCCGTATATTGTGGACCCGCTATTTGCAGCCACAATATGGGGACGGGGGACACACGTTCGTGTGCATGATCTCTTATACTGTGTATCTATCACGTGAAAATAGTTACGTGTGAAGGAAGTTGCATAGAGTAAATCAACTTACATATTTTTTCTAATTACTCCATAAAAAAGGATTTGTCAGGTTGGTTTCCAGAGTCACGTAATCGGGTCTCCGGATCATAGCTATTTTTGAGTTCCTTTGCATTCAGCAATACTACATAGATTAGAGAGTAGACTTTTAGGTAGATAATTGACAAATGAATAAAAGCTTAAACACTAGCAGAATCACAAAAGACATGTGAGATACTGGCAGGGAGGTCCATTAGCAGTTATTTGTAAATACATTGGATGGAAACCTCCAAGAGATAAAAGATAACCTACATTGCAATGCATTTATTTTAGCGGTATAGCCTTGCCCATTGTAGACATTTGCATGTTTATTTTTAATTGCATTGTAATCTTTCCTGTTATGACTGTACACATGATAGTACACACGGGAAATACCGATAACGTGCAATAAGTTATTTGAGAGTCCACCCAGAAGAAATAGACTATGACAGCTAATTCATTCCAATATTATCTCCAAATAGAGTTATCTTCTACTGGACTTTTAACACCAATTATTGGGTCAACCGCTGGGCCCCCCTGAAGATCACCTGGTACTCTGGTCGGCCACTTCAATCATCCAACTGCATTATACCACGACCTAATTCAGAACCTCATTCAGGCTCCGCAATTATATCTACATAATCCACTCAGTCATATTAGTCTTGTTTAAAAGGTTATTCGTGAGGTATAAATAATACTCACTCTTTAGAAGTTTTGCTTGTATTTTTCACATAAATAAATTGCTATAATGCATAGTAATCCTGAGAGCGCTGAACTGATTGTTACTCCATGCGGAGAGATGTTTTGGGGGTCATGCCCCCTTAATCAAGCTTCAAAAGAGTGAGCATTATTTATACCTCACAAATAACCTTTTAAACAAGACTAATACGACTGAGTGGATTATGTGGATATAACTCTGGTGGGCAAGACTGGACAATGTGACCAATTTGAGAAGTGGACTGATTAGACCTGTCTTGAAACAACTTGCACCTCAGATGATAAGGATTTGCTAGATATAGTGGGTCATTTATTATACTGAAATACACCTAAATTAGGCGACTTTTCCCCACTCACGCCAGGTCTAAAAAAGTGGGTGTTGTGTGGACGGGGAAGTGAACGGGCTGGCAGGCACATCTCATTCATCATTTTCTATACATGTTTTAGATGTACAAAATGGTCTGAATGTAAGATAGCTAGGAAGCTGTCTTACATTTAGAACTGGCCGAAGTTATGGAAAGATCTGTGCCTCTTTATAACTTCGCGGATCCTCTGCCAGCTATGTGCACCATATATTGTGACTTCATGAGAAGTCAACAACAGTCCACTCTAGTAAATTTCAAATGGGGAACAATCGAAAAGGCAAATGGTTGGCATATGAGATATTATTTGGCATGTAGCAATGGAAGTGCAGTAAAATGATGGTTCATCTCCATTTTTTATTTTTCAAAAACGTTCTGATGCTCGGCTTGTACAGTTTGCATGTGATAAAATATAAGGCAGGCTGCTTGATTCCATTCTGTCCTCGTTCCGCTCTATCCGATTCTATCCTCATACACCTTTGTGACAACTGTCTGCAGCCCCTGTCTCTGCCCTCCAGAAAGCAAATCTAAACTCAAATTTAAAAAAAAAAAAAAAAAATAAAAAAAAAAAATGTAAAAGAAGATTTCAGTCATTGGAGAACCATGTTCAAGAATTTATTGCAGAACAGGATCCTACAGCTTGCAATTTATTGTGTTATATTCAAGGAGACCATTTTTAATTAAACCCAAATGCAAACTTCTTCATTTGTAAAAGTATATCCACTGCAATAAAGTTTGTTCAAATGTAGACTTTAATATTTCTCATAAATCATCATTTCAGGACTTACGGAGTGGAAGTAGGATTTCATGATCTGCTTTCATACCTTGACTGGAGGAAAGTCTACCTGTTCAGAGGTGTTTGCTATTAGTTGAAATGAGAAGTACTTTATCCAAGTATGGTTAAAATTGGAAAAGAAAGAAAGAAACTCAAAATCCCTAAACTCTAAAAATGATGCCGTAATATTCTTGTGTTTTAATCACATTCAGACACTATAGCAATAAAATGGAGTGCTAGGTTCCTTTAGTTTTATCATGTTGGTATAACCTGTGCACCTTTTAAAGGGAGAGTCATTGAACATCATTTTAAAGTTTACATACAGATTAAAAAAAAATCTATAAAAAGTTGAGTAACGTTTAAACAGTTTGCATTATTTATCTTCACTTTATTATGAGTTACTGTGTCTGTATTATATCCTAGGACTACACTAAAAAGTCTTCTGGTCATCATTGGAAACAGACAACAAGCTTATCAATAGTTGCACTCCTAACAGTTCAGATGAACTCTTCTTTTTTTCTTTACAAGATTGCTGTTCACTGCTTGGTATTAACCCCTTACCAACATTGTACATGTATGGCGAATGTTGACTCTTTAAAGTTGGCGCCAGCTCAGAACCTGAGCCTGGTTTCTGTTGTTTTACACAGCAGACACCTAGAGGCTGTGTTTGGCTATGATGCCAATGAAATGTTCTGCGAAGATATTACAGGGGTTAATATAGCGGAACCACTATATTAATAAAACTTTGTTCAACTTTATAATAAACTATATGTCATGTTTTAATTCCTCACCATTTTCAAGAAATAATGTGCTGTCAGTGAGTAAGAACCATGTTGTTTCTATTCAGAAGCTGACAACCGGTACGGAGCTCGTCCTGCAATCATCTGAGAAGTATATATAATTGCATATAGTGTAGGCAAATGCTCACTAGGCTATTTAGTTTTCAGAACATGCTGTCTAAATATTAGACAAGATTAGTAAATTGGATGTATGCACTTCTCAGATGAGGGCAACACTAGGTACTGTATGTACAGGTTTCCAGCCTCTACATGTAAACGAGAGTGTTCTCTTTCACAGTAATGTAAAAACCTGAAAATGGTGAGGAATTGAAATATAAAGTATGATAGAAATGGCAAAACATTTCACCTTCTTTATATTCAATTTACAATCTGTAAATGGCATGCAAATCCATTTAGTTAGATACCTTTTTTTTACTAATCATATTTAAGCCTCAAATCCAAACTATGCTTTTTGAAGCCATATTTAGACTCCTCAACATTGAACTTGCATACCAAAAAGGAAAAGTTGTGGAATTATGGAAATCACAGGATCGATGGACATGTTAATGATATGCAAATGTTAAAAATTGGAAACAAAATATTTAAAAAGCATCTTAATTTATTCAGCATTGAGTGTGAACGCCAACTGCAGAAATACACACACTTACACTTCTAGAAAAACCTCTTGGAATGCTATCAATAAGGTTGTTAATGGTTGTCTGAGAAGTGCTCTGCCATGTAGAATGCACATGGGCGTGCAAATCATTAGGATCCACTGCTGGCAGTTCTCTTTGAAATTGCTGACCAATGACATCCCAGATGTGCTAGATGGGGGAGAAGTCGAGACACTGTAAGCCAGGGTAGCATGTTTAGGCCACGCATGCTGCTCACTGTAGTACAAGCATTGTTGTGTTAAAAACTGGCTCCTGGGCCACTTTGGAGAAATGTCCATATCTCTGGTTCAACAACCAAATTCATGTAACACCAAGATGTTAGTGTACCTGAAATCAAGACTAGAGGGATCCAGCTACAATAAATTATGCTAACCTACACCATAATCCTGTGAGTAGGACCGGTGTGATGTTCCCTTGTGAAGGCCTCTTCATGGCATTGCCCACGTGGTCTTCAGACCAATCTCCGACTATCAATGCATCCGAAAATAAAAGCAAGACTCCTTGCTGAAGAGGACAGACCTCTAGTCCAGCCTCCAATGTTGTCTTGCTGTGCACCTTTATAGCTATGTAAACTAGTAGGAAAGACGTAAGTACTGTATATCACTGAAAAATGGTCCTATTCTTAAAAAGTGGTGGAGTGGATTTTTAGACTCAAAATAGTCAATCCATGGAGCTTAAATGAGATGCTTTCGTTCACCAGATTCCTCTGAAAGCCTCCTTTCCAGAATGTAAATCATGTCTCTAGCATCCACCTACTTGTGTTCTAGTGAATAGTACCTCAGTACAGTATTTTTTATCTAGAACTGTCAGGAATGCTGTGTATCTGACCGGAATAGGTCTAACACATATTACTTCCTATATGGAGGGGCTATTAGGTGGTTTTTAACTTAAATTTTTAACTTTAATAACCCCTCCCTTCTGTTTCTGTTCCCATAAATACATGCCAGTAGAGCGGCTATACTAGAAATTTCATTTCCATCACTCTCTCCTCCCCCCTCCCCATATCTGGATATAAAATGACACCATCTTTGGTTATTGTACCACACCTGGCAATTTGTGCTCTGTTATTATGCAACATTCATCTACTTGTTCTCTAATTCTGGTCAATACCTATTGTGGCAATTTGTCTTGCAAGCTCACCTTTCCAGGGGTGAAAGGAAGGGGGAATAGTCAGTCTTTTACGCACAATAAAAACTCAGGAGACAGAAGTGCATTCAAACTGGCGTCCTGCCAGTTTTATTTCCACAGGTTGCATAAAACAAAATAATAAACACAACACCTGGCCTTGTCCAGGCTCTAACCAAACAGTAGGTCCCTCTCTAGGACATGGCTGAGCTAACCTCAGTCCACCCAAAATAAACACATAGTCTGAACAGCAACCTGTGATACTTGAGGTTTCCTTGCACAGCTTCAGTGTCTCTCAGAGAGATGTGACTTCTCCCTCTCTCAGAAGCTTAGCAAGTGTGCTGCCAGCCTGGTTATCTAGCAACTCGCCAGGTGCATCTCATCAGGACCCAGGCTTAGGTTTTTAACCCTTTCCTAAATAGCTATCCTCAGCATATGTTAGGAACCTGGGAGACACATATACACCCTCAATTACTTCACCATGTGAGACCCATTTGTACCGAGAAGGGTTTTTGAAAATCCGGACATACCGGTACTGGCTGGAAACACAGGGCTTGCTTCAGGGACTGGAACGTGCTCTCGGCCTCTGGACTCTTCTATTACCCCCAGGTCTAACATTTTTTTAAATCTCTTGGGTAATGATCTTGCATCCCGCTTCGGGAACCCGGCAGGGCGTAACCTTCACCTTAACACTGGGTTCTATGACAAAATTGTGTTTTATCACATGAGTGAGGCCTGGGAGTTCTGAGAAAAAGTCTTTATTTCTCATTACGAATTCCTGCAATTCCTGTTTTTGATGTGGGAATAAGGACTCGGCAATTCTAACCTCAGGTAAGCTGGAGCATTTTGCAACAGAGTTTACAATCAGAGATTCCCTATCTTTCCAGGGCTTTATCAAGGTAATATGATAGCTCTACCTGAGGCCTGCATTACTAAGTGGCTGATTTCATAAGTGGACTTAAAGAAACCAGAGTTCCGGAAAAGGAGCAAGAAACAGAGATTCATTAGATCATCCTTGTATACAGTTGGTTTGATTCTAGCTAGTCTTCCTACTGCTGTAAGGGACCACAGTAAGTAAGAATCTTGATATCACTGCTCTATATTGTATTTTTTTCCTCTCTTTTCCTGCGTAATCCCCATTTAGTATGACTTTCAATATTGACAGCGCCGTCCAGTGCACATCTTGTCTGATGTATGCAGTGCTGGAACAGCCGTTCGAGGGTGTATATGTTTGTTCAAAATGTGAGCAAATTACCCGTTTGGAATCGCACATCGAGTCTCTAAACAGGCGAGTTGCAACACTGAAAGCCACTGACAATTTGGAAAAGAGTTTGCTGCTCACTGAGCAAGCACTCTATGGGGTAGATGTGGGGGAGGGTGGTAGCGAGGAGGCTGAGGAGAGTGAGGTAGTTAGCTGGGTAACAGTGAGAAAGCGGGGTAGAGGGAAGAGTGCCAGGGAGGCTAGCCCTGATCTGACACACCCTAACAAGTTTGCACGGTTGGCAGATGAGGGGGATGACAGTTCAGGGACGGCACCGCTGCAGCCAGACACTTCCTCTGCCAGTCAGGGGAATGTCAGCTCCAGTAAGCAGGGGACTAGGAGAGCAGGGCAGGCCAGGCAGGTGCTGGTAGTGGGAGACTCAATTATTAGGGGTACAGATAGGGCGATCTGTCACAAAGATCGTGATCGCCGAACAGTGTGCTGTCTTCCTGGCGCTAGAGTTCAACACATCGCGGATCGGGTTGACAGATTACTGGGAGGGGCTGGAGAAGACCCAGCGGTCATGGTCCATATCGGAACCAATGACAAAGTTAGAGGAAGGTGGAGAGTCCTTAAAAATGATTTCAGGGTTTTAGGTCAAAAGCTTAGGGCAAGGACCTCAAAAGTAGTATTTTCTGAAATACTGCCTGTACCACGAGCCACACAAGAAAGGCAGCGGGAGATTAGGGAGGTTAACAAGTGGCTTAAGAGCTGGTGTAGGAAGGAGGGGTTCGGGTTCCTGGAGAACTCGGCCGACTTCTCTGTCGGCTACAGGCTCTATCGTAAGGACGGGCTGCCCCTCAATGGGGAAGGGGCAGCTGTGTTGGGGAGAAAGATGGCTAGAAGGTTGGAGGCGTGTTTGAACTAGGGACTGGGGGGAAGGGTAATTACATTATAGGAGGGGAAGATAGTGCAGATAGAGACCAGGGGCGAGGTAGTGTGACTGGGGGAGGAAGGGGGGACTAGAACAGCTCAGAATGAAAGATGTAGGGTAAAAAATACACATAAACCTGTCAAATGTATGTATACTAATGCCAGAAGCCTGACTAACAAGACTGGTGAACTGGAATTAGTGATGTGTGAGGAGGACTATGACGTAGTGGGAATAACTGAGACATGGCTGGATGATAGCTATGACTGGGCAGTTAATATAAAAGGTTACAATCTGTTTAGAAAGGATCATCAAAACCGGAGAGATGGAGGGGTCTGCCTCTATGTGAAGTCCTGTCTAAATCCCATAATTCGAGAATACATCTCTGAGGGACATGAACATGTGGAGTCACTGTGGGTAGAAATACATGGAGCAAAAAACAATAATAAATTACTAATAGGAGTGTATTATAAACCACCTAATATACCAGAGTCCACAGAAAATCTATTACTAAACGAGATAGACGAGGCTGCAAATCATAATGAAGTTGTTATTATGGGGGACTTCAACTACTCAGATATAGACTGGGAAACTGAAAGCTGTACATCCCAAAAAGGAAACAGGTTCTTGGCAATAGCCAAAGACAATTTCCTTTCCCAACTGGTTCAGGACCCCACTAGAGGGACGGCCATACTGGACTTAGTATTAACCAATAGACCTGATAGAAGAGCAGATGTGCAGGTTGGGGGACACCTAGGAAATAGTGACCATAAAGTAATAACCTTCCTATTGTCATTCAAACGAGAGTTTCTAAAGGGAGGAACAAAAATACCAAACTTCAAAAAAGCAAAATTTAGCCAACTAAGGCCTTATGCACACTGCCGTTAGTGTTTTGCGGTCCGCAAATCGCGGATCCGCAAAACACGGAAGCTGATCCGCGTTCCGTTCCGCAATTTACGGAACGCGGCCCATTATAGAAATGCCTATTCTTGTCCGCAAAACGGGGGCACGGAACGGAGCAACGGATGCGGACAGCACACGGAGTGCTGTCCGCATCTTTTGCGGCCCCATTGAAGTGAATGGGTCCGCGGCCGAGCCGCGAAATATGCGGATAAATGGAACCGTAAAGAAAGCAATAAATGACAAAAAGAAAGCATATAAATCACTAAAACAGGAGGGGAGTCAGGAAGCACTGATAAACTATAAGGAAAAAAATAGAATATGTAAAAAACTAATAAAATTTGCCAAACTAGAGACCGAGAGATTAATTGCCAAAGAGAGTAAAACTATCCCTAAAATGTTCTTCAATTATATAAATAGTAAAAAATATAAATCTGAAGGAGTCAGCCCTCTACATAGCAATGAGGGGGGTGTTGCAGAGAGCGACGAGGATAAAGCAAAACTATTAAATATTTTTTTCTCCACTATATTCACTGAGGAAAATAAACTGTCAGATGAAATGCAGAATGTAAAAGTAAATTCCCCATTAAAAGTGCCCTGTCTGACCCAGGAAGAAGTACAACAGCGACTTAAAAAGATTAAAATAGACAAATCGCCAGGACCGGATGGCATACACCCCCGTATCCTAAGGGAATTAAGTGATGTCATAGCCAGACCTTTATTTCTGATATTTACAGACTCTATACTGACAGGGAATGTTCCACAGGATTGGCGCATAGCAAATGTGGTGCCAATATTCAAAAAGGGTCCAAAAACAGAGCCTGGAAATTATAGGCTGGTAAGTTTAACATCAGCATGGCTTCATGAGGGATCGGTCATGCCAAACGAATGTAATCAGCTTCTATGAGGAGGTAAGTTCTAGACTTGACAGCGGCGAATCAATGGATGTCATATATCTGGACTTCTCCAAAGCATTTGACACTGTACCTCATAAAAAGTTAGTATATAAAATGAGGATGCTCGGACTGGGAGAAAATGTCTGTATGTGAGTAAGTAACTGGCTGAGTGACAGAAAACAGAGGGTGGTTATTAACGGTAGATACTCAGATTGGGTCACTGTAACTAGTGGGGTACCTCAGGGGTCAGTATTGGGCCCTATTCTCTTCAATATATTTATTAATGATCTTGTAGAAGGTCTGCACAGTAAAATATCTATTTTTGCAGATGACACTAAACTGTGTAAAGTAATTAACACTGAAGAGGACAGTTTTCTGCTACAGAGGGATCTGGATAGATTGGAGGCTTGGGCAGAGAAATGGCAGATGAGGTTTAACACTGACAAATGTAAAGTTATGCACATGGGAAGGAATAATGCAAGTCACCCGTACATATTAAATGGTAAAACACTCGGTAACACTGACATGGAAAAGGATCTAGGAATTTTAATAAACAGCAAATTAAGCTGCAAAAACTTGTGTCAGGCAGCTACTGCCAAGGCCAATAAGATAATGAGTTGCATCAAAAGGGGCATAGATGCCCGTGATGAGAACATAGTCCTACCACTTTACAAATCACTAATCAGACCACACATGGAGTACTATGTTGGAGTTCTGGGCTCCTGTGAACAAGGCAGACATAGCAGAGCTGGAGAGGGTTCAGAGGAGGGCAACTAAAGTAATAACTGGAATGATGGATCTACAGTACCCTGAAAGGTTATCAAAATTAGGGTTATTCACTTTAGAAAAAAGACGACTGAGGGGAGATCTAATAACTATGTATAAATATATCAGGGGTCAGTACAGAGATCTGTCCCATCATCTATTTATCCCCAGGACTTTGACTGTGACGAGGGGACATCCTCTGCGTCTGGAGGAAAGAAGGTTTGTACACAAACATAGAAAAAGATTCTTCACTGTAAGAGAAGTGAGACTATGGAACTTTCTGCCTGAGGAGGTGGTGATGGTGAGTACAATAAAGGAATTCAAGAGGGGCCTGGATGTATTTCTGGAGTGTAATAATATTACAGGCTACAGCTACTAGAGAGGGGTTGTTGATCCAGGGTGTTATTCTGATTGCCTGATTGGAGTCGGGAAGGAATTATTTTCCCCTTAAGTGGGGGAAATTGGCTTCTGCCTCACAGGGGTATTTTGCCTTCCCCTGGATAAACTTGTAGGAAACAGGCCGAACTGGATGGACAAATGTCTTTTTTCGGTCTTATATACTATGTTACTATGATAGCTCTGTTCTGGTTTTCTCTTAGGAGGCTGATATACAAGGTAGTTCACCTCACTTACCTTTTTAATAATTGCGAAGGGCCATGGGCGTAGCTATAGGGGGTGCAGAGGTAGCAGTCGCTACCGGGCCCAGGAGCCTGAGGGGGCCCAAAGACCCTTGTGCCGCATAAGAAGACACACAAAGCACTGATGGAAGGGGGGCCCAAGCTGAACTCTTGCACCAGGGCCCATGAGCCGTTAGCTATGCCCCTGTAAAGGGCCTTTGCCATTTTGCTAAGAATTTCCTCTCTACTGTGGGTATTAACACAAGCTCCCGATCCCCTGGATTAAAATGACGAAGTTTCGCACCCCTGTTATATATTCTACTTTGAGACTGTTGGGCTTGCATATGTTCCCGAAACAAAGGCATGACTGCCTTGATCAGGTCATGCATCAGCGCTACATGCTCAATTACACTGCGGTACGGGGTAGATTCCTGTTCCCATGTTTGTTTAGCCACGCAAGTAGCCCTCTGGGTTGCCTGCCATACAGAAATTCAAAAGGTGAAAACCCCATAGACGATTGCGGTACTTCCTGTAGGGCAAACATTAAATAGGAAGTAGGCAATCCCGATCCCTCTCATCCTTTTCAATCACTTTTCTCAACATGTTTTTCAGAGTTTTATTGAATCTTTCCACCAACCTATCTGTTGGTGAGGGTAGACTGATGTTCGGATATGCTTCATTTTAAATAGCCGACATAATTGTTTAGTCACCCTGGACATAAATGGGATGCCTTGATCTGTTCAAATCGCTTTAGGGATCCCAACCCTACTAAATACCTGGACCCGCTCTTTTACTATGGTCTTTGCAGCCATATTTCTTAATGGAATAGCTTCTGGATATCTGGTGGCGTAGTCTAGAATCACCAGTATGTACTGATGTCTGCGAGCTGATTTCACAATAGGGCCTACCAGATCCATAGTTATTCATTCAAATGGCACTTCCACAATGGGTAAGGGCACCAGTGGGCTTCGAAATTTAGAGGAAGGGGCTGTATACTGGCATTCCGGATAGGAAGCACAGTAATCCCATACATCTGCTACAAGCCCAAGCCAAAAGAAACACATTAAAATCCGTTCTTTTGTCTTTTCCATCCCAAGATGTCCCCCTAACAAATGACTATGTGCTAGTCCAAGAAAATCCTCCTAAATGGCTTGCGAACTATCAGCTGTTCTACGATGTTTTCACCTTGTTTGTCCATCAAGTTATTTGATACAGCAAGTTATTTTGCATCGCTATATGGGGATTAGCAAGCGTGACACCTGGGTAAACCAGTACCCAATTTATTATCTTTACATTTTCTCAAGCCATAACCAGAGTAGGGTCATTCAGCTGCGCTGTGGCAAAATTGTCACTTGAAACCTTTATATCTGATAAGACATTTTCAATCCTCTTCTCTGTCTCTCCACTTACATCGGTGGCTTCGGAGTCACCTGACATTACATCAAAAGGGAAAGCAACACTATCAGGAGATAACAGAACTTCATTAAGAGGCTCAGGTTCTGTCACTCCTGTTGCCCTTTCTCCACAGACCGTAACCGCTGGTGGCTCTTTAACCCTTTTCTCCCACCATTCCCCCCAAAAAAGAAAATCCCTCCCTAGTATTACGTCCTACATGAGAGTGGGTATTATCGCTACCTGATAGGTTACCTGCTTAAGCATAGCTCATATGGCAACCAGTGCAGTATTATACTCGCGAGTTTCACCATGAAAACAGGTGACCCCTACCGTCTGGGACTGTAAGCTATTAGAGTTTACTAAACTGGCTTTAACTAATGTGATCATACTGCCAGTATCAAGGAGAGGCTGCACCTCTCTCCCCTCTATGGACACCGGACACAGATGTTTATCAACCTTTTCAAGGGTCCCAGCAGAACAAACCACTTTGGCAACCAAAGTCTTCATATTTGGCATAGTACTCATATCACACTGCATGGGTTCTGAATTTAAAGGACAGTTGGCAGCAATATGTCCTGGTCCCTTACACCAGAAGCATTACACCTCAGCGTTCTGATCTCAGTAAGTCTGTTTTGGACTTTTCTGACTGTTCCGGCCAGAGTTCAGATTTGGACCTTGCTTCCCTTTTAGGGGTCCCCTTCCTAGCAGGAGCACCCCACTGCCGGGCACTTTCCTGTGCTAGGCGGGACTTCTGTATCAGGTCCTCTGCTGCTGCATATCTTTCCACTAGAGAGACCAACGCAGCTGCACTGTTAGAGTCACCCACTTGCATAGTTCCGGTGGAAGGGCTCTAAGATATCTATCCACTACCACACGTTCCATGACCTCTGGAGCCGACAGAACATCTGGCTGTAACCTCTTCTTGGTTAAGTGTATCAGGTCATACATTTAGGAGCGAGTTGATTTGTCTACCTGAAAAACCCAATGGTGCGCTGTTTGGACCCAAACCAACAAAGTGACATCCAAATGGGCCAAAATCTCCACTTTAGGCTTGCGGTAATCTTGAGCATCTGCAGGATCCAAATCGTAATAAGACTTCTGAGCCTCTCCATTCAGAAAGGGGGCTATCAACCCAGCCCACTGGTCTGGTTTCTATCTTTCACGCTCAGCGGAGCGCTCAAAGGTCAACAAGTAAACTTCCACATCGTCAGTGGCGGTCATCTTTTGTAGGTAGTTTCCAGCACATATATCCCTTTCCCCTGTGCCCACTTTCAGTCGGCCCAAGGGTCCGGTCTGCAAAGCGCTGCACCACCTCAGTCAAAACAGCATGATCCTTGTTTTGCATCTCGGTTAGAGCGGAAAGTTGCATTGCCATAGATCGTGCCGATTAGTTTTTTGCTGCACTTTGGTTCAGTGTCTCTCAGAGAGCTGTGGCTTCTCCCTCTCCCAGAAGTTCAGCAAGTGTGCTGCCAGCCTGGTTATCTAGCAACTCGCCAGGTGCACCTCATCAGGACCCAGGCTTAGGTTTTTAACCTTTTCCTAAATAGCTTTCCTCAGCATATGTTAGGAACCTGGGAGACACATATTCACCCTTCATTTCTTCACCATGTGAGACACTACACTATCTACTGTATATTGTTTATCATACATCTCCAAATAACCTAGATAGGTTTATGTCTATGCATGTTATTGAATAACCCAGATATATCATGGAATAATCTAGACCAGGCATGCTCAACCTGCGGCTCTCCAGCTGTTGCAAAACTACAACTCCCAGCATTCCCAGACAGTCTACAGCTATCAACCTGCAGCAGGGCATGGTGGGAGTTGTAGTTTTACAACAGCTGGAGGGCCACAGGTTGAGCATTACTGATCTAGACAGATATATCTACAGTAGAGATGAGCGAATTTTTCAAAAAATTGATTAGAATTTTTGGGAAAAATTTGCTTTGATTCAAATTTATTCGCGGCGAATCATGTTAAAAAAAAAGTCTATTTCCGGGCTGCAGAGAGCCTTTATAGGGGTGTAGAACACTGTGCCTTGCAGTAACATGCATAGGGAGTCGGCTGTGGTAGTAAAATATTACTGTCAGTAATTACATGCAGATGACAGGGGTCGCTCTTAGAATCACTGCATAATTCCCTTATTTGGGCAGTTACGAGGCCAAAACTGACCAAATAACTCAAGTATCAACTCAGCCTTACAGGTTTATGTTAGCGTCAAGAAGAAGCGCAGTCCTTTTACACCTTCGTCAGCTGATTCCACATAGATGTCTACAGAACCTGTTCTATTAAACGCTTAGACAAGTAGAGCCCCGTGAAAGAGTGGAGAGGGTGTAAGCAGTAAGTTTGTGTTGACGTCACTGATTATTTTGCCCTTTCTCTGATCCGTCAGAACACCAATAGCCCACAAAAAACGGATCCTGTCTGTGGAGCATATGCCTTCACTCGGTCAGCATTTCCTCAATAATCCGTAGGCTTGTATTCAGCATATCATTTATGTTTATATGCTGAATACAAGGCTCATTTTGTGAGTATAATAAAATTGTCACTACTTTTTATACAAGAGGTATTGCACCATGGTGTTTCTGTTTCTATGAAAGGGTGCTCGTATGATCCAGAGAGTGTCATTTGGAATTTGAGACAAGACGGATGAGGACATTGTGGGTGGAAAGCCGTACGTGCTCATGTATTTGGTGGACAAGTGATAGCGTGGACCTGAACTCTTTTACTATTGTTGCGACATGGATGATCTAATCAGATGCATCAGGAATTGGTGGCTGGAAATCCTGGCTGATCCACGCCTGATTCATCTTGACAAAGGTCAGTCTATTGACATTTTGGGTGGACAGGCAAGTTCTCCTTGGGGTCACTATGGCCCCCACCGCACTAAACACCCGCTCTGATGCCACACTACTGGCTGGGCAGGACAGCTTTTTCAGGGCAAACTTGGCCAGTTGCGGCCACAAATCCAGTTTGGCTACTGAGTAGTCCAGCGGATCTTCAAGGTGGGTTAGCAGGGTGCTGTCCAAGTATGCCACCACCTGCTTGTTCAGGTCCTGCTCCAGGTCTACTAGCTGCTGCTGGTGATTAGTTTCTTCACTATGTGGGTGAAGAAAGCTACTCATCAGCGACTGTAGACTCAGGCTGCTGCTAATGGAGCTGGTTCTGCTCCTGCCACCCCACCCCTCCCCAGCAGCAATGGCAGTGGAATGTAAGCGTAGAGGGCCCCCTGGTCAGACCTGCGAGAGGATGGACAATGGCGTAGATAGGCAGCGGTCAACTGACCACATATGATGTCCCTGTATTAGTTCAGTTTGTCCTCCCTCTCAGTGGGCGTAAAAAACACGGTAGCGAGGGTCCAACAACGTGGAAAACCAGAAGTCATCGCTATGCCGAATGTCACTAAACTCTTTGAACCCCAAATAACTGCAGAAGTGAACAGCGTATATATTTTTCTTTTTGTAATGAAATAGGCCACTAAACGCTTTCACCACATATAACTGCAGAAGTGAACTGCGTATATATTTTTCTCTTTCCACAGATATAAGCCATTAAAGGCTTTTCAACATAGCACTTGCACCCCAAGAACAAATTGCTGGAATGACTGTATAATGGCTTTTTGGATCCCCAAATTATCTTTCCCTGCACTTGTAAATCGCTTTTCTAGCACTGTCCCTAGTGCCTTTTGACATTTCTCCCTGCACTCAGATACTGTAAAATTATTCCTCCCTATCCTTTCCCTGCACTTATAAATAATTTTTTCATTTTTTATTTTTTTTTCAAAATTAGCTTTTCCCATTGCTGTCCCTAGCGCCTTCTCACATCTGTCCCTGCACTCAGAACGCTGGAAAATGGCAGAATATAAAATGGCTGCTTATTTATAGGGCTGTGACATCACAGGGCTGGCTGCTGATTGGCTGCATGGATGTATGTCAATCTTGGTGATCCCGCCTTCCCAGGTTTCCTTGCCCCATGTCCTCAGTCCTCACACATATGGCTGCCATTTTAGGAAAAATAACCACCACCACCAATAATTACCACGAAGCGCGAGGAAATTCACATTCGTTGCGAATCAAATTTTTCCTAAAATTTGGATCTAATTCCACTTCGTCTGATTCGATTCGCTCATCTCTAATCTACAGTAAATGGTTTGAACACAGCAATCAATGTTTATTGATATATACTTTGTATATATATATATATATATATATATATATATATATATATATAAATATATCGAATCACCAAAGACTGAGGCAGCACTCCAATATAAGTGAAGGGTGATGACCCAATTTATTCCCAGGCAACGTTTCAGCCTTCTCAATGAGGCCTTTGTGAAGCCAAGAAGGCTGAAACGTTGCCTGGGAATAAATTGGGTCATTATTCTTCACTTATATTGGAGTGCTGCCTCGTCTTTTGGTGATTATATGTAGTGGAACGATTGTCCGCTTTCCCTGAGGAGTTGCACCCTACCTTCAGTTTTTCTGCTGTACTGCTGTTATTCTTTGGTCATGATATATATATTGATATATATATACACCTGTATGTTTATTTGAAAGTGAGCAAGCACCCTTTAAGTTAGCAAGCACAATATCTTACACATGAATATCTCGCAGTATGTACTAAGATTAATCTTTCTGCTTAGTTTTGTTACATGTCCTGTGGGGATGAGGAGATTCCATGATGCTTTACCTGACAGCCACATTGCTTTATCATGATTTAATTTGCATCATGGCAATGCGTTGTTGCGTCATGCATCTGCCGGTGAAATGAGAGACCGTTGTGATACACTAGCGAATGCGCACAGCTACCCTATGCACACCAGATATAGCAAGCATTTAAAGCATCTGATATCATCCACTGGCTATAGCATCCAGAGTCACAGTGCTTATATCAACAAGTCCCCTGATGAACCTATTATTTCACCAAATAGGGGAAACGTGTCGGGACACCGTTTGGGACACTAACTGCTAGGAAGGGACATTTATTGTAGGGACAGCCACCTATAAGTTTCACCAAATAGGGGAAACGTGTCGGGACACCGTTTGGTACACTAACTGCTAGGAAGGGACATTTGTTGTAGGGACAGCCACCGATAAGTGGGGCCGCCCCTTTGGTGTGATCACTTCGCTTTCAGGTAGTGAGCCACCAGGACAGTAGGGATTATTGTGAATTGTTTGCCTATTCGCAGATTTATTTCCAGCGTGCCACCATTGAAGATATCATACTTTTGAGTTACCAAAAGTCATCGCTCTTGAACTAAAAACCAGCACAACATGTGATAAGTGATCAACATTACTGGGCAGCAAGAACTACAAACCGTGAGTGACCACAATTGTGGCAGCTGTGATTTCTAAATTGTATCCTACAAATGTCCCTCCAACTTGCATAGCACTTGTCTTGATATATTTGTGTTGCCATTGTCAGGACGGGTGCCCTGTAAAGATAGGTAGGGTATTCTAGGTTCCCCTATCCCAACCATTCATCAGGGACTACTAGGGACAGACTTACTACATCTACTGTATCATCCATATACGCGTGCACTAGTACCACAACTTCATCCATCAACCAACTGGGAACACCCATCTGCCTCAACTGATACAGTTTCTTTTGGAATCCGGTAAGGTTATTTATGTCATTTTTTATAACTTGATGTCCAGGATTCACCATCTGGACACTAGTTGCAATAATAGTTTTTTTTCTGTTCCATTTTTTAGTGTCACACTAGGAGAGAATCACATATTTATAACTTTTGTATTTTTACAATTGTTTTAGCGGCTATAGTTAAAGTTATGTTTTAGTAATTAGTTCCTCCTCTTTTGGATTGCAATTGAAAATACAGGGAGGATTGCCTGAGCCAAGATTGTGACTATTAAGGCTCCTTTGTTGTTCTATCCAGTATTAAAGTGCTCACAATGAGGCATCCATACTTAAACCCATCATTGTATCTCAAAGAGAACTTGGATTTGTCGCTAAGGATAACACTGTTCCAGTCCAAGTTCATGACACCATTGCAAATGAAGGCAACAATCGCCGGCTATCAATGGCAAGACACATAATGTGCGCTGTGACAACAAATTTACTTCTGCTTAGCCCCTGGAAATGGTGGACAGTAAAACTGTGGGAGCTGCTCTTTTTTGTTGGTGGATCATACGATCCTCTCGACTAGTGGTCAGTCTGGTTTGTCCCTAGCTTGCGATGTTTTCAGTGTGTATGAGCCCTCACATAACCATTCCTCCCAAAACCTCCTAACAGCTAGGTCAGAACAGCTTAGATGCAAGCAATTGTTGAAATGACCGTCCTGTTTCTCTCAATCCAATGATGGGACCCCTTTCAGTGTGTCAATTGGGCAAAATTTCTTTATGTCATAGAGACATGTCTAATAGTGTTGGGCGCGAATATTCGAATCGCGAATTTTAATCGCGAATATCACCACTCGAGAATTTGTGAAGATCTAGAATATAGTGCTATATATTTGTATCCGCGAATATTCTAGATTTTTTTTCATCTGAACCCATGATCCCTCCCTGCTTCTTGCTTTTGGGCCAATGAGAAGGCTACAATGTGTTTGTATTAGCTTAGCAACATCCCTAGCAACCAATAGGAAAGTTGCCTACCCCTTTACTATATAAGAACCTCCCCAGCAGCCATTTTCAGCAGTTTTTAGCAGTTCTGAAAGAGAAAGGCTCATGTTTAGAGCCGAAACGTCGCCTGCACTGATGTGTGAATAAAGAACATCACCTTTTTGCACTTTTTTGGTGTGCTGCTCTACTTTTTTGACAATATTGAAGATTGGGTTGCTTATCCCTTTACTTGAGCTTGCACCCGGACTACTTAGTCTGTGCTGCCACATCTTTTGTTTTTTTGTTTTATATATATATATATATATATATATATATATATATATATAATATAAGCGAATATATTGAAGCACTATATCTGCCTATAAAGCTATTGTAATGTTCTGCCGTGCCAACCATTTTCTCCAGTCTCAGGAAACTTTTAGCAGTTTGAAAAATGTAACAATAGTGACCCACGCCTGTATTGCACACGCAATACGAGCATATTACATTGCCTATTTTCACAATCAAGAAAATATTCTTGAATTTGCGAATATATGACGAATATTTACCCAAATATTCGCGAAATATTTAAAATTAGAATATCGCCCCTCCTGCTCATCACTAATGTCTAACAGTTAAAGATCTCTCATCAAAAGGTACACTACCCAAAAGTAGCCTGTGGTAGTCTTTTTATAGGGCAGTAGGGAAAACACTTTTACTCCCTTGTGGCAAGACCCAGTGTCTAATCAGACCAACACCTGTAATCATTTCCATATCACCTGAGACATACCTGCATGCCAAGGTTTACAGCAATTCAACATTTATGTCTGGATGTATTTTTTTAGTTTTTGTGATGACTGTATTATCATGATTGGCGTCTTATATAATAATTTGGCTTCACCATAGAATCTTGTAGAAACTTATCATAGGATTAAATTTAGGGTTTAACTGGTTAGATGAGGGGTACTATAAATGGTTGGTTGGCCAGCAATCAATAAAAAATGTTCAGAAGTGTTCATAATAAAAACTAATAACACTCCCCTCACAGATCCCTTAAAGGGCTTCTGTCACCCCCCAAAAGCATTTTTATTTTTTTCCCTCACTAAAAAGCTTATACGGCGATTATTCTAATCATATTCTTGTTAACAGTTTTAGCAGGTTAATTTTGCTATAAAACATTATTTTATATTATGCAAATTACCTTGCTACCAGCAAGTAGGGCGTTTACTTGCTGGTAGCCGCTGCATCCCGCTTGTAAAAAAATGGGGTTGATTGACAGGGCCAGCGAGCGCTCTCCTCCTCCAGCTGGCCCTGTCTCTGTTTAAAATCTCGTGCCTGTGCCATACCGTTCTTCAGTCGGCGCAGGCGCACTGAGAGGAGTACTCTCGCTCAGCCGCTCCTTCCTCAGTGCGCCTGCGTCTTCTCTTCCGGGTGCAGCTGTGACGTCATTGGCGCAATGAGGAAGGAGCGGCCGAGCGAGAGTACTCCTCTCAGTGCGCCTACGCCGACTGAAGAACGGTATGGCGCAGGCGCGAGATTTTAAACAGAGACAGGGCCAGCTGGAGGTGGAGAGCGCTCGCTGGCCCTGTCAATCAACCACAGGAGGGGCGTTTTTTTACAAGCGGGATGCAGCGGCTACCAGCAAGTAAACGCCCTACTTGCTGGTAGCAAGGTAATTTGCATAATATAAAATAACGTTTTATAGCAAAATTAACCTGCTAAAACTGTTAACAAGAATATGATTAGAATAATCGCCTATAAGCTTTTTAGTGAGGGAAAAAAAAAATATGCTTTTGGGGGGTGACAGAAGCCCTTTAATGCTCCCATCCTGACACTTCATGGGTCCCTTCAGGTCTCTTTACTTGCTGGTTTCTCTCAACAAGGAAATATGTCCACTCACCAATCACAGGACTTTTCCACTGGATAATACTAAATTACTGTCATTTTCAATCCACTTTAGTTTTAGCCCAATACACAGACCAACATGTTGAAAAGTGCAAATAAAATAAATTCACTTTTGTTCTGTACGTTCATGTCTAAATATATACATAGCCGTGGGCTTGTCAGCTGTAGCATCCAAGCACTAATATTACAGTGATGTCACACAGGCAGGTGAATCATTGCTCCACGTAGTGGACATAAATCTAAAGATGACATTTTGTGTCAGGAGACATGACTGATGTTAGCAGTGCTGACGGTTCAAGCAATATAACAGCAGTGACAAGAGGGAAGAGCGGAGGCATCCGTCACTGCAAGTGCCACAACAATAACTGAATAATTGTCACTCAGTCCACAACAGAGAATCAGATGTGTATGAGTACTACACCACAAAAGTTTATGTTTACTGTCACTAAACTAAAACTAGCTTTATATTGAGGATTTATGACAGAGAATACACGTTAAAGGGGTGTTCTTTCTGCATAATTCTAAATTAAACAGGGACAGAATGTGGTAAAATAATAGTAAACAGTCAGTAGTACTCAACTCACCGATCCAACCTCTGCTCTGGTCTCTACTCCTCTCCACTTCCTGTTCTTGGGCTCGACATACTAGATAGTTTGCACTTCCAGCTCATTGGGTTCTAGGTAAAAATTGTCAACAAAAGTGGGCAAAAAATTAGGACAGAGATTATAAGTACATCTGGAAGCTGATTAACACCTAGATTGTTGACTGTTTGAGGCCGATCATACATTTTAGATTTCGGTCAGAAAATAATACTTACTGGGCTGTTCTACACCACATGCCAATGTACAAGTCAATGGATCCTGCTGGTTTGCAGGAAGTGATTGTATCATAAACCCACTGTATAAAATTCAAGAAAAAATATTAATGGTCACCGGCGGACCCTAAAATAAATAACTGTATTTATACTTATTAAAAAAAGGCCTCTTGCCCTGATAGATGCAAAAAATTCCCCAAAAATAAAGGTAAGTAACAATATATCCTATTGAGGACAACAATAGGGGGGGGGGGGGTGAAAACTATAAAGCCGGGTAACAATACTGGGGTGCAGGTGTCTCTTACCCTATTGTGTTCCTAAGTACCCCTCAGCCCGGAGGAAGAACCTAATGGGGTTTCAGGTTAGTTTCAGGGCAACTTAGGGGTATTTAGGGTGAGGTATCAGGACGGGGGGTCACCACCATTAGGTGATTCCTTCAGGCTGAGGGGTACTTAGGAACACAATAGGGTAAGAGACACAATTATTTGCATCTATTAGGGCAAGAGGCTTTTTTTTTATGTGTATAGATAAAGGTATTGATTTTAGGGTCCGCCGGTGACCATTGATATTTTGTCAGAGATTTAGTGGGGACTCAACCATCAGTATATATCTGTTTTTCTATACTTTGTATAAAATTCAAGTACTAGTATTATTACAGATATATGCTTGGGACATCCAAGTATGAATATATGTCAAATAGGGAGAGGAAAGTAAGCAGTAGCATATTTTTTTACTCAAAGAACAAACCTCTCTGACTCTACTTCTGTTTAACCTGTTGTCATGAACTGAACTTCAGACATCCCAACCTTAACCTTTATGGTATTGATGGTCTGATCCATTGCTCTGTGGCGAATCATAGTAATTGCTCCCCTGTATCAACTGATATGTTTAAACTTCCTGTGACTTGTCTGTTATCCTGCTTTCCTGAGCTTCATACTACTCCTCTTTCCTGTGCACCAAACTATATACATCTCACCATGGCTGATCACTGGGCCGTGCAGTGATGAGAAATGTGCACCTTTGCTTCCTTTCTGGGCACATCCTGCTTTTGGGGTTCTCCTTCCTGGTGTTGGGTAGGGTGCCCTTGCTGTTTATGGATTCTGAGGTACAAGGCTGGATTCCATGAAGTGTGAGACAACGATGAGGCAGATAAATGGTTCTTTATTTGCAGATAAAGTTCGAATGCAGCAGTCACAGTTCTCAGCATGCATGGACTGGCAGTTCTTGCACTCTCAGTTTTGCACTTTCCACAGATCTTTATAGCTGCAAAGGTAGTTAATGGTCCAATTTTCTGTCTTTATAAAGCAATATTCCTCACACTCCACTTTAGTCTCTATCTCTAATACAAACATCCAGAAATAGGGGTGCACTCTTTACTTGCAGCTTTAGCTCTCACTTTTCTCAATAATAATAATAATAATACTTTTTTTTATATATTATAACACTTTACAATTCAAAGGGTTCATGTACAAAACAAAAGAGGTGTTTTTAACTTTTTCGCTATCAGTGGCATACATGTACAGTGCTGGAGCTATGTGTAAACATGGAGCCTACTTGCGCATGCAGCAGGTGCCATGGCCGGCAGATTTCTGCTGTTTCAAATGGCAATGATGCCGATCACGGTCATTAAAGCCTTAAGTTGCCGTGATCAAGTGTGATCACAGCATCTAAACAGTGAAAAACACAGAAGCGCGCGCTTCTGGATTATTACCGACATCCCCATGCGGCCAAAGTGGATGTTGGCAATTCAGTTTAATAGGCTGGGTCTCTCTGAAGAGAGATGCAATTCTTATGTTGGCCAGCAGGTGTGGTATGGAGTGTGGTAACATTGAATAAAAAAAATAGTGAATGTGTTAGCCGCCTACACTGGCTACAAAAGTAAAAAAAAAAAGTAAAAAATAAATAAAAATTTTCTTAGAATAAAAAAATACATAAATAATAAAAAATATTACATCACGGGCATCACCATTAGAGATGTCCCAAACTATTTGCCGGCGAACGGTTCCCAGCGAACATAGCTTGTTCGCGTCCGCCCCTATACTTTATCATTGAGCAAACTTTGACCCTGTACCTCACAGTCAGCAGACACATTCCAGCCAATCAGCATACCCCCCCCTCCCAGACCCTTCCACCTCCTTTTAAAAAGCAAGGAGGGCATCCATCTTAGATTCATTCTGAAGCTGCAGTGTTAGTAGTTGTAATCGCAATGCGATTAATATAACCTGTGTTAATCGCATTGCGAATTTAACTTTGAGCTGGGTTCCTAATGGTTGTATTGCTAGAATATAACGAAGATTGAGAATATAGCGCTATATTCTCAATATTTGTTATATTCTAGCAATACAACCATTAGGAACTCAGATCTAAGTTGTAATCGCAATGCGATTAATACAGGTTATTATAATATCGTTGTAAAAACACAAAAACTAACGATACTGGAGCCAAAAAGTCCAAAAATATAAATCACTTTATTATATAAATACATTAAAAATATATATGTAGGCCACAAAAGGTGGAGGGTAACAGGAAAAAACACCATCCTGGTATACACTATATGCAGAATTGAATTGTATATAAGATTAACCCAGTCCAGACAACCGTATAAATATAAAATAATGTAAGGAGAGAGCAATGTTGAAAATACAGTCAAGTGACACAGAAAATGCAGCTGCGTAACAACAGTCAAGTGACACAGAAAATGCAGCTGCGTAACAACAGTCAAGTGACACAGAGATTGCAGCTGCATATTATATATCCAACAGTGTGGTAAACATACTCACATTAAGAAATGAAGCTATACCAGGATGGCGCTACCCCGACGCACGTTTCGGCGTGCCTTGTCACTTGACTGCTGTTACGCAGCTGCATTTTCTGTGTCACTTGACTGTATTTTCAACATTGCTCTCTCCTTATATTATTTTATATTTATACGGTTGTCTGGACTGGGTTGATCTTATATACAATTCAATTCTGCATATAGTGTATACCAGGATGGTGTTTTTCCTGTTACCACCTTTTGTGGCCTACATATATATTTTTAATGTATTTATATAATAAAGTGATTTATATTTTTGGACTTTTTGGCTCCAGTATCGTTAGTTTTTGTGTTTTTTCCCAATAGGGAGCTTGTCTGTCATATCATTAGAGGATTGATGTCCCATAGCAGTCACGATACTATATCGCTGTATATTGCACTTGCATCTATTGATTCGGGGGACTTGGTCCCCTGTCTTGACTTGGGGATATCTCTCCTTTGTGGTCTTTTTTTCTTTTTCACTAATGTCGTTGTAATCATACTGACCCAGAAAATGAAGGGCACAGGTAAGTTTTACCACAAAAGTAACGCCATAGGGATAAAACCTGTAAAACGGTAGAGGAATTGCGTTTTTTTCCAATTCCACCCCATTTGGAATTTTTTTCTAGCTTCCCATTACATTGTATGCCATATTAAATGGTGGCATTAGAAGGGGGGCCCAGACCTTGAGCTGTGTAAGGGGCCCCAAAATTTCTGATGGCAGCCCTGCATCCACCATGCTGTCAGCCCCAGTGGGAAAGCAGGGGCTGCAGGAGGGCTGACAGCATGGTGGATGTTGGGGGTAGTAGTCCAGGCCCCTGCTACCTCTTGCATCCACCATGCTGTCAGCCCTCCTGCAGCCCCTGCTTTCCCACTGGGGCTGCAGTTGGGGCTGATGGCATGGTGG
The DNA here is from genome assembly GCA_033119425.1 of Bufotes viridis. Classification (NCBI taxonomy): domain Eukaryota; kingdom Metazoa; phylum Chordata; class Amphibia; order Anura; family Bufonidae; genus Bufotes; species Bufotes viridis. The sequence goes on along the minus strand of CM065590.1, from coordinate 77,273,499 downwards.
ATGCTGGGGGTAGTAGTCCAGGCCACTGCTAACTCTTGCATCCACCATGCTGTCAGCCCTCCTGCAGCCCCTGCTTTCCCACTGGGGCTGATGGCATGGTGGATGTTGAGGGTAGTAGTCCAGGCCACTGCTACCTCTTGCATCCACCATGCTGTCAGCCCTCCTGCAGCCCCTGCTTTCCCACTGGGGCTGCAGTTTTGCGCAAAAATTTGTAAGAATTTTTTTTTGGGGTTTGTTAAATACGCTATTATGTCTCCATCCACAATTATTATTATTATTTTTTTTCGCAGTTCTTCAAATTTTAAAGTGCCAAGATAAAATCTGTTAAAATGTCCAGTAAGTATTAATAGTTTGGGAAGTTTTTATTTTTGAAAAACACATTTTAAATGTATTTCTTTTTTCTATAGGCAGTTCCTCTTCCGAATCTGTGGCCTCTCCTCCACGCCGTCGTGTGCGCATGGATACGGTATGTAAAGATAGCAGATTTTTATAAAATCTATTACATAGAGCTCATGATTTGACCAATTTTTTTTTCTATATTTTTTTTTAACAGACATCATCCATGGAGGAGAGGCACCCAGAAAGTGCTCCTGCGGTAGAGGAGGAAGTCGGGGGTGGAGACAGTGCACCGGTAATTTATTATTATTTATTTATTTATTTATTAGTTTTTTTATTTGCTCTTCCTGTTGCTTCCTCAATGAAAAGCAGCAGGAAGACAGCAGTAAGTATATGTGATATATTTAGTGTAGATCTTTTTTTATATACAATCAATGGTTTATAATCTGATTACTGTCTTTTTTTTCTCTGCCCTTTATAGTTGATTTTTTTATTTAGATTGTTTTTGGGCACATTCAGATCATAAACCATTTATAAATATATACACATGAGATTTTTATAATCTTTTGTTTTGTTTTATTACAGGGGATTTCATCATGGTGAGGTGGCGTTCAATCAGGGACCGGTACAAGAAGGAGTATAACGAGGAGGTTAACCGCCCGAGTGGGTCTGGAGGAACCCGAAGGCAGCCATACCGCTATTCGGCTGCCCTAGGGTTCCTAAGACGAACCCTTGAGCTGCGAAGGTAATTTTTTACTTTGTACAACTTTTAAATCAGTATGTGTATTTCCAAGTTTGCGGGTAGATGGCAGTCTGGGAAATACAATTTTTTTTTTAATGTTTTTTTGTTTTATGAGCCTTGATAGTACCGATAGTGCATAATAATTAAAAATATATATCTAATTTTTTTTTTCTTAAAAAGTTTAGAATTCTAATTTAAAGTTATTTTTAAGCACTTTATCAGTACTATCTAGTCTCATTGATCATCTCACACATGTTTTTTTTTTTTACAGAACAACATGCAGTACTCGGGCACCGGAACCTCCTCGTGTACTCCAGGAGCCAGAGCCGGTCCCTGATGAGCCGGCCACCGCGGGTCCCTCTGTTCCTGCTCCAACATCTGGTCAGGAACTAAATAGGCCCCTACCGATTCCCTCTGGCGACGTGACAATGGCCACTATGGCTCCTCTATTCGAGGCCTAATTGCCGCCAGAGGTCCGGTGATGGACGCCAGGTGCACACCCAGTAGTGAAGGGTTCATTGCTCCTCAGAGTGTCGATATCTGCTGTTAAGGCGAGCCGCTGGGATTACGAGGACCCACAAGGCTCGTTACGAGACCATGTGGGTCAAACAACGCATTGCAGCCTTGGAGGCCGAGGTGCGTAATCTGCGGGAGGTGGTGGCGCAGATTCCGAACAAGGGTCCGCTCAATGCGTATTGGTTAACTCTGAATTCACTGGTTGAAAATTTCACGCCCGACCAGGTGTTCAGAGAGAAGGTGGACGCTGTGGTGAGGCAAGTTAAATACCACCCCACACCCGTTCCCCCACCAGCTCCCTATCCCCCAGCCCCGACCTTTCCCCCAGCCATGACTTATCCCCCACCCCATACATATCCCCAATCCCAGTCCTTTTACCCATCCCAAACTACCTTTCCCCCATACCAAACTTCCTTTCCCACATTCCAACGTCCTCGCCCCCATTCACAAACCCCTGAGCCCTATCATCAACACTGTTCTCCATCTCCTCCTCACTACTTTGTTCCTACCACTTTCACCACTCCTTCTTCTCTGGCTCGGGCAACTCCATCTCCCTTTCCCCCATCCCGGTTACATACTCCCTCTGTTTCCCTTGCCTCATCACAGCATTCTTTGTCTACTCTGAAACAGCCACAGGGCAGAGATGGACCCCGCCATGTCCTGCCTTCCACCCCCCAACCTACCTCGCCGCAGGACACTTTTGAGGAGCTTTGAGTTTTTTTATTTAATTTATTCTTTATTTAAAAATCAGTTATTTTTTTTTAATTTGTACATAAAAAGTTTTGAATTTAAAAAGAAAATGTCTCTAGTGTTTTTTTTTTATTAATCAAATTAATTGAGTGGCTGCAAATGTATGTCGCTGCTTCTTTACTTTGATAAACATATATTTATATGAAAAATGTGGGTGCCATCATACTCTCTCGCCGCTTGGGGAGCGACTCACTCCATTGTCGCTCCCAAGAGGCGAGAGAGAATGCTATGAGATGATGGGGCCTGGTATAAAGGCCCAACATCCTCTCTCGCCGCTTGGGGAGCGACTCACTCCATTGTCGCTCCCCAATAGTGATGTCGCGAACATAAAATTTTCAGTTCGCGAGCAGCGAACGCGAACTTCCGCAAATGTTCGCGAACGGGCGAACCGCCATAGACTTCAATTGGCAGGCGAATTTTAAAACCCACAGGGACTCTTTCTGGCCACAATAGTGATGGGAAAGTTGTTTCAATGGGTCTAACACCTGGACTGTGGCATGCTGGAGGGGGATCTATGGCAAAACTCCCATGGAAAATTACGTAGTGGACGCAGAGTCGGGTTTTAATCCATAAAGGGCATAAATCAACTAACATTCCTAAATTGTTTGGAAAACGTGCTTTAAAACATCCAGTGTGTGTATACGATCAGGTATGATGTTGTATCGATCAGGTAGTGTAAGGGTTACGCCCGCTTCACAGACATTGACAGACCAAACTCCCCTTTTAATGCACCGCAAACAACCGCAAACAGTTCATTTGCACAACCCCAAACTCCCCATTTGCACAAGGTTGGATACCAAGCTAGCCACGTCCCGGGATGTCATTGAAGGTTTCTTCCTCCACCCAGCCACGTACAACACCAAGGGTCCCCAAAAGGTGAATTGAATTGATTTTTCGAACGGGGAGATGGTTAAAAAAACGCTGGCTCCCTCCACTCTGTTTTAAACCACAGTGACTGCGTCTGCGCCGTTCAATTTACTGTCACACCCGATATGAGTGGTATTTTCTGTAGTACTATTCTCATCAGTTTAATCCCTGTTACGTCCCATATCAGGGATTGCCTTTTGTGAAAAAAAATTTAGGCCGGGTACCTTCGACTGCCTTCACAGTGACAGACCAAACTCATACACCAAACTGAATTGATTTCAGGAACCGGGAGATGGAAAAAGCAGCTTGGTCGGTCCTCTTACTCCCAAATTGGGGCACTGCGCGTGCACAGAGCAATGTGCTGTGACACCCTATATGAGTGGTGTCTAAACTAGTACTATTCCTATCAGTTTAATCCCTGTTACGGACCCTATCCGGTCGAATTGATTAACCATTGTCGAATTAGCGAACCATTACGACATCATGAAATAATTTAGTTCTGAGCTCTGTACTTGCTTTGTATTGGAATTGATGGGGATTTTTTAATTGTCTGCATCATTTCTAATAAACTATTAAGAGACTTTATTATGATTTTTTTATTTTATGTATTAAAAACCCATACAACATATAAAAAAAAAAGGTAAATTAATGTTTTTCTATGAAATATTATCCAGCCGTCCGATCGCTTTTGGTCTGACCATAATGAAGCAACGGCCTTATCATCTGGGGTGTGGCAACATTGCCAACACACTTATAGAGGTGATGATTGCTTCATTGTGATACGCAAGCCCCTTCACCACAACAAGGTAACGATCACGAAGGGGAATTGACACCTGTATGTGCCTTTTTTTTTGGTTTGTTTTTGCAGCCACAGTGCTGCACCATAGGACAGAAAAATTAGGCATGTACACATGCCTGAAAAATAATGGCATTGTTGCAGCCGCTATTGTAGCAGCGGCCGGAAAAATTAATGTTTTCCAGGCAGAAAAGTGACTAAAACATTGCGGCTTGAACCCTAGTTGGTGGTGGAGAATTCACGAAAGTCATCCGGTATGCAGACATTAAATACAGCAGCGTAGGGACCATTTTGAGGCCAAGGCATGTAATCAGGCCTTTTGTTAGTCAAACGTATCCCCCACTGTCAGTCCCTTCGGGATCCATGCCTCATTCATCTTTATGAAGGTGAGGTAATCAACACTTTTTTGACCGAGGCGACTTCTCTTGTCAGTGACAATGCCTCCTTCTGCACTGAAGGTCCTTTCTGACAGGACACTTGAAGCAGGGCAGGCCAGAAGTTCTATCGCGAACTGGGATAGCTCAGGCCACAGGTCAAGCCTGCACACCCAGTAGTGAAGGGGTTCATTGCTCCTCAGAGTGTCGATATCTGCTGTTAAGGCGAGGTAGTCTGCTACCTGTCGGTCGAGTCGTTCTCTAAGGCTGGATCCCGAAGGGCTGTGGCGATGAGTAGGACTGAAAAAGCTCCGCATGTCCTCCATCAACAACACATCTGTAAATCGTCCAGTCCTTGCCGCCGTGGTAGGAGGAGGATTACACTCACCTCTTCCCCTGTTAGATTCCCGTTGTGCTGTTACAACCCCCTTATAAGCTGTGTAAAGCATATTTTTTAGTTTGGTTTTGAACTGCTGCATCCTTTCCGACTTTCGGTAATTTGGTAACATTTCTGCCACTTTCTGCTTATACCGGGGGTCTAGTAGCATGGCCACCCAGTACAGATCGTTCTCCTTTATCCTTTTTATACGTGGGTCCCTCAACAGACATGACAGCATGAAAGACCCCATTTGAACAAGGTTGGATGCAGAGCTACTCATTTCCCGTTACTCGTCCTCACTGATGTCATTGACGGTCTGTTCTTCCCCCCAGCCACGTACAACACCATGGGTCCCAGATAGGTGACAACAACGAGCACCCTGGGGTGCCTGCTGTGGTTGGTCTTCCTCCTCCTCAAAGCCGCCACATTCCTCCTCTGACTCCTCTTCCTCATACTCCTCTTCCAGCGTTGCTGCAGGTCCGGCAAGCGATGATGACAAGGCTGTTTCTGGTGGTGATGTTGACCACAACTCTTCTTCTTCCTCTTCACGCTCATCTACAGCCTGATCCAGAACTCTCCGCAGGGCACGCTCCAGGAAGAAAACAAATGGGATGAGGTCGCTGATGGTGCCTTCGGTGCGACTGACTAGGTTTGTCACCTCCTTAAAAGGACGCATGAGCCTACAGGCATTGCGCATGAGTGTCCAGTAACGTGGCAAAAAGATTCCCAGCTCCGCAGAGGCTGTCCTAGCACCCCGGTCATACAAATACTCGTTGCCGGCTTTTTCTTGTTGGAGCAGGCGGTCGAACATTAGGAGTTTTGAATTCCAACATGTCGGGCTGTCGCATATCAAGCGCCTCACTGGCATGTTGTTTCGCCGCTGAATATCGGAAAAATGCGCCATGGCCGTGTAGGAACGCCTGAAATGGCCACACACCTTCCTGGCCTGCTTGAGGACGTCCTGTAAGCCTGGGTACTTAGACACAAAACGTTGTACGATGAGATTCAACACATGTGCCATGCACGGCACATGTGACAACTTGCCCAAATTTAATGCCGCCAACAGATTGCTTCCATTGTCACACACCACTTTGCCGATCTCCAGTTGGTGCGGGGTCAGCCACTGATCCACCTGTGCGTTCAGGGCGGACAGGAGTGCTGGTCCTGTGTGGCTCTCTGCTTTCAGGCAAGTCAACCCCAAGATAGCGTGACACTGTCGTATCCGGGATGTGGAATAGCCCCTGGGGAGCTGGGGGGAATCAGTTGATGTGCAGCCAGGCGCTGCAGCAGAAGAGGACTCAGCCGAGGAGGATATCGAAGAGGATGGAGTAGGAGTAGAGGAGGTGGCAGTAGGTCTGCCTGCAAGTCGTGGTGGTGTCACCAACTCCGCTGCGGAGCCACGCATTCCATGCTTGTCAGCCGTCAGCAGGTTAACCCAATGCGCAGTATACGTGATATACCTGCCCTGACCGTGCTTTGCAGACCAGGTATCAGTGGTCAGATGGACCCTTGCCCCAACACTGTATGCCAGAGATGCCATGACTTCCTTTTCAATGACATGGTAGAGGTTTGGGATTGCCTTTTGAAAAAATTTCGTCCGGGTACCTTCCACTGTGGTGTCCCAATAGCGACAAATTTTTGAAGGCCTCAGACTCTACCAGCTGGTATGGTAAAAGCTGGCGGGCTAAGAGTTCCGTCAAGCCAGCTGTCAGTCGCCGGGCAAGGGGGTGACTTTGTGACATTGGCTTCTTATGCTCAAACATGTCCTTGACAGACACCTGACTGTGGGCAGATGAGCAGGAACTGCTGAAGGTGAGAGATGGAGTGGCGGGTGGTTGAGAGTGGGCAGGGAGGACAGCAGTGGTTGACGTGGCTGAAGATGCTGGACCAGGAGGAGCATGGTGGCTTTGAGTTTGTGTGCTGCTTGTACTCATGTGTTGATCCCATAGGTGTTTGTGATGTGAGATCATGTGCCTTCGCAAAGCAGTTGTACCAAGGTGGGTGTTGGACTTCCCACGACTCAGTTTCTTTTGGCACAGTTTGCAAATGGCATTGCTTTTATCAGAGGCAGACACACAAAAAAAATGCCACACTGCTGAGCTTTGCAATGACGGCATTCTGGTGGTGGCAACAGCATGCGTTGACTGGCGTGCTGTCTGGCTGACCCCAGGTGCCGATACATGCTGTCTGACTGTGCCACTAACTCCTTGCGACGACCTCCCCTGCTTCCAACTCGTCTCCTCATTCTCTCTGTCTCCCCTTCAGAACTTTCCCCCTCTTCTTCTCTTCGAGCAGGCACCCACGTGGCATCCGTGGACACATCGTCATCATCAACCGCTTCACTTGTATCTGACACCTCAGCAAAGGAAGCAGCAGCGGGTACAACATCATCATCATCACACTGTACGTCCATGTGTGTAATCCTGCCTGACTGAGACATATCCCCGTAATCTACATCATCTGGCAATAATGGTTGCGCATCACTAATTGCATCCAACTGATGTGTAAATAACTCCTCTGACGGATCAAGTGAAGTGGCTGTGGTGGCTGTGGTGGTAGTGGTGGTGGTGGCGACGGGCGGGTGCGTGGTAACTTGAGAGCAGGTGACCGAAGCTGAGCTGGAGGAGGATGGTGCGTCAAGGTTCTTAGCGGAAGCTGTTGAAGATTGGGTGTCCTGTCTAAGCCAGTCAACTACGTCCTCAGAATTTTTCGGGTTCATGGTACATGGCCTCTGAACACTGAGCATTATTCCAGGGACAGTGGAAATCACAGCACTACGAAAACGACGGCCCCTGCGGGGTGGCCTGCCTCTGCCTGTCATTTTTTTTTTTAGATAAGTGGTACTACGCGTGCTAGGTACTGTGCCACCCGGTATGAGTGGTGGGCACTGGCAGTGGGCACACTACAGTCAGTGGAAGCGGGCCTGACACACACTGGCAGCAGGCAAGCAACTGAATTTAGACTACTGTCTGAAAATTAAATGCCTTATTTATCGGCAAGCTACTGTGCCACCCGGTATGAGTGGTGGGCACTGGCAGTGGGCACACTACAGTCAGTGGAAGCGGGCCTGACACACACTGGCAGCAGGCAAGCAACTGAATTTAGACTACTGTCTGAAAATTAAATGCCTTATTTATCGGCAAGCTACTGTGCCACCCGGTATCAGTGGTTGGCACTGGCAGTGGGCACACTACAGTCAGTGGAAGCAGGCCTGACACACACTGGCAGCAGGCAAGCAACTGAATTTAGACTACTGTCTAAAAATTAAATGCCTTATTTATCAGCAAGCTACTGTGCCACCCGGTATCAGTGGTTGGCACTGGCAGTGGGCACACTACAGTCTGTGGAAGTGGGCCTGACACACACTGGCAGCAGGCAAGCAACTGAAATTAGACTACTGTCTAAAAATTAAATGCCTTATTTATCGGCAAGCTACTGTGCCACCCGGTATCAGTGGTTGGCACTGGCAGTGGGCACACTACAGTCTGTGGAAGTGGGCCTGACACACACTGGCAGCAGGCAAGCAAATGAAATTAGACTACTGTCTAAAAATTAAATGCCTTATTTATCGGCGAAGCTACTGTGCCACCCGGTATCAGTGGTTGGCACTGGCAGTGGGCACACTACAGTCTGTGGAAGTGGGCCTGACACACACTGGCAGCAGGCAAGCAAATGAAATTAGACTACTGTCTAAAAATTAAATGCCTTATTTATCGGCAAGCTACTGTGCCACCCGGTATCAGTGGTTGGCACTGGCAGTGGGCACACTACAGTCAGTGGAAGCAGGCCTGACACACACTGGCAGCAGGCAAGCAACTGAATTTAGACTGTCTAAAAATTAAATGCCTTATTTATCGGCAAGCTACTGTGCCACCCGGTATCAGTGGTTGGCACTGGCAGTGGGCACACTACAGTCTGTGGAAGTGGGCCTGACACACACTGGCAGCAGGCAAGCAACTGAAATTAGACTACTGTCTAAAAATTAAATGCCTTATTTATCGGCAAGCTACTGTGCCACCCGGTATTAGTGGTTGGCACTGGCAGTGGGCACACTACAGTCAGTGGGAGTGGGCCTGACACACACTAGCAGCAGGCAAGCAACTGAAATTACACTAAAGTGTAAAAATTAAATGCCTTTTTTTGATGCAAAGTACTGTGCCACACGGGATGACAGGGGTGGGCACTGGCAGTGGGCACACTACAGTCAGTGGAAGTCGGCCTGGCACACACTGGCAGCAGGCAAGCAACTGAAATTACACTAAAGTGTAAAAATTAAATGCCTGTTTTTGATGCAAAGTCCTGTGCCACACGGGATGACAGGGGTGGGCACTGGCAGTGGGCACACTACAGTCAGTTGAAGTCGGCCTGAGATACACTAGCAGCAGGTAAGCAGCTGAAATTACACTAAAGTGTAAAAATTAAATGCCTTTTTTATGCAAAGTCCTGTGCCAGCCGGTATGAGTGGTGGGCACTGGCAGTGGGCACACTACAGTCAGTGGAAGTCAGCCTGACACACACTGGCAGGCAACTAACCTTAGATTAAAGTGTAAAAATTAAGTGCCTTTTTTTTATGCAAAGTCCTGTGCCACACGGGATGACAGAGGTGGGCACTGGCAGTGGGCACACTACAGTCAGTTGAAGTCGGCCTGACACACACTAGCAGCAGGCAAGCAGCTGAAATTACACTAAAGTGTAAAAATGAAATGCCTTTTTTATGCAAAGTCCTGTGCCAGCCGGTATGAGTGGTGGGCACACTACAGTCAGTGGAAGTCAGCCTGACACACACTGGCAGGCAACTAACCTTAGATTAAAGTGTAAAAATGAAATGCCTTTTTTTGATGCAAAGTCCTGTGCCACACGGGATGACAGGGGTGGGCACTGGCAGTGGGCACACTACATTCTGTGGGCCTGCAGCTCCTCACACACAGGCAGGCCAGGCAACTGCAATATGTATATAAAGGAAAAAAAAAGCAGACTAATGTAGCAGCCCTAAAAAGGGATTTTTGGGGTGCTGTCAGGACGCTGTCCTTACAGCAGAGATCAGATGAGTCTTTCAGGACTGGAGTGGACACTGAATTCACTAGCCTAGCTATCGATTTCCCTATTAAATCAGCAGCAACTACACTCTCCCTCCTCTCACTAAGACTGCAGCTTCAGAATGAATCTAAAATGGATGCTGTGCAGGAGGTGGGAGGGTCTGGGAGGGAGGGTATGCTGCTGATTGGCTGGAATTTGTCTGCTGACTGTGAGGTACAGGGTCAAAGTTTGCTCAATGATGATGTATAGGGGGCGGACCGAACATCGCATGTGTTCGCTCGTTGAGGCGAACGCGAACAAGCTATGTTCGCCGGGAACTGTTCGCCGGCGGATAGTTCGGGCCATCTCTACTCCCCAAGAGGCGAGAGAGAATGCTATGAGATGATGAGGCCTGGAATAAAGGCCCAACATCCTCTCTCGCCGCTTGGGGAGCGACTCACTCCATGGTTGCTCCCCGAGAGGCGAGAGAGAATGATATGAGATGATGGGGCCTGGTATAAAGGCCCAACATCCTCTCTCGCAGCTTGGGGAGCGACTCACTCAATTGTCACTCCCCAAGAGGCGAGAGAGAATGATATGAGATGATGGGGCCTGGTTTAAAGGCCCAACATCCTCTCTCGCAGCTTGGGGAGCGACTCACTCCATTGTCGCTCCCCAAGAGGCGAGAGAGAATGATATGAGATGATGGGGCCTGGTATAAAGGCCCAACATCCTCTCTCGCAGCTTGGGGAGCGACTCACTCCATTGTCGCTCCCCAAGATGCGAGTGAGAATGCTATGAGATGATGGGGCCTGGTATAAAGGCCCATCATCCTCTCTCACCGCTTGGGGAGCAACTCACTCCATTGTCGCTCCCCAAGAGGCGAGAGAGAATGCTATGATCAAGTATTTGCTGAAACATATAAATTACACTACAAAGAATGTCAACTTTTTTAAATTTGAATTAAAGATTATTACAGTATATAACATAACTCAAAAACAAGACACACAATATAGTCCGATTAGATGCAAATGGTCCTGCCAGTCTAACCTTCCCGCAGCAGAGCTAAAGTAGGCGGCAAAAGAGTCACGCATAGCTGCCACCGCTAAAGTAGACCTTGGTCCAAAGCTGGTTATGCTTGTCATCTGGCTGTTCTCCTGTATCTGTTGGATTAGTAAAGGTTTTTTACTGCGGAGGAAATTATGAAGCACAACTCCACACTTCACCACTTCATCTACAGTTTCTATTTTGAGCTGAATTGGTTTTGAAAAAACTCGCCATTTTGAAACCAATAAACCAAATGTGCACTCCACCATCCTTCTGGCACGTGTGAGACGGTAGTTAAATGTACGTTTGTTCACATCCAAACCACGACTTGAATATGGTTGTATTAGATTTCCCGACATCTTGAAAGCTTCGTCAGCCACCAAGACATAGGGCATAGGGGGACCATCTGTTCCTGGCAGTGGCTGAGGTGGTGGAAAGTCAAAATCGTGACTGTACACTCACCGTCCCATAAAAGAGTTTTTGAACACCATCGAATCGTTTGTACGGCCATAAGCTCCAACATCCACGGCTACAAACCTGTACTCGGCATCCGCAATTGCCATTAGTACAATTGAAAAATATTTCTTATAATTAAAAAACTCAGAGCCGGTGCCTGGAGGCTTTATGATTCGAATATGTTTTCCGTCAACCGCTCCGATGCAATGTGGGAATTGACAGACTGCATTAAATTTTTCTTCAATTTTCTTCAACACAAAACTTTGCAAGTTTCCTTAACAATAATAGAAATGGTCGAGATACCCAGCCGATAATGATAATGTAGCGAGGTGAAACTGTCACCAGTAGCCATAAACCTAAAAAAAAAAAAAATTTGAATCTGACTTGAATATCTCCCTATACGTACTATGAAAAAAAATATTAATTTAAGTAATTAAAAAAATATAGAGATATATATATATATATATATATAGAGTAGGGAAGGTAGGAAGGCAGCACACAATCACAAGTGGGTGCAACTCCGGCTATTCGACCAGCACTCGGTCTGACAATAATATCATGGAAAAATGCCAGCAGCACTCCAGTGTCTTCAAAAAAGTGTAAAATTTATTCACCCATTCGTCTAACAGCGACGTTTCAACCGCTCCTTGCGGTCTTTCTCAAGCTATGCATACAAGTGCTCCATACATGTCATATAAAGACCAAACAATTAAACATCATAATTGCATTAATTATCAAAAAGTGCATAATATTGTATCAAATTGGTGACATAAATAATTTCTCTTATTAAAATTCATTCCATCTCATAAATCTCATCAGTTCATGTATAATAATAAAGTGCTTGTGCATATACATAAGTGTTATAGATCCACATAAGTGTATAACAATACATAATTAGTCATATCATGTGCTCAGGTGTAACAGTGTTGGTGATTAAAAACCTGCAATCACTAGGGGTAACCCTCATGGCGAGTCCAGGAAGACAGGGATCCCACGGCGTCATATAATCCACATTGCGCTTGCGCGCGTTGACAATTAACTCCCTTCACTATACCATAACAAAGATGGCTCAGTCAGTCAGCACTCCTCACTGCGCATGTCTAACCTGCGTCATCGCTGACACAGCCATCACATGTTGTTAACTATATCACATGATCAATTCCTATACGTCATATCAGATGACTTAATCAGCTCCTTTGTTTATATCTCAAAATCAACTTATACCTAATATGGACATCTCAATTTGGGGTGGCATTATTATCGCTATCTCAATCCCTTGATTTAGCGATCTATACCCGAGGATGGTTCATACGTCATCAGTGATCATCACTATGAATCGTGCTCACCATACCCTTTACCCTCATTTTATCCACTTTTAGTATTATCACATTCAACTCACTATCTTGCAAAGGAGAATGTAGGGATATATTGTCATGTGACCAATTAAAAATCACTATAAAGAGAGGTGCCGACCAGCTGAGCCACATCTGTATAGATATAGGAATTATTTAATAATTAATTCACCATCAACATTATTCTTATTAATCATCCAAGTATTTATAAAAATAAAGAAAATTATAAAAATATATCTCTACGCCTTCTGGGATTCCCGGTGTTCCTGAAGTCTCCTAGATTGCAGAAGGAATTTGTAGCTTGGATCCATCTATAAAAAATCACACAAGGACACAATTATTATCTCATACAAATGTGCACTTGCTACATGACATATATCAAATAGGAGGAGCAGAGGAACAGCGGAAATACCATGAGCAACAACCTCATACAATCCTAAAGTCTACATTAAGTCCCATAGGTCTCAGTGTTCTCAATGTAAAAATCCAGTATAGTTCTCGCTTTTTTAACACCTTACTTCTATCTCCACCACGTCTGCCCAGTTGTATTTGTTCCAGAATCCTGAATCTGAGATCTCCCTCAGTATGTCCTGCCTCCTTAAAATGTTTTGAGACAGGTAAGTTCATTTTTCTTTTCTTATCGAGTATCTATGTTGGTTAAGTCTTGTTTTAACATCCCACGTGGTCTCCCCACATACCATAAGCCACAAGGGCAGGTCAGTAGGTAGACCACGTACGATGAATCACAGGTTAGGTACTGTTTTATCTTAAAGGTCTTCTTGACCACAGGGCTATAAAATGTATTACCCTTCAATAATAAACAACAATTAACACAATTGTGGCAAGGGTAACATCCAGTCCGAGTGGACCCACAAAATGATCTAATGTCTTTCTTATTACTCCCCACATCTGATTTTACTATTCTGTCTCCTATATTTCTATTCCTTTGGTAGGAGAACAATGGAGGTACCTGAAATTCCATAATCTGTGGAAAGCTATTGGAGAGAATTCTCCAATGTCTTCTCACAATAGATGCAATTGCAGGACTCTCAGCTGAATATTGTGAAATATATGGAAGACGTGGATTAGATGTCTTTTTTTGTCTTAGGGTATCTTGTGCAGCTTTAGCTTGACTTTCATAAATCAATTTTTTGGGGTATCCACGGGCAGTGAATTTCTGTCCCATCTCTGTCATCCTATTCTTCCTCTTACACTCATCCCCCACTATTCTTTTTACTCTTAAAAGTTGGCTAAAGGGTAAAGACCTCACCAAACCAGCTGATAAAGGTGGTGGGGTTGTGGTCATGGATACTGGTGACTATGTGCAGGAAATTCAGGGACAATTGGGTGATACACAGGTATATAAATTGGTGAAACATGATCCGAAATATGAACTCTTGAAAGAGTTGCGAGATATTCTGAATGATGCACGAATGGGGGGCATCATTGATGACAAGTTATTTACCTACTTGTATTGTGAGAAGCCATGTACGCCAATTTTATATACACTCCCGAAGATTCACAAGAATTTAGAATCTCCCCCTGGACGCCCGATTGTGTCTGGCAGGGGTTCTCTTTCTTGCAATGTAGCAATATTCCTAGACAAAATCCTGAGGAGATATGCTATGTCTGCTAAATCCTTCATTAGAGATACGGGGATTTTTAACTAAAATCAGGGGGTTACGTGTACCTGAGGGTTCCGTCCTTGTATCTTTCGATGTGTGTAGTTTATACACCTCGATAGATCATGGGCGGGGCCTTCAGGCTGTACGGGATTGTTTAAGTGGATCTGATTATACCCAGGAATGCCAGAACTTTATTCTAAATTTATTGCAGTTTGTATTGACCAAAAATTATTTTTTGTTTCAGGACGATTTTTACATTCAGATGCGTGGTGTGGCGATGGGGTCTAACGTGGCGCCGACTTATGCTAACATCTACATGTCCCACCTGGAGGAGAGGTTTGTGTATGGCAGCCCCCACTCCAGACATGTTCTGGGGTGGTGGCGCTATATAGATGACATCTTCCTGGTGTGGACCGGCGCCACGTTGGACCTCCTCGCCTTCCACGCATATCTGAATGAGATCGATCCTACAGTAAAATTTACAGTAGTGTACTCGACTCAAACAATGCAGTTTCTTGATACAGAGATTCAAATACATGATGATACCTTATCAACAGATCTATATGTGAAACCAACCGACAAAAACACGCTATTAAGGTATGATAGCTATCACCCACGCCCTATGGTGAGGTCTTTACCCTTTAGCCAACTTTTAAGAGTAAAAAGAATAGTGGGGGATGAGTGTAAGAGGAAGAATAGGATGACAGAGATGGGACAGAAATTCACTGCCCGTGGATACCCCAAAAATTGATTTATGAAAGTCAAGCTAAAGCTGCACAAGATACCCAAAGACAAAAAAGACATCTAATCCACGTCTTCCATATATTTCACAATATTCAGCTGAGAGTCCTGCAATTGCATCTATTGTGAGAAGACATTGGAGAATTCTCTCCAATAGCTTTCCACAGATTATGGAATTTCAGGTACCTCCATTGTTCTCCTACCAAAGGAATAGAAATATAGGAGACAGAATAGTAAAATCAGATGTGGGGAGTAATAAGAAAGACATTAGATCATTTTGTGGGTCCACTCGGACTGGATGTTACCCTTGCCACAATTGTGTTAATTGTTGTTTATTATTGAAGGGTAATACATTTTATAGCCCTGTGGTCAAGAAGACCTTTAAGATAAAACAGTACCTAACCTGTGATTCATCGTACGTGGTCTACCTACTGACCTGCCCTTGTGGCTTATGGTATGTGGGGGAGACCACGTGGGATGTTAAAACAAGACTTAACCAACATAGATACTCGATAAGAAAAGAAAAAATGAACTTACCTGTCTCAAAACATTTTAAGGAGGCAGGACATACTGAGGGAGATCTCAGATTCAGGATTCTGGAACAAATACAACTGGGCAGACGTGGTGGAGATAGAAGTAAGGTGTTAAAAAAGCGAGAACTATACTGGATTTTTACATTGAGAACACTGAGACCTATGGGACTTAATGTAGACTTTAGGATTGTATGAGGTTGTTGCTCATGGTATTTCCGCTGTTCCTTTGCTCCTCCTATTTGATATATGTCATGTAGCAAGTGCACATTTGTATGAGATAATAATTGTGTCCTTGTGTGATTTTTTATAGATGGATCCAAGCTACAAATTCCTTCTGCAATCTAGGAGACTTCAGGAACACCGGGAATCCCAGAAGGCGTAGAGATATATTTTTATAATTTTCTTTATTTTTATAAATACTTGGATGATTAATAAGAATAATGTTGATGGTGAATTAATTATTAAATAATTCCTATATCTATACAGATGTGGCTCAGCTGGTCGGCACCTCTCTTTATAGTGATTTTTAATTGGTCACATGACAATATATCCCTACATTCTCCTTTTGCAAGATAGTGAGTTGAATGTGATAATACTAAAAGTGGATAAAATGAGGGTAAAGGGTATGGTGAGCACGATTCATAGTGATGATCACTGATGACGTATGAACCATCCCGGGTATAGATCGCTAAATCAAGGGATTGAGATAGCGATAATAATGCCACCCCAAATTGAGATGTCCATATTAGGTATAAGTTGATTTTGAGATATAAACAAAGGAGCTGATTAAGTCATCTGATATGACGTATAGGGAATTGATCATGTGATATAGTTAACAACATGTGATGGCTGTGTCAGCGATGACGCAGGTTAGACATGCGCAGTGAGGAGTGCTGACTGACTGAGCCATCTTTGTTATGGTATAGTGAAGGGAGTTAATTGTCAACGCGCGCAAGCGCAATGTGGATTATATGACGCCGTGGGATCCCTGTCTTCCTGGACTCGCCATGAGGGTTACCCCTAGTGATTGCAGGTTTTTAATCACCAACACTGTTACACCTGAGCACATGATATGACTAATTATGTATTGTTATACACTTATGTGGATCTATAACACTTATGTATATGCACAAGCACTTTATTATTATACATGAACTGATGAGATTTATGAGATGGAATGAATTTTAATAAGAGAAATTATTTATGTCACCAATTTGATACAATATTATGCACTTTTTGATAATTAATGCAATTATGATGTTTAATTGTTTGGTCTTTATATGACATGTATGGAGCACTTGTATGCATAGCTTGAGAAAGACCGCAAGGAGCGGTTGAAACGTCGCTGTTAGACGAATGGGTGAATAAATTTTACACTTTTTTGAAGACACTGGAGTGCTGCTGGCATTTTTCCATGATATATATATATATATATATATATAAATGCTTGAGAAAGACTGCATTGAGCAGTTGAAACGTTGCAGGGGAATAAAGGTCGATCCACTTGTTTTGTACCATGGAGTGCTGCTTCAATCTTTTGGATTTATATATATATATATATATATATATATATGTAATTGCCTGATTGTCAACATAAGACGTTCAGCTGGTGACACACTCCGGCGGAAAGTTGTATCTTGCCTAGACAGTCTATTGCATACACGTTGTAACAGGTCATCAAATGTCGCCGTACTCATCCTTAAATAGTTGAAGAATTTATCTGGATAATTTCGCAAATCCGGATAGAGGACTTCAAAGGCTCCTTCAGTTACTCGTGACGATGTCAGGGGATGGACCCAATTGCGCCGAAGACGACGACGTCTGTCCCTCTCACGATTCCTCCATCTGGAAACAAGGATAAGGGCCTTAAAAGCAAAATCCTGCTCTGGCATCATCTTGGTGACGTTCCAATGCAGCCTCTGAGGTAAGTGACCTTGTCTGGACTTTTATAGTCCAAGCAAAATTTGCCTATCTTTATTATTTTTAAGATAAGAAAAATTTACATAGCGGATCTGAAAATCCGGATGCAGACGGAAAGGACGGATCCGTTGTTTTTCCCCCGTAATGGAAACGGATCCGTAAGACGGATCCGGGGTAGGTACGGATCCGTAGGACTGATCAGGAAAAACAACTGAAACGTTGTCTTACGGCATTCTGGATCCGGCTTTCCGATTAAAAGCCGGAAAGGCGGATCCGTTATGATAAAATAGTGGGTTTTCAAGCATTTTTACTGATCCGGCGTGTACTTCCGGCGGCGGAAGTGCACGCCGGATCAGAACAAGGCAGATGTGAAAGAGGCCTAAGGCATATTTGAAAGTAAGGAAGTTGGGAATTGGGAACCTGGTTGTCTAGGGCAGAGAATTCCAGAGAATAGGTGCAGCTAGAGAAAAGCCTTGAAGACGGGAGTGAGAGGTTTGAGCTGGAGAGGGCAACTAAAGTAATAACTGGAATGGGGCGACTACAGTACCCTGAAATATTATCAAAATTAGGGTTATTCACCTTAGAAAAAAGACAACTGAGGGGAGATCTAATATCTATGTATAAATATATCAGGGGTTAGTACAGAGATCTCTCCCATCATATTTATCCCCAGGACTGTGACTGTGACGAGGGAACATCCTCTGCGTCTGGAGGAAAGAAGGTTTGTACACAAACATAGAAGAGGATTCTTTACAGTAAGAGCAGTGAGACTATGGAACTCTCTTGCCTGAAGAGGTGGTGATGGTGAGTACAATAAAGGAATTCAAGAGGGGCCTGGATGTATTACTGGAGTGTAATAATATTACAGGTTATAGCTACTAGAGAGGGGTTGTTGATCCAGGGAGTTATTCTGATTGCCTGATTGGAGTCGGAAAGGAATTTTTTCCCCTTAAGTAGGGAAAATTGGCTTCTACCTCACAGGGGTTTTTTGCCTTCCTCTGGATCAACTTGTAGGAAACAGGCCGAACTGGATGGACAAATGTCTTTTTTCGGTCTTATATACTATGTTACTATGTTACTATTGAGGATTTTAATCTTAGATAATTGGCAGAACAGAGAACATGAGTAGTGTGGTAAACAGAAATGAAGGTGGATATGTACGGAGGTGCGGAACTGTGGAGGGCTTTGTGGGTAAGAGTGAGGAGTTTGAACTGTATTCTGTGGTGGATGGGCAATCAGTGAAGTGACTGGCACAGGCTAGAGGCATCAGTATAGCATGTGGACAGAAAAATGAGTCTGGCTGGGGTTTTGGCCATTTCCACCATGAGAAAAGGGCTGATTCTGGAGATGTCCTTGAGGTGCAGACAACAGGAGTGTGAAAGTGATTGAATATGAGGAACAAAGGATATGAGTCAAACATAACCTCAAGACAGTGGTAGTGCTGCCCAAGAGTAACTTATGATATAACACAAACTGAAATTGAAATATCAAGCTTAGGTTGGTGAGTAAATGGGGGAAAGACATGAAGTTCAGTTTTTGAGAGGTTTCCATTACTGATAAATGGATCCACAATGTCCTTTACGGGATGTGGACCTTAGCAGATTCGTGGTCTGCCTCCAAAGTACCAGCTTCACAGCAGTTTCCAATAAAACAAAAAACTTACAATAATAATCTATATTTACATAGCAACAACACATTCCATAGAACTAAAATCAAAGAGTATACTGTATATACAAATAAAATCATACATTATATACCAACAAACAGGTCAACACTTAAAGCAAAAGGAATGAGGGCCTTGCTCAGAAGAGTTTATAATCAATGACAGCCCCTTTAATTTTACAAAAAGTTATGGAGATATAAGGACACTCATTTATGTACTGAGCTCCTATCAATTAAAATTATTTTCTATGTTTTTATTCAACCAAATTAAAAGCAAAATGTGCTTAAATAGTGCTAGGCGATGATGCAGGTATTTTAGATGCTGATAGTAAAGATGACCCAACCATGGTAATGTACGATCATGACAGCTTCCTGATGAGTTTTAAAAGAAATGTGGATTTTCCCACACTGTGTTGCTTAATTTAAAATGGGATTGAGGCTAAACAGAGCAATACTAAAATAGAAAGAAGGCTAAAATTAGCAAAGGGATGCTCTTAAATTAGATCTGTAATCCTATAAATGTTTAGGAAGAATACTTTTCTTTGACTTTCTAATAGGAAAATGTGCATAAGAATACATCAAGTGGGCATTAACCTAATGTGATGCTGTCTAAAATATCCTATTTCATTCATTCTTGGGAAGGGTTGAAAAGTGGGATGAAGATGGCAGAGCACATAGGCTGATCCAAAGCATCTACATCAAAGTCAATTACAATGCATTACAGCCAAGACATGGAAGCATGAGAGAGATTAAGTGTAAACCATGATATCAATCTCACTATTGTGTCATAGGAGAGTTTACATAATAGTATCATGTGAAAAAGCATGGAGTAAATGATGTTCTAAATTCAGGGTTGACAAGAGATGACTTTTCAAAACTTAGATTATAGAGTATAATGATCAACCATAACATTAAAACAACCTACCTAATATTGTGTAGGACCCCCTGCGTGGCTTCAAAACAGCTCTGGTCTGTCAAGAATCAGACATGGACTCCAGAAGACCTGTGAAATTGTCCTTTGCTAACTGGCCCCAAAGTGTTAACAGCAGGTCCTTTTCAGTCTTATAGGTGGTGACATGAGGCCTCCATGGATGGAACTTGCTTTTCCAGCACATTCTGCTGATGCTCCTTAAGGCTGGGAACACACCTAAGCATTTCTGAACATACGCGCGTTTTACGCGCGTTTTTGGATGCGCGTTTTTGTAACTAAGAAACGCGCATCATACGCGCGATTCAGTGATTCTCCCCTATTTCAGCATGGTCCATAGGCGCGTTAAAACGCCCAAAAGAAGCTCATGCGACAGCGTTTGGGGTTTTTCAGCACGTTGAAACGCGCTGTAAAACGCCCAGATGTGAACCATGCCCATAGGGAAGCATGGCTTTCCACATGTTGTGCGTTTTACAGCACATTTGAACGCGCTGAAAAACGCTTAGGTGTGTACCTAGGGTTAGTATGTGGTGTGAAAATTTAGAGCACATGGAGGAGAGAGAGTAAGTGGACTGGAGATGGAAGAGTAAGGCCCCTTTCACACGGGCGAGTTTTCCGCGCGGGTACAATGCGTGAGGAGGACGCATTGCACCCCCACTGAATCCGGACCCATTCATTTCTATGGGGCTGTGCACATGAGCGGTGATTTTCACTCATCACTTCTGCGTTGCGTGAAAATCGCAGCATGTTCTATATTCTGCGTTCTTCACGCAACGCAGGCCCCATAGAAGTGAATGGGGCTGCGGGAAAATCGCAAGCCTTCGCAAGCAAGTGCGGATGCGTTGCGATTTTCCCGCATTGTTGCTTAGCAACGAGACCCAATCTCTATTATTTTCCCTTATAACATGGTTATAAGGGGAAATAATAGCATTCTTAATAAAGAATGCATTGTTAAATGAAGTGGAGGGGGTTAAAAATAATAAAAGTTAACTTACCTTAGCCACTTGATCGCGTAGTCGCGATCTCTCCTCTCTTTCCCTGCAGCATCTAAGATCTAAAGGACCTGTGATGACATCACATCACATGGTTCAATCACATAGTCCATCACCATGGTAAGATGGACCATGTGATTGGACCATGTGATGTGACGTCATCACAGGTCCTGTAGATCTTAGATGCTGCAGAAAGAAGGACAGATCGCGACTACGCGATCAAGTGGCTAAGGTAAGTTAACTTTTATTATTCTAACCCTCCACTTCATTTAACAATGCATTCTTTATTAAGAATGCTATTATTTCCCCTTATAACCATGTTATAAGGGAAAATAATCAATTCTCCAGAAGACCCGAAACCGGACTTCAGTGATGAAGTCCGGCTTCGGGTTGGGTACCAAACATGGCGTTTTTTCTCACGCGCGTGCAAAATGCGTTACAAACGTTTGCACCCGCGCGGGAAAACGTGCATATTCCTGCAACGCACCCGCCTCTTATCCGGGCGTCAAACATGACGCCCGTGTGAAAGAGGCCTAAGGCCCCTTTCAGATGAGCAGGTGTCACTCTGCGGACTTTAAGCACAGCACCCTTCCTGAACTTCCAGCACTGTCGGGGTCGCATAGCATTATATTGATTTACAGTATGATGCTATGTAACCCATACAGTTCTGGAATGTATTGTATAACACTGACATAATGCTTCTTCCATCTTTGAGTGGGGAGCTATGCATCCTTTTTTTTAAGGTCTATCCCCCTTACAAGCTACAAAGCCCTATAAACAGAAATCTTTGATGCACCCTGTGTTCTGAAACCTTTTTATCATAGCTAGCATTAACGTTTTCAACAATTTGTTCTACAGTAGCTCTTGAGATCGGACCAGATGGGCTAGCCTTCTCTTTCCATGTGCATCAAAGAGCCTTGTGCACCCATGAACTTGTTGCTGGATCACTGGTCATCCATAGGGTACTTTCACACTAGCGTTTTGGATTCCGTTTGTGAGATCCGTTTCAGGGCTCTCACAAACGGTCCAAAACGGATCAGTTCAGCCCCAATACATTCTGAATGGATAAGGATCCGTTCAGTACGCATCAGTTAGGCTCCGTTCCGCTTATATTCTGTTTTGGATGGCAGACACCAAAACGCAGCATGCAGCATTTTGGTGTCCGTCTGAAGAGGCGGAGCCTAGCAGATTCATTTTTAATTACAATGTAAGTCAATGGGGACGTATCCATTTTCAATGACACAATATGGTGCATTTGAAAACGGATCCGTTCCCCATTGACTTTCAATGTAATTCAAAACGGATCCGTTTTGGACTTTGTCATTTTTCTTTTAACTAATGCAAACGGATCCGTTCTGAACGGATACAAACATTTGCATTATAGGTGCGGATCCGTCTGTGCAAATAAACAGACGGATCCGCACCAACGCACGTGTGAAAGTACCCTTAATTGAAGCACTTTTGATACGTTCTAACCACTGCATACCAGGAACACCCCACACGACTTGCTGTTTTGGAGACGCTCTGATCCTATCATAGATCCATCACAATATGACCCATGTCAAAGTCACCAAGATCCTTACGTTTGTCCTTTTTTCCTGAATCCAAACATCAACATCAAGAACTGACTGCTCACTTGCCACCCAATATATTCCAATCCAGGTGCTAATATATCACCTGATAGGAGTATAATGCTTAATAGGCTGCCAATAAGATGTGCATATTTTCTGTAGGACAGTAAACTTATTGGCTGCCGTCAATTGACCCCATGTTCTATGGATTCCAGCATTCTTGAGTGAGGATTTTTTGAGTTAGAAGGTTTAGGCTATTAATAGTCATTGAGGAAACAGTGACATTACACAAATATATTTCTGCCCAAGGTCAAGGCCTTACTTACCATCTACTATTCGTTGTTCTAAAAATACAAAGTATCCTAGTCACTACATTCATTGGATTAAATCTCAAGAGGAAAAGTTACATTTATGGTTGGATATCCATTTACCTCTCATTCTACTTTCACACTTGCGTTGTTGGATTCCAGCAGGCAGTTCCAGCTGACAAATGCATTGAAACACCGTATCCGTCTCTCCGGTGTCATCTGGAAAAACGGATCCTGTATTTATTTTTTTCACATTTTTAAAGGTTTGCGCATGCACAGATTGGGAAACCGGATCCGGTTTTCCAGAACACTTGGTACCGGATCCGGCATTAATACATTTCAATGGCAAGTGTTCCAGAATTTTCGCTGGAAAAAATACCGCAGCATGCTGCGGTATTTTCTCCGGCTAAATACCGTAAAGGGACTGAACTGAAGACATCCTGATGCATACTGAACGGAATGCTTTGCATTCAGAATGCATTAAGATAAAACAAGCGTTTTTTTCTGGTATTGAGCCCCTGTGACGGAACTCAATACCGGGAAACTTTAACGCTAGTGTGAAAGTACCCTAACACAGAAGTTCATCAATAGGAAACAAACTGAGAACCATGGCTTCATTTGCTTTTTACATCAATTAACTTGTAGCAATATGTAAATCTATGACCCAGTTCATTCAAACAATGTTTAATAAGATTTTGCATGAAGAACTTATATGTTAAAATGTAGCAACTGGAAATCCAAAGACATTTTAGGCGAGTGAAAATGTAGTTGGAGGGGGTGTTGAAAGTGTATGTATGTATGCAGTGATGTTGTAAAGTAATAATATCACCATCATTGGACTTAAAAGTAGGGAAATGATATCTCTTACAGAAGATACCAGGTCTGATACTAGCTAGCATTTCCTTTCCAAGGCACAAAATAGTATATTCATCACAATGACATGACAGGAGATAGTTGTAACTATAGCAGCTGATGTGATGTTCTAGGATTAGAATACATGAACCATATTAATGCTCAGAGGAAGAGAGAGGAGGTGAGGACCAGAATGATAGTAGCTAGAATGGTGGTGATATTTAGTCCTCACTCTGAGGCTCCCCTGGGCCATGCAATGTTGGGAAGTGTGCACTTTTCTTCTCTTCAGGGCACACTGTGGACTTGGGGTTCTCCTGCCTGATGGTGGTTTGGGGTACCCTTAATAGTGATAAATTATGAGGTACAGTGAAGCGCAAGAGGCAATAATGAGGCAGATTTGCAGTAGAACAGTTCTTTACTGATGGACACGTTCCACAGATCCTACAGGTTACACTGCTGCAAAGGTAGCTAATAGGTCAAGATGTTTCTTTAAAGCAATGCTCTTCACACTGCACTTCTCTAGCTGACTTTTGCACAAGCATCCAGCATAGGGATACAGAACTTCATCACAAGGCAACCACAGGGTAGACCCCAAAGTCATACTGTGCTCTGCACCTTTTGTACAGGTTGCATACTCACAGTTAAAGTTACTATGGGCTTTCCCAGCAGGATGTAGTATAATGGGCATATGCAGACTTCTGCCTTTTGTAAACTTGTCCAGGGCCTGCAGCCTTTACACTACTGGGCAATGTGGCTTTGGAGTCTAGAAGCTTTTGCTGAGCAGTTTATCTCCACATGGCTAGCTTCTACGCACACTTTTCAGATGTATATAAAGTTCCTTCCTGGTCTTGCTCTGGTTGCTACCTCATACAAGGCTGGCTTTTCTCTGAGATTAGGTTAGCACGTGCTCTGTCCTTTGTTTATATTTTAACACTGACTTTGTGGACAGGACCAGACAGCCCCATCTAGTGGTGGATATGAATACAGCCTAATAACGCTTTAATCTGCACAAATATATGAAATGTATACCTTATAAAAAAGCACAGCTTTACACCACTTTTGCCGGGAGTCAGACCCCTGCCAATATCATATTGATGACCTTTCCTGACGATAAATAAGAATCTGTAATGGGCATATTTAGGGTGAAATATCCGGGAATTATTCTACTAAAACAAAAGGATGGAGGATTGTAAGAGGTTAAATTTTTAATCTGTGGCCCTTGATCAAGACTTGGTACCCTACTCAAGGATGGTGCATTAATAGAGGCAAATACTGTAGAGCACAATTCAAAGGAAAAGAACTTTGCTGGGGCACAAAGCATTATGGGTACAGACAATATCACCTGGCCCAGCTATTACAGTCTCCAATGGACACACAAATCGTCAGCCCTAGTTTCTAATTGTCTCACAGTTTTGTGGTCTCAGTCTTTATTGAGTTCACAGCTCAATGGTTGTAGTCAATGGTTGTAATATGTAGTAAATGCAGGGCTATGATAGGCTTGGCACTCTTGGTCTATGGTCACAGTTACAGACAAGGGTGACTCATTTTCCTCCCGGCCACAATATTATGGAGTACGCAGCCATAAGCAAGTCAGACGCCTGATTCAAGATCAGGCTGGTGGAAGAAGTCCGCAACTGCTCAGCTGGATTCCGTTTTTCTTTTTTTTGGGGAGATGGCAAGCTGCTTTGAAACATAACAAAAGGAATTTAGACACACTGAATATTAAAGGGGTATTATTGGATGGGAGTTATGGAAACAATGTAACACAGCCCACTAAGCTGTTTCTGTATCTCTAACCAGCTTTGCCACTGTATAGAATGGCTATTTCTGAATGGGAACATGAGTAGGGATATGACTGAGTGATATGATCCTGCCAGTGATATTTTTTGACCATGGTAATAAATTCTAGTACTTCTATGACATTCCCTGAGCCACTAGATGAGTATCTGGAACCACCAACAGCAGCTACATGAGTAACAGTGCTGTAGCATCTGGATGATGGATTATAACAAAGGAACTACCAGGACTTTCTGTAAGCTACTGTAGACCTATCAAAAACTCATGCAGTAAGTTTTACCCATACTCCCTTATATTATCCCTTATCTCCTACTTTCAAGAATATTCATTGCAAAAGGTAATCTGCCTTTGGTATAATTGAAGCAAATATAAAAAAAAACTCACATAGGTAGGCAAATGCTTGTTACTACAATTTTGCTTTCTCCCATATAACTATGCCCCTCAATAGTACATTGAACTGGGAATCTTCACTTTTGTATATTATTTATCCAACTAAAGTTCTAATTTACAATAATAACAGCAAAGTAAAAGAAATAACGTGACTGCCATTGTAACTATTAAACTGAAAGAGGACAGGATGGAATTTAGCACAAGGTAGTCAAGAGAAGCATGAGTACAGTGAATGAAGAACAAAACTAAGACAATGGCAGGGCAGGGTTACTACTGGAGTTACCATTTGACCGCCTTTACACAATCAAAAACAATAAGGGGGTCTGGAGAAGAGAGCAGAAAGAGGAACTAGGTCCACCTGTGTAGCAGTACATTGCAAGGAACTGATCCAAATTTGTGAAACACACTTGAACCAGATGTACCCAAGTGCTACTTTGTCCAGTTGGGTATATTTAATGGCTTTGTCCATGGTCGATGTCTATGAGAGATTTTCAGAATTAGTTAGTGATTAGGCAGTTATTGACAATTGTAGCTCCAAGGAATTGACAAAGCGCCATGTTGTCTATTTCTGATGAGCATTGGGTTAGCTATGTGACTATTCGATCAAACTCCATAATTTACTGTAACTAAGTCAGTCAAATTAAAACCAAGATGGATTATGTTCCAGATTATAATGTCCTTGTGGCCAACATTCTTGTTGTTCCCTTTAGAGACATCATTTTAGTTTGTCATCCCATTTACCATTATAGATTCCAAAAGCTTATATAAAAGTATATGTGTTCTAAACACTGAGGGCAGTGGTTCTGGTCTGATGATAAAGGTCATCGTAGATTGAAGACTAAAAGCATTTGCTAAACGTGTTTCTTCATGCTTACTATACGTGATATCCATTTTTAATGAATTCCCTGATGCCATTCCAGTCTCAAATGTGCAAAACTTGATGATCCCGATACTGCCATGTGGATAACCCTGTATGACACTAGGAGGTAACAAAGACAGGCAGAGAAGACATCTCAAGGTGACTGAATTGGCTAAATTCACATAGGCAGAGATTGAGAACTGTGCAAGCTGGCACTGATTAAACTGACCACAATCTACTTAATCCTTGATATAGTTATCTGTTCCAATTTTCCTGCTTCAAGTAATCTGTTCTTGCACAGTATAATGATAAAGCAACTTTCACATGACTGAACAAGTTCACTGCACATGAGGAAGAGCAGTAAGTGAACATTGTATCCAGGGTTAAATAGGTTGTGTTGGAACTCATGCATTGATTCACTGTTCTCAGGAGGAAAAGCTACAGAAACTACTCTCTGAACTCTGTCAACGCAACTACATTTTATTGTCATTCTGAATTTGAATTGCCGTATTTGTTTGGGGTAATATTTTTTAGAATTTTGAACTTTACAAAAACAAAGTTCTGGCACGCCATTGGTCCAAATGACCAAGATAGAACACATTATTTATACACTGTAACCTTAAAGGGGCTGTCCAGTGCATAATGATTCTTGACCTTCTTAACCCTTAGGATACCAGAGGTTTTTTCATTTTTGTATTTTCATTTTTCCTCCATATCTTCCTTGAGCCATAACTTTTTTATATTTCTGTTCACTATGAGGGCTTATTTTTTGCGGAACAAGTTGTACTTTCTAATGCCACCATTGATTATGTCATACAATTTAGTGTAAAGCAGTAAAAAAGTTCCAAATGGGGGGGAATTGAAAAAAAAAAAAGCAATTCCTCAACAGTTTTGCCGTTGTTTTTTTTTTTCCACAGCGTTCTGTTTGCATTAAAACTGACTGCTGTTCATTCTCTTGGTCAGTACGATTACAACAATAACCCATCTGTATAGGTTAAGGACACGGCCCTATTTCACCTTAAGGACCAGGCCATTTTTTCAAAATCTGACTAGTGTCACTTTATGTGGTGATAACTTTAAAATGCTTTTACTTATCCAAGCCATTCTGAGATTGTTTTTTCGTCACATATTGTATTTAATGACAGTGGCAAAATAAAGTCGAAAAATTTCATTTTTATTTATAAAAAAATACCAAATTTACCAAAAATTTTGAAAAATTTGCAATTTTCAAAGTTTCAATTTCTCTACTTCTAGAATACATAGTAATACTGCCAAAAAAAGTTATTGATTTACATTCCCCATATGTCTACTTCATGTATCAATCATTTTGGGAATGCCATTTCATTTTTTGGGAACGTTACAAGGCTTAGAAGTTTAGAAGCAAATCTTGACATTTTTCAGAAATTTTCAAAAACCCACTTTTTAGGGACCAGTTCAGGTCTGAAGTCACTTTGTGAGGCTTACATAATAGAAACCACCCAAACATGACCCCATTCTAGAAACTACACCCCTCAAGGTATTCAAAACTGATTTTACAAGCGTCATTAACCCTTTAGGTTTTCCACAAGAGTTAATGGCAAATAAAGATAAAATTTCTGAATTTCGATTTTTTGGAAAATTTTCAATTTTAATCCATTTTTTCCAGTAACAAAGCAAGGGTTAACAGCCAAACAAAACTCAATATTTATTGCCCCGATTCTGTAGTTTGCAGAAACACCCCATATGTGGTCATAAACTGCTGTATGGCCAAACGGCAGGGCACAGAAGGAAAGAAACGCCATATGGTTTTTGGAAGGCGGATTTTGCTGGACTGGATTTTTGACACCATGTCCCATTTGAAGCCCCCCGATGCACCCCTAGAGTAGAAACTCCATAAAAGTGACTCCATCTAAGAAACTACACCCCTCAAGGTATTCAAAACCAGTTTTACAAACTTTGTTAACCCTTTAGGTGTTCCACAAGAGTTATTGGCAAATGGAGATGAAATTTCTGAATTTCAATTTTTGTTACCTTGCCTCAAAAAAGTGTAATATAGAGCAACCAAAAATCATATTTACCCTAAAATAGTACCAACAAAACTGACACCTTATCCCGTAGTTTCCAAAATGGGGTCATTTTTTGGAGTTTCTACTGTAGGGGTGCATCGGGGGCTTCAAATGGGACATAGTCTCAAAAACCAGTCCAGCAAAATCCGCCTTCCAAAACCATATGGCGTTCCCTTCCTTCTGTGCCCTGCCGTTTGGCCATACAGCAGTTTAAAACCACATATGGGGTGTTTCTGCAAACTACAGAATCGGGGCAATAAATATTGAGTTTTGTTTGGCTGTTAACCCTTGCTTTGTTACTGGAAAAATGGATTAAAATGGATAATTTGCAAAAAATAGCTGTTTTGGGACAGTTTTGTATTTTTGTTATTTACATCGTTGAACTGACAGGTTAGATTGTGTGCTATTTCGATAGAGCAGGTTGTTACTGACGCGACAATACCAAATATGACTACTTTTTGGGGTTTTTTGTTTCAGTTTTACATAATAAAGCATTTTTGAAAAAATGATTTTTAGTGTCTCCACATTCTGAAAGTTTTTTTTTTTTTTTTTGCGATTGTCCTATGTAGGGGCTCATTTTTTGCGGGATGAGATGGCGGTTGGAATGGTACTATCTTGGGGTGCATATGACTTTTTGATCACTTGCTATTACACTTTTTGTGATGTAAGGTGACAAAAAATTACTTTTTACAACGTTTTTATTTTTATGTTTACAGCGTTCACCTGAGGGGTTAGATCATGTTATATTTTTATAGAGCAGGTCGTTACTGAACGCGACGATACCCAATATGTATACTTTTTTTATTTATTTTGGTTTTACACAATAATATCCTTTTGAAACAAAAAAACATGTTTTAGTGTCTCCATAGTCTGAGAGCCATATTTTTTTCAGTTTTTAGGCGATCGTCTCAGGTTGGGTATAATTTTTGCGGGATGAGGTGGCGGTTAGATTGGCACTATTTGGGGGGTCATATGACTTTTTGATCGCTTGCTATTCCACTTTTTGTGATGTAAGGTGACAAAAAAATGGCTTTTTGACAAAGTTTTTTTTTTTTTTTTTTTTACAGTGTTTACTTGAGGGGTTAGGTCATGTGATATTTTTATAGAGCAGATTCTTACGGACGTGGAGATACCCAATATGTCTACTTTTTAAAAAAAAAATTACATTTAACACTAAAAAGCATTTTTGAAACAAAAAAAATCATGTTTTAGTCTGAGAGGCATAGATTTTTTATTTTTTGGGCAATTGTTTTATGAAGGAGCTCACAGGTACGCCCTGTGTCCTTAAGAGGTTAAGGACTCGGACATTAGGGCGTACCCATACGTCCTTAAGGGGTTAAATAGTACGGGCGTTTTTGGTCACAGACAGTCATACCCATCATGTTTATATTTTTTATTCATTTTTTTTTATACGGAAAGGGTGATTTAAATACTTTTTTGAACATTTTTTTTAACTTTTTTGTAATGATTTTAAAGCTCGTATTTGAGCCTACAAAATCAATTTTTTATTTTGAGCAATTGTTTATTTTTAAAATAAATTTATAACTGTCTATTGCTCATTTCTTATGTTGGCCTGCCACCTGGTGGACAAAATAAGAATTGTAGTTTGAATGCTCTCAGCCTCTTCTGCGAGGCTAAAAGCATTAAAATCAATTACCATCATTCTCCCTGGCCACAGAGGATGCCGGTTACAGCCCTGGAAGCGCAAGTGTCTTGGTTTTTGACCATTTAGGTGCCGTGATCTCACTTGATCACGGCATCTAAAGGCTTTAATTACTGTGATCAACATTATTGCCGGTCGCTGTAATTAGCCGCAGGTCCCTGCTGTTTGAAACAGCAGAGATCTGCTGGCCATGGTGCCCACTGCACGTGCGAGAGGGCGCTATGTTTGCCTGTAGCTCCAGCGATCTTGACTAGCTTCAGGAGTTGGATTGCACAGGAGTCAGGAGTTGCGAAGAAGTTGCTGGGGTAGGAGGGCCCATTCAAAAATTTGCTTTGGGGTGCAGTCGTTTCTAGTTACACCACTGTCTGTGTCAAAAATTCGCATGCAACACAGAATGCAGATCGCAACACCCTCGATTTCTGATGACATTGCCTTTTTTTTATCAAGCAGAGGAAATTTTAATTTAAAACTAAAAAAATTGTAATAAAAAGAAGCTGCCCTTGGCCTCACCCACGTTATATGTTGGAAAAATTGGTACAGATGCTTGAAAAATATGGCACTCATTAAGAACATCTTGGCTGGCCAGTAGCTGCTGACTGTTCTCTAGTAGCTCGTCCTCGCTCAGGGGCGGACTGAACATTAGGGCACTCGGGCATGGACCGAGGGCCCGTGGCCAGTAGGGGGCCCGCCCCCAGGGCAGACCGGCGGCAGGGGACATCAGGAAATGAGCGCTTACATTGCGCTCATCTCCAGTCATCTATATTGTGCAGCGGCAGAGGAGGGAGAGGCGTGTCCTCTCCCTGTTCCTCTGATAGGCTGCCAGCACTAGGCCGGCAGCCTATCAGAGGCTGGTGCAGGTGGCGCGATGACATCATCACGCCGCCGGAGCGGTACAGCTTGAGACACAGGCCGGAAGAGGCCTGCATCGCATCGCTGGAGGTAAGTATAAGTGTTATTTTTTTTTTTCGGGGCGGCTACTGTCACTTGAGGGGGGCGGCTACTGGCACTTGAGGGGGCTGCTACTGGCACTTGAGTGGGGGCTGCTACTGGCACTTGAGGGGGACTGCCACTGGCACTTGAGGGGGACTGCCACTGGCACTTGAGGGGGCTGCCACTGGCACTTGAGGGGGCTGCCACTGGCACTTGAGGGGGCTGCTACTTGCACTTGAGGGGGCTGCTACTGGCACTTGAGGGGGGCTGCTACTGGCACTTGAGTGGGGGCTGCTACTGGCACTTGAGGGGGACTGCCACTGGCACTTGAGGGGGACTGCCACTGGCACTTGAGGGGGCTGCCACTGGCACTTGAGGGGGCTGCCACTGGCACTTGAGGGGGGGCTGCTACTTGCACTTGAGGGGGGGCTGCTACTGGCACTTGAGGGGGGGCTGCTACTGGCACTTGAGGGGGGGCTGCTACTGGCACTTGAGGGGGGGCTGCTACTGGCACTTGAGGGGGGGGGCTGCTACTGGCACATAAGGGGGGGGTGGCTACTGGCACATAAGTGGACTACTGGCACATATGGGGGGGCTACTGGCACATGGGGGGAAGCACAAGAGAGGCACTTATTACTGGCACATGGGGGAGAGGCATAAGAGAGGCACTTATTACTGGCACATTATTATGGGGCACTATGGGGGCTTCTACTGAGGCCACAAAGAATGGGTATTTTATATGGGGGACTCTGTGTGGTACTAGTATTACCAGGGGTATTATCTGTTTCTGCAGTGTAGTATTGGGGGTAGTAGGATGATTTGTCCAGAAGATGGGAGGATGATGGAAAAGTAGTAAACTAAGATTTTTTTTTGCTAAACTGCAGAGATGGAAAATGGCGACAACATGGAGGTCTGGTCTGAAGGTCTGAAAGGAGAAGACGAGGACAGAAAACATCTACATCAAAGGAGACGTCACTGGACGTAATAGGTAAGTGCCCTGTATTTCTGTAGTGATGGGATCAGAGGCATAACGATGGCGGTGTGACCAGGTAGTGGAGGCGGGATATACATGTGGCTGGAGGTATAACGTGAGCGTGGCTGGAGGTAGGGCATGGGTGGGGCCTGGAAGGGGGCCCTTGATTTATTTTGCCCGGGGGCCCCGAAGGTTCTCAGTCCGCCCCTGTCCTCGCTGTATAGTGGAGCTGAGCCCACAGCATATAATACTTGTCTGGCTGAGGGAAGAGAAAAGGACAGAGGCAGGATGAGGACAGGTGAGGGCACAGGGCCTGCTCCCGGGCCATGCCAACTAAGGTTTGTGTCTGACGAACTCACCGACTCTTGGCTGGCGGTGTCTTGACCAAGTCAACCATTCAAGAACGGCTGGGTTGCTGGTCAAAGACACAACTGCTAGATGACACCGGGAGCTCAGGCATCTTGCTGCGATCCCTGCTGCCACGCCACCTTACTCTGCTCCAACCTGTGCCTGCGCCAGGAACATTTAGGCCTCTGCCACTCCCCCGTGCAGGGCCTGACATTTCTCTGTCTGACATACTGTTAGATCAAATAAATAAATAAAAAGGAAATTAAAACTCCCCAAAAAAGTCTGTAATTGTCTCACTTCCCCACACAATGGCTAATAAGCCCTTTTTTCCACCACTTTAGAAGATATAACTGCACCGCTGAACGGCAAATAGGCCCTTACTTTTTTCCACTTATATACGCCACAAAAGGCTTTAGAACATTTAACTGCACCGCTGAATGGCAAATAGCCCCTTATTTTTTTCCTCTTATACACGCGACAAAAGGCTTTCAAACATATAACTGCACCGCAGAAAGGCAAATAATATATATTTTTTTGCCACTAATACACGCCAAAAAGGGCTTTAGACATATAACCGCTGAATGGCAAATAGGCTCTTTTTTTCCACTTATACAATATTTTTCGCCCTATAAGACACACCAGCTCATAAGATGCACCTAGTGCAGTGAGCCAGAACGACAGTGGAATTATATGTGAGGTCACGGTGTGAGCAATAGTAGTCCGAGGGAAAACACAGTTCTGGTTACTCATGGTTATGTCGTCCATGGGCAGGCTTCCATAAGTGATAAGAAGAACGGCACAACGATTCTCTGTGGCACGCTTTTATAAGGGACACAGGCCATATGGTGTTTCGAGGTGCCCTTGGTGGTCTGTATTAATGTGCCTATGGCAAGGTCCCTGATTGTCATGATGCCAGTACCTTTTGCGGTGGTACAACCATTTATAGTAGTAGTAATTGAGGAAGTGGAAACTGAGACAGCAGAAATCCAACTTATGACTTTTACTGAACGTTGCTCCTGGTAACAGTTACATCCAAGTATAAAACAGTCTCTAGTACATCCAGATATAAAATACAGTCTCTTTAAGATAGACAGAGGTAAAGCTGCAATGGGTCCGCTGCTCACAGGTGTGATGTCAGTTCCTCAAACTAGTAATGACATAGGTTTTATGCTTACTGGTAGGTGACTTCAACGTTGGTTCCTGTTATTCCATTGCGGGTTAGTGAGGCTGGCTGGTAATTCCTTCACTAGTTAACTCAAAGGGCTTAAGGCGCTTGTAGAAATGGCCGTAACCCTTTGGGTCTATGTTCCTTTAGTTCTTTGTGGATATTCTTTTTGAAGTTAAACTTCTCACTGATGTCCACTAACTCTTAGCTGAGTCCTGAACACAATGTGGACACTTCAGCTCAGGGCTAAAGACTGACTCACTAGCTAGGCCTGAGCTGGGCTATATATGGGATGTGTTATCTCCCCCTAGTAGTAGGCTCAGTGTAATGTAATCTAACATCTGTAGGCAGGGATTATGCATAAAGATGCACTGCAGCATAAAACAGGTTATATATAGCATACAAAGCATAACACGACAACTTTGCAGTACCCACGTGGGTAGTGGGACACTGCACTAGGTTTTAGAGGGGGACAATAAGAAAAATATATTTTTCATTACACCTCAGCTCAGATCTGCAATCAGAACCCTAATGTTAATCAGACCTCAGATCACAACCTCAATCAGACCCCCAATGTTAATAAGACCCCAATAAGACCTCAGATCAGACCCACAATCAGACCTCAGCTCACACCCAAAAGTTTGTTGGGTTGACCAAGTTACTGTATCGAGCTAATGTGTTAATCTACTGATGTTGACTTTTGCTAGATCCGTAGTACTTATTTGTAATTTTTCATTTGCTCATATTGCCGTTCCCACTGTAGACCTCATGTATCAGAACTGTGCCAGGGAAATAGGTGTCCTTCCGTAGTGTCTCATAGAGTTCCGTGCTTCCGTTCCGCACTGCAGCTCCGGATTGCAGACCCATTTAAGTGAATGGGTCCGCATCCGCGATGTGGGGAGCACACGGCCAGTGCCTGCAACGGCCGTGCGCATGAGGCCTAAAGCTATTAAAAA
Organism: Bufotes viridis; assembly: GCA_033119425.1. Classification (NCBI taxonomy): domain Eukaryota; kingdom Metazoa; phylum Chordata; class Amphibia; order Anura; family Bufonidae; genus Bufotes; species Bufotes viridis. Next base: position 77,238,610 of record CM065590.1, on the reverse strand, counting down.
TAGCATCAGTATCTGAAGGTGGAAAGAGACGTAGATTGTTTTTTACTCCGAGTCCAGGAGGAACACCGCTGAGCGTAGCAGCCAGAGTCTGCCTGGGAATAGCAGAGGATTTATTAAACTCTCACAACTGATCTCTCTAATGGGCTTTGTTGGCAGTTCACTTCACAAGTCTCCGAGCCTTAATTATTGATGTGGCAAGGTGACACACGTCACAACTTATCTACTGTCTGCACAAGGAGGCGCAATCATAAAAACTAGAACATGCAAAATGCCCAGTCATTGCAATTTGTCAGTACTAAAGATGGAAGTGACGTGTAAATGTCACTTCAGGGATTAAATGACAGAAGGTGACTTGAGTAAAACGCTTTTTATTAAATTACAATAAAATACAATAAAAGAGGAACTTAATCAGAATGTGAAAACTATTCTGGAGTAGTGTTTTTGTAGAGTTTTATATATGAGTATTGCAGCTTTTTAGGAAGGAGCTGCTCAGCCTCCGTGCACTGATTTACATGCTCCCCCAGGGGCCATATGTTTGTAGATACTGTACAGTGCTTCTAGTGTACAATACCTCTGTGCATACTCGAACATTTGAAAAAAAAACTTCTATATACTTCTTCATAAAATCAGAAGCATACAGAAGTACATATGGCGGTACCTTAAAGGGGTTGTGTCACAAAACATGTTCTACATTTTTCAAACCAGCACCTGGATCTGAATGCTTATGTAATTGCATGTAATTAATAATTTAGTATAGCTGGTGAGCTATTCAATAAAATGAGATGTATAGCTCCACCGTATAGCATTTGTTATTTACCTTATTTTTTTTCAGTCTTATTGAGCTGGTGAAATGTACTCAGCTTAAAATTCACCTACCACCAGCCATGTGTTCTGTTAGAATCCGTGGCAGTAACAGGGAGAGAGCTGCAGCAGGAAGACATGCCCCCTGAGAAAGGACACCCCCCCCTGAGCTTTCAAGCGGAAGAAAATCTAGCGGAGCAATTGGAGCAGTGAATGTGGAGATCTCTGGACCCATGTCAGGTACAGGGCTGGTTCTAGATTTGTTGGAAAGGTATTAGTAACATTGTAACATAGTACATAAGGCCGAAAAAAGACCTTTGTCTATCCAGTTCGCCTGTCATACTGCGAATTGATCCAGAGGAAGGCAAAAAAAACTGTGAGGTAGAAGCCAATTCTCCCTACTTAAGGGGAATAAACAATTCCTTCCCGACTCCAATCAGGCAATCAGAATAACTCCCTGGATCAACGACCCCTCTCTAGTAGCTATAGCCTGTAATATTATTACACTCCAGGAATACATCCAGTCCACTCTTGAATTCCTTTATTGTATTCACCATCACCACCTCCTCAGGCAGAGAGTTCCATAGTCTCACTGCTCTTACCGTAAAGAATCCTCTTCTATGTTTGTGTCATGTCATGTACTATATGATGAACATCATTCATGGCATAACCCCTTTAAATAGTTGTCCCCTAATGATAATTTTTCATCTATCCAGAGGATAGTTGATAAGTTTCTAACTGGTGGGGCTCTAACCACTGGAACCCAGTGTTGTACCTTCCATAAAGGCAGAACACATGACTGCTATGGGGCCCATGGGAAAATGGGGTCCTGGCAATGAGCTTCTTTCACTGCTTCCTGACATGGTATAGTGAATTTCCTGCAGCCACCACTAGGGGAGATCACTGCATAGAAATTTATACAGCTCCTATTGAGTTCTAGTGCAGCTATATAAATTCATATGTAAAGAGCTCCTAGTGGTGGCTGTAGGCAGCATTTACAGTGGTATATGGGGAAGGTTAACCTGTATTTATGACTGATTTTTAGCATGAATACATTGAAATGTGTGACATTGGAGATGAACACCATCATTTTCTGTTAACAATATATGTCACTATAATGGTGGTATTTTTGGTGGCACTTCTTTTACAGTGTCTTACTTTTTACGAGAACAGCAGCAGCCAAATGTTCGCTTCAAGGCAAATATAAAATGCCCTATAGTGCATTTTAAAGAAATTTTTGTCTTCACTTCTGGTGCTTTTTTCTTTTTTTTTTTTTTTGGATAGGTGGTGTCCCCGCCCCAACCCCCCCACCCCCTGAAAAAATAAAAAATAAAATGCTGCATGTTCTAGGTGTGACCAAAAACCAAAAATTGGCCTGAAAAAACTATTTACAAAGGAATCCTTTGAAAGTGACAAAAAACACACCAGGTCTGGCTATGCCCCATTAACAGACTTTAATTTGGGGAGAGGCATATGGGGCCCTATGATTTCTGTGTATGCTCCTGCTGGAAACCCCACTGATCAAAAGAACAGGGGTCCCATGTGCCCCAGTTTGAATGGAGCATGAACACTGTTGGTCCTTTTGAAACTCTATGGGATTGCCGGAGGTAGCTAAGCACTATACTGAGCTATTTTCGTCAGTTCCATAGACTCTGATCTTGTGATCTTTGGGGTTCCAGCAGATCAGACACTATTTACCTATCCTTTCATTTATCCCTAAATCCATTTAATTTAACACTCACCCTTGGTGAGTTATCACTTCTAGTTAACGCAGTATGACTGTTAACTCTACTTAATCTGTAGCTTTTTTAGTGACAATAATGCATTCATTTCTTGAAAAAGTTTAAAATCCCATGCTGATGAATACAATTGTGTAGCTTGATTTAATAAATAAATGAAAATTCACACACAACTTTCATTTGAATGAGTGATGCTCTCTGGAGAATGCTCATTGTCCCTAGGATCTTTGTGGTCCAAAGGTTAACTTGACCCAATTTCCAAGAGACACCCACACTTGACCTGATGCAGCTGCTGAACTCTCCATGTTGTCCTTTTCCCCAGTTTCCGCAGTCATGTGTAATGTATATTATTGCAGCTGGACGATCATTGCTCATAGCCTTAGGCAGTAACAGATAATATTCCACAAATAGTTTACGCCTGCCTGAAAATGATAGCCTTAATGTTGAAAGTTGTAATATTCTCAATGGGTGTTGCTTTGCCAACATCCACGCAGCAGCAGGAGGGCAGATTCACAATATTGGCGCACACTGTAGTTCACTAACCCCATGTCAACGAACCTAAAAAACATGGTTACAAGATCTAGTATAGAAGTATGTGTTTATTGTGCATTTAACGCTATCATTTACAGAATTAGTAGAGATTACTAGAGATGAGCAAATTTTAAAAAAATTTGATTCGCTGGTGCGACGAATTTTTGGGAAAAAAGTTGTTTCGATCCGAATTTATTTGTGGCGAATTTCGTTAAAAAACAGCTATTTCCTGGCTTCAGAGAGCCTTTATAGTGGTGTAGAACACTGTGTCTTGCAATAACACGCATAGGGAGTCTGCGGTGGTAGTGAAATAATACTGTGAGTCCGTATGACATGCAGATGACAGGTGTCGCTGTTAGAATCACTGCACACTTCACTTATTTGGGCAGTCATGGGGCCAAAACTGACTAAATAACTCAAGTATCAACTCAGCCTTACAGGTCGATGGTAGCGCCAGAAGAAGCGCATTTCTTTTACACCTTCGTCAGCTGATTCCACATAGATGTCTACAGAACCTGTTCTATTAAACGTTTATACAAGTAGAGCTCCCCGACAGAGTGGAGAGGGTGTCAGCAGTAAGTTTGTGTTGAAGTCACTTCACTGATTATTTTGCCCTTCCACTGATCAGTGAGAACAATAACTCCCCCCAAAAAATGGATCCTGTCTGTTGAGCATCCGCCTTCACTCGGTCAACATTTGGTCAATAATCCATCAGTATTGCTAATGCAAAAAACTAGGAGTGTATCCAAAACAGAAATGACACGTGAATGGAATATTTGCATGTCTTCTGTGTTTTGTACCCACTCCTGCTTTTGGCTACCAAATCACAAGCCAATTCTGATGGGACAATATAGGCCTTACAGCTGCTACACAGATCCGTTGTACTTCTTATTTTTCTTTGCTTCTGACAGATAAGAAGAAGGGTCAAATAAATGATGATGTCAGCCAGGCCGAAAGCCAAAATAGTGGCCCAGTCATGAAGTGGGGAGGGTGGGAACAGCATGAGGAGGCCACAGAGTGGCACAATGACAGTGTGGAGGTGGCAGCGGCAGCATCAGGAGGCCACAGAGTGGTACAATAACAGTGCGGAGGTGGCGGCGGCATCAGGAGACAACAGAGTGGCAAGGTGACATAGTGTGGAGGTGGCAGCAAAATGAGGAGACCACAGAGTGACCCGGTGACAGAGTGGGGAGGTAGCAGCAACGTCAGGAGAGCACAGAGTGGCAAGGTGATATAGTGTGGAGGTAACAGCAGCATCAGGAGACCACAGAGTGGCAAGGTGAGAGCCTAAAGCGAGGCATAAACATTCTAAACCTAAGCACAACCTGCAGGACCAGGCATCTAAGTTGCAGTGGAGTAAACACCTCCAAAACCAAGAAAGGTCTCAGGCTCCTCCTGCTCCCTCTTCTGCTGCAATCTCGGCCTCTTCCTCCATCTCTGGAGTGACAGTGGCAACTGCTACCCGCAGACAGAGGATGTGACACCAACGCTACCACGTCCGTCACCTTCAACAAGCAGCACCACAATGTCCCATGGCAGCGTTCAGCTGTCCATCTCCCAAACACTGATCGAAAGAGGAAGTATCCCCCTACCCACCCGAGATCCCTGGCCCTGAATGCCAGCATCTAAAAATTGCTGGCCTTTAAAATGCTGTAATTCCGTCTGGTGGAGACAGAGAGTTTTAAAAACCTTATGGCGGTGGCTGTCCCACTGTGCGTCATTCCAAGCCGCCACTACTTTTCCAGGTGAGCCATCCCTTACCTGCACAAGCTAGTGACGGACAAAATAAGGTGTGCACTGCGCAACGCCATCTATGGCAAGGGCCACATAACTACAGATACGTGGACTAGTAAGCACGGCCAGGGCCGTTATTTCTGGGTAAATGCACACTGGGTAAATGCAATGGCAGCTCTGGGCCTAGGCGGTTTGACGCACATCCCTTGCCTGGCGCATGTGCTGAATTTGGTGGTGCAGAGATTCCTGAAAAACTACCCTGATATGTCAGAGCTGCTGCAGAAAGTGCGGGCCCTCTATGCGCGCTTTTTGTGTTCTCACCCTGCTGCTTGCCTGCGTAACTTCGGCCTTCCCGCTCACCGCCTCATATGCGAGGTGCGCACAAGGTGGAACTCCACCTTGCACATGCTAGAGAGACTGCGTGAGCAGCAGCAGGCAATAGTGGAGTTTTAGCTGCAGCATGCACGGGTCAGTCACTCTGCGGAACAGCAACACTTCAGAGCCACTGAGTGGGCCTCCATGCGAGACCTGTGTGCCTTGTTGCACTGCTTAGAGTACTCCACCAACAAAGCCAGTGCCGATGACGCCGTTCTCAGTGTTACTATCCCACTTCTTTGTCTCCTTGAAAAAACGCTTTGGGCGATGATGGAGGAGTATGTGTCACAGGAGGAAGCGGAGGAGGAAGAGGGATCATTTCAACGGTTATCAGGCCAGTCATTCACAAGTGGCTCAGAGGGGGGGTGCCTGCACCAACATAGGCCATGTACACAATTGTCCAGCCAGGGCACAGTTCTGGATGATGAGGAGCATGAGGAGGAGGAGCCGTGTTCACAGCAGGTTGGCACCCAAAGCAGCTTATGGCCATAACTTGTGCGTGGCTGGGGGGATACAGAGGACACAGACGATACACCTCCCACAGAGGACAGCTTGTCCTTGCCTCTGGGCAGCCTGGCACACATGAGCGACTACATGCTGCAGTGCCTGAGCAACGACAGCCGAGTTGTCCACATTCTAACTTGTTCTGATTACTGGGTGGCCAAGCACAACGTTCCGTCCTTAATTCCCTCACTGGAGCGTGATCGGAAGATGCGCGAGTACAAGCGCACAACTGGTAGACGCGCTGCTGATGGCATTCCCCACTGACAGCAGGGGCTCAGTGGAAGCACAAGGCGAAGGCAGAGGAGAAGGAAGAGGCCGCCAACGCAGCCGGGGCACCACCAGCACCTTAGAAGTCAGGGTTAGCATGACCGAAATGTGGAAAAGCTTTGTCACTACGCCACAACAACCAGCACCACCAGCTGATACGCAATGTCTTAGCATGAGGCAGCATTTCAGCAATATGGTGGAGCACTATGTGTGCACATGCCTACACGTACTGACACGTACTGACTTCTGGGTCTCCAAATTGGGCACATGGCCTGAGCTTGCCCTTTTACGCCTTAAAAGTGCTGGCCTGCCCTGCAGCCAGTGTATTGTCTGAACATGTGTTTAGCACGGCAGGGGGTGTTATCACAGACAAGTGCAGCCGGTTGTCCACACCCAACGTGGACAAGCTCACGTTCATTAAAATGAACCAGGCATGGATCCCACAGGACTCGTCCGTACCTTGTGCAGAATAGACATGTATACCGACTTCACACAGCCATTGTTATACTGCAGTGCACTTTCTCTTTGTGTTATTTTATATATTCCACAATGTTTTGTGGTGTACCCAAATAAAAAAAAATTAAAAAAATAAAAACAGTGTTGGCTTCCTCTTTGTCCGCTTCCACCTACACCGCCACATCCACCTACAACGCCACTTCCACCGCCTTCTCATCATCCTAGTCCATATGGACCTCCTGCTCTTAGTTCAGGATTACAATTTATATTTATTTTATTTTAAGTCATTTCCCTATCCACATTTGTTTGCAGGGTACTTAAAATTTGTTTTTTCACCACAATCAAGTCTTTCCTATCACTGGCCCTAGTGCCTGCAGATGTCTCTCCCTTCATTAAGTACACAGGTAAATGGCAGAATCTAAAATGGCTGACGCTATTTATAGGACTCTGACTTTACAGGCCTGGCTGGCGGCTGATTGGATACATGCATGGCATTATAGGTGATCCCGCCTTCCCAGAGTCCCAGAGTTCATTTCTCCATGTCCTCACACGTGCAGCAGCCATTTTAGGGAAAAATTTGATTCATTACCTCGAATCCTGAGGAAATTCGGATTCTGTGTGAATCGAATAATTACTGTAATTCGGATCAAATTCCACTTTGTCAGCTTACATTTGCTCATCTCTAAAGACCACCTCTCAGGAAACCTCATGGAAACAAGAATAATTAATGTTTGATTATGTCATACTTCGTGGATACTTGGTCAGAATTCAAAACTGCTGCCCAGGCAAATGAAAGTTAACACACCAAGCCACCAATATAAAAATATTAGAAGTTACTGTAGTTTTGTGAACCGACTCTTTCCTTTCAGGAGTACTCAGGAGGCAACTGTGATTCCAGTGCTACTGAGAGAATTAAAGTGGTTTTCCAACTTTTTTATACTGATGACTGTTCTTGCGGTCCGCGGCGTCTTATATGTCATAAAATATCATATTTTTTCAGAATTTAATATGGTGAGATGATTTTGTTAGGTGAGTTGTTTTAATAGTGTTATAACAGAACTCCAGCATCAAAATTGTTAATGTAATGCTATCATGGGTAAATTACGTATTTAATGTAATGTAATTATTTTTAGTCATGACTTCCTCAGCTCATTGCCAAACACTATGGCCTGTCCTGCTGCACATTTTCATAACGAATTGTGCTTTGTAATTGAAATATCCTCTCATCAATCATCAGCTTGGTGTCCTTTACCTGGTGTAGCAGAAAATGAAGTAGTCATGGAGCCATAAAATAACAGCACTCGTCAGCTCCTTAGAAAGCACGATCAGTACTGGTACCATATATAAAACTGCCAGGTCCTCCTGTGATTTCAGAGTCTTGCTGAGAACAAGCATATAATGATCTGTGGGAGAGATCTATTTCTTGGCCACTGCTTGATAGAGAAGCAAAAATGACATCTTAGTGGTCATGTAGTGAACTTCAAAAGAACTTTTTTTCTTAGTGCTAACAAACAGATGTTTTCAGCTGAATAATTATTATATGTATTTATACCATTCAGTTAGTGTTTTCCAAATTACTGTTATTAAATCAGTTGGCTTTCTGAGAATGTAACATAGGTTAGAGATACTAAAGGCTAAATTCACTTTTTATTGCTTCAATGAACTTAAAATAAAAAAAAGAAAGCAAATCTGCTCTCAGTCTTGGATAAGACTATCTAATAGCATATGCTAAATGAGCAGGCAATAATCGGGAGGGACTTTTTCTTTGAGATAACTGCCTGCTCGTCAGTGGGGGCGAAGAGCTGCATTTATATGCAGCGATCACCTCCACTGTATGGGGACTAGCAATGGCTACAGCCAGTGAAGTGCCCTGGACCAAATTATTGCTGCTATGCAAAGCAATCTACGCTCTACTTTATTGCACTTTGAATTAACTTGCATGATTTGTGCCATTGTTTACACTTATACCGTTTTGTATTGTTGAACAGCATTTTATATTATTAGTGTATATTGTAATATAACCTGTTTATTTGCACTGTTATTGTACTGCACGGTGGAAAGGGTTAATGCACAGCCAACTAATACTTTAGGACTTTGGGACTTTTAAGCCTGTGCACTGAGAAGTTAGTAGTTTTCCACAGTTACCAAAAAAGGCTATGCAGGGATAAGTTTTGAAGGGAAAAAACAGACACCATGAGCTTTTGACCATCTTGTTTAGCTCCGTCAGATGGTTGTTTATGTCTGGAAACTGTTTAGTCATTCCCATTGACTTGTATTCATGCACAATACAAGTCTATGGCACCTGTGAACTCGGCTATAAAGAAGAAGGTTCTGGATCAGTTAGAAATTGTATAAAAATAGAGCAGTCAGAGCCTCTAAATGTCTGCAGATAGGGACCAGTGTTTAGTAGGAAAGACTATGCCAGACTGCACTAATGACCAGAAGAACATGCTAAGACTGGGATACCCTGCCAAGTGACTGAGCCACAGACCCTGGGCCACCAGAGAGAGAGAGAGGGGGACAGCTACCTCACACATTTTCTCAGAACAGACTTTTTTCTGCCAGGGAGGAGACTGGAGAAGCCCCCTCAGTACATTGCCTGTTGAGTTCCTCCTTTAAAGAACAATGGTTTAATGAAAACTCTGACTGTCTGGACTTGCACCACTCCCTACCATGCCTTCTAGATAGCAGCAACACGTGTTGATACCTTAATGGTGTCTGGGGAAACAAACATAGCTGAATCCAGCCACTGCAATTTGGTGTCATGGACAGGATATGGTCTGGCACCAGCACCGCAAGTCATAGTGGATCCAGCTCTAGCGGATCAAGGCAGCCAGTGGTGACTAGAGGAATTCCTCAGCCCCACATCTGCAGTGATCTAGCCACATAGGACTGTCTGCAACCATTAGTGTTCTCCTTGTGGGATCTGCCCAAGTGACATGTGCTTGTGAGACTGTAACCTGTATTACTAGCTACAGAATTGTTAGTGACGCATTGTGTTACTGACTTATTGTGCTGTGTGACTTTGCTCCCTTGTCAGTAGACAGGGACTGAGATATGCCTAGCACTAGTGTCTAGTGCTACTCCAACCATACCCCTGTACCATACTTCTTTGGTGTATCATGGTTGCCCAAATATGGAAGAGAGCCTTCAGGCCTCAAAGACTTTAGAGATTCAATGAGTGTCATTTAGACGTACACAGACCACCAGAAAAAAACTCTGACTGACCAGTGCTCAGCATTTGGATCACAATAATTCCAAGAAATGGAAAGCTAAGGCTCAACCATCATGTGTAGGAGACATATGGTTGTGAAAACAAGCAATACCAACTGCTGAAACAGTGTGATGATAACCTAAAAATTGTACACCATAATAAATTGAAGTTGCATCTAGCTAAGGAACTTGAAAGATAAACCCCTACATCTCAAGAAAATGTTCCTAAAAATGTACCAACTAAAAATGTATTATTAAAACCGGCTATATTACTATAATACTTACCTGTACCCCAACGCCTGTGTTCTTCCGGATCCCTCCATGGCCGTAGCTGCATCTATACATCGTGCAGATCTCAATATCCGGTGACAAGGGGTGCAGCCAATAGCAGGCTGTGACAGTGACCAGCACCTTTGCGTAGCATGTGACACAGGCAGCTGAGAAAACAAGTTGGTGGGTTGTCTGTATACTGTAGCTAGAGGTATAACCAGTGGGAAGAGAAAGGTTGGGATCTTACACTATAGAGCGCTAGTGAGACCACATCGGGAATACTGTGGGGAGCAGTGCTTGGTGCTGGACGGACCCCGGGAAATCTGGGGTCTTCCAGCCACAGCTCTCCCCACTCCGTTCTCGTTGTAGTTGCGGGTCCCAGAGGTGGACCCGCACCTTTCAGACAATGGGGGCGTATCCTAGCGATATACCCCCATTGTCTGAGATGGGAGTACCCCTTTAAGTGTTTTTAATAAAAAACTGAACACAAGAACAAGGGGGCATAATCTAAAATTAGTTGGGGGGAAGATGAGAACCAATGTCAGAAAATATTATTCACCAAATGAGTAGTTCAGGCTTGCAGCAAAGTGAATTTAAACATGCCTAGGATAAACACGTCTATACTAAGATAAGTGATAATATAAGGGCAGACTAGATGTCAATCTTCTATGTTTCTGTGTTTTTATTTGCACTGTTATTGCACTGTATTATGGAAAGGGTAAATGCACAGGCAGCTATTACTGAGAGACTTTGGGGCTTTCCAGCCTGTGCACTGAGAAGCTAGTAATTTTCCACAGTTACCATAAGGGACTATGCAAAGCTATGTTTTGGAGGGCAAAAGACTGACACAGTGAACTTTTGACCATCTGGTTTAGCACTGTCATATGGTTGTTTACATCTGGAAACTGCTTAGTCATTCTCGTTGCCTTGTATTCAGGCACAATACAAACTGATGGCAGCTGTGAACTGCAACATTTTTTCTGTTACTGTGTGCTCATGTATGGCCAACTGCTGTAATGTCCAATATTGCATTGATAAATTGGAATCTTTTACCAAATTCAAGCAATGATAATGTTGGACATATCTGTACTTCTGTACAGACAAACTTACATAGTTGCAAAAACTATGCCCAGAATCAGTGGTGGACACAGACTGCAGAAAACCCCTGTGCAAAAATATATATGGTATGTCCACCCATACCAAGCATGGCATATAACATGAAAGCCTATAAATGTCAACGGTGCCATGTAATCCTGCATGAAAAACAAAGGACGGATTACCCCAATGCCATAGGTAGCTTGTAGCTGCAACAGCACTGTGACTATAATTTTTATGGGGGCAGTGTGGCTGATACTGGAGGTATACTATGGCTATCTATGTTGTAGTGGCACTGTAGGTGGCATCTTTAAGGGGGAGTGAAACTGTGGCTGTTTGAGCTGGTAGTTTGCCATTGTAGGTTTCACACACAGTGTTTGATGAAGTTTTTTGTGCCAATGCCAGAAGTTGATTCAGTGAGAAAGAGAAAAGTAAACGTATATTTCACATTGTCCTTGAATCTACTTCTAGCTTTGGCTCAAAAACATTATGGAAAAACTGCCACAAAAAATGCGACTGTGTGTGAAACTGTGTACGCTGTTTGTGAAACAACCCTAATAGAGGCAATGTAGATGCTTGTTATGGGTGAACGATGGTTGTCATTTTTTGGGGGGATCAATGGTGAATGCAATAACATTAGCAGTGAAGGTTTGGCTGCTGTGCAAGTATTGAATTGACTAATAATATTGTTATAATTCAATATATATCAAATATGGAATAAAATATATATCTTTCATTATATTTTTTGTTTCAAGACCATATATTTATGAATTTCTTTGTAAACCCCAATGAAAAAGTATTTATTTTTGTTCTTATTGATAAGTTTTATAAATGTACAGATTATAATATTCATTATTTATGGATATATCGGCTATGCATAGTTCATACTAATGTCCCTCTGGTAAACTTGGCCCTTAGAGATTATATTTGTTTGACTTAGTTCTGCATCTGCACACATGACACTGTCTTTACAATTTAACTTTTTGGGAGCACACTTGGGATTTTTCCTAGCCATCTAGTCCTGTCGTTTGCCCTGGAGAACACGTTATGCTTGATTTCCCCATATCCCTAGTAATCCTGCAGTACAGCCAAGTTCTGTGCATAACTTTTGATTCACCCTTTGTTATCTTAAAACTGTATTCTGTATGTATTTGTGCTTAGAAAATCATAACTAAAGTTGGAGAATGGAAATTTAATGATACGTCAGTTTTTGCCCATTTCATGTCATCATATGATACATTATCCGCTAATGATGGACAATTAACATTTGGGCTTGTCACCTTCTCTGTAATGATGAAGGTTAATGGTGGTAGCGAAAAAACACCCCATGTAAGAGAATATGCAGAGATGTCAAAACAAATGGAACTTTAAACTGGTAAGGATCAGAACAACAGAAAAAAGCATAATGGATCAAATCTTAAAGAAGCACTCCAGCATTTTTTGGCATATAATGCTGACAATACTCTAGCTGTGTAATATGCTTTTTCACAGCTCAATTACACCCATACATTTCGTACCCTTTCATAATGGGCACCAGGGTCATGTGATGCAAAACTGAACACCAGTCCAAAGCGTGCTACTCTGTACAAACAAGAGATCAGTCTCTCCTGTGTGGCTGACTTCCTGTACATTAAAAGATGACATAACTTATCAAATTCTTCCTAGCAGCTCTCAGATCCCTTAGCACCTAGAACCACAGTACTTCTTGCCACTGTACGTCACTGTGTGCATGCTGTGTGATGCTGAAGATATAATTTCTGCCTTCTGTAAGAGATCAGGAATCCACTGATGTAATTAGTCCATATAGTGCATGCAGTGATAAGCTACATAGTTAGAAAAGTTCCTCCCTTGCACTGTCTGTGCTGTCTATGAGAGGCACTGTCTGTCTGTGAGAGGCACTGTCTACCTGTACTTTCTGTGAGATGCCTCGCTCCCCCTGCCTTCTGACAGGGAGAAACCTATCATAAGCAGAAGGCAGGAGAGACAGGCTGAAGCTGCATCATATAGGATATATTGAGACTCTGCAAGTGTGAGTTAGATCACAGTTCTATGTCACTGATCTATGACTTGCTGCCTTTAGTGAGGAAACTTCACCTCTTCTGTGCCAAGTCAAAGGCATGATGGTGTACGTCAGACGATTAATGGAGTCCTACATATCTGAAGGCGAAGAAGGAATCAAGATGGCAGACAACCCATTAATGGGTTATCAACTAAAACAGATATAGACAGAACACAAAAGCCTCTATATTAATCTTTAATAATAGTCTATGCTGCACGGTATAGTCAAACACAATTTCGACAATGTGCTTCTTTAATGCAAGGGTCATAAACAATCATCTTATAGAAGAGATCTAAGGATGATGAAGATCAGTAGCAGCAGCCCTGTCACATTTATTCATTCATGTTTAAATATTTATAGGATACCAATAAAGATGGAAATGTGAAACACCTGTTTGAAACATTTTAAGGTCATTCCCATCCTTGGTAGAGCCTACTTGTCATATGAATGTTTGTACCTATCAGCTGAGGTATTTATAAACCAATTTGAATGGGCTGTAAAGGATTAGAAAATGAAATGATTGCTCAATTCTTCTAGAAACAATGCCAAGCAGGTCCATTGGTTGTGTCTAGTATTGCAGCTCTGGCAGTGGCATAACTAGAAATGACTGGGCCCCACAGCAAAATTTTGAACAACATTCCCCACCTCCCGCCAGAAATGTCTTTGCAACCCCCTTCTTCTGTGCAACGCCTACACCTGTGGCTAGTCAAGATCGATGTGCCATGGAAATAGCAAACACTAGATGGTACAACATAGAATCATCTTTATGCACCATATGTTTATAGCATATGCAGACGTATATATCCGGGGAGGGGATTTATCAAAACTGGTATAAAAAGAAATTGGCTTGGTTACCCTTCAGATTCTACCTTTCATTTTGCTCTGAAAAATATAAGGTGGAATCTGATTGTTTTTCCTTTTTGATAAATCTTCCCCATTGTTAAGTTAGGGAACACATATAAAACACTATACTTTTTTTTTTTTACATTTAACTGGAGTTTTAAATGAAAATGTTATGTTATCTACTCCTTAGACAGTAATTCCTTTAATGAATGCTTGCCAGTTTTAGAATATTAATTTTTGGCTCATCACAAATACATGCATGTGATTATCATTATCTGCTTAATGTCAGAATTAGAATTTAATATTAAGTGAGTGACCTTTGAACAATCATTGTTTTCTACTTTTACTGTTCTAAGACTTTTTTATATTTTAAAACAACACTGGTCTTCTATCAGGATTGACAGTCATTATCGGTTTCATTTTGTTTAGGGGCTATTCACACGACCATATTTTTTTGTCCATGTTCTATCTGTTTGCACAAGGGATTACACAAACAGCACACAGATTGGCACCACGATTTTTCGGCACAGATCCTCGGAGTATGTCCTACTGTATTTTGGACTGTATCTCACTGAACATGGACCTGGCAGCATTGGAGACAATGGTCTCAAGCAGTTTTACACAGAAATACAGTCATCATTCCATATTAAAGGGGTTGTCCGATGAAAAAATTCTACACTTTGCAAGCCAGCACCTGGATCTGAATACTTTTCTAATTGCATGTAATTAAAAAACATTTTTAATTACACGCAATTAGAAAAGTACAGCCACTGAGTTTTTCAATGAACTCTATCTGTATAGCACCACCTACCATTTGTACTGTTTCTAATTTCTCTGTCCACCTCACTAAGGTGGACACAGACACATACGCTAAACTCTATTCTTTAACTGCCACTATCCGCAGCAGAAAGGACAGGCTCTCTGAGCAAGGACAGTGCCACTAAGTGGCCAAACAGCACTAATCTAGCAATCAATTGGATAAACGAATGGGGAGATCTCTGAATCCATGTGAGGTACAGAGCTGGCTCTAGCTTTGTTATAAAGATATTGTCATGTACTATATGATGTCTGATTTTCTTTTATTACATTAATCGTGGGATAATCCCTTTAAAATCATGACTGTGTTGTGGCCGCAACATAGACAATTTTTAATACAGACATGTGAATAAGCGCTTAAATATACAAATCTCCCAAACGGCTACACATTTTAACCTCCTCTATGGGGTCTGCCATACATTCGGGCTTTCTGATTCAGTTTTTAGGCCACAATCCGTTGTGAATCATAAAAGGAGAGAAAGTTTTAAGGACAGATACGACTTCTCTTTTTTGAATCAGCTCTTGGGTTTGGCTTCAAAACTGCTTTAAAAAACCTGAATCTGTGGCAGCACTGTAAGTGCTGTACTGCAGTTCCTGAAGTTTTGGTGGTTTCAGGTTACAATGGTCTTTCCTGGGCCATTAAAACTGATAGGCCTTCTAGCAGAGCCTCTCTACAGTACGATGCAATACTGTACTGCTTTTAACTTGTTAAAGAATCAGCTGGTCCCTGGAGACCAGGTGAGGGTGGCTCGATAATATCTTGGGGTACACTGTGTGCTGAAGAGAACCCTGAAAATGCTCCTGTCCTCACATAAGGCATAACTTAAAGCTTCTAACTTTCTGGTTATATTATGTAAATATTATTTTTATCTGTATTGGAGTTTTTTGTTTAATTTTCATTCATCTTCATTTTTTCTTATTTACTAGTTGTTTTTATGAAACTTATTTACTAAAACTGACTTTGATATTCCAGTCTTTGTCAAAAGTACGCCACTGTATCCCCTCAAGCATTTTGATGATGTCGGTAGTAACATGGATATACAAAAGTATTTTCTTAACATGTGGTTGCAGCTATTCATCTATAAACTTAGATAAATTACATGAAACTGAATTAATCCCTGATACTATCGGATGCCCAAGTTAAGTCAAGAGGCCAGATTCATTTTAGATACGGAAAAAGGGATTCCGACATTTTACTGCATCCCCAAGATCCATAAGGATTTACAGTTGCCCCCTGGGTGTCCGATAGTATCAAGGATTAATTCAGTTTCATATAATTTAATCTAAATTTATAGATGAATGGCTTCAACCATATGTTAAGAAAATACCTTTGTATATCCGTGATACTACCGACATCATTAAAACGCTTGAGGAGATACAGTGGCGTGACAATTGGATCTTGGGGACGCTGGATGTTGGATCCCTATATACTATTATTAACCATAAGAAAGGAAAAGATGCTTTATTCAAACAACTGAGGTCAAATAGTAAGATCCCTGAAGATTAAATAGGATTCCTGTTGGAAGGTGTGGAGTATATACTTTCACACAACTATTTCTTGTTTGAGCAGGATTATTATGTACAGAAGATTGGAACCGCCATGGGCACCAGATTCGCTCCCAGCTATGCAAATTTATTTTTGGCACAGTGGGAATCCGAAATCATACAATCCAGGCTGAGAGCGGACCTGGTGTTGTGGCGCAGATTTATAGATGATATCCTGTTTATTTGACAAGATTCCAGGGAAGCCTTAACCACCTTCTTAAAGGAGATCAATATAAATGATAGAAATTTTACATTTACCCCCTCTATAGGTGATAAGAAAGTAGAATTTCTGGATTTAGAGATACATGTCCAAGGAGACAGGTTATGTTGTAATACTCATTTCAAACCAGTGGCTAGGAATAGCTTTATAAGATTCACAAGTTGCCATTTACCACATTGGCTTATTAATATTACTACTAGCCAATTAAAAAGATTGAAACGCAATTGTACGGAAAGGGAAAAGTTTGAAGAGGAATCTAGAATTTTGAAACAACAGTTTCCAGAAAGGGAGTACCCAATCCAGGTTATAGAGAGCTCTTTGACTAAAGTACGAGAAATGGAGAGAAAAGATTTTTTTTCTAGCCACAGGCCCCAAACAACAGGATGAAACTTTAAGAATAATTTTACCCTTCAGTTCGCAATACTGAGTAATAGAAAAAATAATAAAGAAACATTGTGGTCACCTTCTAAATGACAAAATTATAGGTCCTATGTTAAGTGACAATCCTAGGATCACATATACGAAGGCAGCCAATTTAGCGAGTAGAGTAGCCCCAACGGTGAAAAGAAATGCACAACTCTGAAGAAATGAAAATTGGCTGTCAATAAAAGTTTTTTTTAGATGTGGCCATTGTAATAATTGTAGTACTACTACCTTCCCTAGAAACAACTACAGTACGGTCTATGGTGAATGGCTTTAAGATGAACATCCAAGAGGACCTGACATGCGATACAGTTAATGTCAGTGGGTGTAAAAACAATACATAGCAAGAACGAAAAGAACCCTAAAAAAAAGAGTGGCTGAGCATATTGCAAATATAAAAAAGGGTTTGGAGACACACTCACTATTTAAACACTTCAAAATGTATCACAATTGTGATCCCTCCGATTTGAAGTTTTGGGCCATAGAAAAGGTGAAAAGGTTTTGGAGAGGGGGAAATCATGTAGCTCGAATGTCAAGACAAGAAATGCGAAGGATTTTTGACTTTGAGACCATGATCCCCAAAGGCTTAAACGCCGAAATGGAGTTATTTGGCTTTTTAGAATGGGGGGGGGGGGGCTTGTGGTCTGGCAGTGATGGGACATCGGAGTCTGGCCGTTTATACCGACACTCCGATCTCCCCTCCCTACCAAATTTATATGAGCTGCGACGTTTCGGGCCCAGGTCGGAGCCCTTTCTCAAGCATGAAGTGCCTTTTCTGTTGAATCTGTACCACTGGTGTAATAAAAAGCACTATGCACTAAGCATCTCCGTGACTCCTGGTGTGCTGTCTCCAAACTTCGTGTCATATGTATAGTGGAATACTGTGAGATTGCTCAAAATCCATATGATCCATACCAGATTTTGTAGATAACACACTGCTAATAGGATCATGGGTAAAAGAAACCCCTATATAAGGGACCATTATGCTCACTCTAATTACCACTGAGGAAGGAATACAGCACCCCGAAATGCGTCTGGCGTAAAAGGAGTGAGCGTTATATTGCTGCAGCATATTGAGGATACTAAAGAGGAATCAATATGGTCATCATCATATATTGCCTATTATGATCATTCATTGCCGGCCGATACAGCGCAGAATCAAGTCCGGACTTTAGGACCTCACATACTTGACTCCACTGACAGCACCTCCACTTCTTTTTGTTGCTTAGCATCCTGGTCACGTGGGACGCCACGCTGGAGCATAGCAAATCACGTGGGACGATGCATAAGGGAGGTTGTTGGCCAACAACGCCGCAAGTGAGCAGTGAAAAACAGTAAGCACGTACAACTCAGTATAACTTTTTATATTACAACACAAGTGCGTCCAGACAATAATCTGATGCAGGAAGCATAAGATCTGTTTTGCCCTGTATACTGGGAATAATAAGGAGGACTGGACACAAGTATGTAACAGCAAAAATGAAAGTAAATAGGCTTGTATTGGTGCAGTGATCTATTGCTTACTGGTATTTGGCATATTGGTGCAGCGACATAAATTGATTTATTGCTGCCTTACATTGACTTATTGGTTCGGATGTAGTAAGTATATAGCCATCTATAAAGCGCCACAGTTAAAGTGTGGGTTACACCAAAGGCAGAATCTGGATGTGGACTTGAAATATGATGAGTGGACTAATAATATGTTATATATCTTCTCTCTATTGACGGGAATATATAAGAAGTACACCAGATCAATACTTGACTGAAATCATGAGATTTTAGCCTATTTGTGTTGAGTTTTTACTGTGTATCATTAATGCATGAATTTTAAAGGGATACAAATACATTATTGGGTGTTCATAAGTGTGTGTGCCCCTTGGTACAGTACGTTTTTTTAAAAAAAGAACATGTCCTATTATTGTCCACATTACAGACAAGAATATAACTGTTCTATTAGGGGACAGCTGTTCCATTCCGCAAAATACGGAATGCACATGGACGGCATCTGTATTTTTTTGGGATCCGTTTTTTGCGGACCGCAAAATACATACAGTCGTGTGCATGATGCCTAACTTCTATAGACATGTGACACAGAACCTTGCCCCACTGTATTGTGTATGTGTAATGTGTAGGTCACCTTTGTTGGAGTGCCCACAGTGTTGTATGGCAACTGGCACAATGTTGCACATGTTTTGGGAATGTAGGGTGTTGGGAAGTTACTAGCGAGAGGTTATTCAATTTTTGGTATCCCATCTGGATGCCTATAGAATAATGTGTCTTACAGTTTGTCTGGGATCATAGATGAGCTTTCTATTAATACAGCTACATGTAGTCTATGTAAGCTGCTGCTATACTATGCCAAAAAGGTTACTCAATTAATGCAGAAGCATCCAAAAAACAAAAACACACAGATTGACATAGAACTGAGAGGTTGACAATGTGCTGACAATGTATAAGCTTAGGCTAGGTTCACATTTGCAGCAGAGGTTTCGTGCATGAGCCCCCATTGCAGCATCCAGCAAAGCGAGTATTTACGGTACTTATTCAACTACAAACATGGATCATGGCATCACTCAAAACAGACATTTAAGTTGACGTGCCTGTGCTGCAAGCCCCAGAGGACTGGAGGATGGGAGTGGTAGTGGCCCTGGCTGCAATAATTATTCACAGTGCCAGTCCTCACACCAATGTTCGCTAGGGTCAGGGCAGTGAAAAGAGAGCACGCCCTTTCTTTCCTCGGTGCACACCCTAATGTTGGGACTCCTGCCTGATGGTAGAGTGCCCTTGGTGTTATGAGTAGTGGACTTCAATCCGAATTTCAGGAAAAATTCTGTTTGTCACAAAGCCAAATTTCCATACACTTTGTGATAACTAATCAATTTTTCAGAAAATGGTGTCTGAAAATAAAAAAAATAACTCCCCTCATCCACTTGCTCACATTGAGAGGATGTCCACTCTCTTCTTGATTAAAGAAAACCCGCCAAAAGACCTGCTGCGATTGTGATAATCTCACCACATAATCACGTGGCGATGTCATGACTCTCCTGCAGGTTCTTTGGTGGGTTTTCTTCAATCAAGAAGGGAGCAGACAGCCTTTCCGCGAGCAAGTGGATGAGGTGAGTATTATTTTTTTTAACCCCTGATTAACCCCATAAAGGCTTAATATGAGTCACAAATACCGCAATAAGCTTTGAATGCGGCATCTGAGAGGTTAAATAACGGGAGGCAATGCGTTCACCGTTCCCCATCATTGCTCCTGCTCCATTCAATGGAAAGTGATTTGTGACGAATGAATTCGTAACAAATCGAATTTCTTGTCGAAGTTCAAAGAAGCAGCCAAATCGATTTTTTTAAAACTTCGCTCATCTCTAGTTATGAGTGATATGAACTGGTGCAAGGAAGGAGATGTAGGTGCTGTGGCTGTTAAATGGTGCTGGAGTTAGTAACCAGGCTAACTGTAAAAAATAAGTATTTTTTTTTTTACTAAAGTGCAGAATGGGAGTTGCAGTACATCCAACGATATCAAGGCACAGTTCCAAGGCAAATCACAGTGCAGTGTTCCCAATAGCTGTGTATAGGCAAACTGCAACAATGATGATTATAGGAGTAGTCCCTGAGCTCCATTTTAAACACTTTGCAACCTTTCCAAGATGATCACTGCATGCTTAAATCTTTAACAATAAGTATTGCAGTTCTTACAGTGGGGTAAAAATCCTAGTCAGTCAATCTTTTATATGTGTGAAAGGTGCCTTTATCTGTAAATTCTTCCACAAGAGCAAAATCTATAGCCATATAACGAGCAAATACGTACCTTGCTAATACGCATGGCCTTGTGATCCTAGAGAGTCTTTGGATATTTGTTCCTCTTTCCCTCAGGGATTTTCTCCTGAGGAATGATGTTTCTCCTGGAGAGTCTTTTTCTTTGCCTCCAGCTTCACACATGCTCAGATGCATCTGCTTCTCTTACAAGCAAAGTCTAAAATAATCTGCCCTGAACAGCAGGCAGAACTAAACAGAAGTGGCTAATGCAATATTCAATAGAAAGCTACTCCCTCAGAGAGGAAAGCTAGTTCCTGCTGCTGAGTCAGGGCATAATTACCTAAACATTGCCACCTATAGACAGCACAATACAAAGCAATAATCATTTTAGTAATATACCAAATTTAACAATTTAACAACCATTTTTGTCTGGGCTTAAAGGCACCTTTGTGAATAGGTGGAGGATTATTTGCTTCCGGCAGCCTCACCGTTATATACATATATATAGAAGACAGAAAGGCCAATCTGTTATATCACTTATATAGAAGGATAGAAGGAAGGATCAGGCACCACCGTTACTGGGATTAGAATAAGCCAAGGAGCTAGATACCAGTCAGCCGTATTCTCACTAACTTAAAGGGAACGTGTCACCGGGAAATTCACTGATAAAGCAGGCATGCTGCCTTGTAGGGCTCACTCTGCTGAATATAATGACACCTTTCACTTGGTGATCTGTTGCTTTATTGTGGAGAAATAGTACTTTTAATCCATGTGCTAATGAGCTGATTTGAGTCCAGCGTTTTTTCTATTCAGAGCTGTAGCCACTCCCCTATTCACTTCTTCAGATGTAAAAGGGGCGTGGTTTATTACATCCTTAATTTAAATAATTGTTTATCAAACATGTGTTTATCACTCCATGAACAAACTAGCCCTTATTATGATTACTAACTTCAATAGTATATTCCTCCCCCTTTTTTTACCTCAGTAATATACTACCTTAGCATTCCCTGTTATTCATTTTCTCGCCAATTATTAAAATGAATGAATGATGTAATAAACCACGCCCATTTTACATCTGAAGAAGTGAATAGGGGAGTGGCTACAGCTCTGAATAGAAAAAACACTGGACTCATATCAACTACTGGACTCAAATCAGCGCATTAGCATATGGATGAAAAGAACTATTTCTCCACAATAAAGCAACAGATCACCAAGTGAAAGGTATCATTATATTCAGCAGAGTGAGGCCTACAAGGCAGCATGCCTGCTTTATCAGTGAATTTCCTGGTGAGTGGTGACACGTTCCCTTTAACTGAACTTAAGCCTGTAATATACCTAACCATGAAAAGCCTGTTACCTCGGATTACAGCTTACTACCTCCATGTACAAAAGAGACTGTGTTATATTTAGATGTCATTTCTACTAAGAAACTGCCTACAGTAAAAGTTGCCAGTAGGATTCGACCTGTGTGTCACTCTTTAATTTCTCTACTACTACTCTCATCATTGTTGTACCGTAACGGTACTGGCGTCACGACTTTAGTTAATCCAGGGGCCCAGCCGCCAAAGCACACCAAACCCAATTCCCATAAAGGGCACCTTGAAACACCATCTGGCCGGTGTCCCTTGTAATAGAGTGTGCCCCGGAGAATCCAGTGCTGTTCTCCCCCTCAACTGTGCAGGCCTGCCCAGGGATGACAAAACTGTGAGTAACCAAGAACTGTGTTTTTTTTTTTACCCCTGGCCTACCTATACTTACCCCCGGCCTACCTATACTCACATCGTGACCTAATAGAGACATTTCCCCTGCAGGGCCGGCGCTTCCATAGAGGCAAGGGGGGCAATTGCCCCCGGGCCCCCAAGTCCTTAGGGGCCCCCAAGCAGCGCCGGCCCGCAACTAACTTACTACAATTGGATATGGGGCGGGCCGCGCCGCGGCTGCTCTGAGCGCCTCTCTGCCTCTTTAAGAGAGCAGTGGCTGCTGGGGCTCAGGGCGTGCCGCCGCACAGGCACGTCTTCGCGGTCTTGACGTCGCCAGAGCCCCGCCCCTAGAACCAGAAGAAGGAGCGAGCGCAGTGCGCACTGCCCTTGCTCACCGTGGCTGCCGTCTGCTGACTTCTACTCCTCTGTGGCTCTCAGAGTCTCTGCTCTGCCCACCAGTGACCATACACAGGGAAAGGAAGGAACAAGGGGGTGCATATCTGTTCTAAGTAAATTGTGGGGTGTGGAAATGTGCATTGTAGACTGACTAGTCTGTGCTGGAGTCCTGGAGAAATGAACCATTTGGGGGAGCATGGGGGAGATGTGCAGATGTGCTGGAGAAATGAGCCATGGGGCGGGGGAGGGGGGAGAAGAGATGTGCTGCTGCCACTGGCCCATACATGAGGAGAAATGTGCCATTCGGGGGAGGGGGGGTATGGGGCGTTGTATTTATGTATGCTGCCATAAGGGGGGGGGGAATAATGTAACGCGAAGGGGGTGATTGATGACGTGACATGGAGGGGGGCCCCTTAATGTTTTTTGCCCCCGGGCCCCATTTCACCTAGAACCGGCCCTGTTCCCCTGTTGGTCTTGTATACTGCACATTTAGTTCCCTCCCAACTGTAATACAAATGTACTGTATGTTACAGTGGGCACAAAAGCTATATAAATAATTCATACTTAACTGTCACGACTCTTTGTGAGGTCGAGACGCAGTTTCGTTGCATGCTCTTGCCAGCAGCATGCTTTCTTGCTTGCCGCATGTGAGGGCTGTTTCGTGGCAGCCTCACATGCGGTTGCCGCTGGAAACTCGGTGGTTTTTAGCATGCGAGACACATTCCCCTTTGTGAGCACTTTCCCCTCCTTGGTGTGCACGGGGTTAAATGTTTTGGAGTGTGCTTGGTGTTCTGGGTGTGGCCTCAGGTCTCCTTATATGTTGGTGTGGTGGAGCCTGAGGTCAGTTCTGTTTGGTCTGTAAATCTGTGTAGGAGCTCTGCTCACTTGCTGAATGTTGTTATCTATGTGAGCCACCCTTGTTGTTCATAGTTCATCATCCCCTTGTGTTCCCATTCTCACCTGTTCGTTGTTTAGGTGTGGGTTATGTTGGGGTATGTTATGTCTGGTTTTGTTGTGCCATGTTTGGTTTGTGTTATGTTGTTTGTTACCTTCATGGCTGCCAGACGTTTGCCTGTATGTGTTGTGGTGTGTCTCCTCCGGAAGGGGGTTGCTTTCCCGGAGGGGTTTAAGCAAACAACTAGACAGTGCTTTTCCAGTCCATCTCGGCGGTGGCAGGTAAGTGTTGGTAACTTATGTTGTCTGTTGCCTTGTTGTACTTACCTGCCATTTGGCTGTGGACCCTGTCTAGTTGGTGGCCAGCTGCTGCGCCTCTGGAGACACCGCTCATCCGTGGTCTAGGATAAGCGTGTGGTCTCTGCCCTGTCTCTATTTTTTAGGGCTATGCACAGATTCCTAAGGTTTCAGGTTCGTGGGCATGAGACCTTACCATCTGAGGTGGCTCATGCATAAGGAGTCTAGGGGCAGTCATAGGGACTCCTCAGGAGGTGACCTGCTCCCTGTTCCCTGCATCCTGGCAGCAGCCGTGGACATTGTACGGTCTGGGGTTTCCCCCACTCCCCATCGTGACATTAACATAGATTCTTCTCTTAGTTCACATAAAAAACTCCAGTTGTGTGATTTATCCACCTCTTTGTATTCATGACTCTTTCCTGCCATGATTTAAAAGCTAAATTCAGCTAAATAAAGAGACGTAAGAGAAAAAGCAAATTATTTCTGCTATGATACCTTGTTATGAACATCACATTCAGCAGATAGTCCCTTTCATTATCTGCTGGCCTACGCTCCCGGAGTCATCCGTCTCTGATTGATTTGCACTCGCTGTCCTGAATGTAATCGCGGCCTCTTTTGTTCTCTGCCAGATAGGTTTTTCTCACTTCCAGCAATTTTCAGTTTGATAAAATAATGTTTATAGAGTGTTCCCCCTCCAATCAGATAAGGAAGTGTTGCACTCTCTGTTCTCGGTCTTTAAATGGGAGTTTCAAATAGATGTAAGAATATTCTGGGGATATATAGACGAGAACAAGAACTCCAGAATTAAAGGTATTGATTAGAAAACCTGATTAAAATTCAAATATCCGTACTGTCCTTGGTCATTGCATTTCCCAGAATCACCGGCTTCTTACATAGTAACCCTATTAAGTCCTCCATACGTTTCATATTTGTTACATTTTATTTTTTTTTTATAAAATATGATAACACATTAGACTTCTTCAGCAAACTGCTTAAAGAAGAAATACAGCCTAAATTGACTTCAACTAGATCAATAATAGATGTGTGGTGAATGTGGTAAAGTCTTTTAAATTTACCCAATCACCACTGTTTTTCATAATAACAAGTCTCGAGCACTCGAGTCCCTTTAAGGCCTTATTCACACATCCGTTGTGTTTTGCGGATCCACGGAGCCGTGGAGCTGCAAAACACGGACACACCGGCAATGTGCATTCCGCATTTTTGCGGACCGCACATTGCCCGAACTCCATAGAAAATGCCTCTTCTTGTCCGCAATTGCGGACAAGAATAGGACATGCTCTATTTTTTTTGCGGAGCCGCGGACCGGAAAATCGGCGGCGCGCTCCGCAAAATCGGATGCGGAGAGCACAGTGTGTGCTCTCCGCATCGTTCCCGGCCCCATTCACAGTCAATGGGTCCGCATGTATTCCGCAAAATTGCGGAATACATGCGGACTACATTGCGGATGTGTGAATAAGGCCTAAGTCTGTTCAGAGTTCTGTGATAAGTCCATAAAAGTTTCAAGGGGTTGTCCCATATGTACATTTCTGGCATATTGATAGGATATGCCATAAATGGGCAACTGTGTGGGCCTCGCTTCTATCTCAAGAACGGGGCCATTCATGACACCATATGTGCATGGTTTTCATCATTCACTGTTACAGGACTTTCAAAAATAGACAAGAAGCATAAGGACTCCCTACACCCAGGAACTGGCCTGACGAGTCTCCATGTATTGATTGTGGTAAGGTAATAATTTTCGTCCATTCCTTAGACTATAGAAAATAATTGAGTACTGGTTAGTTAGCAATTATGTATGGTCCAATAGTGGTGAATTGAGCTAGGGCCTGAATGTGTGTTGTCTAGTGTTGAGCGAATCAAAGTCAAACAAATTGATTTCAATACTAATTTCAGGAAAAATGTAATTCACTGCGAAGCTGAAGTTTCTCACACTTTTTGGTATCTAATCTATTTTTTCTGAAATGGTGACAAGAAAAAAAAATACTAACCTCATCCATTTGCTCACTGGAGAGCCAATCCCGACATCTTGATTGAAGAAACCATGCGAATACTCCGTAAGCAAATGGATAATGTGAGTATGTATTTTTTAACCCTGATTAACCCCTGAAAGGCCTCAATTTTAACATCAGATGCTGCAAACATTGATTAACGCAGCATCTAAGGGATGCGATCGGCGTTCCCCGTCACTGCCCCCGCTACTTACAAAGGAATGCGATTTGTGAGAAAGTAATTCGCAATGAATCAAATTTCTTTGTGAAATTCGTAGAAGAAGCCGAATACATTTTTCATAACTTTGCTTATCACTAGTGGTGTCCTCTTCATTCACATCAGAGCAAGAGCACCTTTCTTGAGACAGATGCGGATCCCAGAGGTGGGACTTGCTCCTATTGACGATGAGTCCAGATCAGACAAGTCCTTTAAAGGGGTTGTCCGAGTTCAGAGCTGAGCCCAGACATATCCCCATCTTCACTACTCTGGCCCCCCTGACATGAGCATTTATGTTTACAATAGCACACCGCTAGGTAGAGGCTTCCGCTCAGCAGTGTTCCTGGTGATGTCACCGGCTCTGATGGACGGGCTTTAGCTCTGCCCTAGCTGTTTTACAGGCTAGAGCATTGCTAAAGCCCACCCATTACTGCCGGTGACAGTCCCTATGGAGAGCCCAGTACGTCACCAGATCTCTTAAAAATGCCTTTGCCATGCGTGATTCAGCGCAGGGCAAAGGAGTGTATCAGACCATGAAATTCTCTGATGCTCAAATCAGGGGGCCCGAAGGGGTGAAGATAGGCATATGTCTGGTTCAGCTTTGAGCCCGGACAACTCCTTTAAGTATTTTATCTATCTCTTTGCTTATAGAATCAGTGATAGTTCAAAATAACACACTTCACCAATTTTCTCACATTTAACTATATCATGTAGGAATATTACTCTGGATTGCTCTTTTACAGAGAATCTGTCACTTTTACATTAAGTTATCTATTAGATGATCTTGTAACACTAAGATAATGGTTTCAATAGTAACTCCTGTATGAAACCCCCATAAAGATGCACATTCTAAATATAAAACTGAGCATCCTGAGCAGCCTTACAGGTTGATGTTAGCGTCAAGAAGAAGCGCACTCCTTTTACACCCTTGTCAGCTGTTTCCACATAGATGTCTACAGAACCAGTTCTATTAAACGCTTATACAAGTAGAGCCCCCTGACAGAGTGGAGAGGGTGTCAACAGTAAGTTTGTGTGGACGTCACTTATTAGTTTGCCCTTCCTCTGATCTGTCAGAACAATAACCCCCAAAAAACAAATCCTGTCTGTGGAGCATCCGCCTTCACTCGGTCAGCATTTGCTCAATAATCCATCAGTATTGCTAATGCGGAGAAAAAAAAAAAACAGGAGTGGATCTAAAACACAGCTGACATGTAAATAGAATATTTGCATGTCTTCTGTGTTTTGTACCCACTCCTGCTTTTAGCTACCAAATCATAAGCCAATTCTGACGGGACCATACAGGCCTTACAGCTGCTACACAGATAGGATCCGTTGTGCAGCTAATTTTTCCTTTCTTCTGACAGATCAAAAGAAAGGTCAAATAAATGATGTCAGCCAGGCCGAAAGCCAAAATAGTGGACCAGTCATGAAGTGGGGAGGGTGGGAACAGCATGAAAAGTCCACAGA
Organism: Bufotes viridis; assembly: GCA_033119425.1. Classification (NCBI taxonomy): domain Eukaryota; kingdom Metazoa; phylum Chordata; class Amphibia; order Anura; family Bufonidae; genus Bufotes; species Bufotes viridis. The sequence continues at coordinate 77,210,980 of CM065590.1, read as the reverse complement.
GTGGACCTATGACATAGTGGTGAGGTGGAATCAGCATAAGGGGACCACAGAGTGGCCCAATGAAAGGTTCTGGAGCTGGAAGCAGTATGAGGAGGCCCCCGAGTGGCACAATGACACAGTCTGGAGTTGGCAGCAGTATGAGAAGGTCCACCGAGTGGCACAATGACAGAGTCTGGAGTTGGCAGCAGTATGAGGAGGCCACTGAGTGGCACAATGACAGATTGTGGAAGTGGTAGCAGTATGAGGAGGCCACCGAGTGGCACAATGACAGTCTGGAGGAGGCAGCAGTATGAGGAGGCCACTAAGTGGCAAAATGACAGATTCTTGAGTTGGCAGCATCAGGAGAAGGCCACTAAGTGGCACAATAACAGTCTGGAGTTGGCAGCATCAGGAGAAGGCCAGCGAGTGGCACAATGACAGATTCTGGAGTTGGCAGCATCAGGAGAAGGCCACTGAGTGGCACAATAACAGTCTGGAGTTGGCAGCATCAGGAGAAGGCCAACAAGTGGCACAATGACAGTCTGGAGGTAGCGGCAGTATGAGGAGGCCACCGAGTGGTACAATGACAGAGTCTGGAGGTGGCGGCATGTCACGGCTTGGAGGTAGTTTGCTGTGACACTTTTGTCTCGCATGCTGGTTACCGGTGGCAACGTGTTGTTGTATTTCATGCAGCAGAACTGACTGACTGATTCCTCTAACGCTAGTGTGAAAGTACACTAAGTAATTCGGTCCATACAGCAAAAGGAGGTGTATAGTCACCCATGAGTTTGACAAAAAAAAGCCTGTTTCGTATAACAAATTTCACCACTACGTAATTCGGTCCATACAGCAAAAGGAGGTGTACAGTCACCCATGAATTTTCCCAAAAAAAGCTTTTTCATGGGAAAAATTATATATATATTTTTTTTCTTCCACTAATACACGGCAAACTGGGCTTCCAAATATATCACTGCACTGCAGAAAAGGCTTTTCAACAGATATATGCAAAGCTGGACGGCGCATATATTTTTATTTCGCCAGTAATACACTGAAAACAGGGCTTCACAATATATGACAGCACCGCAGAATGTCAATTAGGCTCAAATTTTGTTCTACTTTTACACAACAGGCTTTTCAACAGGGAAGAACAATGCTGGACGGCGAATGTATTTTTATTTCGCAGTAATACACTGAAAACAGGGCTTCAGAATATATTACTGCAGAACGAAATAGGCCACTAAACACTTTCACCACAAATAACTGGAACAGTGAAGTGCGTACATGTTTTTCTTTTTGTACTGAAATACGCCACTAAACGCTTTTACCGTAAATAACTGCAACAGTGAACTGTGTATATATTTTTCTTTTTTTACTAATATATGTTACTAAACGCTTTCACCACATATAACTGCAGAAGTGAACTGAGAATATATTTTTCTTTTTGCACTGAAATACGCCAATAAACGCTTTCACCACATATAGCTGCAGAAAAGAACTGAGAATATATTTTTCTTTTTGTAATGAAATACGCCACTAAACGCTTTCAACACATAGCTGCAGAAGTGAACTGCGTATATATTTTTATTTTAGTACTGAAATACGTCACTAAATGCTTTTACTGCAATTAACTGCAACAGTGAACTGCGTATATATTTTTCTTTTTTTACTAATATATGTTACTAAACGCTTTCATCACATATAACTGCAGAAGTGAACTGAGAATATATTTTTCTTTTTGCACTGAAATACGCCAATAAACGCTTTCACCACATATAACTGGCGAAGCGAACTGCGTATATATTTTTCTTTTTCTACTGAAATACGCCACTAAACGCTTTCAACACATATAGCTGCAGAAGTGAACTGCGTATATATTTTTATTTTAGTACTGAAATATGCCACTAAATGCTTTTACCACAAATAACTGCAACAGTAAACTGCGTATATATTTTTCTTTTTCTACTGAAATACGCCACTAAACGCTTTCAACACATATAGCTGCAGAAGTGAATTGCGTATATATTTTTATTTTAGTACTGAAATATGCCACTAAATGCTTTTACCGCAAATAACTGCAACAGTAAACTGCGTATATATTTTTCTTTTTCCACAGATATAAGCCACTAAAGGCTTTTCAACATAGCACTTGCACCCCAAGAACAAATTTCTGGAATGACAGAGCTGTATAAAGGCTATTTGGATCCCCTAATAATCTTTCCCTGCACTTCTAAATTGCTTTTCTAGCACTGTCCCTAGAGCCTTCTGAGTTCCCTCCCTGCACTAAGATGCTGTGAAATGATTCCTCCCTATACTTTCCCTGCACTTGTAAATCCTTTTTTCAGTTTTTTTTTTCACAATTAGGTTTTTCCAAATTGCTTCCCCTAGCGCCTTCTCACGTCTGTCCCTGCACTCAGAACGCTGGAAAATGTCTGAATCTAAGATGGCCGCTGTATTTATAGGGTTGTGACATCACAGGGCTGGCTGCTGATTGGCTGTATCATGCATGTCAGTCTGGGTGATCCCGCCTTCCCATACTTCCTTTCTCAATGTCCTCACACGTGCAGCAGCCATTTTAGGAAAAATGCGATTTGTTACCACGAAGAAATTTGCATTCGCTGCGAATTCGAATTTTTCCTGAAATTCGGATCAAATTCCACATCGTCAGCTTCGATTCGCTTATCTCTAGTAGTCGGCAAGTCATTCAGGATGATGGTCAGAGGGTCACTTCTTTCTCAAAGTGGAGTAACCCAGGTGAGAGCTTCACCTGTAAGGAGAGACACCAGGAAAGCTACCCTGGAATGGCCAGTGGGGAACTGGTGTGGCTGCAAGTGAAAATGTATTGTACGCTGATTGACGAACCCTCAGCATAGCTTAGAGTCCCTTTCATAGCAAGGAGGAACAACAGCAAGGCAGAGACAACATGGAACTGCCAGAGACTGCATCAGGCAGAAGTGTTGGGGCAAATGCTACGGCCAGGAGGTTTTCCAGGAGCAGTAATGGTTAAGGCATCCAGGAGGGCAGAAATTTAGGTACAGATTCTGCAGGAGATGCTTTTGGTGACCACATGAAGTAGTTAACTTCTTATATACTTCAGAAAGGCCCAGCTTGGGTGAGTCAGAGGGCTCCATGGCCTGAGCAAACTGTTGCGATCAGGGGGTGTGGTACCACTGTGAAAACCAACTGGTTTGACTTTGGGCTAAACATGATAATTAGTATTCAGTATAAGCAATATGAGAGATATATATGTTTTATATCAGTAGTGCTCTGCATTACTTATGCATGGAGGGTTATTTCCAGAAGCAGACAAGGCTATTGTGGTATTTTAATCATACTGATTAGTAAATATGATGTCATTGATTTTGGCTGCAGTCTAATTTTAAATGCACTAATGATTACTGCATGAGTGCATAAGAAAAGCCTGCACAGTCTATATTATTCTTCCTTTAACTTCACCTTTGATGAAAGCTTTACCCTCCTCCCTGCATATATAATGTTCGAAGGAATGTCACTGTGAATGTCATGCCACACAGGAAAAAAACAGAGAAAGAGAAATAGGTAGAATCGCACATCCACAAGCTCAGCTTCTGATTTGTAACTGCTTTTCAGCAAAATTAATATCGCCTCTTGGCGCAATATTTACTGCACTGCCCCCTATACTATGAATGAGGCATTAGTGTATATTTTGATCAAAAGGCATAAGCCCACTCACCGTGCCAAGGTTGCCTCTCAGAGTGGGTCCTACTCTAAATTTGGCGCAGCACTGCCCGGCGACTGCTGCCGCCGCAGCACCGCACCGGCCGGCGGTGGGATCCAGCCGCCAAACAGCACCCCTGCTGTCTGGCAATGCCACCATGGCCCCAGGTCCCGCCAACCCCCCAGCACCGCGCCGCAGCAAACAACGGCCGCCACGCAGTACTGCACCATGTGAACAGTTGGTAAAGCTCACCTATCACATGCTCCCAGGAGCTAATTCTGAGAGCTGATAGAACCCTTTCACTCATATATACTTGCTCAGGCTAATTAAAAACACCTGCACTGTGTGGGAGGAGTGCTGACAGACCTTTTTATACATATGAAAAAAACGGAGAAAGAGAAATAGGTAGAATCGCACATCCACAAGCTCAGCTTCTGATTTGTAACTGCTTTTCAGCAAAATTATTATCGCCTCTCGTCGCAGTATTTACTGTACTGCCCCCTATACTGTGAAAGAGGCATTAGTGTACATTTTGATCAAAAGGCATAAGCCCACTCACCGCGCCAAGGTTTCCTCTCAGAGTGGGTCCTACTCTAAATTTGGCGCAGCACCGCCCGGCGACTGCCGCCGCCGCAGCACCAAACCAGCGGGCGGCGGGATCCAGCCGCCAAACAGCACCCCTGCTGTCCGGCAATGCCACCATGGCACCGGGTCCCGCCAATCCCCCAGCGCCGCGCCGCAGCAAACAACGGCCGCCACGCAGTACTGCACCATATGAACAGTTGGTAAAGCTCACCTATCACATGCTCTCAGGAGCTAAATCTGAATGCCACACAGGCATTGCTGGATGTCTTATTAAGAGCTGTTATTGCTTAGGGTGGGTTCACATTAGCGTTGGTTATAACGGAAAATAACGAAATCCATAAGACAGAAGTCAAAACGCAAGCCTTTAAGAGGCATTCCGTTTTGATCCATCATAATAGAAGTCTATGGGAATCATAACGGATCTGTCTGGTTCCCATTATGCAAGACGGAAAACAAAGTCCTGTCGACAGGACTTTTTTTTTCCGTTAGGCATAACGGAAACGGGACGGATCCGTTATGATCCTCATCGACTTCCTTTTAAAGGCTTCCGTTTTGCATTCCGTCATAATACAAGTCTATGGGCAGCATAACGGATCCGTCCCGTTTCTATTATGCAGGACTGGACACTTGCATAATGGAAACCAGGACGGATCCGTTCTGCTGCCCATAGACTTGTATTATGAAGGATCAAAACGGAATGCCTCTGTTTTGATTTCCGTCGTATGGATTCCGTTATAACCATTTTATAATGGAAAGCCATAACGTAATCTATAACACTGCTGTGAACCCTCCCTTACCTGTTGCTAAATCCAGTGTAAAGTCTTGCAGCTATTTCAGTACCATGGTCTTGTAAAAAAAAACTAACGGATCCTGTTGCACATTTGGCATCCCTTTGAGTCATTTCAATTAGAGATCTGTTTCTTTTACACAGAAAAAAAAGTACTGCATGCAGGACTTTTTTCCATCTAAAAAAACAGATCTCTGATGGAAATGACTCAAACAGATGCCAAATGTACAACAGGATCCGTTTTTTTACATGATCATGTTTTTTTCTGTTCTTCTGACAGATCAAAAGAACGAAAAATAAAACAGAGATGTGAACTGTTCCTTACAGGCAGGGCTGGGACAAGGTCCACCACCAACAGAGGCTGAGCTGCCCAAGTGCGCCCCCCTCCCCCCCCTCCAGTGGATGACACTGCTATGGGGGATCTCTGATGGATGACACTGTTATTGGGGAATCTGTGGATGACACATATGTGTCATCATCCACAGATCCCCCCTCCCCATAACAGGGTCCGTGTAGGAATGACCTCCAATACAAGGGGTGAGGCTGTGGGGTTGTATCTGCTTTTTTGATGACAGCGCCAGCGGTGCCCGTGCAGTGACTGTATTCTACTACACCCCCCCCCCCACACACACACTGTATATAATCTTAACTATATAACTGTGGTGATTTACTACAGTTATATAGTTAATAAGATTATATCCAGTGAGCGGGGGGGGGTGTAGTAGAATACAGTCACTGCCTGGGCCCTGCTGTCATTATGAAATGGCATATGTGACCCCCACCTCTTTTAATGGTGGTCATTCAGTAAATATACCCTGTTTTGGGGGGGGGGGGTGGGGGGGGTGTCTGTGGATGACAAATATGTGTCATCCACAGATTCTCCCCATAACAGGGTTCATTAAGTGAATGACCACCCAAATTGTGGTGACCCAATACATGGGAGTTGCATCTGCAGAGCTTTTGTATAATGTCACCCCACACTGTAGTGTCCCCCACACAGTAATGTCCGCCACACTGCCCCCCACACAGTAATGTCCGCCACACTGCCCCCCCACACAGTAATGTCCGCCACACTACCCCCCACACAGTAATGTCCGCCACACTGCCCCCCACACAGTAATGTCCGCCACACTGCCCCCCCACATAGTAATGTCTGCCACACTGCCCCCACACAGTAATGTCCGCCACACTGCCCCCACACAGTAATGTCCGCCACACTGCCCCCACACAGTAATGTCCGCCACCCCCTCAACCACACAGCAGTGCCCCCACATAGTAATTTGTCATGCTCTCCCACTCTTGTCATTCTCCCCCTCTTGTCATAATCTCCTCTTCTTGTCATGCTCTTTCTGCCCCCTGTCATTTCTCCCCCATCTTTTCATGCTCTTTATACCCCCATGTTGTCATGCTCTTTCTGCCCCCCCATGTTGTCATGCTCTTTCTTCTCCCCCTCCCCATGTTGTCATGCTCTTTCCCCCCATGTTGTCATGCTCTTTCTTCTCCCCCATGTTGTCATGCTCTTTCTTCTTCCCCCATGTTGTCATGCTCTTTCTTCCCCCCATGTTGTCATGCTTTCTGCCCCCCATGTTGTTATGCTCCTTCTTCTCCCCCTCCTCTCCTCCTACCTCTGCTGTAGCATGGCCAAGCTCTGCATGGTCTGCGCCTCCGCGGGTACAGGAGGAGGAGCTTTTGTCTCCTGTACCGAGCCGACTGACTTGAAGTGCAAACTGTGTGCGCACTTCCTGTCAGTCCGGCCGGGTACAGGAGACTGACGCTCTCTGTACCTGTGGACCGGACAGAGCTCGGTCACGCTACAATCAGGGAATGACAGGAGGGAGCGCTGAGCGGTTCCCCCCTGTCAGTCCCTCTCCCTCTGGCCGGCCCATTCCTGCGCCCTGAGGCTGGAGCGCCCTGAGGCTGGAGCCTCCCCAGCCTCTGTGTCGGCCCGGCCCTGCTTACAGGCATATGTCTAGGGGCTACCATTACATACTCTTATTACATGGATTCTAGAATTTCATTGCAATTGGAACTGAACTTCCCATAAAGGTCCACTAAGCTTTATTAATCAAGCACAAAAAATTGTGGTTTCGATCCACTCAGCTTTGTGCAGTGACCCACTGGAGATGCTAAAGAGTTCATATCGCTGCTAAATGGTTGAGGTATTTTTCTGTGTCATGTCTGTGATTCCAAGAGCTGAACATGGGAAACATCTCAGTTAAGTGGCCCCACTCGTTGTGAGGAAGGCTGGTCCTGCCCTCTCTGGGTTAAGAACTGAGTAGTCTAGTCTAGGCAGCTGATGTGTGAGGTGCTGCATGTGCTTGTGAGGCCTACTACAGGGACCCTTCATCCCTGCATTTTTGGGACAAGTGCCAAACCTCTGAGAGAAAGAAACATTGGATTTAAAGACTGGATTTACATTGGATTTCAAAGAATTAGTGCAAGTACAGATAGTAAAGGTAATCGCTCATTAATGGCAACGGACCTTTTTGCTTGTCGAGAGGGTATATTGCTTTGGAGCCCACACTTTTCTAACGGACAGGCCATCGGTTTGAAGATCTGTACTCCACAGCCTGGGAACTGCAATTCATATTGTGAGAGACATTTTGTACCTCTTTGGCCAATTTGTGATGTTGTTTTGTTTTAATAGAGAGAGACAGAGAGAGAGAGAGAGAGAGAGAGAGAGAGACTGAGTCAGCCATCTCACTGAATACATGAATATACCCATGTAGTTCACATCTCCATTCATTTTCCGTTCTTCTGATCCATCAGAAGAACAGGAAAAATAAACAAAACAAAACAAGATCCTGTTAAAAAACAGATTCTGTTGCATCAGTTATGCATATCTGACATCCGTTTGAGCCGTTTCCGCCTTAGATCCGTTTTTTGACAGAAAAAAGTACTGCATACAGGCCTTATTTTCCGTCAAAAAAATGGATCTCGGACGGAAATGGCTCAAACGGATGCCAAATATGCATACGGCTGAGTTCACACTTCAGTTATTTGGTCAGTTATTTCCATCAGTGATTGTGAGCCAAAACCAGGTGTGGGTCAAAAACAAAGCACAGGTGCAAATCTTTTTATTATACCTTATCTCTAAGTAGGCTTCACCACTAGTTTTGGCTCACAATAACTGATGGAAATAACCAAATAACCAAATAACCAAATGATCAAATAACTGAAGTGTGAACTTGGTCAAAGTGTAACTCTGTTTGGCAATATTATTGAAGCTAATTCCTGTAGCTCTGCTTTTCTAGAGAGAGAGAGACCAGTACACAAATGTGTGTTCTACAATAAATATGCGTTGGCTAAGGGGTACTCTTTTTTATTATGGAGAGCCCCTAATATGTTGAGTACGTGTATGCAGTATTGTAGGCCCGGCGATGCCCCTCTGAGTTCCTGGGAAACATATTCAAATTAGCTTTCCTAAACCCATCTGATGACAGAAGTTGTTAGAAATGATAATTTGTATATTTTATCCCAAATAATTAAGAGGAGCATTGTCTACAGTCTACAATAGTCATCACTAGAGATGAGTTAATTTTTCAAAAATTCAATTCGCCGATTCGACAAATTTTTGGGAAAAAATTTGGTTCAATCCAAATTTATTCACGGCGAATTTCGTAAAAAAAGGCTATTTCTTCGCTACAGAGAGCCTTTAAAGTGGTGTAGTGCCTTGCAGTAGCACGCATAGCTAGTCTGCTGTGGTAGTGAAATAATACCGTGAGTCAGTATGACATGCAAATGACAGGCGTCGCTCTTAGAATCACTGCACACTTCACTTATTTGGGCAGTCACAGGGCCAAAACTGACCAAATAACTCAAGTATGAACTTAGCCTTACAGTTCGATGTTAGCGTCAAGAAGAAGCGCAGTCCTTTTACACCGTCATCAGCTGATTCCACATAGATGTCTACAGAACCTGTTCTATTAAACGCTTATACAAGAAGAGACCCCCGACAGAGTGGAGAGGGTGTCAGCAGTAAGTTTGTGTTCACGTCACTGATTATTTTGCCGTTCCTCTGATCCGTAAAAACAATAACCCCCCAAAAAATGGATCCTGTGTGTTGAGCATTAGCCTTCACTCGGTCAGCATTTGGTCAGTAATCCATCAGTATTGCTAATGCCATAAAAACAGGAGTGGATCCAAAACAGAGATGACACGTGAATGAGGAGACCACAGAGTGGCCCAATGACAAAGTCTGGAGGTGGCGGCAGCATCAGGAGGAGGCCACAGAGTGGCACAATTACAGTGTGGAGGTGGCGGCAGCATGAGGAGGCCACAGAGCGGCACAATGATAATGTGTGGAGGTGGCGGCAGCATCAGGAGGCCAGAGTGGCACAATGACAGAGTGTGGCAGGTGGTGGCAGCATCAGGATGCCACAGAGTGGAAGGTGCCATAGTGAGGAGGTGTGAGCGGCATCAGGAGACCATAGAGTGACCCGGTGACAGAGTGGGGAGGTGGAAGCAGCATCAGGAGACCACAGAGTGGCAAGATGACATAGTGAGGAGGTGGCAGCACCATCAGGAGACCACAGAGTGATCCGGTGAGAGAGTGGGGAGGTGGGTGGCAAAGAAAGGAGCACTTGGAATCAGATGTGTGGCATCAGGCAGGTGGCAGCATCAGAATAGTAGCAGGTAGCCAGAAGAAACCGGTCTCTTTTGTCAAAGTAGTGAAAAGGTTTGTCAATGGCTACACCCAATATAAAGGACAGAGGGAGGTGCTCAGCCGTGGAGTTTCACCCAAAAAACCAGAAGGAAAAAATATAAATGTATATAGGGCGGCACACTCCTCAAGAGGGGACACAGAAAAGATATAAACTTATTTATTGTTCTGTTAAAAGTATGCACTTCGTAAGATACAAGACCAATACCTAAATAAATTAAAATCAACCACGATAGTATAGTGTCTAGTAGAAAAATTGCATAGGATCCAATATGGATATTCACAATTAGTAATCCACTAGTTTTGAATTATCTAAAAGACAAAGTTATACACTGTGAAATCCAAGATGGATAATAAAACTGCAGCAATGCTAGATAATGAATGTTTGCGCTGAGTCCGAGTGGAATTATTAGCACGTACAATGTACATAGGACAAGATTTTTGAAACTGCAGTGTTCTTAATTGATAATCTCACTGTGGCAGTGTATTATCAATATTAATGTCCCCTGTGTACAAAGTGGCAATGAATGCCACCTTCGGCGTACTAGTTGTTAGTACACAATGTTACATTGATTTGTCCCCTATCTGCAAGATTCCAATATTTGAGGGATATGTAGCAATAAGTAGCAATGTCGTCTTCGGCGCTGGCTTAAACGTGACACAGTATTTGTATTCTTATGTTGTGCGGTCACAATGTTATGTCCATTTGGCCGTGTCCCATAGACCAGTGAAAACTATGAGTATATCAGGTGCAAATCTCCGGTCTGATCATTGGCACGTTCTGTGTTGATATAGTGCCTTAACGCATTGGAATAGTCCGGTTAATATAGACTTTCTGCCCCTTACCTTCCTTCTTCTGTAGTACCTTGAATCGCTGCTGAACCTCCGGTTTCACCCGCGGCGTCCCGCGTGGTGTTCGGGTCTGTAGCGCGGCGTCCCACGTGACCCAGGGAGGAAGCAGTCGGGGCTGTCAGTGTCTTTGCACCAGAGCGGTCCTGGGTCCTAGTGCTAGGCAATGATGCGCTCTGTGTCCTGGCACTTGATGTTTTTCTCCTGCTGTATAGTTATCTTCAAGTGTAACTGTGCTTCTCCAAACTTATGGATCCCTCTACAGTTGAGCCCAAACGCGTTTCGGGGGTAACCCCTTCCTCAGTGGTCATCTGTAGTGGGTTTGCTTAGGACCTTATATAGGTCCATAATCAATGTTGTAATAAAAGTCTGGACTGGATCAATTGCGGTATAGTGTCAGTCAGCCACAACATAATCTAGATCGCTATAAACATTAATGTACAGTATATAGATACAAAAATGATACTATGTGTTATCAATATAGTCATAGTATTTGCATAAAATTTTTTTGCATTTTATTTTAATCAAAAAAAATCTAAAAAAATCTAAATAAATCTATCAGTGGGAGATTAACTGGCTGGAATCAACACCCGAGTTGTGTTGTGGCTGACTGACACTATACCGCAATTGATCCAGTCCAGACTTTTATTACAACATTGATTATGGACCTATATAAGGTCCTAAGCAAACCCACTACAGATGACCACTGAGGAAGGGGTTACCCCCGAAACGCGTTTGGGCTCAACTGTAGAGGGATCCATAAGTTTGGAGAAGCACAGTTACACTTGAAGATAACTTTACAGCAGGAGAAAAACATCAAGTGCCAGGACACAGAGCGCATCATTGCCTAGCACTAGGACCCAGGACCGCGCTGGTGCAAAGACACTGACAGCCCCGACTGCTTCCTCCCTGGGTCACGTGGGACGCCGCGCTACAGACCCGAACACCACGCGGGACGCCGCGGGTCAAACCAGAGGTTCAGCAGCGATTCAAGGTACTACAGAAGAAGGAAGGTAAGGGGCAGAAAGTCTATATTAACCGGACTATTCCAATGCGTTAAGGCACTATATCAACACAGAACGTGCCAATGATCAGACCGGAGATTTGCACCTGATATACTCATAGTTTTCACTGGTCTATGGGACACGGCCAAATGGACATAATATTGTGACCGCACAACATAAGAATACAAATACTGTGTCACGTTTAAGCCAGCGCCGAAGACGACATTGCTACTTATTGCTACATATCCCTCAAATATTGGAATCTTGCAGATAGGGGACAAATCAATGTAACATTGTGTACTAACAACTAGTACGCCGATGGTGGCATTCATTGCCACTTTGTACACAGGGGACATTAATATTGATAATACACTGCCACAGTGAGATTATCAATTAAGAACACTGCAGTTTCAAAAATCTTGTCCTATGTACATTGTACGTCCTAATAATTCCACTCGGACTCAGCGCAAACATTCATTATCTAGCATTGCTGCAGTTTTATTATCCATCTTGGATTTCACAGTGTATAACTTTGTCTTTTAGATAATTCAGAACTAGTGGATTACTAATTGTGAATATCCATATTGGATCCTATGCAATTTTTCTACTAGACACTATACTATCGTGGTTGATTTTAATTTATTTAGGTATTGGTCTTGTATCTTACGAAGTGCATACTTTTAACAGAACAATAAATAAGTTTATATCTTTTCTGTGTCCCCTCTTGAGGAGTGTGCCGCCCTATATACATTTATATCTTTTGTCAAAGTGTTGGTGTGGCACCATGGATGATCTAGTCTGATGCATTAGGCATTGGTGGGTGGAAATCCTGGCTGATCCATGCCTGATTTATTTTGACAAAGGTCAGTCTCTCCACATTTTGGGTGGACAGACGAGTTCTTTTTGGGGTAACTATGGCCGCGGTCGCACTAAACACCCGTTTTGATGCCACACTACTATCCGGGCAAGACAGCTTTTCCAGGGCAAACTCTGCTAGTTTGCTAATACACTAATACAGTACACACCAAAAAGGGCTGCAATTTTCTCATTTCAACACACAATGGCTAATATGCCCTTTTTCTTTTAGCCTACTAATACATGCTAAATAGGGCTTTAGAACATATCTGCTGAATTGCAAATATGTATATTTTTATGTCATTAATACAAGCCAAGAAGGGCTTTAGAACATATAATTGCACTGCTGATTGACAAATATATTTTTTCTTTTTCCACTAATACATGCCACAAAAGGCTTTAGAACATATAGCTGGACCGCTGATCGGCAAATATATTTTTTCTTTTTCCACTAATACACGCCACAAACGGCTTTAAAACATATAACTGCACCGCACAAGGGTAAATAAGACATTGAAATATGTCCTTGTAATAAACCCTGTTGATGCCTGTTTCAAATAGCACTAGCACCCTAATAAGAAGGGTTTGCTGGAATTAAAGAGTTGTATAATGGCAATTTGGATCCCCAGCCAGTGCAGCAAGGTGTAATCGGATTGTTCCTATTACCCAGGCTGAAACCTCCCCTACTTAACCCTTTTTAACATAAATGTTGTGGAATGATTCCTCCCTATCCTTTCTTTACACATTGAATAATCTTTCCCTGCACTTGTAAATGGTTTTTTTTAGCACTGTCCCTAGCGCCTGTTGTTGTCTCTCCCTGCACTGAGTACACTGGTAAATGGCAGAATCCAAGATGACCGAGGGTATTTATAGAGCTGTGACACCACAGGGCTGGCTGCTGATTGGATGCATGCATGGCATTATAGGTGATCCCGCCTTCCGAGAGTTCTTTGCTCCATGTCCTCACGCGTGCAGCAGCCATTTTAGGGAAAAATGCAATTTGTTACCACGAATCGTGAGGATATTTGGCTTCGGTACGAATAGAATTTTTCCTGAAATTCGGATCGAATTCCACTTCGTCAGCTTCGATTCGCTCATCTCTAGTCATCACAGAAATCAAATGGTCCCCATAATATAAATAGTACCCACCCAGAGATTCCCCTTAAGGACGTGCAACTAAAAAAGTTGTTCTTATCTGCTTGGCTCTGATAAAGGGCTTTTGTCCACAGAGAGCTAGTAGCAGATTTAAATTTGGCTTAGCTACATTTCTAGCTTTGCTACATGCACATGGAAGGCATTGTGGCAGGCCCAGCACAATGAAGTGCCTTATGTGCTGTGGCATTAGAAGAATTTTGATATCTCTAACTTTTTAGTCCAACCAGACTCTTACTCTGCTTTAATTTTTCTAGCGCCTTTCTATGGAAACAGTAGGCTTAAAGAGCACACCAAATGCTTAAGATAACTTATTCATTAACTTCAACTTTTCTTCATATATAACACTGCCACCTCCGCAGCAGTGCATGTACAAAACACGTTTTGGATAAAGTATCACAAAATGGTGGTTCAACTTTTCAAACTTGTCATTCAACATAAAATGGTGGATACATTTCTCTCTTCAGCATCTGTACTCTCACTTTAAGTTATTTAAGCACTTTATGATCTCTCTAAGAGGTATATCTGAGGTTTAACCAATAGTTTTATTTGCTCTACTTGGTTTGCAGTTTGCTCTATACAATTGCTTTGAGCAGTTTGTTTAAACTATTTGCAGATTGAACTGGTATAAGCAGTTCGCAGATTGTACGTAGTTTGGTGGAACTGTAAGCAAACATACACAACTGGTTCAGTATACAGCTCTAACACAATACTAACCATAGGAACATATATAACTGTTTCAAATACCTAGTTTGGCCTCTTTGCTTACATAAAACTCAGCTCTTAGTGGAGTAAATGTCTGTTCAGCTCTTCTCCTCTGGTGTAATAATTCTAGCAGCTTCTGCTAGGGGATTTTCCACACAGGCTCAGTGTGAGGCTGGCAGTGATTGGTCAAGACTTCTGCTCAGTGTGAGGCTGGCTGTGATTGGTTAAGACTCCTGGGCAGTAACAACAGTTTAACTCTATGCTTTATGCTAATTCTGCTGTTATTGAGCTTACCTTACATTCATATAATGAATCTTAAAGGGAGTCTTTCACCCCAAAAAAACATTTTTCAACACTCACATCTTTCTCTGCAAAATTGCCCCCAGATTAAAAAGCTTCTTACCCTATTGCTGTACCTCCTACCGATCTTCATAAAATCACTTTAATTGCAGATATCAATGACAGTTGAAGGTGCCCAGTGGCGGCGTCATAACGGCCAGTGCCCAGGCCGCACGCTCATCTTCATAACTTCAACTGTGATTGACATCTGCAATTAAAGGGAGCCTTTCACCTCAAAAACCCATTTTTCAACACTCACATCTTTCTCTGCAAAATTGCCCCAAAATTAAAAAGCTTCTTACCCTATTGCTGTACCTCCTACAGATCTTCAGAAAATCACTTTAATTGCAGATGTACCAGTTGGTGGTGAATGGCAGAATACTATACCTGTAAGACAAAGTTCAGACTAAGCACCTATATTTCTACACTCAGAAGTGCATGACCATAAGGCAAATTAAATAGGTTAAAAGATGGCCGCACAATACATCTCAAACTAACAGAAAAACAAAAAAGGGGCTCATTCCAGAAATAGGAATGAAGGAAGTTCTTTGCGCACATTTTTGATCAAAAGTATGTCGGGCCCAAATGCCACTTCACGGCGACTTCCGCACATGGGTCCCTAACACTACAGATACTGCCTCTCATGGACTTACCAGTCTCCTTATTTTCAGGGCACTGTAGGAACCAGCTAAATTGCTTTTGTGCTGAGAAGTTCCAGGAACTTGGGCGGGTCTCAGTCCAATAGAGGCGCCACCCTCAATATATACTATAAGACAAAGTTCAGACTAAGCACCTATATTTCTACACTCAGAAGTGCACCATAAGGCAAATTAAATAGGTTAAAAGATGGCCGCACAATACATCTCAAACTAACAGAAAAACAAAAAAGGGGCTCATTCCAGAAATAGGAATGAAGGAAGTTCTTTGCGCACATTTTTGATCAAAAGTATGTCGGGCCCAGAATACTATACCTGTATATCATGTTATGCACTTCTCTCCCCTCTGGTGACAGTAGACAGCTAACAAAAATAATAAGGGACAATATAGTCATTTCCCCAGTGTACTTTTTAAGGACAACAGTAGGAGATAGTTCCAAGATATCTCATGACAAATAGAATATCACTTGGCTGTGGTTTCGGAGAGCATGGAGCAGTATCAGTTAATGCATCACTGATAGATTGGTCACTTTTGGCAGTTGGAAAGTCTGGTAGTGTCAAATTAGGTGTGTTGGATTCAGAAGGTAGCTGTGAGGATGTCATGGTGGACTTCTAAGGACTCCTCTTGAGCTCTTGTCAGCTCATTAGTGTCACATTGTAGTAGATTCATCTTCCTTCTGTACATTTTAAAGTCAATATTAGGGATGAGCGAACCCGAACTATATAGTTCGGGTTCGTACCGAATTTTGGGGTGTTCGGGACACGGACCCGGAGCGGGAAAAAATTTGGGTTCGGGTCCGTTGTTCAGCGATTTCTTCCCGCTTTCTGAAGGGCTGCACAGCAGCCAATCAGCTAGCGTTTTACTTCTTGCCCTAAAAAGGCCATCACAGCCATGCCTACTAATGGCATGGCTGTGATTAGCCAAGTGCAGCATGTGACCCAGCCTCTATTTAAGCTGGAGTCACGTAGCGCCACACGTCACTCTGCTCTGATTAGTGTAGGGATAGGATTCAGCTGCTGTGCGGGTGAGATTAGGCAGGGAAAACTCAGCAAAAACACCTAATGAAGTGATCGATCTACAGCTGTGAATCATTCAACTTCTGCTAGTTAATTGCTAATTGCTAGTTCATTGCTCACTGGTTTTTACGATGCACAGAGCAGCGTTTTTCTGTCACTTTTTTTCTGGGGTGATCGGCGGCCATTTTGTGTCTTGTGGTGAACCAGCACAAGCTGCCACCAAGTACATCAATCCATCAATACTAGTTTTTTTTTGTTGCTATATCCTACATCAGGGGCTTGGCTGTGCTTATTGTCACCCCTAGAAACTCAGGATAGAAACTATATTTTATTGAGGGGTTAAATTCAATTGCCAAAATAGCAATCCCCTAAATCTGGTGTCCCAGCAGTGGTTGGCCAAGTTTAATAGTGTCCGGCAAAGGATAGATAATTTTGTGGGGTGAAATTCAATTGGCAAAATGGCAATCCCCTAAATCTGGGGTCCCAGTAGTGGCTGGGCAAGTTTAATAGTGTCCGGCAAAGGATATATTTTTTTATGGGGTGAAATTCAATTGCCAAAATAGCAATACCATAAATCAGTGGTTTCAGCTGTGGCTGGCCAAGTTTAATAGTGTCCGTCAAAGGATATATTTTGTTCTGGGGTGAAATTCAATTGTCAAAATGGCAATCCCCTAAATCTGGTGTCCCAGCAGTGGCTGGCCAAGTTTCATAGTGTCCGTCAAAGGATATATTATTTTATGGGGTGAAATTCAGTTGCAAAAATAGAAATACCGTAAATCTGGTGTTCCAGCTGTGACTGGACAAGTTTCATAGTGTCCGTCATAGGATTTATTATTTTCTGGGGTGAAATTCAGTTGCCAAAATAGAAATACAGTTAATCTGGTATTCCAGCTGTGACTGGACAAGTTTCATAGTGTCCGTCAAAGGATATATTATTTTCTGGGGTGAAATTCAGTTGCAAAAATAGAAATACAGTAAATCTGGGGTCCCAGCTGTGACTGGACAAGTTTCATAGTGTCCGGCAAAGGATAGATAATTTTCTGGGGTGAAATTCAATTGCCAAAATAGCAATACCGTTAATCAGTGGTTCCAGCTGTGGTTGGCCAAGTTTAATACTGTCCGGTAAAGGATAGATTTTAAATTTTTTGGTTAAATATTACCATTTTTGCCAGGTAGAAACCCATGCACTGCACAACTGACAGGGAACTTACAATTGGAGGTTACATTCTTGTATGAAATAAAGCCTTTTTGGACTGAGAAGTCCAAGGTAGTCGCCAATAACTGCTTTTTTATTTATTTTTTATTTTTTAAATTAGTGTAGACCCCGAAACATTGGAAAAATATAAAAAATAAAACAAAGTGTAAGTGCACAGTAATATTACAGTGGTTGGGTGAGGCTGGTATACATGTCTATTCTGCATAAGTTTTACAAACAAGTCCTGTGGGATCTATGCCTGGTTCTTTTTAATAAACGAAAGCTTGCCCACATTGTCTGCGGACAGGCGGCTGCGCTTGTCTGAGATAATGCCACCAGCCATGCTAAACACACGTTCAGACAATACAGTGGCTGCAGGGTAGGCCAGCACCTCCAAGGCATAAAGGGCAACCTCAGGGCATGTGCCCAATTTGATGACCCAGAAGTTGAATGGGGCAGACCCAGTGGCGTAACTAGAAATGATTGGGCACCACAGCAAATTTTTGAATGGGGCCCCCCTCTCCCAGTAATTTTTGCGCAAACCCCTTCCTTTCATGCCGGCATGCCTATGGCTACTAAAATTGCTCTCTCAGACCAGGCCCAGCAGCTGTTCCATTCGCTTTTTACACTGTCTATACTGCCACTGTATATAATTTCATTGTATAATACTGTTAGTCCTCCTCCTCCTCCTGGATGGGCCCTTTCTAGGTCACGGCCCCAAAGCAGTTGCTTCCCCTGCTTTGCCTTTAGCTATTCCCCTAGGCCAGTGATGGGCAAAGTGCGGCTCTCCAGCTGTTGCTAAACTACAACTCCCACCATGCTGTGCAGTAAGGCTGATAGTTATAGACAGGCTTTGCATGCTGGTAGTTGTAGTTCTGCAACAGCTGGAGAGCCGCAGTTTGCCCATCACTGCCCTAGGCAGACCCATCAGTCAGTACGTGTACTGTTTCACCATGTTGCTGAAATGCTGCCTCCTGCTAAGACTTTCCAGATCTGCTGGTGGTGCAGGTTGTTGTGGCATGATGACAAAGCTTTTTCACATTTCGCCAATGCTAACCCAGCCTTCTGAGGTGCTGATGGTGACCCAGCTGCCTGTGAGCTGGCTTGGGTGCCACCCTGCTGAGAACACTGTTCCTCCTCATCCTCCTCATCCTACTTATCCTTCTCATCCTACAGAACTGTGCCCTGGCTGGACAATTGTGTTCCAGGCCAGGGACTATGTTGATGCAGGAACCCACCCTTCGAGCCACTTGGATGTCACTGGCCTTAAGTTAAGGATAAGGCGTGTATATAGTTTTTCTTGTTTATATAGTAAGTTTAGCTGCATTATAGTTATTTTGATATTTTTTTAAGAAAATTTGTAAATAGTTTGTTAATGGTTTGAGTGAAGGGGGGGTGGGGGTGCTGTGTGTGTTCGATTAACTGAATTGATTTTCACTGTCTGGTGTTTAGGAATTTCTGCACCCCAAATTCAGCACATGTGGCAGGCAGGGGATGTGTGTCAAACCGACTAGGCCCAGACCTGCTAGTAAATTTCGCCCATTAGCGCACAACACCAGGCCGGGCTGGAGGCTCAGTGGTACCAACCAATGGTCGGTCTGTTGTTCTATGGCTGTCCACAGCTCCTGCGCGGTGCGGGGTTTGTCCCACAAACACACAAGTTTTAAAACAACCTGCTGTTGTTTCCCCCTGGCTGTGCTGCTGTGGGTGGTGAAGGTGTTACGCTGAGTGGATGAGGAGGAGGTATAAGAGAAGGAAGCCGAGTAGGAGGAGGAGGAGGAGGAGGAAGTAACAGAATACAAAGACAAATGCCCAGCAATCCTCGGGGACGGAAGGACATTCGCAAAAATGCTATCCGCCTCTGGGCCAGCTACATTTACCCACTGTGTTGTTGGTTATGTGGATGTTGCCAAAGATATCGTTGCGCAGTGCACACTTGATTTTGTCTGCCACTTGGTTGTGCAGGGAAGGGATGGCTTGCCTGCAAAAGTAGCGGTGGCTGGGATACACGTACTGTGGGATAGCCATAAGGTTTTTAAAACTGTCCACCAGACAGAATGACAGCATTTCAAATGACCAGTAAGTTTAAAATAAGGCATTCAGAGCCATGGGTAGGGGGTACTTCCTCTTTCTATTTCTTTTTCTCTCCAATGTTTGGGAGATGGACAGCTGATAGCTGAACACTTCCATGGGATTTGGTGGAGATGCTTGGTGACAATGACAGATGTGGTGGCATTGCTGCCAAATCCTCTGTTTGCTGGGTGACAGGTGCCACTGTCACTCACTTGGGCTCAAGTGTAGAATCTTTATTTATTATTTTTCTGTATTTTATTTTAAGTCATTTCACTATTCACATATGTTTGCAGGGCATTTACCTACATTTTGCTGCCTTTTGCAGCCCTCTAGCCCTTTCCAGGGCTATTTTACAGCCATTTAAGTGCCCAAAAGTTCGGGTCCCCTTTGACTTCAATGGGGTTCGGGTCTGGGGTGAAGTCCGGGACGAGTTCGGATCCCGAACCCGAACATTTTCGTGAAGTTCGGCTGAACTTCTCGAACCCGAACATCCAGGTGTTTGCTCAACTCTAGTCAATATGTCTTGGCCTTAGGATTTGGGAAAGGTAGTCTAGCTGTAATGCAGCACGTTCAGCTCTCTCTGCTCTGCAGGCAGTCATTTTTCTCATGCATGTGAGGTTGGTGCCTCTTCTTGGCGGGCTCAGACTGTACTGGTTTAGTAGTAGGCCTTGGAGTTGCAATAGCATGATATTGGCCACATGTTGGTTCTTCTCCTGTCCTGTTGCATAAGTAGTCAGGGGCATTGGTGGTGCAGGCTTACCAAAGGGCCCAAGTTGAGTCATAATCAGGTCAGTCAAAGTATAGTGTTTAGTGAAGTCTGATGCACATTAAGTGTGGACCTGCAGGTACTCTGCTTGGGTGACAGTCCCTTTCTGGAAGGATCCCTGCAGGCATTGACTCTCCAATCCCTCACAGGATCCACCAATGTACACTTCTTGGTCAAATTCCACATCAGGCTGACAAAACAACGCACTACACAGATTTCCACTCATACTTTTCCAGTGGTACAATCCAGGATCAGTGGCGGTAAATGTTGGATATAGTTTGCCTCAGGCCACGACAGCATAAAAGGCGTGGGCCTCCTTTAAATGGTGTTGCAGCGGTACAGCAGGTGTGGCTGTAGGACACGAAAGCAGAAGTAAAGGATCCTAGGCTGTCTTTCATGCACTCTAGCCCCACTAACACTCACATTTGAGATGTAAGGGCTTGATGAGCTTGATGATGGAGCTGTACAACAGAGACATGCTGACTTTCAAGATGGGGACAGCCTTCTCATAGGATGCTACCTGCTCTTCTCCTGGAATGTGGATCCACAAAGCAGTGGCTTCTTATGACAGGCACACACCTCTGTTTCATGCAGATACTTCTTCCTGTGTTAAAACTTTCTTGACGAATGGGGTCTGGTTGTTCTTGCCCCCCAAGGAACTTGGATCAAGCACTCTTGTTTCTTAAGGAGGAGAAAAGGTTCCTCTGTGTAGGTGGGCCGTTTGTTTTCCCAGCTCTTTCTCCAGCTCTTTTTCTGGATGAAACAGTCTTTTCCTGCTTTGGAGGCAGTTCCTTAGTACATGAGGAACAAATCCAAGATGGCTAATGGCCCCTACTTGCCAAATCTCTGTAACTGGCACAGTTTCACATCTTTCAACAGCAAATAAATCTTAGATACTGCAATAAAGTCACTTGTAGGGAGTTTTAAACATCAGTTTAGGCCAATATTAGTAAGGCAAGGAGGTCCAATCCAGTTTGTGATGTTATTTAATGCAGAGAGCCCCTGAGGAGCCAGTGCAGAGGATGGCAGTGGTAGTGGCCCTGATGTAGCGTTGTTGTGTCATGGTTGGTGTTGAGCGAACAGTTCGAGCATAGTTCGGGTTCGTACCGAATATTGGGGTGTTCGGGACACGGACCCAAACCCGAACATTTTCCAAAAAGTTCGGGTTCGGGTCTGTTGTTCGGCGATTACTTCCCGCTTTTTGAAGGGCTGCACAGCAGCCAATCAGCTAGCGTTTTACTTCTCGCCCTAAGAGCCCATCACAGCAATCCCTTCTAATGGCATGGCTGTGATTGGCCAAGTGCAGCATGTGACCCAGCCTCTATTTAAGCTGGAGTCACCTAGCGCCGCACGTCACTCTGCTCTGATTAGTGTAGGGAGAGGACGCAGCTTCTGTGAGGGCGAGATTAGGCAGGGAAAAGTCAGCAACAGCACCTAATGAACTGAACGATCTACAGCTGTGAATGATTGAACTTCTGCTAGTTACTTGCTCACTGGTTTTTAAGCTGCACAGAGCGTTTTTCTGTCACTTATTTTCTGGGGTGATCGGCGGCCATTTTGTGACTTGTGGTGCACCAGAACAAGCTGCCACCAAGTCCATCAATCCATCAATACTAGTTTTTTTTTTTTGCTATATCCTACATCAGGGGCTTGGCTGTGTTAATTGTCACCCCTAGAAATTCAGGATAGCAATTTCTATATTTTATTAAGGGGTTAAATACAATTGCCAAAATACCAATCCCCTAAATCTGGTGTTCCAGCTTTGGCTAGCCAAGTATAATACTGTCTGCTGTCTGGCAAAGGATAGATTATTTTCTGTGGTGAAATTCAATTGCCAAAATAGCAATACCATAAATCTGTGGTTTCAGCTGTGGCTGGCCAAGTTTCATAGTGTCCTGCAAATTATATATTTTGTTCTGGGGTGAAATTCAATTGCCAAAATAGCAATACCATAAATCAGTGTTTTCAGCTGTGGCTGGCAAAGTTTCATAGTGTCCGCAAAAACATATATTTTGTTCTGGGGTAAAATTCAATTGCCAAAATAGCAATACCATAAATCAGTGGTTTCAGCTGTGGCTGGCCAAGTTTAATAGTGTCCTGCAAATTATATATTTTGTTCTGGGGTGAAATTCAATTGCCAAAATAGCAATACCATAAATCAGTGTTTTCAGCTGTGGCTGGCCAAGTTTCATAGTGTCCGTAAAAACATATATTTTGTTCTGGGGTGAAATTCAATTGCCAAAAAAGCAATACCATGAATCAGTGGTTTCAGCTGTGGCTGGCCAAGTTTCATAGTGTCCGTAAAAACATATATTTTGTTCTGGGGTGAAATTCAATTGCCAAAATAGCAATACCATAAATCAGTGGTTTCAGCTGTGGCTGGCCAAGTTTCATAGTGTCCTGCAAATTATATATTTTGTTCTGGGGTGAAATTCAATTGCCAAAATAGCAATACCATAAATCAGGGGTTTCAGCTGTGGCTGGCCAAGTTTCATAGTGTCCGGAAAAACATATATTTTGTTCTGGGGTGAAATTCAATTGCCAAAATAGCAATACTATAAATCTGGTGTCACAGCTGTGGATGGCAAAGTATAATAGTGTCTGCCAAAACATATATTTTGTTCTGGGGTGAAATTCAATTGCCAAAATAGCAATACCATAAATCAGTGGTTTCAGCTGTGGCTGGCCAAGTTTCATAGTGTCCTGCAAAGGATATATTTTGTTCTCGGGTGAAATTCAATTGCCAAAATAGCAATACCCTGAATCTGGTGTTCCAGCTGTTGCAGGTCTAGTTTAAATCTGTCCGTAACAGGGTATATTTTGTTCTGGGGTGAAATTCAATTGCCAAAATAGCAATACCATAAATCAGTGGTTTCAGCTGTGGCTGGCCAAGTTTCATAGTGTCCGCAAAAACATATATTTTGCTCTGGGGTGAAATTCAATTGCCAAAATAGCAATACCATAAATCGGTGGTTTCAGCTCTGGCTGGCCAAGTTTCATAGTGTCCTGCAAAGGATATATTTTGTTCTGGGGTGAAATTCAATTGCCAAAATAGCAATACCATAAATCAGTGGTTTCAGCTGTGGCTGGCCAAGTTTCATAGTGTCCGTAAAAACATATATTTTGTTCTGGGGTGAAATTCAATTGCCAAAATAGCAATACCATAAATCAGTGGTTTCAGCTGTGGCTGGCCAAGTTTTTATAGTGTCCTGCAAAGGATATATTTTGTTCTAGGGTGAAATTCAATTGCCAAAATAGCAATACCCTGAATCTGGTGTTCCATCTGTTGCAGGCCTAGTTTAAATCTGTCCGTAACAGGGTACATTTTGTTCTGGGGTGAAATTCAATTGCCAAAATAGCAATACCCTGAATCTGGTGTTCCAGCTGTTGCAGGCCTAGTTTAAATCTGTCCGTAACAGGGTATATTTTGTTCTGGGGTGAAATTCAATTGCCAAAATAGCAATACCATAAATCAGTGGTTTCAGCTGTGGCTGGCCAAGTTTCATAGTGTCCGCAAAAACATATATTTTGCTCTGGGGTGAAATTCAATTGCCAAAATAGCAATACCATAAATCGGTGGTTTCAGCTCTGGCTGGCCAAGTTTCATAGTGTCCTGCAAAGGATATATTTTGTTCTGGGGTGAAATTCAATTGCCAAAATAGCAATACCATAAATCAGTGGTTTCAGCTGTGGCTGGCCAAGTTTCATAGTGTCCGTAAAAACATATATTTTGTTCGGGGGTGAAATTCAATTGCCAAAATAGCAATACCATAAATCAGTGGTTTCAGCTGTGGCTGGCCAAGTTTCATAGTGTCCGTAAAAACATATATTTTGTTATGGGGTGAAATTCAATTGCCAAAATAGCAATACCATAAATCAGTGGTTTCAGCTGTGGCTGGCCAAGTTTGATAGTGTCCGCAAAAACATATATTTTGTTCTAGGGTGAAATTCAATTGCCAAAATAGCAATACCCTGAATCTGGTGTTCGAGCTGTTGCAGGCCAAGTGTAAATCTGTCCATAAAAGGATACCTTTCATCCAGGGCCTAAATACTAGCCCTAAAAGAGATATTCCCCTAAATCAGTGGTTACTGCTGTGCCTGGATTAGTGTAATACGCTACATAATTAAATAGGCAGATAGTGTTAGGTGCCTGTAAAAAAAAGGCCTGAATTTGAAATCAGTACATTGGGCCAAATATTTTTTTTCTTATTGTGGTGCTTGGTGAACGGTAACAATGAGGAAAACATCTAGTAAGGGACGCGGACGGGGTCGTGGTGGTGTTAGTGTACCCTCTGGTTCTGGGAGAGGACGTGGCCATTCTGCCACAGCCACACGTCCTAGTGAACCAACTACCTCAGGTTCCACTACTCGCCAGAATTTACAGCGATATTTGGTGGGGCCCAATGCCGTTCTAAGGATGGTAAAGCCTGAGCAGGTACAGGCGCTAGTCAATTGGGTGGCCGACAGTGGATCCAGCACGTTCACAACATTATCTCCCACCCAGTCTTCTGCAGAAAGCACACAGGTGGCACCTGAAAACCAAGCCCATCAGTCTGTCACATCACCCCCATGCATATCAGGGAAACTGTCTGAGCCTCAAGTTATGCAGCAGTCTCTTATGCTGTTTGAAGACTCTGCTTGCAGGGTTTCCCAAGGGAATCCACCTAGCCCTTCCCCAGTGGTGGAAGACATAGAATGCACTGATGCACAACCACTAATGTTTCCTGATGATGAGGACATGAGAATACTACCTCATCGGAGTCCGCACGTCTCTGATGATGACGAAACACAGGTGCCAACTGCTGCGTCTTTCTGCAGTCTGCAGACCGAACAGGAGGTCAGGGAGGAAGACTGTGTGGAAGACGATGCAGGGGACGATGAGGTCCTAGACCCCACATGGAATGAAGGTCGTGCCACAGACTTTCATAGTTCAGAGGAAGAGGCAGTGGTGAGACCGAGCCAACAGCGTAGCAAAAGAGGGAGCAGGGGGCAAAAGCAGACCAGCCGCCGCCAAGAAAGTTCGCCTGCTACTGGCCACCGCCACCAGGGACCGAGCACCCCAAAGGCAGCTTCAAGGGGTTCCCTGGCATGGCACTTCTTTAAACAATGTGCTGATGACAAGACCCGAGTGGTTTGCACGCTGTGCCATTAGAGCCTGAAGCGAGGCATTAACGTTCTGAACCTTAGCACAACCTGCATGACCAGGCATCTACATGCAAAGCATGAACTGCAGTGGAGTAAACACCTTAAAAACAAGGAACTCACTCAGGCTCCACCTGCTGCCTCGGCCTCTTCCTCGACCTCGGGAGGAACGTTGGCACCTGCCGCCCACCAAACAGAGGATGTGCCACCGACACCACCACCTGCATCACCAAGCATCTCCACCATGTCACACAGCAGCGTTCAGCTCTCTATCTCACAAACCTTGGAGAGAAAGCATAAATTCCCACCTAGCCACCCTCGAGCCTTGGGCCTGAATGCCAGCATTTCTAAACTACTGGCCTTTAAAATGCTGTCATTCAGGCTGGAGGACATAGACAGCTTCAAACAGCTGATGTCCATAGCTGTCCCACAGTATATTGTTCCCAGCCGCCACTACAGTACTTCTCCAAGACAGCCGTGCCTCCCTTGCACAACCAATTATCTGATAAAATCAAGTGTGCACTGCGCAACGCCATCTGTGGCAAGGTCCACCTAACCACAGATACGTGGACCAGTAAGCACGGCCAGGGACGCTATATCTCCCTAACTGCACACTGGGTAAATGTAGTGGCGGCTGGGCCCCAGGCGGAGAGTTCCTTGGCGCACGTCCTCCCCCCACCACGGATCGCAGGTCATCATTCTTTGCCTCCTGTAGCCTCCTCCTCCTACTCGGCTTCCTCCTCCTCTGCTTCCACCAGCTCATCCAGTCAGCCACACACCTTCACCACCAACTTCAGCACAGCCCGGGGTAAACGTCAGCAGGCCATTCTGAAACTCATATGTTTGGGGGACAGGCCCCACACCGCGCAGGAGTTGTGGCGGGGTATTGAACAACAGACCGACGAGTGGTTTCTGCCGGTGGGCCTCAAGCCCGGCCTGGTGGTGTGCGATAATGGTCGAAATCTCGTCGCAGCTCTGGGACTAGCCGGTTTGACGCACATCCCTTGCCTGGCACATGTGCTGAATTTGGTGGTGCAGAAGTTCATTAACAACTACCCCGACATGTCAGAGCAGCTGCATAAAGTGAGGGCCGTCTGTGCGTGCTTCCGGCGTTCACATCCTGCCGCTGCTCGCCTGTCTGCGCTACAGCGTAACTTCGGCCTTCCCGCTCACCGCCTCATATGCGACGTGCCCACCAGGTGGAACTCCACCTTGCACATGCTGGAGAGACTGTGCGAGCAGCAGCAGGCCATAGTGGAGTTTCAGCTGCAGCACGCACGCGTCAGTCGCACTGCGGAACAGCACCACTTCACCACCAATGATTGGGCCTCTATGCCAGACCTGTGTGCCCTGTTGCGCTGTTTCGAGTACTCCACCAACATGGCCAGTGGCGATGACATCATTATCAGCGTTACAATAACACTTCTATGTCTCCTTGAGAAAACGCTTAGGGCAATGATGGAAGAGGAGGTTGCTCAGGAGGAGGAGGAGGATGAGGGGTCATTTTTAGCACTTTCAGGCCAGTCTGTTAGAAGTGGCTCAGAGGGAGGTTTTTTGCAACAGCAGAGGCCAGGTACAAATGTGGCCAGCCAGGGCCCACTACTGGAGGACGAGGAGGATGAGGAGGAGGTGGAGGATGATAAGGATGAAGCAGGTTCACAGCGGGGTGGCACCCGACACAGCTCAGGCCCATCCCTGGTGCGTGGCTGGGGGGATACGGAGGACAATGACGATACGCCTCCCACAGAGGACAGCTTGTCCTTACCTCTGGGGAGCCTGGCACACATGAGCGACTACATGCTGCAGTGCCTGCGCAACAACAGCAGAGTTGCGCACATTTTAACGTGTGCTGACTACTGGGTTGCCACCCTGCTGGATCCCCGGTACAAAGACAATGTGCCCACCTTACTTCCTGCACTGGATCGTGATAGGAAGATGCGCGAGTACAAGCGCACGCTGGTAGACGCGCTCCTGAGAGCATTCCCAAATGTCACAGGGGAACAAGTGGAAGCCCAAGGCGAAGGCAGAGGAGGAGCAAGAGGTCGCCAACGCAGCTGTGTCACAGCCAGCTCCTCTGAGGGCAGGGTTAGCATGGCAGAAATGTGGAAAAGTTTTGTCTCCACGCCACAGCTAACTGCACCACCACCTGATACGGAACATTTTCGGGAGGTTCGGCCGAACTTCCCGAACCCGAACTTCCAGGTGTTCGCTCATCTCTAGTCATGGTGTCCTACCTCAGGCTATCGCTCCCTGGGGTTCGATGCAGTGAAAAAGGTGATGATGAAAGGAACCAGGCAAAGATTGTTAAACAAAGAACTTGAGTGCAAAAGCTGATATCCGCACATTCATCAGCAGTTCACTTTCTCTCTTCCCAGATGATGGGGTTTGGTGGCTGGCAACTTAGAAAAGATGACACTCAGAAACTTGATAGCTGATGGTGTCTCTCTCTCCGTATTCCTTTCCCTACAGCTTTGCAGTGGCACCTGTGACTGAAGGTGTCCACTGAATGATGCAAGCTTCTGGCTGTGCCCAGCCTTAACTCTCATAATGGTTTCTGAACGTGTAACCCACCACTTTTCAGCTGGGTTTTGCAGCTTGGTTGCTTTATCACTCTGATGACTCTAATTTGTCGTAGCTTGCAATTCCTCTGTGGCCTAGGACCCTGCAGTCTCTGTGGTCCAATGACATCCTCCTAGGTGAGCTGTCTCTGTGGTTCACATTATCTGGAAGAGCAGGAGATGGATCGCATTCTCCCTGACTTTACATTCATAGATTGACTGTCTGTAGCTCAGCCCCACCCTTAGCAGAAAGATGTACTGACCTACTGCTACCAAGAGGGGAGGAATGGAATGGTAAGTTCAATTCCTATTACCAACCGTACCCCATCTGCTGGTGAACCAAGTGCATTACATGAAAGGTGACATTACATGAGAATTACAAAGCATTATATTACATTGTATCGTTGCATGGTAGATAAAGAAAAGAGGGCGGCACTCACCACTGTTGTAGAAGAACTCTGTTATTCTTGCATAATAGTAGGAATAAACTAGGGCTGGGTGGACTTTGCCCTCACACAGACTGCAGAGTGGCCAACAGTGCTATCAAGTTGATCAACACATTATTTCTGGTATAGATATGATATGTGCTAACTTGCATTTTTAAAATACCTTTAGCATAGTCAGTCACAGTTACTGAGTCTTCAAGGAGGAAAATTCTGTATTTCTAAAGTCTCAATAAACAATTGGTCACACAACATCAACAAACAATTCAAGTTTATTTGTCACATGTTCAATCTGAAACAATGGCAGTGATATGTTTTCCCCATATATGACCTCCCAGCTCTCTAAGTTAGCAACAGACATAATATAAAAAAACCATATACAGTACACATCATGTTCTATAATCTAGACGAGCACATACATCTTATCTTAGTATCTACCAGTCGATTTTTCATTATACACTACTGAGTGTTCGAATTGCCTGGGGAAGGTAACTTCTCTTGAACCTTTTAGTATTTGTTCTTGGGCTGCAATATCTCTTACCTGACCTCAACACTGAAAACAAACAATGGTCTGGATGAGTAGAGTCTCTCATTATCCTTTCTGCCCTAGTTTTTACACAGTGTGCATATACAGTATGTTCTGCAAGGTTGGCAAAAGACAACGAATAACAAGTTCTAGTGCTTTACAGTCTTGCACTGTTGCATTACCAAACCATATCGTAATATTGTCAGCCAGAAAGTATCCACTGTGAAAGCCTAAATTTGGCCAAGTAATGCAAAAAGTACAGATGCTCTCGTCAGGGCAAGCTCCAGGTTCATGTGGGCCCTTGGGCGATAAAGTCTTAGTGGGCCTCCTTACACATTGACAACTCTCTGAGTACAGATAATATAGTATATATCACCTGCAGTCCAATGTAACAGCACATATAACACAGTCATGGCTATCTGAGTACAGAAAATGTAGTAGCGTTACCTGCAGTCCTATGTAAAACAACAGATGACACTAGTGTTAATAATGTGGTATTGTTACCTGTAGTCCTATGTAAAACCACAGATGACACTAGTGCTAATAATGTGGTAGTGTTACCTGCAGTCCTATGTAAAACCTCAGATGATACTAGTGCTTATAATGTGGTAGTGTTACCTGCAGTCCTATGTAAAACCACAGAGGCCAGTAGTGCTAATAATGTGTTAGTGTTACCTGCAGTCCTATGTAAAACCACAGATGACACTAGTGCTGATAATGTGGTAGTGTTACCTGCAGTCCAGAGGTGAAGCGAGCGGTCGGGCACTTCAGATGTGGTCCGAGGGCCCGGCCGGCAAGGAGGGCCGTGGTGGCAGGTCACAGGGAGATGAACGCTTCCATTGTGGAAGCATTCATCTCCATAGTCATCTGTATCGCCGTCCTCAGGGCAGCGATACAGATGGCTGTGGGGCAGTGGAGGGAGAGGCGTCTCCCTTCTCTGCTCCTCTGATAGGCTGCGGGCCTTGTGCCGGCAGCCTACCAGAGCCCGGTGCAGGCGGCGCAATGACGTCATGGCGCCACCTGAGACGTACAGCGCAGGACACAGGCCGGAAGAGGCCTGCATCGCAGCAGAGGTAAGTAAAAGTGTATATACCGGACTATCTGTTACTGGAACATGGGGCGGGAAAAAGGGGGGGGGGTAGAGGCACTTGTTACTGGCATATGGGGGGGAGGCACTTGTTACTACCACATGGGGGGGAGAGAGGCACTTGTTACTGGCATATGGGGGGGAGGCACATGTTACTGGCATAAGGGGGGAGAGAGAGGCACTTGTTACTGGCACAGGGGGGGGAAGAGGCACTTGATACTGGCACATGGGGGGGGAGAGGCACTTGTTACTGGCACATGGGGGGATATAGGCACTTGTTACTGGCATATGGAGGGGAGAGAGGCACTTGTTACTGGCACGGGGGGGGGGGGGAAATGACACTTGTTAGTGGCACATGGGGGGGAGAAAGGCACTTGTTACTGGCATATGAGGGGAGAGAGGCACTTGTTACTGGCACATGGGGGAAGGGGCACTTGTTACTGGCACATGGGGTAAGAGAGGCACTTGTTACTGGCACATGGGGGGGGCATGGATAGGCACTTGTTACTGACACATGGGTGGAGAGAGGCACATGTTACTGGCATATGAGGGGGGAAGAGAGGTAGTTGTTACTGGCACATGGGAGGGGGGAGAGAGGCACTTGTTACTGGCACATGGGGGGCATGGAGAGGCATTTGTTACTAGCACATGATTGGGGGGCATCTATGGTGGGCACTTGTTACTGGCACATTATTATGGGGCACTATGGGGACTTCTACTGAGGCCACAAAGAAGGGGTATTTTATATGGGGGGGCTCTGTGTGGTACAAGTATTATCAGGGGTATTAACTGTTTCTGCAGTATAGTATTGGGGAGCACAGTGGCACAGTATTGGGGATAGTAGGATGATTTGTCCAGAAGATGGGAGGATGATGGAAAAAGTTGTAAACTAAGATTTTTTTCTTGTTGTCAAACTGCAGAGACGGAAAATGGCGACAAAATGGTGGTCTGGTCTGAAGGTCTGAAAGGAGAAGACAAGGACAGAGAACTACATCAAAGGAGACGTCACTGGATGTAAGAGGTATGGGGTGCTGTATTTCTGTAGTGATGGGATCAGGGGCATAACGATCGCGGTGCAACCGCGAGAGGGTGGAGGCGGGATATGGGTGTAGTTGGAGGCAGAACATGGGCTTGGCTGGAGGCGGAACATGGGTGGGGCCTGGAAGGGGGCCCTTGATTTATTTTTCCCTGGGGTCCTAAGGGTTCTCAGTCCACCCCTGCTGCAGTCCTATGTAAAACCACAGATGACACTAGTGTAGATAATGTGGTAGAGTTACCTGCAGTCCTATGTAAAACCACAGATGACACTAGTGCTAATAATGTGTTAGTGTTACCTGCAGTCCTATGTAAAACCACAGATGACACTAGTGCTGATAATGTGGTGGTGTTACCTACATCCTTAGTGTGCCTTTCCTGTGCCTCTCCCACGGACTCCATGCTGGCAGCGCTGTCTCTTCTTCCATCTTCTTTTTCTTGCCCCACACAGAATGTCCTGATGCAGCTGCGTCAAGACATAGGAACACTGTGGGCAAGGTAAGGGTGACACTCACACACAGGGACAGACACACACACAGAGGGAGAGACACATACTCAAAGAGACACACACACAGAGGGAGAGACACACACAGAGGTAGAGAGAGACACACAAGGAGACACACTGCGATGGTTAAATACACACAGGGACAGACACACACACACAGGGACGGACACACACACACAGGGACGGACTCACACACACACAGGGACGGACACACACACAGGGACACACACACAGGGACATACACATACATGTAGACAGACACCTGTGTGATCGTCAACCAACTTCAAGCTAATGTGTGGCCACCTTTAGGGGACATTAAAATGGAATTCAACCTTTAGTTATGCTCCAACCTTTTGTTACCTTATAATATGACTCCCACTGATTCCCAGTACTAAGGGGACATGGACTGGGGTTTAAAAGGGAATTATCAACATGTACCAGAAGGGGTCTATACTGTAATCTATTAGGCACTGGCTAGACTGTGGGATGGAGGCTAAGCAATGCCTTAGGTCTCATGCACACGGCCATTGTGCATCCATTCCGTGCATTGGGGAACGCAATTTGTTGTCCCCAATGCACGGGCAATGTGAACTTGAATGGGTCCGTGATCCATCCGCACCGCAAAAAAATAGAACATGTTCTATTTCTTTGCGGTGTGGAGGCACGACCAGAAACACCACAGAGGCACTCCGTAGTGATTCCCATCCGTGCTTCTGCACCGCATCTCCGTGATTGTGGACCCGTTCAAATGCCCCGTGTATTGAGGACCCGCTGTATGCAGATGCACAACAGCCGTGTGCATGAGGCCTTAGACACACACAGTGTCACACACACACACACACACACACACAGACAGACACACACACATCATGGCCCTCAAAATACACCTGGATCTGTACTATAAACCCCCTTAATTGCACCAGATTCCACTGCCCCTGACTGCTCCACCTGCCACCTCATGTATGAGCTCCATCTGCTGCCGATAACCTGCTTCCCATGAAGCTCTGTGTACTCTAGGACTGCAGCACATCCTACCTCACTGGGCTGCTTGCAGGCACGCACAGCCCCTCCTCCTTCCACAAGCTGCTGCAGTTGGGGTTTGTCAGCACTTCCCACATTTTGTCATGTGACCATGAGGGATCATCTGACCAGTCACATCACAGACCTCCTTCTAACAATTCCATTCTATTATAGCATCTACCGAAACTCAATCTACCATGTTCTGAGTCCTGGTGCCACCCACCCGAGCAGTGCACATGGCGAAAATTGTCTGCATTGCTGGGGAAAGCTGCCCTAGAATTCAGAACAGGCAGGACACAGCTGCAGGAGTGAGCAGGCACAGTGGGCCCCCCCAGGAGTAGAGTTGAGCGAACACCTGGATGTTCGGGTTCGAGAAGTTCGGCCGAACTCCCGAACTTCATCCCGAACCCGCACCCTATTGAAGTCAATGGGGACCCGAACTTTTGGGCACTAAAAAGGCTGTAAAATAGTCCAGGAAAGGGCTAGAGTGCTGCAAAAGACAGCAAAATTGTAGGTAAATCCCCTGCAAACAAATGTGAATAGGAAAATGAATTAAAATAACATAAAATAAATATAACTTAAGCAATATCAATTGGAGAGGGGTCCTATAGCAGAGAATCAGGCTTCAAGTCGCCCACCAATGGAGAAGGCCACTTTCATTTATTTAGGCCCCAGCACCCAAACAGAGGACAGATGTCGCATAGCAGAGAATCAGGCGTCATGTCACCCACCAATGGAGAAGGCCACTTTTCGATAATTTGGCCCCTGGCACCCAGAGGACAGAGGTCGCATAGCAGAGAATCAGGCTTCATGTCACCCACCACTGGTACAGGCCACTTTCAGAAAATTAGGCCCCTCGCACCTAGACGGAGGAAAGGTTCATTCAACTTTTGGTTGCACCGCAATTTAATGGTAAAATTAAAAAAAGAAGATTCAATAAAGAAGTGCCCCGGAGTACAAGAATATATGGTTGAGGGGGAGGCAGTTATAAATGTCTATTCTGCACAAGGGATGGACAGGTCCTGTGGTATCCATGCCTGGTTCAGTTTTATGAACGTCAGCTTGTCTACGTTGGCTGTGGACAGGCGGCTGCGTTTGTCAGTAATGATGCCACCTGCCGTGCTGAATACTTGTTCAGACAAAACGCTGGCCGCCGGGCAGGCCAGCACCTTCAAGGCATAAAAGGCTAGCTCTGGCCATGTGGACAATTTGGAGACCCAGAAGTTGAATGGGACCGAACCATCAGTCAGTACGTGGTGGGGTGTGCGCACGTACTGTTCCACTATGTTAGTGAAATGCTGCCTCCTGCTAACACGTTGCGTATCAGGTGGTGCAGTTAGCTGTGGCGTGGCACTGGTGACAAAACTTTTCCACATTTCTGCCATGCTAACACTGTCCTCAGAGGAGCTGGCTGTGACACAGCTGCGTTGGCGACCTCTTGCTCCCCTTCTGCCTTCGCCTTGGGCTTCCCCTTTGACATTTGGGAATGCTCTCAGGAGCGCGTCTACCAGCGTGCGCTTGTACTCGCGCATCTTCCTATCACGCTCCAGTGCAGGAAGTAAGGTGGGCACATTGTCTTTGTACCGGGGATCCAGCAGGGTGGCAACCCAGTAGTCCGCACACGTTAAAATGTGGGCAACTCTGCTGTAGTTGCGCAGGCACTGCAGCATGCAGTCGCTCATGTGAGCCAGGCTGCCCAGAGGTGAAGACAAGCTGTCCTCTGTGGGAGGCGTATCATCATCGTCCTCCGTATCCCCCCAGCCACGCACCAGTGATGGGCCTGAGCTGTGTTGGGTGCCACCGCGCTGTGAACCTGCTTCATCCTCATCCTCATCCTCCTCCTCTTCATCCTCCTCGTCCTCCAGTAGTGGGCCCTGGCTGGCCACATTCGTACCTGGCCTCTGCTGTTGCAAAAATCTTTCTAACAGACTGGCCTAAAAGTGCTAAAAATGACCCCTCATCCTCCTCCTCCTCCTGGGCCACCTCCTCTTCCATCATCGCCCTAAGTGTTTTCTCAAGGAGACATAGAAGTGGTATTGTAACGCTGATAACGGCGTCATCGCCACTGGCCATGTTGGTGGAGTACTCGAAACAGCGCAACAGGGCACACAGGTCTTGCATGGAGGCCCAGTCATTGGTGGTGAAGTGGTGCTGTTCCGCCGAGTGACTGACCCGTGCGTGCTGCAGCTGAAACTCCACTATCATGTGCAAGGTGGAGTTCCACCTGGTGGGCACGTCGCATATGAGGCGGTGAGCGGGAAGGCCGAAGTTACGCTGTGGCGCAGACAGGTGAGCAGCGGCAATATGTGTACGCCGGAAGCGCGCACAGTCGGACCGCACTTTATGCAGCAGCTCTGACATGTCGGGGTAGTTGTGAATGAACTTCTGCACCACCAAATTCAGCACATGCGCCAGGAAAGGGATGTGCGTCAAACCGGCTAGTTCCAGAGCTGCGATAAGATTTCGCCCATTATCGCACACCACCAGGCCGGGCTTGAGGCCCACCGGCAGCAACCACTGGTGAAGGTGTGTGGCTGACTGAATGAGCAGGTGGAAGCAGAGGAGGAGGAAGCTGAGTAGGAGGAGGAGGCTACAGGAGGCAAAGAATGATGCCCTGCGATCCTTGGCGGCGGAAGGACATGCGCCAAAAAACTCTCCGCCTGGGGCCCAGCCGCCACTACATTTACCCAGTATGCAGTTAGGGAGATATAGCGTCCCTGGCCGTGCTTACTGGTCTACTTATCTGTGCTTAGGTCGACCTTGCCACAGATGGCGTTGCGCAGTGCACACTTGATTTTATCGGAAAATTGGTTGTACAGTGAAGGCACGACTGTCTTGGAGAACTGGTGGCGGTTGGGAACAACATACTGTGGGACAGCCATCGCCATCAGCTGTTTGAAGCTGTCTGTGTCCACCAGCCTGAATGACAGCATTTGAAAGGCCAGTAGTTTAGAAATGCTGGCATTCAGGCCCAAGGCTCGAGGGTGGCTAGGTGGGAATTTACGCTTTCTCTCCAAGGTTTGTGAGATGGAGAGCTGAACGCTGCCGTGTGACATGGTGGAGATGCTTGGTGACGCAAGTGGTATGGTCGGTGGCACATCCTCCGTTTGGTGGGTGGCAGGTGCCAACATTCCTCCTGAGGCGGAGGAAGAGGCCGAGGCAGCAGCAGAAGAGGGAACAGGGGGAGCCCGAGTGAGTTCCTTGTTTTTAAGGTGTTTACTCCACTGCAGTTCATGCTTTGCATGTAGATGCCTGGTCATGCAGGTTGTGCTAAGGTTCAGAACGTTAATGCCTCGCTTCAGGCTCTGATGGCACAGCGTGCAAACCACTCGGGTCTTGTCGTCAGCACATTGTTTAAAGAAGTGCCATGCCAGGGAACTCCTTGAAGCTGCCTTTGGGGTGCTCGGTCCCTGGTGGCGGTGGCCAGTAGCAGGCGAACTCTTTTGGCGGCGGCTGGTCTGCTTTTGCCCCCTGCTCCCTCTTTTGCTACGCTGTTGGCTCGGTCTCACCACTGCCTCTTCCTCTGAACTATGAAAGTCTGTGGCACGACCTTCATTCCATGTGGGGTCTAGGACCTCATCGTCCCCTGCATCGTCTTCCACACAGTCTTCCTCCCTGACCTCCTGTTCAGTCTGCACACTGCAAAAAGACGCAGCAGTTGGCACCTGTGTTTCGTCATCATCAGAGACTCTGATGAGGTGGTATTCCCATGACCTCATCAGGAAACATCAGTGGTTGTGCATCAGTGCATTCTATGTCTTCCACCACGGGGGAAGGGCTAGGTGGATTCCCTTGGGAAACCCTGTCAGCAGAGTCTTCAAACAGCATAAGAGACTGCTGCAAACCTTGAGGCTCAGACAGTTTCCCTAATATGCATGGGGGTGATGTGACAGAATGATGGGCTTGGTTTTCAGGCGCCACCTGTGCTCTGTAAATTCTGACAGGTACTGGAACCTTAGGTAGTTGGTTCACTAGGACGTGTGGCTGTGGCAGAATGGCCACGTCCTCTCCCAGCACCAGAGGGTCCACTAACACCACCACGACCGTGTCCGCGTCCCTTACTAGATGTTTTCCTCATTGTTACCGTTCACCAAGCACCACAATAAGAAAAAAAAAATTTAGCCCAATGTATTGATTTCAAATTTAGGCCTTTTTTATATACCGTATTACAATAATCCAGGCACAGCATTAACCACTGATTTAGGGAAATATCAGTTGTAGGCCTAGTATTTAGGCCCTGGATGAAAGGTATCCTTTTATGGACAGATTTACACTTGG
The DNA here is from genome assembly GCA_033119425.1 of Bufotes viridis. Taxonomy (NCBI): domain Eukaryota; kingdom Metazoa; phylum Chordata; class Amphibia; order Anura; family Bufonidae; genus Bufotes; species Bufotes viridis. The sequence continues at coordinate 77,174,067 of CM065590.1, read as the reverse complement.
AGATGCACAATACCATCTGAAAAAATATGTAGGATTATGCCTTCAGCAATTGTATTTTAACACTTTGTGTAATATACCCTTTAATGGACAGAAATACACTTGGAGATGCACGGTAGCGTGTGAAGTTATTGAGGATGACCCTCTCAGCTCTTGTATATACACCTTGAGTGTAATATACCTTTTTACGGACAGAAATACACTATGAGATGCACAATAGTGCGTGCAGATTTACAGGATTATGCTTTCAGCAATTGTAATCTAACACTTTTTGTAATATACCCTTTTACGGAAAGAAATATACTTGGAGATGCACGCTGAGTGTAATTTACCCTTTTACGGACAGATTTAAACTAGGCCTGCAACAGCTGAAACACCAGATTCAGGGTATTGCTATATTTGCAAGTGAATTTCACCCCAGAACAAAATCTATCCTTTGACGGACAGTAGGGAAATTGTCCAGTCACAGCTGAAACACCAGATTCAGGGTATTGCTATTTTGGCAATTGAATTTCACCCCAGTACAAAATCTATCCTTGGACGTATACTATTAAACTTGTTAAGTCACAGCTGTAACACCATATTCAGGGTATTGCTATTTTGGCAATTAAATTTCACCCCAGAAAAAAATATATCCTTTGCTGGACACTATTAAACTTGTCCAGCCACAGCTGGAACACCAGATTTACAGTATTTCTATTTTTGCAACTGTATTTCACCCCAGAAAATAAAATATCCTTTGAAACTAGGGAAATTGTCCAGTCACAGCTGGAACACCAGATTCAGGGTATTGCTATTTTGGCAATAAATTTTCACCCCAGAAAAAAATATACCCTTTTACGGACAGATTTAAACTATGCCTCCAACAGCTGGAACACCAGATTCAGGGTATTGCTATGTTGGCAATTAAATTTCACCTCAGAAAAAAATATACCCTTTTACGGATAGATTTAAACTAGGCCTGCAACAGCTGGAACACCAGATTTACTGTACCATATTTCTATTTTTGCAACTGTATTTCACGCCAGAAAATGATATATCCTTTGACGGACACTATAGAAATTTTCCAGTCACAGCTGGAACACCAGATTCAGGGTATTGCTATTTTGGCAATTAATTTTCACCCCAGAAAAAAATATACCCTTTTACGGACAGATTTAAACTAGACCTGCAACAGCTGGAACACCAGATTCAGGGTATTGCTATTTTGGCAATTAAATTTCACCCCAGAAAAAAATATACCCTTTTACTGACAGATTTAAACTAGGCCTGCAACAGCTGGAACACCAGATTTACTGTATTTCTATTTTTGCAACTGTATTTCACCCCAGAAAATAATATATCCTTTGACGGACACTAGGGAATTGTCCAGTCACAACTGGAACACCAGATTCAGGGTATTGCTATTTTGGCAACTAGATTTCACCCCAGAAAAAAATATATCCTTTTACAGAAAGATTTAAACTTGACCTGCAAAAGCTGGAACACCAGATTCAGGGTATTGCTATTTTGGCAATTAAATTTCACCCCAGAACAAAATCTATCCTTTGACGGATACTATTGAACTTGTCCAGTCACAGCTGGAACACCAGATTTACAGTATTTCTATTTTGGCAACTGAATTTCACTGCAGAAACGAAGAAATCCTTTGACGGACAATATTAAACTTGTCCATCCACTGCTGGGACACTAGATTTACGGTATTGCTATTTTGGCAATTGAATTTCACCCCAGAAAAAAATATATCTTTTGCCGGACACTATTAAACTTGGCCAGCCACAGCTGAAACCACTGATTTATGGTATTGCTATTTTGGCAATTGAATTTTACCCCAGAAAATTATCTATCCTTTGCCCGACACTATTAAACTTGGAAAGGCACTGCTGGGACACCAGATTTACAGTATTGCTATTTTGGCTATTGAATTTCACCCCAGAACAAAATATATCCTTTGCCAGACAGCAGAGAGTATTACACTTGGCTAGCCACAGCTGGAACACCAGATTTAGGGGATTGCTATTTTGGCAATTGAATTTAACACCTCAATAAAATATAGAAATTTCTATTCTGAGTTTCTAGAGGTGACTATAAGCACAGCTAAGCCCCGGATGTAGGATATAGCAAAAAAAAAAAAAAACTAGTATTGATGGATTGATGAACTTGGTGGCAGCTTGTGCTGGTGCACCACAAGACACAAAATGGTCGCCGATCAAAGTGACAGAAAAACGCTCTGTGCAGCCTAAAAACCAGTGAGCAATTAACTAGTAGAAGTTGAATGATTCACAGCTGTAGATCGATTACTTAATTTGGTGTTTTTGCTGACTTTTCCCTGCCTAATCTCGCCCTCACAAGAAGCTGCGTCCTCTCCCTACACTAATCAGAGCAGTGTGACGTGCAGCGCTACGTGACTCCAGCTTAAATAGAGGCTGGGTCACATGCTGCACTTGGCCAATCACAGCCATGCCATTAGTAGGCATGGCTGTGATGGCTTTTTAGGGCAAGAAGTAAAACACTAGCTGATTGGCTGCTGTGCAGCCCCTCAGAAAGTGGGAAGAAATCGCCGAACAATGGACCCGAGCCCGAATTTTTTTAAAATGTTCGGGTCCGGGTCCTGAATACCCCAAAATTCGGTACGAACCCGAACTATCCAGTTCGGGTTCGCTCATCCCTACCCAGGAGCAGTGGGCTCCGGCACCTACCCGGGTGTGCCAGGTGCTGACATGTCAAATACTCGGTCAGTTGAACTCCAAGGTATTTATAGCTACTCACTCTCTTCCCCGGGGCCCCATTGATGCTAAGAGAAGTATAGTTCCTGATATGTGATCGGCACTGTGAAGTCCACTACCATTTCCTTCTCATATTAAAGAACCCCATACACATTAGAATATTGTCTGCAAGGCCCACCATTTTAGACATGAACATACAACAGTTTAATGTGTTATAGGGAGTTACTGACTCTTTCTTATTCTTGACAGATATGTTGGGTAGAGAATAATTGGCCATGTTGATTTCACTGCCCTATCATTTTGTTTTCCTAGGAGATTAGCCCCCGCTAGAGGTGTCTGGAGGTGTCTGGCAATGACTTTCTCCTGGCTACTCCTTAAAAGCACATACACATTTGGCCAACAGGAATGTTTACATGCGTAAAGGGGAGTTGGAACATGCGTAAAGGGGAGTTGGAAAAGCTATTTGTCAGCTAGATCATTGTTTGGCTGACAGCTAATAAATTTGTATGGAACCTTAACCACCTGAAAAGTTTGTGGTTATGGAATGAGGGAGTGCAAATGAGATCTTTGCGTGCCCTGTTGCTAATGCCACCAGATTTGAGGTAGCTATCCTATAAGTCAATCTTCTTTTAAACAGGCCTTGAAATATGACTTGGATAATAATTAAGCCAACATCTCATCTGCAGAAAGCTTTTTAGGTGTGATTTCAGGAATGGAAAAATTAGGGTGGTAGAGGGAGGCTACTGGGGCATGTGCCCAAGTGCCAGAGATAAGGGTGCCAAAACCCCACTCTGCCTTGGGTAAAGAAAAGCCTAGATAAACCACTTGACTGAAGTCAGTGAATAATTAGACAACCAGGAACATAGGAAGAGAAGGATGTAAAAAGCTTGTAAGAAGTTTGGCTGAGAAAAGCTTGATGACAGATGGTAACTTAGTACATCTTTTGGCACAAGGCACAGACTCTCAAAAAGAATACTTGGTATGTCTGTAATCCAGATAAGAGGATGCTATGAAAACCAAGGAATAATGTAAGAGTAGTTATAATGCTGAATAAAGGAAGGCAGCAAGGCTCAGTAGAATTGAATTCTAGACCATGTGGTAGAACAGGGAGTGAAAGGACAATGTCAGTGTCAAGGACAAAGTATGAAAGTGGCTAATAAAGAGTAGGCCAAAATTTTAAATTGATGTCATGCTTACTATGATGTCCCTGGATTGCTAAAAACAACTCCATTAGAAAAACTGTAATTTCACCTAGAAACTTTCTACGCTACTACACTTTGTCTACAATAACAAATTGCCCATGTTATCTCCTGATACTTGCTTTGTTCTGTGCACAGGGGCAACTTCCTCAATCTATCCTACTGCAAGCAGAACACAAAATTACTTGTCCATTTGTGCAGAAATTTCTACTTGTAATACTGCTCCTCACACCCACATGGCAATTAGATCTGTGCCCCCTGGGGCTGCCAGTTTCCATATTCAGTGTTTCTGTATGCTCAGAATCAGAACCTTTTATCACCTTGAAGTAGAAAAAACAACTCTTTGCTCCAAGTTCTGCCTGAATAATTGCAGAAACATCTTTATCACTTATGGCAATGGAAAGAGTGAAATCTCACAACATGAACTATTAATATATTTAGGGAAGAGTTCTGTTGCCTTTACAATATATTTGGAAATGTCCCTTTTTATGACTTTTATTGATAGAACTTATAATCAACCTGCTGGATGCTGAGTTGCAATGCGGCATCCTGATTAGAGCCATGAGAGGTAAAAGAATAAAGTGGAAATAACAATGGAGAATTCAGAAGTGACATTAGCTTAAATCCTCATGTGTATATGTACAATTGCAAGAAAAAGTATGTGAACCCTTTGGAATAATATGGATTTCTGCACAAATAGGTCATAAAAGGTGATCTGCTCTTCATCTATGTCACAACAGTCTCCTTAAACTAATAACACACAAAGAATTAAATGTTACAATTTTTTATTGAACACACCATGTAAACATTCACAGTGCAGGTGGAAAAAGTATGTGAACTCCTAGATTAATAACATTTCCAAGAGCTAATTGGAATGAGGTGTCAGCCAACTGGAGTCCAATCAACGAGATGAGATTGGAGGTGTTGGTTACAGCTGCCCTACACCTATTAACATCCACCAGTTCTATGTTTGCTTTTCCCAAGAAGCATTGCCTGATGTGAATGATGCCTCGCACAAAAGAGATCTCAAAAGACCAAGTTTATCAAGACATTTTGCAGGAGAACTTAAGGTCACCTGTCCACCAGCTGAAGCTCAACAGAAGATAGATGTTGCAACAGGACAACGACCCAAAGCATAGAGGTAAATCAACAACAGAATGGCTTAAACAGAAGAAAATACGCCTTCTGGAGTGGTCCAGTCAGAGTCCTGACCTCAACCCAATTGAGATGCTGTGGCATGACCTCAAGAAAGTGATTCACACCAGACATCCCAAGAATATTGCTGGACTGAAACAGTTCTGTAAAGAGGAAAGGTTAAGAATTACTCCTGAACGTTGTGCACGTCTGATCTGCAACTACAGGAAACGTTTGGTTGAAGTTATTGCCGCTAAAGGAGGTTCAACCAGTTATTAAATCCAAGGGTTCACACACTTTTTCCACCTAAACTGTGGATGTTTACATGGTGTGTTTAATAAAAACATGGTAACATTTAATTCTTTGTGTGTTATTAGTTTAAGCAGACTGTGATTGTCTATTGTTGTGACTTAGGTGAAGATCAGATCACATTTTATCACCAATTTGTGGAGAAATCCATAACATTGCAAAGGGTTCACATACTTTTTCTTGCAACTGTATGTTTAAAGGGGAAGTCTATTGAAAACCATAGTTTTCCATATAAATTATCACTAGCAATCATAATGCCCGGTTTCACTGCTGTCTGTTGTAGGTTTCCACTGGGTGACATCCAGTACTGATCTTATAGTCATTGCTTATCCATTCTCATCAGACCATTCCTTGTATCTACAATATACTATTTATTGGCTGGCAAAAAAATCAGATGTTGAATGAAATGGAGTAATAGATTACTGTGAGATTGAAATCTGCATGTGTTTGTTGCCTGTAACTATTTAAGACTAGATCTGCAAAGGAACTGTAAACTCAAAATCTTATGAAATCCTAATCAAAATTTTTGAAAAGTTGCTCCATTTTTTGTTCTGTTGTGACATAGAGCACAAAACCTTGTTTGGAAACATGGACATAGACGTTAATGTTTTGCTTTCTAGGCATTCTACCTGTCCACTGATCATGAATACCTCAATAACTGTGCCATCTCCATTTACTTGGTGTAATCCAATTATACAATCCTGGTAATTCCTTGCAGGGGATCACCCAACTCCAGTTATGTTAGATGCATATCATATAAACCTATATTTACCGCCAATTTCAGAGTATTTCTCTGACTATACAAATTTCCAACCCTACAAAACACAGTGAAGCATCCACAAAATATATATAATTGCATATCTCTATCATTCAACTGAGTGAAGTTCTTAAAAATTCGATTTGGCTGCTATGCCGAATTTTACAAAAAAATTCCCTTTGTGATGATTTAGTTTGTCACAAAGTGAATTTTTTTGTAAGTAGCGGGTGCAATGACAGAGAATGTTGACTGCGCTGCCCCCACGTTATTGAACCCCCTCAGATGCCGCGTTCATTGTTGATTACGGCATCTGAGATCAATATTAGACCATTTTAGGGATTGTTCATAAAAAAAAGAAAAGAAAATGAATCATTTTTACCTCATCCATGACCATCTTGCTTGAAGATCCAGTGTGAAATCTCGTCGGCTGGTGTGGTGACATCATACATCACCTCGCACGAGATTTTGAGTGTGATCTTCAAGCAAGACTTACTGCACTACATACTGTACATATATTCAATGTTCAGCACCTCAACCAGCCTATGTTCATATAAAAAACTTGTTCAAATATTTATTATATTTGAATGTATCTGTACGGTTGGCCCCCAAAATAAATTTTACTTGTGAGCCTTAAGTACCCCAGTCCGACACTGGAGGAAGTGACAGCAATGGGAGGTGCCTCATTTCCTGTTTAAAAACACAAAGCTTACAAAAAAAAAAAAAATACAAAAAAACACTTTTACTAAAGTACTAAAACATATGTAAAAGAACAAAAACAAAAAGGTAACAAAAATACACAAAAAGGCTACAATAGCATTAAACAAGCTAGCATTTTGGGTGCTAAAAAGGCCAAAGAAAAATAATGTGTGGAGCAAGCTTTAGAGCTTTTCTGGGATTTAAAGACTTATTCCTCATTCTTAGGTATTATCCAATCGATCCACTCTGCGGGGTCCCTGCCTATCACCATCATATCACAGTCATTGTTAGAGTGTGTTAATGGAAGAAAATGGCTAATTTATGGTGTACTGACTAGTAAATACTGCCTAATGATAACCTATCACACAGCACTGTGATTATGTCCCAATAGCAACTTACTCTAAAAGGGATAGATAGTTCTGCTTGCCTGGAGTGATACACAGTATATTTCCTCTATAATGTAGCAATACAGCATGCTCTGCCTGAGTCACTGATGACTGTCACTAGTGTAAAGGACACACCAGAGATCACAGCCATTACAAAGGAGCTTCTTGGATCGCTGAACATTGATCTGTTTGATGAATGGGAGATGTGGGCAGACGACACTGATTCTTATCTAAAGGAAAAAAAAGACTGAGATAGAAATTAGTTCAACCTTTATTACTTTTTGCCTATTGATCGCACCGAGACGAAGCAGAGGTCCTGCTGTGCACAGATCATCACGAATGTAATGGGATGTTAGGAGAATACACACATAGGCTCAAAAACAACCATGGTAGATATTCTGTGACAGGAAGATGAACAGCAATATGCATTTTATATTGGTTGCAATTAAAGGGGTTGTGTGGGCCATATATATTTATAACCTATGGTCAGGGTGGGTAGTCAATATCTGATCGGTGGGGTCCAACACCCAGCACCCCCATCTATCAGCTGTTTGAATAGCTGCAAGCACTGATTCCTCTTCATTATACTGCCCTTTGTCTCAGAAGTCTCGATGGTGCAGTGTAATTGCAAGTACTCACTCCATTCACTTGATTACACTATGCCACCGATACAGATTAATTTATTACAAGTGGTGTAATAAAGAGGAAGTGGTGCTCGCATGGAGTGCCACCTCCTCTTCAAACAGCTGATCGCGGGGTGCCGGAAATCAGAACCCGCCTATCAGATATTTATGACCTATCTTGACAATAGGTCATCAATATCTATGGCCTAAAGAACCCCTTTAAGAAATACACTGTATTTTGGCATGCACATTTCACATTCTGAATAGTGAATGTCAAAATGTGGACTTTTGTACAGTGTATTTATTGTGTACTGTGAAATGTTGAGGGATTATAAAAACTAACAACCTTATAAACACTAAAAACTAAAATTTCCTGGGTGAGATCCCACTATAAAAAGGTCTCATGTTATTGCTGTCTAAGATATCAGGCAGGATGTTCCTGAATCATGGCATTAACAACCTAATCATGTATTGGGTGATAATCCCAGATGCTCTTAGACATGTATACGCTGCTGTTGTCACTGACTCTCGTGCTGGATGCTTCTACACATGATGTAAGAGTTTTGCCAACCAGTCAATCAGTTTGAAGCCTCCACTGTGCCTTACAGCTGCATCTTTTTCTCTGGCTCATCCTACTTCTGGTACGTACAATCTGGCATCATCTTTCTATGTGATTTTGCAGTACCCCTAGACCTGGGGGTATCTGCAATTGCTTGTTATGCATTTTTGTTATTTAATATGTTATGCCTTGTTTCTATGGTGTACACAGGCAAATGAAGTATGATTGGCAATGGTTGTCAGGTTGTCCTCTTGGTAGGAGTGGGCTGGTCAGGGTTTCCATTGCCAACCAGATTTTTCTTTTTTCTGAACAACTTATCCAAAAATCGCGGACAGCCAACATTCTTATGGACAAATTGGAAAACCATAATGGATGATAAATATTATAAGTAATACATGTCTATAACTCAATATACTGATAAATACTTATTATCAGAATTTACTGTGAGCTGTGAAATGATTACAATTACCACCAAAATAATCTACTCAACTAACACCAACCTCAAAAAAATCACGTACACGTCTATTTTTTTTCCCACAGACACAGGAAAAAAAGTCACCTATTTTTACGGACTGACCAGAAATTTTCAGACGGTTGGCGACCCAGGGGCTGGTCCTACTTCCTACCAGAAGGAGCAGTTCCAGAGAGACAGCAACAAGTAAGGAAGCTAATGCCTGAGCTCCTTCTTCAGGGAGTTTAATTAGTGCTCCTGTTAGACCTTCACTCCTAGAGGATTTTCAGAATCAAGAACACTGCTTCCAAAAAGCTTCAGTATTCCTAGACAGCAGAGTGATAAGCAAAATCACTGCTTTACAGACCCTGCTGCATTTGAGGGACTACATCTCAGACATCAATCACCTAGACCTCTTCCAGGTCAGTCAAACACACGGCCGCTATCATACCATGGACACATCTCTACAAGTGCCTGCAAGTTGCATTTAATTGCCACCTAACCAAACACCATACCTCATCACCTGGTAACTGAAACGGCACTTTGTACCTACTATTGCTGGATGCACCACAAGTTATATTTTGCAGTAAAGTAAAGACTTTTATCATTTTACTTCTGGCCTGCTTCTTTAAATTACCTTTCCACTGCACCAATCTCCAGGAAGTAATGGCCTGAGGGAATACAGCATGACAAAACATCTCATCAAGGCCACTACCACTTCTATCCTCTGCTCCTCAGGGGCTCGCTGCAAGTCCTGAACAATGCATCACAGAACATGTAGTTAACAAAGCTACATATACACTGATTTTAACAAACAAGATAATGTACAGAAGTTGGATTATGCTCTCCTAAAATCATGTTACCAAATTAGATTCTCCCGGTTCGCCAAATTTTTAGGAAAAATTTACTTGGATCCGAATTTATTTGCGGCGAATTGCATTAAACAGCTATTTCCGGGCTGCAGAGAGCCTTTATAGGGGTGTAGAACACCGTGCCTTGCAGTAACACGCATAGGGAGTCTTCTGTGGTAGTGAAATAATACTGTGAGTCAGTATAAGGTGCAGATGACAGGTGTTGCTCTTAGAATCACTGCATACTTCACTTATTCGGGCGGTCACGGGGCCAAAACTAACCAAATAACTCAAGTATCAACTCAGCCTTACAGGTAGATGTACCAGCCTTACTGAGTATGTATATATATATATATATATATATATATATATATATATATTTATTTCTTTTGGTAATGAAATAGGCCACTAAACGCTTTTACCATGAATTACAGCAACAGTGAACTGTGTATATATTTTTCTTGTAGTACAGAAATACGTCAGTAAACGGTTTTAACCCAAAATAACGGCAGAAGTGAACTGAGTATATATTTTTCTTTTGGTAATGAAATAGGCCACTAAACGATTTTTCTTGTAGTACAGAAATACGTCACTAAACGCTCTCAGCAAATATAGCTGCAGAAGTGAACTGCGTATATATTTTTTTATTTGTAATTAAATAAACCACTAAATGCTTTTACTGCAAATAATGGCAACAGTTAACTGCGTATATATTTTTCTTGTAGTACAGAAATACGCCATTAAACGCTCTTAGCACATATAGCTGCAGACGTGAACTGCATTTATATTTTTCTTTTGGTAATGAAATAGGCCACTAAATGCTTTTACCACGAATAACAGCAACAGTGAACTGTGTATATATTTTTCTTGCAGTACAGAAATACACCACTAAACGCTCTCAGCACATATAGCTGCAGAAGTGAACTGCGTATATATTTTTCTTTTGGTAATGAAATAGGCCACTAAGCGCTTTTACCCCAAATAACGGCAACAGTAAACTGCTTATATATTTTTCTTGCAGTACAGAAATACGACAGTAAATGCGTTTAACCCCAAATAACTGCAGAAGTGAACTGCGTATATATATATTTTATGTAATGAAATAGGCCACTAAACGCTTTTACCGCAAATAACGGCAAAAGTGAACTGCGTATATATTCATCCTTTTGTAATCTAATAGGCCACTAAACGCTTTTACCACAAATAAAGGCAACAGTGAACTGTGTATATATTTATATTTTTGTAATGAAATAGGCCATGAATTGCTTTTACCGCAAACATCGGCAACAGTGAACTGCGTATATATTTTTCTTGCAGTACAGAAATACGTCAGTAAAAGCTTTTAACCCCAAATAACTGCAGAAGTGAACTGTGTATATATTTTTGTTTTTGCAATAAAGTAGGCCACTAAACGCTTTTCATAACCTCGGGCTACTTGAGAGACTTTGACGTGGTGTCCGAGCTTAAGACATGTCCTCCTAGTAGGATGTGTCAAACTAACCTCTCAATTTTAACATCAGTTTGAGTTTTAGTATTGCCACAGAGTGCACCTGCCTTTGCTATGGTTATGTTTTTGATTGTTCTCCACATCCAGATTATCGTTATCGTATGTAGGATGGTTATTGTGGTACTTGTAGTTCGTTGCTGGTATCTTCCATTGTATGCATTTTTTGCTGTTGATTGCCGCTAGCAACGGACTACAAGTGCAGGATGTGTTCCCCTATATACACGCACAACTGCATATGGGTTGAGCATATCCTGCTTGTTAAACACCACACCCCGCTTTCTAATGGTTTGTATAATATGTTTGGAGGTGTATAAACTCCAATTTAATGTGCCTGCTTTTCATCTGCAGGCTACATTCAGGTGCACCTGGGAGGCTCTGGGCCATATCAGCCAGTCTCGGGTGGGGCTTACAGGCACCTCCCACCTCCTTTTGCAAGCATGGTTACATGCTGGAGGTCACTGGTGAGCTGTTTGTGAGTCAGGCCTTACGCTCCCATAATGCCCAACGGCCCCTGGTATCGCCCATACGGCACAGGTAGGTTGAGTGGTAGGGTCTCTGGCTACTTGAGAGACCTTGACGTGGTGTCCGAGCTTAAGACATGTCCTCCTAGTAGGATGTGTTGAACTAACCTCTCAAATTTAACATCAGTGTGAGGGTTTAGTATTGCCGCAGAGTGCACCTGCCTTTGCTATGGTTATGTTTTTGATTGTTCTCCACATCCAGATTATCGTTATCGTATGTAGGATGGTTATTGTGGTACTTGTAGTTCGTTGCTGGTATCTTCCATTGTATGCATTTTTTGCTGTTGATTGCCGCTAGCAACGGACTACAAGTGCAGGATGTGTTCCCCTATATACACGCACAACTGCATATGGGTTGAGCATATCCTGCTTGTTAAACACCACACCCCGCTTTCTAATGGTTTGTATAATATGTTTGGAGGTGTATAAACTCCAATTTAATGTGCCTGCTTTTCATCTGCAGGCTACATTCAGGTGCACCTGGGAGGCTCTGGGCCATATCAGCCAGTCTCGGGTGGGGCTTACAGGCACCTCCCACCTCCTTTTGCAAGCATGGTTACATGCTGGAGGTCACTGGTGAGCTGTTTGTGAGTCAGGCCTTACGCTCCCATAATGCCCAACGGCCCCTGGTATCGCCCATACGGCACAGGTAGGTTGAGTGGTAGGGTCTCTGGCTACTTGAGAGACCTTGACGTGGTGTCCGAGCTTAAGACATGTCCTCCTAGTAGGATGTGTCGAACTAACCTGTCAATTTTAACATCAGTGTGAGGGTTTAGTATTGCCACAGAGTGCACCTGCCTTTGCTATGGTTATGTTTTTGATTGTTCTCCACATCCACATTATCGTTATCGTATGCAGGATGGTTATTGTGGTACTTGTAGTCCGTTGCTGGAATCTTCCATTGTATGCATTTTTTGCTGTTGATTGCCCCTAGCAACAGACTACAAGTGCAGGATGTGCTCCCCTATATACATGTACAACTGCATATGGGTTGAGCATATCCTGCTTGTTAAACACCACACCCCGCTTTCTAATGGTTCACTAAACGCTTTAACCGCAAATAACAGCAACAGTGAACTGTTTATATATTTTTCTTGCAGTACAGAAATACGTCAGTAAACGCTTTTAACCCCAAATAACGGCAGAAGTGAACTGCGTATATATTTTTCTTTTTCTAATGAAATAGGCCACTAAACGCTTTTACTGCAAATAATGGCAACAGTGAAGTGTGTATATATTTTTCTTGCAGTACAGAAATATGTTGGTAAACGCTTTTAACCCCAAATAACTGCAGAAGTGAACTGTGTATTTTTTTCTAATGAAATAGGCCACTAAGCGCTTTTACTGCAAATAATGGCAACAGTGAACTGCGTATATAATTATCTTTTTGTAATGACATAGGCCACTAAATGCTTTTACCGCAAATAACGGCAACAGTGAACTGAGTATATATATTTTTTGCAGTACAGAAATAACATAGTAACATAGTGTACAAGACCAAAAAAAGACATCTGTCCATCCAGTTCGGCCCGCTTCCCACAAGCTGATCCAGAGGAAGGCAAAAAAAAAAACTGTGAGGCAGAAGACAATTTTCCCCACTTAAGGGGAAAAAAATCCTTCCTGACTCCAATCAGGCAATCAGAATAACTCCCTGGATCAACGACCCCTCTCTAGTAACTATAACCTGTAATATTACACTCCAGATAATACATACAGTCCCCTCTTGAATTCCTTTATTGTACTCACCATCACCACCTCCTCAGGCAGAGATTTCCATAGTCTCACTGCTCTTACCGTGAAGAATGCTTTTCTATGTTTGTGTACAAACCTTCTTTCCTCCAGACGCAGAGGATGTCCCCTCATCACAGTCACAGTCCTGGGGATAAATAGATGATGGGAGAGATCTCTGTACTGACCCCTGATATATTTATACATAGTTATTAGATCTCCCCTCAGTCGTCTTTTTTCTAAAGTGAATAACCCTAATTTTGATAACCTTTCAGGGTACTGTAGTTGCCCCATTCCAGTTATTACTTTAGTTGCCCTCCTCTGAACCCTCTCCAGCTCTGCTATGTCTGCCTTGTTCACAGGGGCCCAGAACTGTACACAGTACTCCATGTGTGGTCTGACTAGTGATTTGTAAAGTGGTAGGACTATGTTCTCATCATGAGCATCTATGCCCCTTTTGATGCAACCCATTATCTTATTGGCCTTGGCAGTAGCTGCCTGACCCTGGTTTTTACAGCTTAGTTTGCTGTTTATTAAAATTCCTAGATCCTTTTCCATGTCAGTGTTACCGAGTGTTTTACCATTTAGTATGTACAGGTGACTTGCATTATTCCTTCCCATGTGCATAACTTTACATTTGTCAGTGTTAAATCTCATCTGCCATTTCTCTGCCCAAGCCTCCAATCTATCCAGATCCCTCTGTAGCAGAAAACTGTCCTCTTCAGTGTTAATTACTTTACACAGTTTAGTTTCATCTGTAAAAATTGCTATTTTACTGTGCAAGCCTTCTACAAGATCATTAATAAATATATTGAGGAGAATAGGTCCCAGTACTGACCCCTGAGGTACCCCACTAGTGACAGTGACCCAATCTGAGTGTCTACCGTTAATAACCACCCTCTGTTTTCTATTACTCAGCCAGTTACTTACCCACATACAGACATTTTCTCCCAGTCCGAGCATTCTTATTTTATATACTAACCTTTTATGAGGTACAGTGTCAAATGCTTTGGAGAAGTCCAGATATACGACATCCATTGATTCGCCACTGTCAAGTCTAGAACTTACCTCTTCATAGAAACGGATTAAATTCGTTTGGCATGACCGATCCCTCATAAAGCCATGCTGATATGGCGTTATTTGCTTATTTTCATGGACATACTCCAAGATAGCATCTCTTAGAAAACCTTCAAACTGTTTACCCACAACAGATGTTAAACTTACCGGCCTATAATTTCCAGGCTCGTTTTTTGGACCCTTTTGGAATATTGGCACCACATTTGCTATGCGCCAATCCTGTGGAACATTCCCTGTCAGTATAGAGTCTGTAAATATCAGAAATAAAGGTCTGGCTATGACATCCCTTAATTCCCTTAGGATACGGGGGTGTATGCCATCCGGTCCTGGCAATTTGTCTATTTTAATCTTTTTAAGTCGCTGTTGTACTTCTTCCTGGGTCAGACAGGGCACTTTTAATGGGGAATTTACTTTTACATTCTGCATTTCATCTGACAGTTTATTTTCCTCAGTGAATATAGTAGAGAAAAAAATATTTAATAGTTTTGCTTTATCCTCGTCGCTCTCTGCAACACCCCCCTCATTGCTATGTAGAGGGCTGACTCCTTCAGATTTATATTTTTTACCATTTATATAATTGAAGAACATTTTAAGGTTAGTTTTACTCTCTTTGGCAATTAATCTCTCGGTCTCTAGTTTAGCGGTTTTTATTAGTTTTTTACATATTCTATTTTTTTCCTTATAGTTTATCAGTGCTTCCTGGCTCCCCTCCTGTTTTAGTGATTTATATGCTTTCTTTTTGTCATTTATTGCTTTCTTTACGGTTCTTTTTATCCACATTGGTTTCTTATTGTTTCTTAGCCTTTTATTCCTATAAGGTATGTACCTCTCACAATTAGTGATGTCGCGAACATAAAATTTTCAGTTCGCGAACAGCGAACGCGAACTTCCGCAAATGTTCGCGTACGGGCGAACCGGGCGAACAGCAATAGACTTCAATAGACAGGCGAATTTTAAAAAACAAAGGGACTCTTTCTGGCCACAATAGTGATGGAAAAGTTGTTTCAAGGGGACTAACACCTGGACTGTGGCATGCCGGAGGCGGATCCATGGCAAAACTACCATGGAAAATTATGTAGTGGACGCAGAGTCGGGTTTTAATCCATAAAGGGCATAAATCAACTAACATTCCTAAATTGTTTGGAATAACATGCTTTAAAACATCCAGCGTGTGTATACGATCAGGTATGATGTTGTATCGATCAGGTAGTGTAAGGGTTACGCCCGCTTCACAGACATTGACAGACCAAACGCCCCTTTTAATGCACCGCAAACAACCGCAAACAGTCCATTTGCACAACCGCAAACTCCCCATTTGCACAAGGTTGGATACCAAGCTAGCCATTTCCCGGTGATGTCATTGAAGGTTTCTTCCTCCACCCAGCCACGTACAACACCAAGGGTCCCCGAAAGGTCAATTGAATTGATTTTTCAAACAGGGAGATGGTTAAAAAAACGCTGGCTCCCTCCCCTTTGTTTTAATCCACAGTCACTGCGTCTGCGCCGTGCAATTTACTGTCACACCCGATATGAGTGGTATTTTCTGTAGTACTATTCTCATCAGTTTAATCCCTCTAACGTCCCCAATCTGGGGGCCATTTATTGAATAGATTTTTCGAACAGGGAGATGGTTAAAAAAACGCTGGCTCCCTCCCCTTTGTTTTAATCCACGGTCACTGCGTCTGCGCCGTGCAATTTACTGTCACACCCTATATGAGTGGTATTTTCTGTAGTAGTATTCTCATCAGTTTAATCCCTGTTACGTCCCCAATCTGGGGGCCATTTATTGAATTGATTTTTCGAACGGGGAGATGGTTAAAAAAACGCTGGCTCCCTCCCTTTTGTTTTAATCCACGGTCACTGTTTCTGCGCCGTGCAATTTACTGTCACACCCGATATGAGTGGTGTCTTAACTAGTACTATTTCTATCAGTTTAATCCCTGTTACGTCCCATATCAGGAATTGCCTTTTGTGAAAAAAAAATGTAGGCCGGGTACCTTCGACTGCCTTTACAGTGACAGACCAAACTCTCATACACTAAACTGAATTGATTTTAGGAACCCGGAGATGGGAAAAAGCAGCTTGGTCGGTCCTCTGACTCCCAAATTGGGGCACTGCGCGTGCACAGAGCAATGTGCAGTGACACCCTATATGAGTGGTGTCTTAACTAGTACTATTCCTATCAGTTTAATCCCTGTTACGTACCCTATCCGGACTAAAGTGTAAAAATTAAATGCCTTATTTATCGGCAAGCTACTGTGCCACCCGGTATTAGTGGTGGTGGGCACTGGCAGTGGGCACACTACAGTCTGTGGAAGTCGGCCTGACACACACTGGCAGCAGGCAAGCAACTGAAATTAGACTAAAGTGTAAAAATTAAATGCCTGTGCCACACGGTATGAGTGGTGGTGGGCACTGGCAGTGGGCACACTACAGTCTGTGGAAGTCGGCCTGACACACACTGGCAGCAGGCAAGCAACTGAAATTAGACTAAAGTGTAAAAATTAAATGCCTGTGCCACCCAGTATGAATGGTGGTGGGCACTGGCAGTGGGCACACTACAGTCTGTGGAAGTCGGCCTGACACACACTGGCAGCAGGAAAGCAACTGAAATTAGACTAAAATGTAAAAATTAAATGCCTGTGCCACCCGGTATGATTGGTGGTGGGCACTGGCAGTGGGCACACTACAGTCAGTGGAAGTTAGCCTGACACACACTGGCAGGCAACTAACCTTAGATTAAAGGGTAAAAATTAAATGCCTTTGTTTGATGCAAAGTCCTGTGCCACACGGTGTGAGTGGTGGGCACTGGCAGTGGGCACACTACAGTCTGTGGGCCTGCAGCTCCTCACACACGGGCAGGCCAGGCAACTGCAATATATATATGGAGAGAAAAAAAAAAGCAGACTAATGTAGCAGCCCTAAAAAGGGCTTTTTGGGGTGCTTTCAGGACGCTGTCCTTACAGCAGATATCTGATGAGTCTTTTAGGACTGGAGTGGACACTGAATACACTAGCCTAGCTATCAATTTCCCTATTAAATCAGCAGCAACTACACTCTACCTCCTCTCACTAAGACTGCAGCTTCAGAATGAATCTAAAATGGATGCCGTTTGAAGGATAATTAGAGGGTTATTACTTTATGGTCACTATTTTCTAGGTGTCCCTCAACCTGCACATCTGTTGTTCTATCAGGTCTATTGGTTAATACTAAGTCCAGTATGGCTGTCCCTCTAGTTGAGTCCTGAACCAGTTGGGAAAGGTAATTGTCTTTGGCTATTGCCTTCAGTTTCCCAGTCTATATCTGGGTAGTTGAAGTCACCCATAATAATAACGACTTCATTATGAAATGCGGCCTCGTCTATCTCGTTTAGTAATAGATTTTCTGTGGACTCTGGTATATTAGGTGGTTTATAATAAACTCCTATGAGTAATTTATTATTGTTTTTGCCTCCATGTATTTCTACTCACAGTGACTCCACATGTTCATGTCCCTCACTTATATTTTCTCGAATTGTGGGCTTTAGACAAGACTTCACATAAAAGCAGACCCCTCCACCTCTCCGGTTTTGACGATCCTTTCTAAACAGATTGTAACCCTTTATATTAACTTCCCAGTCATAGCTATCATCCAGCCATGTCTCAGTTATTCCCACTATGTCATAGTCCTCCTCACACATCACTAATTCCAGTTCACCAGTCTTGTTAGTCAGGCTTCTGGCATTAGTATACATACATTTGAGAGGTTTATGTATATTTTTTACCCTACCCATTTCATTCTGAACTGTTCTAGTCACCTCTTCCATTCCTCCCCCAGTCACACTACCTCGCCCCTGGTCTCTATCTGCACTATCTTCCTCTCCTATAATGTAATTACCCTCCCCCCCAGTCACTAGTTTAAACACTCCTCCAACCTTCTAACCATCTTTCTCCCCAACACAGCTGCCCCTTACCCATTGAGGTGCAGCCCGTCCCTACGATAGAGCCTGTAGCCGACAGAAAAGTTGGCCCAGTTCTCCAGGAACCTGAACCGCTCCTTCTTACACCAGTTTTTGAGCCACTTGTTAACGTCCCTAATCTTTCGCTGCATTCTTGTGTGGCTCGTGGTACAGGCAGTATTTCAGAAAATACTACTTTTGAGGTCCTTGCCCTAAGCTTTTGACCTAAATCCCTGAAAATTTTTTTTAGGACTCTACACCTACCTCTAACTTTGTCATTGGTTCCGTTTGTCATTTGTCATCATGTCCTTTGTCATTGGTTCATTGGACCCTAAAATGTCCCATGACCGCTGGATCTTCTCCAGCCCCTCCCAGTAATCTGTCAACCGGATCCACGATGTGTCGAACTCTAGCGCCGGGAAGACAGCACACTGTTCGGCGATCACAATCTTTTTGACAGATCTCCCTATCTGTTCCCCTAATAATGGAGTCTCCCACTACCAGCACCTGTCTGGCCTGCCATGCTCTCCTGGTCCCCTGCTTACTGGAGCTGACATTCCCCTGACTGGCAGAGTAAGTGTCCAGCTGCAGCAGTGCCGTCCCTGAACTGACATCCCCTTCATCTGCCAACCGTGCAAACTTGTTGGGGTGTGTCAGATCAGGGCTAGTCTCTCTGGCACTCTTCCCTCTACCCCGCTTTCTTACTGTTACCCAGCTAACTACCTCACTCTCCTCAGCCTCCTCACAGTCACTCTCCCCCTAATCTGCTCCACAGAGTGCTTGCTCAGTCAGTAAACACTTTTAACCCCAAATAACTGCAGAAGTGAACTGCGTATATATATATATGTATATTTTGTAATGAAATAGGACGCTACACGCTTTTATTGCAAATAACTGTAAAAGTGAACTGCGTATATATTTCTCTTTTGGTACTGAAATATGCCACTAAACACTTTCACCACATATAGATGCAGAAGTGAACTGCATATATAAGAACAAATTGCTGGAATGACAGAGCTGTATAAATGGCTATTTGGATCACCAAATTATCTTTCCCTGCACTTGTAAATTGCTAGCGCCTTCCGACGTCTCTTCCTGCACTAAGATGCTTTGAAAAGATTCCTCCCTATTCTTTTCCTGCACTTTCCAGTTGCTGTCCCTAACTCAGAACGCTGGAAAATGGCAGAATCTAAAATGGCTGCCGTATTTTTATGGCTGTGACATCACTGGAGTAGCTGGCTGCTGATTGGCTGCGTGCATGCATGTCAATATTGGTGATTCCGCCTTCCCAGAGTTCTTTGCCCTATGTCCGTGTGGCCGCTTTTTTAGGAAAAATTGCGATTCGATACCACGAAGCACGAGGAATTTCGCATTTATTGCGAATTGAATTTTTCCTGAAATTTAGATCAAATTCTACTTCGACATTTGACTAAAGGGACACTTACCAGTTAGCCAGAAAAAAACTGTCCAAAGCAGTTGCTTTTTAACCTATGCTTCATTCTGGCCTTGCATCTATAATGTCATAGCCGTGCCAAACATGCATTTTGCAGTTAGACCACACAAAACTAGAAAAATAACCTTGACGCCTTAGTAATAAAATTACAGAGGTACAATATGAGCCCAAAGAATGGGTAAAAAAATCCAATTACATATAATAACACATGTTTATGGTCAGTAGAGATGAGCGAAGTTTTGAAAGATTTTATTCGGCAGCTTTGCCAAACTTCCACAAGATATTAGATTTGTTAAAAATTAATTTTCCACAATTCATTATAAAACAGGTGCTGCGGGCAGGTTGCAGTCATGCTGCAGTGGAGAACAGCACTACCAATTAGCTGCAGAGCTGCCTTTCATGTAATAATGAAGACCACACAATATAGCTGCTCGCACCTTTAATGCAAACAATTAAAAAAGGGCAGTACGCACTTCGCCAACCCAGCACTCTCCTGCCCTACAGGTGGGAGCCCTTCTTCTGCCATCTGCTTTTCCTCCTTTTCCACATCATCTAATATCGATGAGAATATGTCATCAGGAACATCCAGTTCCTCATCTCTCTGCATCTTGCTGACTTTTCTAGGACATGAAGACTTTGAAGTATGATTTGGAAGAAGTAAAGCCAGAAAAAGATGAGGATAGTGATCATTAAAATGGCCCACGTGGATGGTATTGGTTAGCACAATGGCAGTAGAAAAATAAAGGCTTCCATCTTATTGGTATTGAATTACATATATTAGTTTACGGCTGATGTAGGAATGAGTAAATGTAGGAATAAATAAATAAAACTGACGCAGCATAAGTCTTCCTGCACTCTCTCTGTTCTCTCCCTACACTCTCCCTGCCCTCTTTCTGCAGTCTCTCTGCACTCTCCCTGCAGTCTCTCTGCACTCTCCCTCTCCAATATTCTTCTATTAATCATTTTCATCAACACTGTCCCTAGCGTATGAGCGCTTTTCAGGTCTCTCACTATTCTCAGCTCACAGGACAATAGCAGAAACCCCGTGGGATTAGAGTTTTATAGGGCCGTGACATCACAGGGGATGGCTATCTGTGGATTGGCTGACTGCATGGCATTATGGGTGATCTTGCGTTCCCGGGCTTGTCTCCTCTTCACTTAGTTTCGCTTTGTAATATGTGCAGCCGCCATTTTAGGATAACCTGATTCATTACCAGAAAGCGTGAGAAAATTTGCATTCGTTGTGAATCGAAGTTTTCCTAAACTTTGGACCGAATTCCGCTTTGAATGCTTTGCTCAACACAAATGGTAACCTTTAAGGCATTAGCATTAAACATAGAAAATGTAAAAAGAAATAAAAAATATCCCAGTACTTTCTACCTTTATCTCCTCCTTTCTCTGCATCCTGTCTTGTATCATATTCCAGTTTAACTTAAGCATTTTTAATATAAAGAAATCTTTACTCTATACTCTCAACCATGTCCCTCCTTCGCACAGTCCTCAGACAAGTAGCAAGTATTTTATTGAAATATAGTTATTTTTTTTCCGTGCATTTCATAAAACTAAGGTAAACATGTTATTCCTAATAAACCCTAAACTTTACCTTTCAGTCTGCTCCAGAGGAGTGTCTGGCTAAAGTATGAAATCTACTGTAGTTGGGCCAACAAAAAGGTGTGACATATCATTATAGAAGCTCTCCCAATGAAATCTTCTATTGCACTTGTGCCAGACATTGCAGGTAATACGTTTTATATTTAAAGGGGTTGTCTAGGTTCAGAGCTGAAACCGGATATAACCACTTCTTTACTCATTTATGATAAAATTTGTGTTTTGTTTTTGCACTATGCATTTGGTGGTGAGGCTGCCTCAGTTTTGGTCATGTACCGCCCATCTTACCCAATGGCTGTTTTTAATTAATAGAATATATAGCCTCAGCCTACTTCCACTGAATTAATTTAGGCCTACTGGCAGAAGGAGAGGAGTCTTTATATAGTAGGGTCCCATCAAAAAGATGCCGCCTTTCCATGGTGGATGGACACAAATAATTTTGATCATAATATATTTGGTAAGTAGCTCATGTCATGTTTACTCATATAGTGAATATAGCATTAGTAAAGTTTCACACAAAATAAGATTAGGTACACAGCTCAGCAGACAGCATCACACAACATAAGATTAGATACACAGCTCAGCAGACATTATTACACAGGATAAGATTAGATACACAGCTCATAGATAGCTTATCGTTATAAAAATTGTTGAGACAAAATGTTGCGCGACATATGTCGTGTAGCTCTAGTATTAAAGGGGCAGGGCGCTGTGGATATCACTGTGGAGGTCACTATTAAAGAGGCTTTCACTGTGGATGTTACTGTTAAGGGGGCAGGCCTCTGTGGAGGTCACTGTTAAAGGGGCAGACACTGTGGAGGTCACTGTTAAGGGGGCAGGGGCCACTTTTAAAGGGGCAACTGCTATGGAGGTCACTGTTAAAGCAGCAGGGTACTGTGAGGTCACTGTTAAGGCAGTGGGGTACTGTGGAAGTCACTATTAAGGGGTCAGGCCCCTGAGTGCTGTAAAACTCACTGTTAAAGGGGCAGGCCGCAGCGGTCAAAGTTAAGGGGATGGGCTGCTGTAGAGGTCCCATTTTAAAGTGGTGGGGCACTGTGGGGAGGTTAGTGTTAAGGGGTGGGGGACTGTGGAGTTTGCTGTTAAAGGGGCAGGGTGCTGTAGAGGTCACAGTTATGGATACTGTCGATATCTTTTAATGAAACACAGAAACATTAAATGAAATAGATGAAATATACCCATGCGAAGCCGGGTCCTTCTGCTAGTATTCGATATATTTAATGTTTGCAGAGTGCTGTTGCATCGTGTTTGGTTTTACTTGGCGTTGCTTCCTCCTACTGTCTGACATACAAGCGGTTTGGCTGAGGGTGATGTTTTATTAATGGGCAGAGCTGTGCATTTGAGGATATGCTGCTCTAAAATGGATGTTTTTGGGGCCCTATTTTTGAGATTGAAGGATGTAGCATACCCATTGGTGGCTGTTCGAGATTTTGTGGGAGATTGTCGAATTTTCTTGTCAAGTTGCCATGGATTTTCTCTTTTGAGATAACAGTTTCTGACAATTTTTCGGAAGGTGCTGTAGGTGGTTGTCCTCAGTCCAAGGGACTTTAGCTGCAGTAATTACACACTGGTTCAGTGATGATGGCTAGTGAGCTGGTTTTGTCAGATACAGTATGGAAATTAAGCATTTGGAGAGTTGGCTATCTGTGTCCTTATCCAGTTATGTGCACCCTAATTTGTTAACGGATTTCTTTTAGGTGCCTCGGGGGCCCATGTGTGAGTAATCGGCCATTCATGTTTTTTTTGGGATTCAAGGAGGGTTGATATTTGCCCTTGGAGGAAAAATTGAGATTTCTGGACTGTGAATATTCTTGGTTTAGTTTCTGGGGCCTGCAATAGTTGTAGGTGTTGCTTGTTGAGGTCGAATTCACTGTGGCTTCCATGGTCCTGTAGTTTTTGCGGCTTATGTTGGTGGAAACCATTTATAGCACGTATATTAGGTATGTAGCATGGAGCAGTAGAGCAGCCAAGAGACTTCTTAAAGAAAGTCTGTCACCTACTTGATATGTTTTAAACTGATTATATAGCTATGTGGGACACAAGTGCATGACGCTGATGTTACCTTTGTTTAGTTTGTGAAACAAAGTGTTAAAGATATGCAAATGAGCCATTGCAAGTGCCCAGGGGTGGCGAGTTTGCTGCAAGTGCCCAGGCATCCCCGGCATTACTCGCACCTAACTCCCTCCCTATGTATTCTCCTGCCAGCCCTGTATCCTTGTGGCATCATTCTTTCCTGGAGCCGATATACGGCAACTGCGCACATCACCTGCGAGCCCAGATATTACTTAACTGGTGCATATCACTATGCCTCTGCCCACAGTGGGCAGTGTGCTGCGCAGGGGCCGGATTTCGGCTGCAGTAAGGCAGAGATGGCCTGGCTCATTTGCATATCTTTACAACTTAGTTTTTTGTGCTTTGGAGGATCTTGCAAACTAAACAAAGGTAACATCAGCGTCATGTACAGTATTTGTGTTCCACAGAGCTTTATAATCCGTTTAAAGCATGTCAAGTAGATGACAGACTCCCTTTAATGCAAGGATATCTCACTTTGTTCATGCCAGAGATGGTGTTGCAGTCAGGCATTGGTTGCTTGAGGGAGTTATTTGGAGGCTATTGTTTCCAGACAAGCATAGGCAGTGGTATCTTCTTTTCGGGCTTACAGGATGTCATTAAGAGGGCAAGGGTAGTAGGATATTTTGCTTGGGAAAGTCGGATATAGGGGATATATAATTGTCCTGCTCACTAGGCTATGTGGCAGTTTGGCCATGGTTTTATCCATGCAAAAGATTTTATGATAATTGTTATGTAGAATTTAATATAACCACTTGGCAATTAGTTATGTATATAATATTTTTATTTCTAAATGAAACCCCTTAACTTAACAAATATTGTTTTCCATCCGATTACTTATAAGGTTGGTTAGAGCAATGGTAAAATCCCAAAAGGTGGATTTCCATCTTTCTACAGTCACTTCAGATATTCATAATGCTTGCTTTTTTTCCCCTGGAAAACGTTGACTCAGTAACACTGCCAGATTGGAGGATATAGCACAATTGATGTAAAGCAGGATGTTTAAATGAGTTTCATCATAATTTAGTCTCCTTTACACAAAATCAGTAGGATAAGTGAAGATGGATTCTGGCAAGGCAATTCTAACAATGCTTTGAGAAGGGTCATAAGTAGTGTTGAGCGAACAGTTCGAGCATAGTTCGGGTCCGTACCGAATTTTGGGGTGTTCGTGACACGGACCCGAACCCGAACTTTTTCGTAAAAGTTCGGGTTCGGGTTCGTCGTTCGGCATGTATTTTGGCGCATTTTGAAAGGCTGCAAAGCAGCCAATCAACATGCATCATACTACTTGCCCTAAGGTGCCATCGCAGCCATGCCTACTATTGGCAAGGCTGTGATTGGCCAAGTGCAGCATGTGACTCAGCCTCTTTATAAGCTTGTGCGCACGTCGGGACGTGCTCACTCCCGATGTGAATAGAACAGGGATAGACGCAGCTGATGCTAGGGCGAGAATAGGCAGGGATAATTGAATAACTGGAAGCAAATTCTCTCCTCCACCTGTGATTCATCTGAACAACTGCAGCTGAGCTGCTTTTTTGATAGGGATTGGCTATTTTAGAGTGGCCAGAGTGATTTTTCCATCCACATGTACCTGGGCTGACCGCCGGCCGCCATTTTGCGACTTGTAGTGCTGCAGCAGAAGCTGCCACAGTGTGCATTCCAAAGCTCCAAACAAGTCAGACATCTACACCTGGGATTCAGACCAATAGCGATTTAGCAGCACAGTCCAAGGCTATTTTTTTAAAGGTTGTGCAGACCATTTTGTGGCACATGTTACTGGGCTGATAGGCGGCGGCCATCTTGGGACTAGTGCTGCAGCACAATCTCTCCCAACGTCCATTAATCACTTGTAATAGTGGTCTGTGCCATAGAAATCCTACATCAGGGACTTGGGTGTGCTTGTGTCACCCCTACTAATACCAGTCCACCTGTAATCCATACAGTGAAAAGCCATAAAGTATTCCAGTGAGGGAATTTTTTTTTATTTAAAAAAGGCCAAGTTAGTTTATCTGGCGTTCAATATACTAGATACAGTTAGGCTCATGCGTTTCATACATCTGGAATTAGCAAACTAATGTGCTGGGGTTGGGAAAACATATATGTACCCATACTAGAATCTGTCAAAGAAAGCGGTACTCACATATAACAGTCATTCCATCTGTAATCCATACAGTCAAAAGACTGAAAGTATTCCAGTGAGGGAATTTTTTTATTTAAAAAGGCCAAGTTAGTTTATCTGGCGTTCAATATACTAGATACAGTTAGGCCTGCGTTTCATACATCTGGAATTAGCAAACTAATGTGCTGGGGTTGGGAAAACATATATGTACCCATACTAGAATCTGTCAAAGAAAGCGGTACTCACATATAACAGTCATTCCATCTGTAATCCATACAGTCAAAAGACTGAAAGTATTCCAGTGAGGGAATTTTTTTATTTAAAAAGGCCAAGTTAGTTTATCTGACGCTCAATATACTAGATACAGTTAGGCCTGCGTTTCATACATCTGGAATTAGCAAACTAATGTGCTGGGGTTGGGAAAACATATATGTACCCATACTAGAATCTGTCAAAGAAAGCGGTACTCACATATAACAGTCATTCCATCTGTAATCCATACAGTCAAAAGACTGAAAGTATTCCAGTGAGGGAATTTTTTTATTTAAAAAGGCCAAGTTAGTTTATCTGGCGTTCAATATACTAGATACAGTTAGGCCTGCGTTTCATACATCTGGAATTAGCAAACTAATGTGCTGGGGTTGGGAAAACATATATGTACCCATACTAGAATCTGTCAAAGAAAGCGGTACTCACATATAACAAGTCATTCCATCTGTAATCCATACAGTCAAAAGACTGAAAGTATTCCAGTGAGGGAATTTTTTTTATTTAAAAAAGGCCAAGTTAGTTTATCTGGCGTTCAATATACTAGATACAGTTAGGCCTGCGTTTCATACATCTGGAATTAGCAAACTAATGTGCTGGGGTTGGGAAAACATATATGTACCCATACTAGAATCTGTCAAAGAAAGCGGTACTCACATATAACAGTCATTCCATCTGTAATCCATACAGTCAAAAGACTGAAAGTATTCCAGTGAGGGAATTTTTTTATTTAAAAAGGCCAAGTTAGTTTATCTGGCGTTCAATATACTAGATACAGTTAGGCCTGTGCTTTCATACATCTGGAATTAGCAAACTAATGTGCTGGGGTTGGGAAAACATATATGTACCCATACTAGAATCTGTCAAAGAAAGCGGTACTCACATATAACAGTCATTCCATCTGTAATCCATACAGTCAAAAGACTGAAAGTATTCCAGTGAGGGGATTTTGCTTATAAAAATAATATATTTCATTGTGGTGCGAGTTGAATCGCAACAATGAAGAAAAATACTATTAAGGGACGAGGACGCGGTCGTGGTGGTGTCCGTGGAGCCTCTGTTGCTGGTAGAGGACGTGGCCGCTCGGCCCCAGGCGCACACAGTAGGGAACGAACTCCTCAACTAGCCGGCAGAATGTACCGCAATATCTCGTGGGGCCCAATGCCGCTCTTAGGATGGTAAGGCCTGAGCAGGTACAGGCATTAATCGATTGGGTGGCCGACAGTGCTTCCAGCACGTTCACCACATGGTCTTCCACCCAGTCTTCTGCGGAAAGCGCACAGGTGGCACCTGAAAACCAAGCCCATCAGTCTGTCACATCACCCCCAAGCATATCAGGAAACGGTCTGAGCCACAAGTTATGCAGCAGTCTCTTCTTCTGTTTGAAGACTCTGCTTCCAGGGTTTCCCAGGGCGTCCACCTAGCCCTTCCCCAGTGGAGGAAGACATACCATGCACTGACGCACAACCACTTATGTCTCCAGATGAAGAGGACATGGGAATACCACCACAGCAGAGTCACCGACTCTCTGATGATGACGAAACACAGGTGCCCACTGCCGCGTCTTTTGCAGTGTGCAGACTGAACAGGAGGAGGTCAGGGAGGGAGACTGGGTGGAAGACGATGCAGAGGACGATGAGGTCTTAGACCCCACATGGACTGAAGGTCGTGGCGATGACTTTCACAGTTCAGAGGAAGAGGTAGTGGTGAGACCGAGACAACAGCGAAGCCAAAGAGGGAGCAGGGGGCCAAAGCAGACGAGCCGCCGCCCCAGAGTTCGCCTGCTACTGGACATCGCCAACAGGGACCCAGCCCCACAAAGGCAGCTTCAAAGAGTTCCCTGGCATGGCACTTCTTTAAACAATGTCCTACCGACAAGACCCGAGTGACTTGCACGCTCTGCCATCAGAGCCTGAGGCGAGGCATTAACGTTCTGAACCTCAGCACAACCTGCATGACCAGGCATCTACATGCAAAGCATGAACTGCAGTGGGGTACACACCTTAAAAACCAGGCACTCGCTGAGGCTCCCCTGCTCCCTCTACCGCTGCTGCCTCGGCTTCCGCCTCGAGAGGAATGTTGCCACCTGCCGAGCAGCAAACAGAGGATGTGCCACCGACACCACCACCACCGCCACCGTCAACTAGCGTCTCCACTATATCACACAGCAGCGTTCAGCTCTCAATATCTCAAACCTTAGAGAGGAAGCGCAAATTCCCCCGAGTCACCCTCGGGCCCTTGGCCTGAGCGCCAGCATTTCTAAACTGCTGGCCTTTGAAATGCTGTCATTCCGGCTGGTGGACACAGACAGCTTCAAACAGCTGATGGCCATGGCTGTCCCGCAGTATGTGGTTCCCAGCCGCCACTACTTCTCCAAGACAGCCGTGCCTTCCCTGCACATGCAAGTGTCCGATAAAATCAAGTGTGCACTGCGCAACGCCATTTGTGGCAAGGTCCACCTAACCACAGATACGTGGACCAGTAAGCACGGCCAGGGACGCTATATCTCACTAACTGCACACTGGATGAATGTAGTGGCGGCTGGGCCCCGGCGGACAGTTCCTTGGCGCACGTCCTTCCGCCCCCTAGGATCGCAGGGCATCATTCTCTGCCTCCTGTAGCCTCCTCCTCCTACTCGGCTTCCTCCTCCACTGCTTCCACCAGCTCATCCGGTCAGCCACACACCTTCACCACCAACTTCAGCACAGCCCGGGGTAAGCGTCAGCAGGCCATTCTGAAACTCCATATGTTTGGGGGACAGGCCCCACACCGCGCAGGAGTTGTGGCGGGGTATTGAACAACAGACCGGCAGTGGTTTCTGCCGGTGGGCCTCAAGCCAGGCCTGGTGGTATGCGATAATGGGCGAAATCTCGTGGCAGCTCTGGGACTAGCCGGTTTGACGCACATCCCTTGCCTGGCGCATGTGCTGAACTTGGTGGTGCAGAGGTTCATTCACCACTACCCCAACATGTCAGAGCTGCTGCATAAAGTGCGGGCCGTCTGTGCGCGCTTCCGCCGTTCACATCCTGCCGCTGCTCGCCTGTCTGCGCTACAGCGGAACTTCGGCCTTCCGCTCACCGCCTCATATGCGACGTGCCCACCCGGTGGAACTCCACCTTGCACATGCTGGAGAGGCTGTGCGAGCAGCAGCAGGCCATAGTGGAGTTTCAGCTGCAGCACGCTCGCGTCAGTCGTACTGCCGAACAGCACCACTTCACCACCAATGATTGGGCCTCCATGCGAGACCTGTGTGCCCTGCTGCGCTGTTTGAGTACTCCACCAACATGGCCAGTGGCGATGACACTGTTATCAGCGTTACAATACCACTTCTATGTCTCCTTGAGAAAACACTTAGGGCAATGATGTTGAGGAGGTGGCCCAGGTGGAGGAGGAGGAGGAGGGATGAGGGCTCGTTTCTAACACTTTCGGGCCAGTCTGTTCGAATTGGCTCAGAGGGAGGTTTGTTTAAGCAGCAGAGGACAGGTTCACAGAGTCGCCAGCCAAGGCACTGTACTGGAGGACGAGGAGGATGAGGAGGAGGAGGTGGAGGGGACGAGGATGACGCAAGTTCACAGCGGGTGCCAGCCCAGGCCCATCACTGGTGCGTGGCTGGGGGATACGGTGGACGATGACCGATCGCCTCCCACAGAGGACAGCTTGTCCTTACCCATGGGTAGCCTGGCCCACATGAGCGAATATATGCTCAATGCCTGCTTAGCGACAGCAGAGTTGCCCACGTTTTAACGTGTGCAGACTACTGGGTGGCCACCCTGCTGGATCCCGGTATAAAGACAATGTGCCCACTTTAATTCCTGAACTGGAGCGCGACCGTAAGATGCGCGAGTACAAGCGCTGCGCTGATAGAGCGCTCTTGAGAGCATTCCCACATGTCTGGGGAACAGGTGGAAGGTGAAGGCAGAGGAGTGGCAAGAGGTCGCCAACGCAGCTGTGTCACGGCCAGCTCATCTGAGGGCAGGGTTAGCATGGCAGAAATGTGGAAAAGTTTTGTCTCACGCCACAGCTATCTGCACCGACACCTGATACGGAGCGTGTTAGCAGGAGGCAGCATTTCACTAACATGGTTGAACAGTATGTCTGCACACCCCTCACATCCTGACGGATGGTTCGGCCCCATTCAACTACTGGGTTTCGAAATTGTCCACGTGGCCAGAGTTAGCATGTTATGCCTTGGAGGTGCTTTCCTGCCCGGCGGCCAGCGTTTTATCTGAGCAGCGTATTCAGCACGGCAGGGGCGTCATTACTGACAAGCTGACCTTCATAAAGATGAACCAGGCATGGATCCCACAGGACCTGTCCCTCCCTTGTGCAGAGTAGTCCTTATTAACTGCCTAAAACATGTCTTGTTGTGCTACGGGCCACTTCTTTATTTGATACAAATTTTATGAAACCCACAGTTGAATGAAACTCTTCTCTGTCTGGGCGCGGGGCTAACCAGATGAAAGTGGCCGGTTAAACTAACAGGTGACATGAAGCCATAACCTCTGCCATGCTACCTCTGTCTTCTGTCTGGGTGCTGAGGCCTAAGTCAAATAAAGCGGTCTTCTGCTGTGCTGGGGATATGAAG
The DNA here is from genome assembly GCA_033119425.1 of Bufotes viridis. NCBI lineage: Eukaryota > Metazoa > Chordata > Amphibia > Anura > Bufonidae > Bufotes > Bufotes viridis. Next base: position 77,143,489 of record CM065590.1, on the reverse strand, counting down.
CTAATCTCTGACCTCTCTCCTCTGTCTGGGTCCAAAGGCCTAAATCACTGAAAGAGGCCTTCTCCTGTGGTGTGTGATATGATGCCAGAATATGTGCTGTGGGGCCTCTCTCCTCTTCCTGGGTGCAGGGGTCAAATAAACTAAATTGTGGCCTACTCCTGTGGTGGTTGATATGATGCCTGATTCTCTGATGTGGAACCTCTCTCCTCTGTTTGGGTGAAGGGTCAAAGTAACTCAATGGTGGCTTCTCCTGTGGTGGTTAGTATGATGCCAGAATATGTGCTGTGGGGCCTCTCTCCTCTTCCTGGGTGCAGGGGTCAAAGTAACTCAATGGTGGCTTCTCCTGTGGTGGCTGATATGATGCCAGAATATGTGCTGTGGGGCCTCTCTCCTCTTCCTGGAGTGCAGGGGTCAAAGTAACTCAATGGTGGCTTCTCCTGTGGTGGCTGATATGATGCCAGAATATGTGCTGTAGGTGCCTCTCTCCTCTTCCTGGGTGCAGGGGTCAAAGTAACTCAATGGTGGCTTCTCCTGTGGTGGCTGATATGATGCCAGAATATGTGCTGTGGGGCCTCTCTCCTCTTCCTGGGTGCAGGGGTCAAAGTAACTCAATGGTGGCTTCTCCTGTAGTTGGCTGATATGATGCCAGAATATGTGCTGTGGTGCCTCTCTCCTCTTCCTGGGTGCAGGGGTCAAAGTAACTAAATGGTGGCTTCTCCTGTGGTGGTTGATATGATGCCTGATTCTCTGCTGTGAAACCTCTCTCCTCCATCTGGGTGTAGGGGTCAAAGTCTTTCAAAGTCGCCTTCTCCTGTGCTGATTGATATGAAGCTGATGGTTGTGCCATCTGACATGGTTGCCGGGGTCCCATTAAATTGGGGCCTACTCCTGTGGTGGTTGATATGATGCCTGATTCTCTGATGTGGAACCTCTCTCCTCTGTTTGGGTGAAGGGTCAAAGTAACTCAATGGTGGCTTCTCCTGTGGTGGCTGATATGATGCCAGAATATGTGCTGTGGGGCCTCTCTCCTCTTCCTGGGTGCAGGGGTCAAAGTAACTCAATGGTGGCTTCTCCTGTGGTGGCTGATATGATGCCAGAATATGTGCTGTGGTGCCTCTCTCCTCTTCCTGGGTGCGGGGTCAAAGTAACTCAATGGTGGCTTCTCCTGTGGTGGCTGATATGATGCCAGAATATGTGCTGTGGTGCCTCTCTCCTCTTCCTGGAGTGCAGGGGTCAAAGTAACTCAATGGTGGCTTCTCCTGTGGTGGCTGATATGATGCCAGAATATGTGCTGTGGGGCCTCTCTCCTCTTCCTGGGTGCAGGGGTCAAAGTAACTCAATGGTGGCTTCTCCTGTGGTGGCTGATATGATGCCAGAATATGTGCTGTGGTGGCCTCTCTCCTCTTCCTGGGTGCAGGGGTCAAAGTAACTAAATGGTGGCTTCTCCTGTGGTGGTTGATATGATGCCTGATTCTCTGCTGTGAAACCTCTCTCCTCCATCTGGGTGTAGGGGTCAAAGTCTTTCAAAGTCGCCTTCTCCTGTGCTGATTGATATGAAGCTGATGGTTGTGCCATCTGACATGGTTGCCGGGGTCCCATTAAATTGTGGCCTACTCCTGTGGTGGTTGATATGATGCCTGATTCTCTGATGTGGAACCTCTCTCCTCTGTTTGGGTGAAGGGGTCAAAGTAACTAAATGGTGGCTTCTCCTGTGGTGGCTGATATGATGCCAGAATATGTGCTGTGGGGCCTCTCTCCTCTTCCTGGAGTGCAGGGGTCAAAGTAACTCAATGGTGGCTTCTCCTGTGGTGGCTGATATGATGCCAGAATATGTGCTGTGGTGCCTCTCTCCTCTTCCTGGGTGCGGGGTCAAAGTAACTCAATGGTGGCTTCTCCTGTGGTGGCTAGATATGATGCCAGAATATGTGCTGTGGGGCCTCTCTCCTCTTCCTGGGTGCAGGGGTCAAAGTAACTCAATGGTGGCTTCTCCTGTGGTGGTTAGTATGATGCCAGAATATGTGCTGTGGGGCCTCTCTCCTCTTCCTGGGTGCAGGGGTCAAAGTAACTCAATGGTGGCTTCTCCTGTGGTGGCTGATATGATGCCAGAATATGTGCTGTGGTGCCTCTCTCCTCTTCCTGGGTGCAGGGGTCAAAGTAACTAAATGGTGGCTTCTCCTGTGGTGGTTGATATGATGCCTGATTCTCTGCTGTGAAACCTCTCTCCTCCATCTGGGTGTAGGGGTCAAAGTCTTTCAAAGTCGCCTTCTCCTGTGCTGATTGATATGAAGCTGATGGTTGTGCCATCTGACATGGTTGCCGGGGTCCCATTAAATTGTGGCCTACTCCTGTGGTGGTTGATATGATGCCTGATTCTCTGATGTGGAACCTCTCTCCTCTGTTTGGGTGAAGGGGTCAAAGTAACTCAATGGTGGCTTCTCCTGTGGTGGCTGATATGATGCCAGAATATGTGCTGTGGGGCCTCTCTCCTCTTCCTGGGTGCAGGGGTCAAAGTAACTCAATGGTGGCTTCTCCTGTGGTGGCTGAGTATGATGCCAGAATATGTGCTGTGGTGCCTCTCTCCTCTTCCTGGAGTGCGGGGGTCAAAGTAACTCAATGGTGGCTTCTCCTGTGGTGGTTAGTATGATGCCAGAATATGTGCTGTGGGGCCTCTCTCCTCTTCCTGGGTGCAGGGGTCAAAGTAACTCAATGGTGGCTTCTCCTGTGGTGGCTGATATGATGCCAGAATATGTGCTGTGGTGCCTCTCTCCTCTTCCTGGGTGCAGGGGTCAAAGTAACTCAATGGTGGCTTCTCCTGTGGTGGCTGATATGATGCCAGAATATGTGCTGTGGGGCCTCTCTCCTCTTCCTGGGTGCAGGGGTCAAAGTAACTCAATGGTGGCTTCTCCTGTGGTGGCTGATATGATGCCAGAATATGTGCTGTGGTGCCTCTCTCCTCTTCCTGGGTGCAGGGGTCAAAGTAACTCAATGGTGGCTTCTCCTGTGGTGGCTGATATGATGCCAGAATATGTGCTGTGGTGCCTCTCTCCTCTTCCTGGGTGCGGGGTCAAAGTAACTCAATGGTGGCTTCTCCTGTGGTGGCTGATATGATGCCAGAATATGTGCTGTGGGGCCTCTCTCCTCTTCCTGGGTGCAGGGGTCAAAGTAACTCAATGGTGGCTTCTCCTGTGGTGGCTGATATGATGCCAGAATATGTGCTGTGGTGCCTCTCTCCTCTTCCTGGGTGCAGGGGTCAAAAGTAACTCAATGGTGGCTTCTCCTGTGGTGGCTGATATGATGCCAGAATATGTGCTGTGGGGCCTCTCTCCTCTTCCTGGGTGCAGGGGTCAAAGTAACTCAATGGTGGCTTCTCCTGTGGTGGCTGAGTATGATGCCAGAATATGTGCTGTGGGGCCTCTCTCCTCTTCCTGGGTGCAGGGGTCAAAGTAACTAAATGGTGGCTTCTCCTGTGGTGGTTGATATGATGCCTGATTCTCTGCTGTGAAACCTCTCTCCTCCATCTGGGTGTAGGGGTCAAAGTCTTTCAAAGTCGCCTTCTCCTGTGCTGATTGATATAAAGCTGATGGTTGTGCCATCTGACATAGTTGCCAGGGTCTGATTCAATGGGGGCCTACTCCTGTGGTGGGTGATCTAAATGCCTGATTCTCTGCTGTGAAACCTCTCTCCTCCGTCTGGGTGTAGGGGTCAAAGTCTTTCAAAGTCGCCTTCTCCTGTGCTGATTGATATGAAGCTGATGGTTGTGCCATCTGACATGGTTGCCGGGGTCCCATTAAATTGGGGCCTACTCCTGTGGTGGGTGATCTAAATGCCTGATTCTCTGCTTTGAAACCTCTCTCCTCCGTCCGGGTGTAGGGGTCAAAGTCTGTCAAAGTCGCCTTCTCCTGTGCTGATTGATATAAAGCTTATGCTTGTGCCATCTGACATGGTTGCCGGGGTCTGATTCAATGGTGGCCTACTCCTGTGGTGGGTGATCTAAATGCCTGATTCTCTGCTGTGTAACCTCTCTCCTCCGTCTGGGTGTAGGGGTCAAAGTAACTAAATGGTGGCCTACTCCTGTGGTGGGTGATATGATGCCTGGTTCTCTGCTGTGGGACCTCTCTCCTTTGTCTGGGTGCTGTGGTCAAAATAATAGTAAGTGACCTTCTCCATTGGTGGGTGACTTGAAGCCTGATTCTGTGCTATGGGACCTCACTCCAATTAATATTGTTTAATTTTTATTTATTTTATGTTAACTCATCATTTCCCTATCTACATTTGTTTGCAGGGGATTTAACTACATTTTGCTGCCTTTTGCAGCCCTCTAGCCCTTTCCGGGTGTGTTTTACAGCCTTTTTAGTGCCCAAAAGTTCGGGTCCCCATTGACTTCTATGGTGTTCGGGTTCGGGATGAAGTTCGGGTCGAGTTCGGATCACGAACCCGAACATTTTTCGAAAGTTCGGCCGAACTCGTCGAACCCGAACATCCAGGTGTTCGCTCATCTCTAGTCATAAGAAAGTTTAGCAGATTTTATTACCCAGGTCATATTTTTGGCCCGGGTATCATATTAAGAACTTAAATTACAACAATTTAGAGTAACTTACTAAGGGCTGGTATCAGAACTACAGATGAGCGAACCAGTCAAGATTCGTCTTGGGTCCAGTTCACCAAATTTGTGAAAAAGTTCAGGCCGAACCGAAGTTTCTCCAATTGCCCTGAAAGTTGGTATATGACCCCCTCTAGTCGCCCAAGAAGGGAGGAAAACTTGGTATTCCTTTTCATTTATTTTTTATGACTTGTTTTTCTGATGGTGATGGTGGGTAGTCAGAGAGACAGAGAGCAAGAGTGGCAAGATGGGGCGGCAGCAAGGAGAGGTCTATTGATCGCATTCAGCATTGCCGGGCTTGTGAGAAAATGGTGGTATTGACACAGTAATCACGTACATTTATGCTGCTCCGCCCCCCACTGAGAGGATTGAGTGTCTTGGTTTGGGCCATCCTTATAATTGTCCTCTTGCTCCTCCACCTCTGACTCCTCCTCTTCTTGCAGTGGCAGCTCCTCATCCACATCTTCCTGATCCTCATCTTCATCATCCTCCTCCTCCATGGTGGATTACCTTTGTGTATCTCAAACAGCTATAGGGCGGACAGCAAGATGCAATAGCTGATCTTCTTCTGCCGTGGTCCCCGCTGCATCAGTGTAATCGTCTGTTCTAAAATAAATATGAGAGGGATGACGGCGGTCACACCGCAGTTGTCCCTGATGACAAACTTTGTGGCCTCTTCGAAGGGCTTTAGCAACCAACAGTTGTCTCAGATGAGCTGCCACTGCCTGACTTCAAAGCAACACATGCTTCCTGCTGCTGAGGCATGACAAAATCATTCACGGCTTTCCGCTGCTCATACAGACGCTCGAGCATGTGAAATGTTGAACTCCAGTAAGTTGAAACATTGTGAATTAGGCTACATGCACACAAACTTAGTTTTTTTGTCCCTTCAGTGTTTTTTTGCAGATAGGATGCGGACCCATTCATTTCAATGGGTCTGCGAAAAATGCGGACAGCAAACCACGTGTTGTCTGCATCAGTATGTCCGTTCCGTAGCCAAGCAAAAAAAAAAGTAGAACATGTCCTATTCTTGTCCATTTCAGGCATTGTTTCAATGGATCCGCAAAAAAAACGGATGGCATATGGATGTCATCCTTTTTTTTTGGGTATCCGCAATTTGCGGACCGCAAAACACATATGGTCATGTGCATGTAGCCTAAAGCGGTGTAGCAGCAGGAGGTTTGATGCTCCAGTTCCAGGGGAGTGTTACCACATAAGAGTGGCTGAAGTGCTTGGACAGTGTCCTGGACTTTGCAAGCACCTAGAGCTGCACCACTAGATTGATGATGTGTGCCATTCAAGGAACATGTGTTATTTCACCCAAGTTCAGTGTGGCCACCATGTTATGTCCATTGTCACTGACAACTATGCTCTGGCACTTTTGGGGCCTAACCCACCCACTGCGTCAGTGGCATTACCAGATCCCAAAGCAGACATGACCCTGGCTGTTCTTTAGGAGGTACGTGGCCTCTGCTCTTTATTGCTGCAGCCATCAACCTCCTCCTCTGATGTTGCCTCCTCCTCAGCAACCTGATCCAACTCCCAGGTTCTGTCCAGCACACAATAGGCATCGGAGTCTTCAGTCTCCCTTTCGCTTCTATCAGACTGTGAGATATCATGGTAAGTTATTTGGCCCTATACACTGGTTTAATTAAAGTCATAAAAAACATTGAAATTCCAACCATGTGCAAATTGAAATTACCTAAATGGGCGACTGAGGCTTGACACTCAATTTCTACTTAATACACACAGATAGATTGCTGCTATACCTTGTGACTTGTAGTAATACATATGCTGGTTTAAATACATTTCACAATGCCAATAAAAATTAAATTGCGACTGTGTGGAAACTGAAAATACATAAATGGAAAATAGACGATTGAAGCAAGATGCTCAATTTCAACTTAACACACACAGGTAGATTGCTGCCACACTGTAGGTATTGCTGCAGTAATCAAGTATGTATGCTGCTTAACTAAATTGAAAGCACCCTCCAAAAAAAATGTAAATTGCGATTGTGGAAACTTAAAATACATTAATGGAAAATGGACGATTGAGGCATGATGCTCAGTTTCAATGCAACACACACGTAGATTGCTGCCACACCGTGGGTATTGCTGCAATAATCATGTATATATGCTGCTTAATTATATTGAAAAAAAAAAAACAAAACAAAACGCCACAGTGTGGAAACTATGAAAATATGTAAATGGAGAACGGATGATTGAGGCATGACGCTTAATTTCAACTTAACATATGTAGGTAGATATATATATTAACTCAGCAGTGCTGCCTCTTCTCTGGGATCTATATATATGCTGCCCCTTTTTCCGATATATATTGGGCAATAGGCTTATGCCCTGGGATACTGCACCCGACAGTACGGCTTTTTTCCAGTGCCGCCATTTTTCTATTGATATATATATATATATATATATATATATATTGATAAAGAATAGTAAATAGCAGCCCTTCACCGAATAAAAGGTTGGGTGCAATTCCCAAGGTTCTGGGTAAGAACTTCTGTCGATATTAAAATCACGGTCCACAATAATGCACCCCCTATGCACATTATTGCGGACCGTGATATTAATGAACTGTTCCCTAATACATCCGAAACACTAGTTACCATGGTGAAATTACGCTTGTGTAAGTTAAGTGGTTTACCATAGGTGAGGATTTCCGCCCTTAGCTGAGTCATGTGTTAGTCATATGGGTATACCGCGTCACCAGCTTGTGACGCGCTTAGTTCACTTGACAGTATTGCACCGGCCTTGCTTGTAGTCCACGGGCGCATGCGCAATTGTCTCTTCCAGACCCCGGGACATATGCTGGTTTATGGTGAGTTGACCGTCTTGTCAATATGTATCCAATGCCATGTCAACGTATATTAGTAACACAGGTGGCCACTAATTAAACACGAAATTACACAGTCACGATTGGCAATTTATGAGATCTTTGTTTGCACGTCACTTTGAATTTTTAATGTAATAACCACATGTTGGATATTAATATGGAGTATATGTATCATGGTATATGAAGATATTGGCTTTTACACTTATATTTGTATTCTTGAAATTGTAATTGATTGATGATTTGATTATTTACACTTGTATCACATATAAATGTCTCATGCACACTAGTACTCACTGATTGACAAAGGCTGCAATGAGCAGCTGAAACGTTGCAGAGGTGGAATAAAGGATCACAACGAACTCTTGGAGTGCTGCCTACTTTTTCAAATATATATATATAACAAAAAAAGAGAGCAGGCAGCACTCCGGACTTGTGAAAAAAGCGTGGGATTTATTGACACCCAAACAACTGCAACGTTTCAGCTCGCCTCAATGGAGCCTTTGTCAAGCAAAGTGTAGTGCTCAAGTGAACATTATATAGTGAAGACTCATAGTTAATTACTTAACAATCAATCAGTATTCACAGTGATAAAATAGTAAAAATACAGTGTATAAAAATATTTTTAACATGATCATGTGGTATATTCAATTGTAATACGTGATCGGTACAAAAATCAAATTCATTATATAAACAAAATAAAACTCATTATATAGAAAATAAGCTTCCTGAAGCACAAAGTGGATAATCCAATTCCTTAGTTCAATCACGTGCACATGTGTAAATAATTAGGCATAATAAAATAAAATGAGGACATACACTAGTCACAGAAGCTTCCATGGATCACGGGATTGGCGTGGTACCTAATGCGTCTGCGCACGGTCAAACATCGCGAGAGTATGACGCTGCCCGCTCACTAGCGCGCAGGGTCCTCCTCTCGCCCATCACAAGGATGGAGACCCTTGTCTCTATATCATACTGCGCATGATCAAACCGGACTGCAATATAACTAATCACAATCATTAAAATAACAAACTATGGGCATAACATATTATCAAAATAGAAGGGAGACATGAGCATTCAGGTACCGAAATTTGGAAACGGGTGACAGCCGCAAACCACGTAAATGTTTTACGTGCCATCCCCAAAGGATGACTTGCAGCTAGAAAAAAAAAGGAATTACCCAAATTAGACTGGAAAAAACATTGCGGTCCATTTGAATATCACAGTAGAAAAGAAAAAAACGTTTGTACCACAAATAAAATCACAACATCCGTTCATATGGAAGTTTCATGCTGCGTCTTGTCCCTAAGGTGGCTGTAGAAATCCATTTCAGATTTAACTAAAAACAAAAGGACTAAGGACTAAGGAATTGAATTATCCACTTTGTGCTTCAGGAAGCTTATTTTCTATATAATGAGTTTTATTTTGGAATCTGGATCTGGAGTCAGCCAGATGAGAAGGGGAGGTAGGAGACACCAAAGATGGCGAAAAAACCACACATGTGAAACCACAGCGGACACTCAGAAAGAGACCATAGTGGTAAATATTTCATCATCCCCTTTAACCACTATGCAATTGTCTGTACTGGAGAAGGGATTGTCATTTTGTCCTGTCAGAAAGACTGATTGGTTCCAATTGGAATTGGACCTCCACAGATTTTTTAGGGCCATTAAGCTGAGACTGTGGTTTTATGCAAACTGAACTACGGCTCCAGCTATGGTGGATACTAGGTCTGAATTGAAATTGGATGAAGTACAATTGTTTGTGAAAAGTGATTTTGTACCCCAGATTAATCATGTGGCTTTGGTCACCTTTATGAACGCTGTGAGATCGGATCTAGCTTGTTTGAGATCTGCGGATATGCAGGGTCTTCCCATTAAAAATAACCTGTCTAAACATGAGACAATGGCCCTTAAAGAGTTAGCCCAAAATCCTGAGTTAACTATTAAGCAGGCGGACAAAGGTGGGGCGGTGGTGGTCATGAATACCTCCGATTATGTTAAGGAAATCCTTAGACAACTCAGTGATCAGGGGGTATATTGCAAACTCGCTAATGATCCCAAGTTTGAATTCCTTAGACGTGTCAGAATACGGCTAGGGAAGAAGGAATCATTGATGGGAAATTACATGCATTCCTATATGTGGATCGCCCGAGAACTCCGGTGATCTATATATTGCCAAAAATTCAAAAATGCCTCACTTCCCCTCCTGGGCGTCCAATTGTTTCTGGAGTTGGGTCTCTTTTCTCACAGATTGCCATCTTTTTGGACAAGATATTATCATCATTTGTGAAACCAACAAAATACTATATTAGGGATTCTGCACATTCTGCAACTCCCAGAAACATGCTATACTTGCTTCATTTGACGTAGTGAGTCTTTACACGTCAATTGCTCATATCAGAGGATTGGAGGCGGTAAGGATGGCCTTGGCTGGTACCCAATATTCCAGCCAGTGCCAGGAGTTCTTTATTTCCCTGCTGAACATGGTTCTCACCTGTAATTATTTTTTGTTTCAGGATGAGTTCTATGTTCAGTTAGGCCTCTTTCACACTTGCGTTGTGAAGATCCGGCGTGCACTTCCGTCGCCAGAATGCACGCCGGATCCGGCACAACGCAAGTGAACTGAAAGCATTTGAAGACTGATCAGTCTTCAAAATGCTTTCAGTGTTACAATGGCAGCCAGGACGCTACTAGCGCCCTGGTTGCCATAGTAGTGGGAGTGGGAGCGGCATACTAGCATTCCGTGCGGCTCCGGCGCCTGAATGATGCCAGAGCGCCCGCGCGCATGGATCATGTGATCTATGCACTGGGGCGCCCTGACGTCATCCTGGAGCGTCCCGGGAGCCGCACGGAATGTAAGTATGCCGCTCCCCCGCTCCCCCTACTCTTTACTATGGCAACCAGGACTTTAGTGTCCTGGCTGCCATCGTAACCATTGACAAAAAGCTAAACGTCGGATCCGGCGATGCGAGGAAACGACGTTTAGCTAAAGGCCGGATCCGGACTAATGCCCTTCAATGGGCATTAATTCAGGATCCGGTGTTACGGCATGTCTTCCGGATTTTTGGACGGAGACAAATCCGCAGCATGCTGCGCTTTTGTCAACGTCCAAAAAACGTTGACATACTGAACGGAAGACATCCTGATGCATCCTGAAAGGATTTCTCTCCATTCAGGATGCATGGGGATAATCCTGATCAGTAGCTTCCCGTCCTAGAGACCCGAGGACGGATCTCTAGGACGGAAAGCTAAAACGCTAGTGTGAAAGAGGCCTTACATAGATGATGTGTTCCTCATCTGGACGGGCGACATGTCTGGTCTTTTGGAGTTTAGAGATTATCTCAATGAGCTGGACCCTGATGTTAAGTTCACGGTTGTAGCATCTGAATGTGAGATCCAATTCCTAGATGTCATGGTTAGGAAAACTGGTAGGAGGCTGAATACTGACATTTATGTCAAAATGACGGACAAAAACACACTTCTGAAGTTCGACAGTTGCCACCCGAAACCAATGTTAAAATCACTTCCCTATAGCCAACTACTGCGAGTAAAAAGGATTGTACAGGATAATGACCTTAGTGACCGGAGGCTAGAGGAGATGAGTTTGAAGTTTCGGGCTAGGGGTTATCCCAAGAAGTTGGTGCATCAACATGTAAATAAGGTAAAAACTTTTTCCAGACAGGAATTATTGTTGGACAGGGAGACAAACACTGGACAGAAAATGCGTATCCCGTTTGTTTCTGGCTATTCGCCTTTGAGTGTCAAGATCAGTGAGATCTTGAAGAAACACTGGCAAATCTTGGGCAGTAGCTTTAAACAAATAAAGGAATTCAGTAACCCGCCCTTGATGTCATATAGACGCACACAGAATATCAAAGACCAGGTGGTACGATCGGATGTGGGCACCAAGAAAACTTCATTTCGTGCCTACTTTGGAGCTAGACGCACTACTTGTTTCCCCTGAATTGTTCCTTGATGTATAAAGGTTCAACATTCACACATCCAGATACAGGTGAGAGTTTCACCATAAAACAACATCTCACTTGTGACTCCGCATTCGTGACCTATTTGTTAGAATGCCCATGTCGCCTCCTCTATGTAGGGGAGACGACGTGGGACATGAAAACAAGACTTAATATTCATAGACACAGTATTAGGGAGAAAAAAAGGGATTTAAGATTCCGTATTATTGACCAAGTACAGATGCCCAGGCGTGGAGGAGATAGAGTGACCCTACTGAAACGTAGGGAACTCTACTGGATATTCCGCTTGCAAACATTAAAACCTAAAGGGTTGAATGTTGAATTTAAGGTGGTTTGATCCCTGACCACTTATGGGGGGGTTCATTCCCCAGACCTCTCTAGTGTTTGAATATGGTTGTGCAAAAGACATTATGCTAATTTTTTTTTTTTTTTGTTTTTAGTTAAATCTGAAATGGATTTCTACAGCCACCTTAAGGACAAGACGCAGCATGAAACTTCCATATGAACGGATGTTGTAATTTTATTCGTGGTACAAACGTTTTTTTCTTTTCTACTGTGATATTCAAATGGACCGCAATGTTTTTCCCAGTCTTTATACTATCCCATGGTAGGAGTAGTTTGGGTGACACCTACTCCCTCCTCCGTTGCTATGGACTCGGATGAGGTGTATGGTACAACATACACCGAACCCGGACCCTAGGGAGTTTATACACAAAAGGATGTCTCAAGGAACTTATGGGACAGGTATCGACATATATGGGTAGGGGTTAATAGGCATGGAGCTGATTTGACCCCTACTTACCTTTGGGGATGGCACGTAAAACATTGACGTGGTTTGCGGCTGTCACCCGTTTCCACATTTCGGTACCTGAATACTCATGTCTCCCTTCTATTTTGATAATATGTTATGCCCATAGTTTGTTATTTTAATGATTGTGATTAGTTATATTGCGGTCCGGTTTGATCATGCGCAGTATGATATAGAGACAAGGGTCTCCATCTTTGTGATGGGCGAGAGGAGGACCCTGCGCGCTAGTGAGTGGGCAGCGTCATACTCTCGCGATGTTTGACTGTGCGCAGACGCATTAGGTACCACGCCAATCCCGTGATCCATGGAAGCTTCTGTGACTAGTGTATGTCCTCATTTTATTTTATTATGCCTAATTATTTACACATGTGCACGTGATTGAACTAAGGAATTAAATTATCCACCTTGTGCTTCAGGAAGCTTATTTTCTATATAATGAGTTTTATTTTATTTATATAATGAATTTGATTTTTGTACCGATCACGTATTACAATTGAATATACCACATGATCATGTTAAAATATTTTTATACACTGTATTTTTACTATTTTATCACTGTGAATACTGATTGATTGTTAAGTAATTAACTATGAGTCTTCACTATATAATGTTCACTTGAGCACTACACTTTGCTTGACAAAAGCTCCATTGAGGCGAGCTGAAACGTTGCAGTTGTTTGGGTGTCAATAAATCCCACGCTTTTTTCACAAGTCCGGGTGCTGCCTGCTCTCTTTTTTTGTTATCTACTGCTGACCCCTTGGTCCGGGACCCTACAGTGATTTGCACCTGGCATTCCAAGGAGTGCTGCTATTCATAACTCATATATATATATATATATATATATATATATATATATATAGATATATATATATATATAGATATATATATATATATATATATATATATAATATATAAATATATATAAAAAACACACAGTACTGTGAAAAAATATTTAAATGTTTCAGATAATTAAAAAAAGTGAATATCAGACAAAGATAACCTAAGTAAATACAGAAAAATGCAGTTTTTAAACAATGTTTTCATTTATTAAGGGAAAAAAGCTTTCCAAACCACCCTGGCCATATGTGAAAAAGTAATTGCCCCCTAAACCTAATAACTGGTTGTGACACCTGGTGGCAACAACTGCAATCAAATGTTTGCACCCACTCCTGGGCAGGTTAACCACTGTTCCATGTTTTCTCCATTTGTGAATAATAGCTCTCACTGTAATTTACTGGAGTCCCAAAGCCTTAGAAATAGCTTTGTAAGCTTTCCCAGACTGATAGATGTCAATGATGGGGGGGGGGGTTGGGGCATGATGTGTTGTTTTTCGAGATCTTTTGGCCTACTTCATGTTGTCAGACAGGTTCTCTTTAAGTGATTTCTTGATTATACAGTTCTGAGAGTAATCAGGCCTGGATGTGGCTACTGAAATTGAACTCAGATTTCCAAAAACTGTGGTTAATCACAGTTAATTCATGGTGAGGCAATTCATTTTCACATAGGGCCAGGTGGTTTGGGACAGCTTTTTTCCCTTAATGAAATCATCATTTAAAAACTGCATTTTGTATTTACTCAGGTTATCTTTATCTGATAATGAAATTTGTTTGATAATCTGAAACATTTAAATATAAAAAAATGTGCAAAAAACAAAACTATATATATATATATATATATATATATATAGTCTTTATTAATTCCGGCAGCACTCGCTTTTGTAATTTTCAGGTGCACGCGTCTCACCCTTGACATCAGGTATGTATTTCCATGAAAAATCAATGCAGCACTCTTCTTATGAGAAAAACGCAGTGTCTTTATTCACACATGTGACACAAAATAGGCAACGTTTCAATCCCCTTCCGGGATCCTTCTTGGCTTGAGAAGGATCCCAGAAGGGGATTGAAACGTTGCCTATTTTGTGTAACACGTGTGAATAAAGACACTGCAGTTTTTTCATAAGAAGAGTGCTGCGTTGATTTTAAATATTATATTATATATACATTGCTTAATCATATTTTAAACCCCACAGAAGATGAATTTCTGTGAATATGCGGAAACAAAATGAAAGTATTTGCACTTTTGATAGCAGGCATAGCCATAGGCTCTGTCTCCTCTCTTCCGCTGCTCCATCAGCTGCTCTGCTTCTCTCTATTGTACACAACACATACAATTACACTCAGTTCACACTTTCGCGTAAAACGCCGCGTTCGAACGCACATAAAAACGCACAACAGTACAGGAACCATGCATTCCAATGGGGGTGGTTCACACTTGCGCGTTTTTATGCGCGTTCGTAGGCGCCTATAAACGTCCGACGCATAAGCAAGTATGTTCGCGTTAATTCGGGTTTTTTTTCGAGCGTTTGGTGCCAATAGACTTCAATGGGAAACGCGATAGGTGTGTTGTTCGGGCGTTTGTGCAGCGTAAAACGCGCCTATGGATGCGCGTTTTTCAAAGTTTGCAACATGCTGAATCAGCCACCATGGAATGTCACACCTCTAAAGCACTCAGATTGGCCAAACTATATCATAGGTCATTGGCCAACTATGCAGTCAATCACATAAACGCGCGTCAAACGCGCCTACACTATTTACCAAAACGCTTGAAAAAACGCGCCTACACGCCAGTCTTGAACGCACCAAAAACGCTAGGCTTCAAAACGCTCAGGTCTGAACCCAGTGTTAGGCTGGGTTCACACGAGCGTGTCCGGATTAGGTCCGGATGCGTTGCGGATGCGTTCAGTGAAAACTGTGCGATTTCACAGGTAAAGCCATTCAGTTTTGCCTGCGATTGCGTTAAGTTGTTCAGTTTTTTCCGCGCGGGTGCAGTGCGTTTTGATGCGTTTTTCACGCGCGTGATAAAAAACTGAAGGTTTACAAACAACATCTCCTAGCAACCATCAGTGAAAAACGCAACGCACCCGCACTAGCTTGCGGATGCAATGCGTTTTTCACACAGCCCCATTCACTTCTATGGGGCTAGGGCTGCGTGAAAAACGCAGAATATAGAACATGCTGCGATTTTCACGCAACGCACAAGTGATGTGTGAAAAAATGCTCATGTACACAGACCCATTGAAATGAATGGGTCAGGATTCAGTGCGGGTACGATGCGTTCACATCACGCATTGCACCCGCGCGGAAAACTCGCCCGTGTGAAAGGGGCCTTAGACTTTCCCTTCACTGTCCCTGGCAAAAAGCATGATTGATTTCTGACTCTCCCTGACTCCCTAAGGGCTCTTTCACACTTGTGTTTTTGTTTTCCGGCATAGAGTTCCGTCAGGATTATTCTGAATGGAGAGAAATCCATTCAGGATGCATCAGGATGTCTTCAGTTCAGGACCGGAACGTTTATTGGCCGGAGAAAATAACGCAGCATGCTGCGCTTTTAGCTCCGGCCAAAATTCCTGAACACTTGTCGCAAGGCCGGATCCGGAATTAATGCCAATTGAAAGGCATTAATCCGGATCCGGCCTTAAGCTAAACGGCGTTTAGCTTTTTCTCAATGGTTATCATGGCAGCCAGGACACTAAAGTCCCGGCTGCCATGGTAAAGTGTAGTGGGGAGCGGGGGAGCAGTATACTTACAGTCCGTGCAGTTCCCGGGGCGCTCCAGAGTGACGTCAGGGCGCCCCACGCGCATGGATCACGTAATCGCATGGATCTCGTGATCCATGTGCATGGGGCGCTCTGATGTCATTCTGGAGCTCCCCTGGAGCCGCACGGACTGTAAGTATACTGCTCCCCCGCTCCCCACTACTACTATGGCAACCAGGACTTTAATAGGATCCTGATCAGTCTTCTAATGCTTTCAGGCGGCTTGTGTTCTGACGGATCCGGCGGGACGGAATTGCCTGCCGGATCCTTAGAACGCAAGTGTGAAAGAGGCCTAAGATCATTTTTCTGACAGACACTGTAACACCCAACCACCCTCATTCACAGCCCAGCACAGAATGACGTTCTGCTCGTTCTGCTAGGGCACCTCCCTGCCTGTTGCAGCACTGATTGGCTCATCTAGGCTGTCTGTCAGCCTGGGAGCCAATCAGGGCAAGCTCTTACCCCCATTTCCTCTCAGGGTCATGCGAAAAAACTTCTTCTTCCTCCATAGTGCTTTTTTCCCACCATACTCGGTTTAGTCCAAACTGGTTCGCTCATCTCTAACCCCTTCCCAACCAGCGCCGTACTATTATGGCGCTGGCTTTTTTGCTTATAGCAACCAATCAGATTCCACCTTTCATTTTCCAAAGGAGCCTTAAAAAATGAAAGGTGGAATCTGTTTGGTTGCTATGGGCAACTAAGCCAGTTCTACTTTACACCAGTTTGATAAATGACCCCATAAATCCCTAGGCATTTGTAATTCCACACAGTAATCATTTAGCACCAGAGACTGCAGTACTAAACTACTGTACCTACAAAACTGGGAACCTTGTCCTAGTCTGTGTGTGCAAAAGCATTTCTAACATTAGAACAATATTTTCTAATCCAAGAGCATACCTACTGTTGGGTACTGTTGGAAGAGTTGGCAGGATATGTGCCCAGTGTTACTGGATGTCAGAGTGAGAGTGGGTGGTTGTCTGTGAAAGTGGGTGGTCAGATGGGTATAGTAGCCATACTCACATATTCATAAGCTCTTTGGGCCAGCATGCAGTGACAGTAAGGTAGCGCCAGTTCTTTCCTTCGAGGCATGCTCTAGTTCTTGAGATCCTTCTGCCTGATAACGGTCAAGGTGCCCTTGATGTTGAAGGTTTTATGGTGCGAGGCAGGGTCCCGTTGTTGTGATGCCAGCATCTTGTGGTGCAAATATAGGGCAGGAAGCAATGATAAGGAAACAGTTGTGCAGCAGATCGGTTTATTTACTTAAGAATTCAAATGCAAACAGTTCAGGACAGGTTTTACTTGTAATGGACCGACTGATGCTACATAGGATCGCAGTATCCTCAGTTGTTTCAGTTGTTACGGCTGAACTGGTAATTACAGGCCAAGAAGGTGTCTCTTTAAAGTAGTTGAAGCAGTCCCTCTTACTCTGCACTTTGCTAACTGATTTATACTTTAGTATCCAAATGTAGGGTGTAATGCTTTACTTTTGACAATATCTCTTGCAACCAATAAGGGCATTCGCCGCCACAGCAGGCAAACTTATCTGCTACATTCTTTGACAGGCTGCTAATCCACAGTTCCACTTTGGGATGTGGCGGTATACACAGGTGGGCCAAACTGTGTGGTGTGTGCTCATGCACCAGAGGCTTCTCCTGAACACGGGTGCCATAGAGTCAAATAAGTCCTTTGGAAGACTGCTCACCTCTATAGGTTGTTCTCTATACCTCTCTAGCATCTGGTCCACTTTGGAGATGTTCTTGCTCTATCCTTGGTGGTACCAGGTCCAGAATGAGCTAAAATGTCAGTGATAAATCTTCACTCTTTGATGGTTTAGACTGCACTAAACTGGCTTAGACTGGCACTTGAATGTCCTGTCCTCTCCTTTATATAGAGAGGGACAGTTCCACCTAAGAAGCCATCTTACATTTAGAATTGGCAGTGAATATGGCACAGTTATGTAGAGGCGCCAGCCTCTTCGGCGATCCACCTCCGTCTTAATAAACGTGCCCATTGTTGGTGCAGTGACATGAACATTTGCCCCAGGTGGAAGAAAGCAGAGAAACCCCATATTCAATGTAGCATGAATAGAAGTCAATTAATATTTTCCCTGGGTAACAGACATAACGGATGGGACTACAAAAGGCTACATGCAGCTAATAAAGCCTCCATGCTTCAACTAACTCTATTAAGAGCTAATGATGTTTGAAAATCTTCTGTCTACAATAAAACAACACATTGATCAGAGAAAACATCTGCTCTAC
The DNA here is from genome assembly GCA_033119425.1 of Bufotes viridis. NCBI lineage: Eukaryota > Metazoa > Chordata > Amphibia > Anura > Bufonidae > Bufotes > Bufotes viridis. The sequence goes on along the minus strand of CM065590.1, from coordinate 77,125,384 downwards.
AAAATCGAGAGGCAGACTTTATTTAATGCTGGATTCCTTATTCACTTTATCATCTTGAAAAAGGATTCCGAGAACAATGGCAGCTGCCTTTCATTCCTGGAGATATCAAAATAGTCAGCACAGTTCCACAGATGTGAAGTTGCAACAATAGCATATAGATTAGAAATTGTGACAGTGTATTATGGTAATGTACAGTGCCTTGCAAAAGTATTCACCCCCCTTGACTTTTTTTTCATGTATTGGTGCCTCACAACCTGGAATTAACATGGATGGTTTGAGGATTTGCATCATTTAATTTACAGAACATGCCCACAACTTTGAAGATGTTTATTTTTTTTATTGTGAAACAAACAACAAATAGAACAAAATAACAGAAGAAGTTAGTGTGCATACTTTGTAACCTTTTGTGGCAATCACAGCTCCAAGTCACTTTGGATAAGTCTCAATGAGCTTGCCGCAGCTTAGCACTGGGATTTTTGCCCATTCCTCCTTGCAAATCTGCTACAGCCTCTTCAAGTTGGATGGTTTGCACTTGTGAACAGCAATCTTTAAGTCTGACCACAGATTTTCTATTGGATTGAGATCTGGGCTTTAACTTGGCCATTCCAAAACATTTATATGTTTCCCCTTAAACCACTCAAGTGTTGCTTTAGCAGTGTGTTTGGGGTTTTTGTCCTGCTGGAAGGTGAACCTCCATCCTAGCCTCAAATCACGCACAGAGTGGTACAGGTTTTGCTCAAGAATATCCCTGTATTTAGCACCATCCATCTTTCCCTCAACTCTGACTAATTTCCCAGTCCCGGCTGATATGTTGGGTTTGCGCCAGACATAGCGTTTTCTTTGATGGGCGAAGAGTTCAATTTTAGTCTCATCAGACCAGAGCACCTTCCTCCATACATTTTGGGAGTCTCTTGCAAACTCACAACGTGCCTTTTTGTTTTTTGCTGAAAGTAATAGCTTTCTTCTGGCCACTCTGCCATAAAGCCCAACTCCATGGAGCGTATGGCTTATTGTTGTTCTATGTACAGATACTCCAGTCTCTGCTGTGGAACTCTGCAGCTCCTCCAGGGTTACCTTAAGTCTCTGTGCTGCCTCTCCGATTAATGCCCTCCCTGCCCGGTCGGTGAGTTTTGGTGGGCGGCCGTCTCTTGGCAGGTTTGCTGTTGTGCCATGTTTTTTCCATTTGGTTATGATAGATTTGATGGTGCTCCTGGGGATCATCAATGATTTTGATATTTTTTTATAACCTAACCCTGACTTGTACTTCTCAACAACATTGTCCCTTACTTGTTTGGAGAGTTCCTTGGTCTTCATGGCAGTGTTTGGGTAGTGATGCCTCTTGCTTAGGTGTTGCAGCCTCTGGGGCCTTTCAAATAAGGTGTGTATATGTCATGACAGATGATGTGACACTTCGATTGCACACAGGTGGACATAATTTCATTAATTATGTGACTTCTGAAGGTAATTGGTTGCACCAGAGCTTTTTATGGGCTTCTTAACAAAGAGCCCATATGCACATGGCAATTTTCGGTTTTCTATTTCTGAAGAATAGTTTTATTTATATATTTTTCTCATTTTACTTCACCAACTTAGACTATTGTGTTATGATCCAGCACATAAAATTCAGATTAACAAACATTGAATTTAAAGATTAAAATGAGTAAAACTAGATAAGCTGTAGTTAATAGTTCTTATTAGAAGGGTTAAACATTAAAGTGGTTCTGCCACGACATAGAGTATAAACGTATCCCCTATCCACAGCTGATCCCTACAGATCATGAGAATGGGTCCCATGCACCACTATCAATGAAACAGCAGGTTGAGCGTACACGCTATAGCACCATTCATTCTTTATGGGACTTTTAGGGATAGTGGCGCTTTGTACTTGACTATTTCCAAGTATCTGCTAATAGAATCAGATTCTGAAGGGATAAACCCTATCGACAAACGAATGGTAAGAACCATTAACTCTTGCACTTTCAAGAGTAACAGAGCACCATGCATACTTCGAAGAAAAGATGTTTCAGAATTGTTATTTTATGGGCAATGTAAGTTCCTACTAAAACAGACATGTCAAGGAAACTGCCAGGTCCTCTTTGATCTTTATATTCTCTTATAATGTTACTTTAATATCTGATTTTCTCCAATAACTTTTATTAAATCTACCTCATAAATCAAATGTCAAACATCATAGAATGAATGTCCTATCAATGGCAAATTTTGATGTGATTCCATTACTTTGCTCTTTAGGTGAGAATATACAGCAAATGTCAAGATTTTCTGAGATAAAAGGTAACTAGGGAACATTAGGTTGTGAAACGTACTAAGGTGTGAGAATGTAGATGGGCTATTTCTGCTCAAGCAGCTGCTGTTTGTGGATTGATGGTAATTTACTCCAGAGAAGCTTGAAGTATGGTTTTCAATACAGTAGGATGGCCTAATCCCAAAAGAATAACTTTGTCATAACCTAGAAATAGAGTATAGTATAGCACAACACACTAGATGTTTGTACCAATGTGTCCCGATCACTGGCCAGCAGCAATCTGCAGTGGATACAATCCTTTGCAAAAGTACATAGATCTTCTAATGGGTCCTAACATCCTACCAATTTTTTCACAAGGACATACACCGACCATCCATTAAAACCACCAGCCCAATATTGTACAGGGCCCCTCCCAACTCATGTCACCAAAACATCTCTGACCCGTTGAGTCATAGACTCCACAAGACCTCTGAAGGTGTCCTGTGGTATTTGGCACCAAAAAGTTAGCAGCAAATCTTTTTTAAGTCTTAAAAGATCTCAGGTGGGGCCTCCATGGTTTGGACTGGGGAAATTTGGAGGCAAAGTCAACGCCTTAAGCTCCTTGCCATGTTCTTCAAGCCATTCCTGAACAATTTTTGCAGTATGCCATGAGTATTATCTTGCTGAAATTGAAGGTTGCCATTAAGGATTACTGCTTCCATGATGTACAGTATTTCTGTACAATATTTAGGTAGGTGGAACATTTGAAAGTAAAATCCACATAAATGCTATAGCCAAGGTTTCCAGTGGAACATTGATCAGTTTATCACACTGTCTCCTCCAGCTTGTCTTATTTTTATAATTCTTCCTGGCACCATCTCTTCCCTAGGTAAGTGAGACACATGATTCAGCAGACCAGCCCACTGTTATCCATAATGCATGGTTCATTTCTGATGCTCATGTGCCCATTGTCTGGTGGAAAGAGGTCATCTTGGGCTACACAACCCCATATGCAGCAAGCTGTAATGCCCTGGGTGTTTTGATGCCTATCATAGATAGTATTAACTTTTTAAGCAATTTGTGACACAATTGCTTTTTTATAGGGTCAGACCAAAGGGGCTAGCCTTCATTTACCATTCATATTAATGAGCCTTGGGAACCCATGGCACTGTCAACAGCTACCACTTTGGTAGGACCTACCATTTTGGAGATGCTCTGACCAAGTTCAGTTTGGTTCACTTAGATCCTTACACTTGCACATTTTTCCTACTTTTATTATATTAACTTTAGGAACTGACCACTTGCAGCCTAATTTATCCTACCTTATTGGGAACGAAGAAAATTTAGCCATATCCCCTATTTATTGAACACTTGTGAATTTAAAGGTCTCATTTCTCCATAAGCATGGCGATGATAGCAAATAAAGGAGGCCATTAGTACAAGAGTCATTGAGAACAGACAAAGAAAACTAACAAGAATCTAGGTTTATGTGGGCCCTCGGGCGATAAAGTCTCAGAGGCCCCCTTGTGGTATTTTTCATGACACACTCAGCAATGAAACTGCATGTATTATAAATATAGTTTTACCATTTTTGCATACATACACCTTTTTGATCTATTTTTATTCAATAATAAAGCTCACCATAATGCCCCCCAGTAGTAGTAATCCAGTAGTAATAATTCTCCTTATAATGTGGCAGTAGAAAAATGGCCCCTAATGTGTGGCAGTACAAAAAATGCCCCCTAATGTGTGGCAGTACAAAAAATGCCCCCTAAAAATGAGTGCCAATGCAAAAAATTCTTCTAATGTGCGCCAGTACCAAAAATGTCCCCTAATAATGTGAACTAGTACAAAACTGCCCCCGTTCTGTGTTCCAGTACAAAAAATACCCCCTCTTAGTGCCCCAGTTGAGCTAATGTCCCCATAGTGCCCCCATAATGTGTGCCAATATAAAATACCCCTGTATAGTGCCCCCAGTAAATGACACCATAGTGCTCCTCTCCCAACTTCCCCATAGCGCCCCCCCCCATAATATGCCAGTATAAAATGCTCTTATATAGTGCCCCTAGTAGATTTCCCCATAGAGCTTCTGTTCTCACCTTCTCCGTAATGCCGCCCATACTGTGCCAGTAAAAAATGCCACTATATAGTGCCCCCATAGTGCTCTCCCCCCCATTGTCATCGCACTGCCTAAGCCGGCCTCTGATAGGCTACAGGCACTAGGACTGAAGCCTATCAGAGGAACAGAGAATATGGGACGCCTCTCCCCTGCCCTGCCGCAGCATCTGTATTGCTTTCCTGAGGATGGAGATACAGATGAATATAGAGAAATGAGCATTTCCACAATGGAAACGTTCATTTCCCACAGCCTTGCTGCCACCGCCACCACATGCCACTTATCTCCAGGGCCACATGGCCTGAGGAGATCGTCTCACCTAATTGACGGTACGGCCCTAGGGCCCCTGCTCGGCTATGCCGGTTGCTGACTCCGCCTCTGCCTCTCATGGTTAGCTTCACCATACTTTGACACCTACTATGAGACCCCTGTCTTTCAAGTTTGCCCTGGTTCTAAGAATACAAATGTGCCTAATGACAGTGAGATAAAACTGCTGACATTACAACAAGGGTGGAGCTGTGACAACCTCCTTTCCTTTTCATGAAGAGGAACATGGTGGATTTTTGGTTGACCTCTACTTAGCAGGGCACTTATTTACTTTGGTAAGGGTACGACCAAACACTGGGGTGTTCAGGATGCGGCCGTTCAGGACACATGCTGTGATTAAGTACTGCTCGGCCAGTTAAGCTGCAGCAGCCTCTTATTTATCTAATGAATGTACCATTTTAACTAATGAATGCACTGTATAGCTGGACTGCATTGGTAATGGCTGCATGGTATTGAATGTGATGAGCTGCCATTAACAATGCTGACAAACTATACAGTGTGATCTTCATTAGTTAAATTATATGCAGCTGCAGACTAATTGGTCACGCGGTATTCGACCACAGCATGGCTGTGTCCCAAATGCTCCATGACAGTGCCGTGTGGTCATATCCTTAGCATTTTATTTAAGCACTTCCACAGTCCATTACAGTTGCAAAGTAAAGATCACAGTTTAATGAATATTTTCTTAAGTGTCACCATGACCATTGCACTTATTTATTGTTCCCAGTAACACCACAACTACCAAATGTGAACAATGCCAAAGTCTGCTACAGGAAGAATGGGTATTTATCTTAAGAAAAACGGCTTTTGCTTAAAGAGATCTTCTGAGATTTGTAATAAAGAGGATTGATGCATTTATGATATAATCATTACAATTTTTAGGATGAGCAGAATGCATTTTACGGAGCAGACTGTGCCGTTTGCAAAAGAAATGTTGAAAATAGATATTTTCTTACTTCAAAACGTGTTGCCACCTCACATTGCAGTGTGCTCTGCTACTGTACTACTGCCTTACATAAACAAATAAACAAAGTTACTAAAACTATAGGTCATTTTTGGCGCATGAAGGAGGGGGTGTTGTAACGTTGCTTCTGCAGCCAGAAAAAAAGCAGCAAAATCATTAGGACCCCTTCACACACAGAATTTTTTTTTCTTTTTTTTACCACCAAAAAAACATTCAAACCGCAAGTGTTTGTTTCCATATGCCGTAGACACACAAAAAACACACCCAAATTGAAAAACACACTAGCAATAAAACTTGTGTGTTGCATTTCAAAATTCCCCTAGATTTTCAGCACTATATAAAGGGGCACATATTTTGGCATTATATAAAGAAGGTACTGAATCTGAGACCAGCACAGAATCTGGCACCAAATTAAGGGGTTACAAAGAAAGAGGTGCTATACAAAGGGGTCACAGATTCTGGCTACTATATAAAGAGGGGGGGGGGGAGTAGGATGCTATATATACATGGGGCTGGGGCTGTGTGCCACGCCCACTATATAAGAGAGCGATACCATGACTGCACTGTGGGCATAGTATGTGACATGATTGTATTCAAGGGCACAGTGTGGAGGAGTTTGTGTTAGTATATAGGGTGCAAATGTGTTCGTAAAGCGAGAAGCTGAAGTCATCAGGGCAGCAAACTCTGCAGAGATGAGTTGTGCATTGGAGAAATCATCATGGTGGTCTGAACTGGATGGAAACAAAATGAAAAAGAATAACTCTAGAGGATATGTTATCTGTTAATCACTAAATGCAAATGTTTATTCTGCCACTGACTGTGTCTGATCAGTGCTGTAGTCACTAGTATGGTTTACTGCGTGATGATGAGTGGTAGCAGCCTCTTTTGTGAAATTACCACTCCCTGCATACCTTTACACCTGTTCAGGCAATACTGCCACTTGTAGTTTCACACTTTACATACTTATATGTTTTAATATCAATGTATTTCATGTATTATGTGCATGTACTACAAATCCCATAAGGTTGTATAGATAGTGGGAGGTCCCATGAGGTTAGTCAGAGCTGGCTCCACCCTTCCTCTCTAGGAGAAAGATTCTGGAGGTCATGGCTGCCTGCTGTAGAATGAACACCTCAGAGCAGCAAGGATTTGTTCCTGTAGGGAGATTCCATTCCCCTACAGCCTCAAGCAATTTATGTGCCAGCCCTCAGAAGGGAAATGATCTATAGAAGGTTTAGCAGAGAGAAAGAGATTGTGTACTTTGGCAAAGAAGGTAATTGCCGCTAATCTGGCTACTGCCTCCTCTGCATGTGGTGAAAACACTGTAAGCTGCCAACCATAACCGAACCAAAGGGTGCCCCCTGTTCATAGACTGTATTCCTCTGAGAATAATGTGAATATCATATATTTACATATATATCTGATGATAGAGAAATACCATCCCTTTAGGCTGGGAAAAGGAGAGCTTGACCAGTCTGATTGTGAGAGAGAGAAGCTAGCCCCCATATACAACCTTTGGGAACTACTTCAATTGACTGTAAAGACTGCATTTTATGTGAATAGTGCTTGTGTTGATAACCTGCTAGTCAGATTCAGTGAAGTACTGTGGATTTGTTATGCCAACACCGGTCTCATCATTATACCACACTACATTCGCACCGCAAGATGCTGGTGTCATGATGACAACTAGGACCCTGCCTCGCACAGTAAGGGTACTTTCACACTAGCGTTATTCTTTTCCGTCATCGAGTTCCTTCCTCGGGGCTCAATAACTTTAAAAAAAAAAATGATTAGTTTTATCCTAATGCATTCTGAATGGAAAGCAATCCGTTCAGTTTGCATCAGTTTGTCTTCAGTTCAGTCCTTTCAAGTTTTTTGGATGCAGATAAAAGCGCAGCATGTTGTATTTTTATCTCCGTCCAAAAAAGCGGAAACACTTGACGGAATGACGGATCCGCCATTAATTTCCATTGAAATGTATTAGGGTGGATCCGTCATTGAAAATTGACGCATTAACGGATCCGTTCCTCCACTCTGCGCATGCGCAGACCTTTAAAAATGGTGAAATAATAAATAACGGATCTGTTTTTACAGATGACAACGGAAAGATGGATCCGTTATTTCAATACAATTGTCAAACGGATCTGCAAACGGATCCGTTTGCAAATGAAATCATTTTTCAAACGTTTTAACGGATCCGTCGGGCAGTTCCGTTGACGGAACTGCCTGACGAAATCCTTCAATGCAAGTGTAAAAGTACCCTAAAACAGCACTATCAAACCAGAGTATGCCCCAAAGGGAAGAACCGATGCACCCTTCCCATCACTGTACGCCAGCCCAGGGAGCTTCTGGAAACCATGAGTACAACTACTGCACCCATCTGGCCACCCACACTCATGTGCGTCCCTGCGGCACGGTCGCTGCACATTTATATACCATGCTTGGCTCTGGTGCTGTATTTATATGTCATGGCACCACTATTACTGTGCAAGCAAGGCATCCTTTCCATCCACTACTATAAAACGTCTAAAAATATAAGCTTTTTGGTGTTTTTGAAAGTCCCATAGTGGTGAATCGAGGGGTGGTTGCACATGGTTGCGGAGGTATGTGTGTTGGGGGATGGGGCACAAAAAAGACATCTCACAAACACCACATAACCAAAGGCTGGCCCTGATGGTGTCTTCCATTTTATATATGAGACTACACAGAGGATGAGAAGGTAAAGAAGGATTACAATGAGCCTGTCCCAGTGGGTTGCCCATAATGCATTGCAGTCAGTCTTAGCAGGGCCAGACTGGGACTACAAAGCAGCCCTGGCACACAAACCTCACCAGCCGAACTTAAACGTCGCATGGGTGACTAAAAGGACTACACATTTTGACACCTCATTAGAGGGCCATGGTCTCTTTCGTATTTTGATCGATGGTTGATGTTTGGGTACATCTGAACTGCGGGAACTCTGTGTTTTTATTTTTCAACTGAATGTGCTGCCCTGATTTTATTATATATTTATAAGTGTGTATAGATAACATTAATGACATGTAACAGTGCAAGGCTTTTTAAAAGTAATTTTATTTTTTCTTGTTAAGTTTTTTTTTTATTTCTGGCAACTGGGAGTTCATTTCCATCGCTACAATTTGAGTTCCTGCTGGGCGTATCAACGATTTCTGGAATTGTTCGTAAAACTTGTCAAGGGATTTGGCAGCGACTCCGGGACACAGTGATGCCAGAGCCCAAGGCTGAGGATTGGATCCGAATTGCTGAGAGATTTCATCTAGATGCGAAGTTTCAAAACTGCTTAGGGGCAATGGATGGCAAACACATACATGTTAAGAAGCCGCCTCACTCTGGGTTCCAGGTCTACAATTATAAGCAATACTTTTCAGTAGTGCTATTGGTTTTGGCAGACACAATTTATAAGTTTATAATTGTTGATATTGGGGCCTATGGGAGCACTGCAGATGAGCGCATTTTCAGTTCTTCTAGGTGGAGTGAGATACTTCATGCCAACCAACTTGCCCTTCCAGAGGCCAAAAGGCCGCCCGGTTCTGCGGGACCACCGCCACCATTTGTAATTATGGCTGATAAAGTCTTTGTAACAATATAGCAATAACAAAAGACAAAACAGGTGCACTCTGCGGTCTTACTAAGCCCTCAAACTGATGTTAAAATTGAGAGATTAGTCAACATGTCCTGCAGTGGAGGACATGTCTTAAGCCCGAGCACCACGCCAAGGTTTCTCAAGTAGCTCGGGACCTAACACTCACCTACCTGTGCCATATGGGCAATACCAGGGGCCAGTGGGCAAAATTACAGGAATGTGTTAGGCCGACTCGCAACAGACTTCTCAGTTACCTCCAGCATGTAACCATGCCTGCAATAGGAGGAGGGAGAGGGCTGTGAGCCCCACCCAAGACTGGCTGATATGGCCCAGGCCTCACTGGTGCACCTAAATATAGCCTGTGGATGGAAAACAGGCTACATTTACATGGGAGTTTATACACCTCCAAACAATTATATATACACAAACCAACTGAAAGGTGGCATGAAGCAGGATGTGCTAAACCCAAAAATGCAGTTGTGCATGTATATACAGGGGCAGATCCTGCACTTGTGGCCCGTTGCTAATGGCGATCCCCTGCAAAAATGCATACGGTTAAGGATGCCCGCAGCGGACCACAAGTACCACAATAGACATCCTACACAAGATGGCAATTGTGTGGATGTAATAAGTATTATAACAATATAGCAATAACATAAGACAAAACAGGTGCACTCTGCGGTCTTACTAAGCCCTCAAACTGATGTTAAAATTGAGAGATTAGTCAACATGTCCTGCAGTGGAGGACATGTCTTAAGCCCGAGCACCACGCCAAGGTTTCTCAAGTAGCTCGGGACCTAACACTCACCTACCTGTGCCATATGGGCAATACCAGGAGCCTGTGGGCAAAATTACAGGAATGTATTAGGCCGACTCGCAGCAGACTCCTCAGTTACCTCCAGCATGTAACCATGCCTGCAATGGGAGGAGGGAGAAGGCTGTAAGCCCCACCCAAGACTGGCTGATATGGCCCAGGCCTCACAGGTGCACCTAAATACTGTAATTTTCGCACTTCACCACACAACGGCTAATAAGCCCTTTTTTTTCTCCCTAATACAAGCCAAAAAATTCTTTAGAACATATAACTGCACCACACATGAGCAAATAAGACATATAAATATTTCCTTGCAATAAACCCCTTTTAATGGCTGTATCAAACAGCACATACACCCCAATAACAAGAAAGTTTGCTGGAATTGCAGAGCTGTATTATGGCAATTTGGGTCCCCAGTCAGTGCAGCAAGGTTTAATAGGATGGTTCCTATTACCCAGGCTGTAACCACCCCTACTGAACCATGTTCAACATAAATGCTGCGGAATGATTCCTACCTATCCTTTCCCTACACCTTAAATAATCTTTCCCTGCGCTTGTAAATGTTTTTTTTTAGCACAATTAAGTTTTTTATAGCACTGTCTCTAGCGCCTGCTGACATTTTTTCTTGCACTAAGTACACTGGAAAATGGCAGAATCCAAGATGGCTGAGGGTATTTATAGAGCTGTGACATCACAGGGCTGGCTTGCTGCTGATTAGCTGCATGCATGGCATTATGGGTGACCCTGCCTTCCCAGAGTTCCTTGCTCCTTGTCCTCACACGTGCAGCCATTTTCGGAAGAAATGCGATTCATTACCACGAAGTGTGAGGAAATTCGGATTCGGTGCGAATCAAATAATTCCTGAAATTCGGATCGAATTCCATTCAGCTTCGATTTGCTCATCTCTACTTATAAGCATAGAAAAAACATACTTTTTGATGTGGTAATGCTATAGCTTGGTGTTTAGTGCTAGTAGAGGTCCCAGGTTTGAATCCTGGGGGAGACTTTCAGGTTTTTTCTTAAGATATTGAGAATAGTGATGAGCAAGCACCAAAGTATTCGGGTGTTCAGATGTTCGGACCGAACACATTGCTATATTCGTGTGCTCGGCCGAGCACCCGAGTATAATGGAAGTCAATGAGAGACAACCAGGCACCCCCCTGCTCTGAAGAGGGGAGGGTGCCTGGTTCATTGGAAAAGGTCAGAAAGTGACAAACACCACCGAAATGGATCAGGAACAGCATGGGGACGATGTCTGGATGCATCTTGGACTCCCAGGTCGCTGCTGGGAGCCATGTTATTCGAGTTGTACGCCACTTTTACAGATAAAAAATGCCTTTTTTTTGTGTGCATTTTTACTGACAGAAATGCGCACAAACCCCCCCCCCCCCCCAAGAAAATGAATTTCACAGGAAAAATTATTAGGAAACATTCTTTCCTGTATATTCAATTGTATAATGTATAAAGTGCAAGTACTGCCAAAATGTACAAGGAAGAAGCACTCCAATACAGCCTGTATATCACATAAAGGAGGGCCTCATTCACATTGTGGTACAATTGTTCAGGTAGTGGGACGCCTACACTCATACAGCCTATGCACTAAGTGAAAGGGCAGCCAAAAATTACAAGGAACTGGCACTGCAATACACCCTTTGTTACACATAAAGGAGGGCATCATACACACCCTTGAAAAATTATGATTGGTGGCCTGCTGGTGACCCTCAAAAACATTACGGGTGAGGGCCTGCTGCTAAGCATTGTAAAAAATGATGGGCGAGTGCCTGCTGCTTAGCTGACCATTGAAAAAATGATGGGCTAGTGCCTGCTGCTGAGCTGACCCTGTGAAATATTGTACGTGAGGGCCTGCTGCTGAACTGTCCCTGTAAACTATGGTAGTTAAGGGCCTGCAGGTGAGCTGACCCTCCCTGAAGAGTGACATTATGAGATCTTGTGCACTGATCCCCAAAATCTTCAGCATCCACAGTCAGAGGAAGATGATGGTGGGGAATGGTAATTATTGTTTCACAAGGTGGATGATGCGGATGAGACACAGATGTCAATAAATGAGGGTCTTTTTAGGTCAACACAAGTCAGGAGAATGACCACAGTGAGGAAGTGGAAGAGGAGATGGGTAACGATTTGTTACAAATAAAGGAGGGCATCATACACACCCTTGAAAAATTATGATTGGTGGCCTGCTGGTGACCCTCAAAAACATTTGGAGCAAAGGCGTTCTGGTGACCCTCTAAAACATTATGGGTGAGGGCCTGCTGCTAAGCATTGCAAAAAATGATGGGCGAGTGACTGCTACTTAGCTGACATTGTAAAATATTGTACGTGAGGGCCTGCTGCTGAACTGTCCCTGTAAACTATGGTAGTTGAGGGCCTGCAGGTGAGCTGACCCTCCCTGGAGAGGGACGACATTATGAGATCTTGTGCACTGATCCCCAAAATCTTCAGCATCCACAGTCAGAAGAAGATGATGGTGGGGAATGGCAATTAGTGTTTCACGAGGTGGATGATGCAGATGAGACACAGTTGTCAATAAATGAGGGTCTTTTTCAGGAGAATGACCACAGTGAGGAAGTGGAAGAGGAGATGGGTAACGATGACATCACTGACCCAACCTGGAAAGGTGGCAAGCCAAGCGAGGACAGCAGGACAGAGGGGGAGGGATTCATAGCACAGAAACAGGCTGGAAGAGGCTGTGGGGTGGCAAAATGGAGAAGACGGGCCGTACCAAATAGGCCTGTAACTGTTCCCCCTTGTGGAAAACTCCCTTGCTAAGGCGTAGGTGTTCCGCAGTCTGGGGCTTTTTTGAGGAAAGTGGGGACGATAAAAGAATTGTAATTTGCTAACTGTAACTGTGCTATACAAAAATAAGAACTCATAAATAAACAAATAACCATAACATATCTTACATCCTATTCATTAACTCTACCTCAAACCATAACAATAAAAACTCCAATCCGGGAACATAATGGGGGAAGACAGTACACTGGAGGAAAAATGGGTTGTGAATACTAGCAACCTCTCCACCACCTGCATGATCCGTCACATGGCATCAAAGCACCCTAACAGGTGGCCCGAACCTCTGGGTCCACAATCAGTGTCTGTGGGTCACACCACTGCCCTCTCTTCCTCCCCTGTGTTACGTGCTGGGCTGGCCAATCCTCTGTCCTAGACGCAGGCCTGGATGACTCCCACCCTGCAGCTGGGCCTTCGCAAGCACCATCAGCTAGCACACCCACTTCTGTGTCCAAGCACAGCATACAGATGTCCTTCCTTACCCCAGCCACCCACCCACAGGTCATAGCACTAAATGCGCACTTTCAAAATTTCTGGCCCTGGAAATGTTGCCATTTAGGCCTGTGGACACTGAGGCTTTGCTCAGCCTCTTGGCGGCGGACGTCCTTCGTTACTCAGTCCCCAGTCGCCACTATTTTTCCCTGTGTGCCATTCCCACATTACATCGCCAATTGTGTCACGTAACATCACCCTTGCCCTGACCAACACAGTTATTGTGAAGGTCCACTTAACGACAGACACATGGACAAGTGCTTTTGGCCAGGGACGATACATTTCCGTGGCGGCACACTGGGTGAACCTTTTGGAGGCCGGTAGCAAGTCGTACCCTGGGATGGCACAGGTGCTACCAACGCCAAGGATTGCGGACCCTACTTCCATCAGGATTTCTGCCACACCTACATTGCTGAACCTACCCCCCCTTCTCCTCCTCCGTCTCCACATCCTCCTCCACAGCAAACTCAGAATTCTCATCTTGCAGCAGCGGTCAACCATCAGTCAGTAGCTATAAGCAGTGTAGCACGGCAGTGGGGAAGCGGCAACAAGCCGTGCTGAAACTCATTTGCTTGGGTGACAAGCAGAGCTGTGGCAGGGTATAAGGGAACAGGTTGGTTGTGTCTGATAATGACCATAACTTGTTGGCAGCTTTGTAGCTCGGCAAGCTCACACACATGGCAATCATGCAGCATATATGTATCATGCACAACAAACATCCCAAACTTATACATTAATATATATAAAAACATAACACACGAGAGTGGAGGTAAATTAATGGCATTGCCTGTTTAAGAACTCATAAATAACTAAGTAACCATAACATATTTTACAGCGTAGTCATAAACTCAAACCATAACAATAACAACTCAAACACTGGAACAGGCAAGCACGGCCCTCACTGGGCAGAATGACAACTCTGCCCAGTGACCACAGCAAAACATTGGGAAATTGTCCCTCAAAAACCTGTCCTAATAATATAATCTTAATCACTGGGCAGAAAAAAAAACTCTGCCCAGTGAAGAAGGCAAACTTTTAAATGGGACAAATGCTGATATGGCCAAATGGATCCCTCCTTAATGTCCAGGATACGGCCATACCATGCCTAGCCCACATGTTCTCAACTTCCTCCAAACCTACCACAAATTGCCTGAGCTACTGGTGAGGGTGCACCGTATGTGTGCCCATTTCATAAAGTCATCTACAGCTGCCGACAGTCTGGCAACGCTGCTGCAGCGCTTGTATTTGCCAGCTAACCGACTGTTGTGCGATGTGAGCACGCGCTGGAATTCCGCATTACACACTTTGGCCATGCTTTGTGAGCATCAGAAGGCAGAAGTGGAATACCAGATGCAACATGGTCTAGTATGGTCTAGTATTCTGTGGACACTAAATTTTGCACAAATAATGTACATTTCCCCAAAATACATTGTTTAACCTGTGGTACAGTTTTGACACAAAAAGTCTCACGCTGTGAAGACTAAATGTTGCACAAATAATGTACATTTCCCTAAAATACACAGTTTTCACCTGTGGTACAGTATTTGACACAGAGAGACACACACTGTGGACACTAAATGTTGCACAAATAATGTACATTTCCCCAAAATACACTGGTTTCACCCAGGGGAGCACCCAGGAATTTTGTCTAGGCGGGGTCCGAAAAGAAAAAAATTGTTGGCCCTGCCCATTGTTATAAACACCTCCTACATATAATAAGCCACTCCCAACAAACAATGCACAGCGGAAATTATATTGTTAAGGTTGAAGGTAAGAGTCTTACCCTCATCCTACATAGACACACTGTACCCGGGTGGGGGCCCGGCTCTACACATCTTAAAGAGAGAGGAGGGCCTGTCCTGGCTGCACTGCCTCCTTCACATTATACAATAGTCAACAGCAGGCTACAGCCAGGAAGCTCCTTCGCTCTCCTCCCTCCCCAGATCCTGCTCGAGGCCTGTGGTTCCCCCCACCATCTGCCACACGTCATCTCCCAGCTCTGAATCCTCCTTCTGCAAATGGCAAGGGAAGTTGCTGGAACATCTTCTCCTGCATAGCACCACATACCTCCTACATTCAGTGATGTCACCTTTGATGTAGACATTCTCTTCTTCATCTTCTCCATTCAGACCTGACCGCCATTTTTCAGCCATCTCCAGTCTCTGCAGAGATTGACAAACGGACATTAGTTTCCCACTTCACATCTTCTGAACACATTATCGTGCCCCCCCAATCCTATGCACGCTGTGTCCCCAATAATATACTGCAGAAACTTTCCCCTGAAAAATATATGTATCACACAGATAGTGGACCCTTCAGCAATTATTGCCACACAGTGCTCTAAAAAAAATAGCTATGCCCAGTACGTGGTATCCCGGACACTAGTAGTATAAACATAATGTTCACAAAAGTAATTGTGCTAAGCTGATACTATGCCAGGGTGCCCACCAAAATAGCAGTGCCCAAAATGCCACAATAGAAATAATTCTCTGCCAGAGTACACTTAGTAGTAATAATGCCCCCATAGTGCCCATACTAGTAATCTTGCTCCCTATAGCCCCCCAGTATTAGTAGTAAAGCTCACCATAATGCTCCCTTGTAGTAATACTTTTCCTTATAATATGCCAATAAAAGAAATATCCCCACTTAGTGCCCACAGTTCAGCTAATGTCCCCATAATGTATTCCACTATAAAATACACCTATACAGTGTCTCAGTAAATGCTCCCATATTGCTCCTTTCCCCCTTCCCCATATTGCCCCCATGATGTGCCAGTATAACATACCCCATCTTAGTGCCCCCAGCACATGAATCCATTGTGCTCCTCTCCCCATTCCCCAAAGTGCCCCCCATTATTTGCCAGTAGCAAAATTCCCCTTTTTAGTGCCCCCAGAAGATGCCCCTATAGTACTCCTCTTACCCATAATGTGCCAGTAAAAAAATGACCCTTCTTAGTGCTCGCCAAAATGTACCAGTAAAAAATCCCCCTGCTTAATGCTACCAGATTCCCCCCAAAATGTGCCACTAAAAATTCCCCTTTTTAATGCCACAAGATGCCCCTAAAGTTCTCTCTCCCCTATAGTGCCCCCATAATTTTCCAGTTAAAAATGCCTCTTAATGCCACCAGATGCCCCATAGTGCTGCTCTCTCCTATAGTGTCTCCCATGTGCCAGTTAAAAAAAATGCTTCCTTAGTGCCCCCTATAATGTGATTCACGGAACGCAAAGGGACGCTAAAACTGCACTACACATCGTTTGTTTTTTTGGGGCAAAAATTAGCCCTCAATCTCACCTTACTCAGCAAGAAGGCCGCCCCATCCAGCCTTCTTTGACCATTTGTCTCACACCTGACGCCTGACACCTCTGGTGTTTGATCCATGCACTCCAGGGACCTCACTGCATAAGTCCCAGGACGTACATTTGTGTATCTTTGATGTGTATACATACCCTGGTCTTCTTTATATTGATCAAGAATCTTCCCCTGTTTTTAAATTTAACGATAAAGTGTAGTTTTAGCGTCCCTTTGCTTTCCGTGAATCCTACTTCTTTAAGACGCATACCTCCTTATCTAATTATCCGTGAATTCAGACCCCCTATAATGTGCCAGTAAATAATAGAGACCCTAAATGCCCCCATAGTGCTCCATTCTCCCATAGTGCCCACAAATAATGCTCCTATAGTGCCTGTAATAATGTGCCAGTAAAAAATGCCATAGTGCCCCCCATAATTCGCATTTAAAAAAGTCCCCTTTAGAGCCACCAAATGCCCCCATAGTGCTCCACTGCCCCATAGTGCCCCCAAATAATGCTCCTATAGTGCCACTCTCCCCTCTAGTGCCCCACAATAATTTGCCATTAAAAAAGTCCCCTTTAGAGCCCCCAAATAATGCTCCTATGGTGCCAGTGCCACTAGAGGCCCCATATTAATTAATTTGGCCCCACACTGCCATCCATTTATTTGCCCCCCCTGCCCCATATTAATTAATTTACCCGCCTTACGGCCATCCATTTGTTTTCCCCCAAACTGCCCCATATTAATTAATTTACCGCCCATTTGTGCCCACTGTCCCATTAATTTGCCCCCAAATTGCCATCTTCCCCCTCGCCCAGATAAACGCACAAAACACACAAAAAAACAGGCCAACACTTACCTGTGTCCTGGATGGTAAGGCAGGCACACGACTCAGATGCGCGATGACGTCATTGTGCGGTGCCGGGCTTCTACCACCACTTAGGCCTCAGGCCTACTCGGCCCGAAGCCTATAGCGGTGATATGCAGCGGGGCAGGGAACTATGCGCTCCGGTGCCCCGCCGCAGTGCAATTAGAACCAGGGCCGTGCCGCCTGTGCGATCGGTGGTGTGGCCCTGGAGGATGAGTGGTTTTAGGGGGGATCCAGACCCATTGGATCACCCCCCTGGGTGCACCACTGGTTTCACCTGTGGTACTGTATTTGACACAGACATTAACATAGTAACATAGTAACATAGTATATAAGACCGAAAAAAGACATTTGTCCATCCAGTTCGGCCTGTTTCCTACAAGTTGATCCAGAGGAAGGCAAAAAACCCCCGTGAGGCAGAAGCCAATTTTCCTCACTTAAGGGGAAAAAAAAATTCCTTCCCGACTCCAATCAGGCAATCAGAATAACTCCCTGGATCAACGACCCCTCTCTACTAGCTGTAGCCTGTAATATTATTACACTCCAGAAATACATCCAGTCCCCTCTTGAATTCCTTTATTGTACTCACCATCACCACCTCCTCAGGCAGAGAGTTCCATAGTCTCACTGCTCTTACAGTGAAGAATCCTTTCCTATGTTTGTGTACAAACCTTCTTTCCTCCAGACGCAGAGGATGTCCCCTTGTCACAGTCACAGTCCTGGGGATAAATAGATGATGGGACAGATCTCTGTACTGACCCCTGATATATTTATACATAGTTATTAGATCTCCCCTCAGTCGTCTTTTTTCTAAAGTGAATAACCCTAATTTTGATAACCTTTCAGGGTACTGTAGATCCCTCATTCCAGTTATTACTTTAGTTGCCCTCCTCTGAACCCTCTCCAGCTCTGCTATGTCTGTCTTGTTCACAGGAGCCCAGAACTGTACACAGTACTCCATGTGTGGTCTAACCAGTGATTTGTAAAGTGGTAGGACTATGTTCTCATCACGGGCGTCTATGCCCCTTTTGATGCAACCCATTATCTTATTCAACATTCACATGCTGTGGACAATAAATGTTGCACAAATAATGTACATTTCCCCAAAATACACTGTTTTCAACAGTTATACAGTATTTGACACAGAGAGGCCCACGCTGTGGACACTAAATTTTGCACAAATAATGTACATTCCTCCAAAATGCACTGTTTTCAACAGTTATACAGTATTTGGCACCGAGAGGCATACACTGTGGACACTAAAGGGTTGCACAAATAATGTACGTTTCCCCGAAATACACTGTTTTCACCTGTGGTACAGTATTTGACACAGTGAGGCACACGCTGTGGAGACTAAATGTTGCACAAATAATGTACATTTCCTCAAAATACACTGTTTTCAACAGTTATAAAGTATTTGACACAGAGAGTCCCACACTGTAGACACTAAATGTTGCACAGATAATGTACATTTCCCCAAAATATACTGGTTTCACCTGTGGTACAGTATTTGACACAGAGAGGCACATGCTGTGGACACTAGATTAGGCCCAGATTATTTAGATTTGCGCATCAGACACTCTTTTCAGATGATGGATAGTATATGTCCCATACAACCACAGAATATGGACACTATTAGACCCAGATTGTTGCAATGTGAAATACAGACAATTTTTTTGTATGCCGGACCGTATATGTCACATAAACCCACAGAATAGACACTATATTATGCCCAGATTATTGTAATTTTAAATACAGAATCTGTTTTTGGATGCCGGACACTATCTGTCACATAAACCCCCAGAATATGGACAGTATATTATGCCCAGATTAATGTAATTTGAAAGACAGAATGTTTGGGGAGGCCGGACAGTATGTCACATAAATCCACAGAATATGGACACTGTTAGACCCAGATTAATGGAATTTGAGCTGCAGACACTGTTTGCTGATGTAGGACTGTATTTTTTACACAAAGCCACACACTATGGTCACTAGATGTGAGCCAGATTATTAAAGACACAGTCTGAAGATGATGTGCATGATATGTCACTCATAGGTACAAAATAAAAATATCTTGCTGCTGTGAAACACACCCAGTAGTCATTAAAAAGCATTGTGGGGTCTTTGAAAAGCTTTTGTTATTAAAACAGCAAATTTCTCTCCCTGCACTATCTCTCCCTTCCTTAGCACGGATGCCCCTGACACTGCTGTTAAATATATTGTTGATCTAAAACACACACACACACACACACACACACACACACACACACACACACACACGTCCATTTTGTTTAACTTTGCTTCGCTCAACACTATATATGATATATACATGCTAGGGCAGAGCTCTGCTCTCAGCATGTCTAGCCCTGTCAATCAAGTGGAGGGGGAGTTTGCAGAGCACAGGGAGTGTTACAAAGCAGTGCTTAAACGATTCAGTCCTGCCTCCTGGTGCTCCAGTTGCTAATTTGCATATGAATAAAAACTCAGATATGCATACAGACAAAAGTAAGGTTTACTTTTAATTAGCATGATGAGCCCTATCAGGCAGTACGTTTGGTTTAATAGGGTTGATCCTCGTGACAGAGACACTTTAAACACCATCTGACCCCGACAATTTTTGGAAAGTTTCTAGTATGAAAAACCATAACACATGTGATGGCACAGTGTGTTTTTAAACACGCTGTTTGTTAATACAGTCAACCATGTGTTTATTAATAGCAATTGCTGTAATTGCGTTCAAAAGCTTAAAAGTGAGAGGTGAGGAGAGAAAGCGCAAAAATTCATTAAAAATGTTCAAAATGAGATAACATCTTTTAATAAACAATTTGTGTTCTAGGAAATTTGCAGGCCTACTGGAGCACATTAGATTAGTATAGAATCGATTTGGGTCCAAATCAAAGTTATTGCAAAATTTGCCAAATCGGATGCAAAATGAATTTCAAGAGGTTTGCTCATCTCTATGATAATTGTAAATGGACATACAGCAATCATTTTATATTTGAAGTTTCTGTAAAAGATGGTAAACAGGTTACATTATTAGCACTAATAATAATGGTGATGCCTGCACTTCCCAGTGCTACCTTCCTCCAAACGTTTATGCTCAGGGAAATATTTGCCAGAGTAATTATGTTACAACTTCTACTGGGAAAAAGCTGCCAAGATGATTTATGTGTTTAAAGTATCTTTTTGAAGCCCATCTAAACAAGAAATCCCAACTGGAAACTGCCAGCACACGTAGATGCTTTGTAATAAGACTTGAAACAGATGTGTAGGGGATAACACACCACTCCTATTTACATATTTAGCAAATATTAAGTGCCAGGAATCTGAAAACATTCGGAGCCAGCGCTGTCTTTCCAGAGCAGATCTAGCCTTGATATTATTGGAATTGTGGGATCTGGAATTTTTCGATCAGTTTACAGGAGAATTTGTAATATTTAATGCTCCATCAATTACCAAGAACAGATAATGGTCATATATATTACACAGATATCAAACCCCTTACAAAACTGATCTTTTTGTCCCTGAGTGATATGCATGGCTCCCCAGTCTAGGATGGCTGAAGGAATCAGGCAGACACTGTTTCTACTTAAATAAGGCGGTCTTTACTTGACTCGGGGGGTAACAAGCTTAAGGTTACAGTCTCTCTTGTGGACACAGGCTTAGTTAGAGGCAACACATGGTTGATCGTGTTAACAAACAGCGTGTTTAAAAACGTTGCATGTCATATGCTTTATCATATTAAAAAGCATCCAAAAATGTCCCATATTGTGGCAGATAACACACAGTGTTATTGGCCTCAATGGGGGCAGGTCTCTGACCCTGTTTATAAACACACATTAATGTCAGAAGAAAGACTGTCTTTTTAATATATATATATATATATATATATATATATATCTTTATTGAAAATTAATAAATAAACATAGCAGACATACATGCCATAATGATACAAAGCTATGCTTAATGAAAGCAGTGAAAAATGGTCAAACCCGGTCCTCCTGTACAAATGAGCACTTCCATAATGGAAGCACTCATTAGTATTTGCCCCGATAAGACACACTGACATTTTCTCCCCACTTTGGGGGGAGAAAAAGTGCATCTTATAGGGTGAAATATATGCCATGTGTTAGCTTTTATTGTAATTCTGCCAGTAATGATAATGAGATGACTGCTATAAAGTGACCTCTACAAAACAAGAGGTCTTGACATATTATTAAGCTTGTGGTGATGCTTGTGCTTATGCTTGTGGTGATTACTTTTTATCCTAACTGATCTTAGACTTGAATTATATTTATTTATTTGTTTGTTTGTTGGTTTTCATTACGTAAGGTTCCAGGTAATTAATATTTTACTGCACACATTAATTTACATATTGATAAAAAAAAAAACATTAAGAAATCCCCATTCTGGATCTACGTGTGGATGATCGGGCGGGTGCAGGAGCTGTGGCGTGGGACCCGATGTGTCTCAAGGCTGCCCGATGCCATGCAGAGGCTGCCCAATGTCTTGCACAGCATTGGGAAAAGCCTTCTACGGGTGCCCAGGAGATCCAGCCTCAGGCTGCGTCTCCTAGGCAACCTGTTAGTGTATGACTTAGTGTCATACACTAACAGGCAATGCATTATAATACAGAAGTATTGTAAAGCATTGCATAGGAGATCAGACCCCCAAAAGTTGAAGTCCCAGAGGGGGACAGAAATAAAGTTTTTTAAAAAAAAACACAGTAAAAAAAAGTGTTTTCAATAAATAAAAAATAGTTTCAAGTTAAAACGAAACAAAAAAAAACTTTCCTTTATTTTATAATTAAAAAAAAAAAAGAAAAATCGCACATATTATGTATCACTGCGTCCGTAACGACTGGCTCTATAAATATTTCACATGATCCTCCCCGTCTGATAAACACCATAAAAAAAGTATAACCTCATTCCACAAAAAATGAGCCCCTACCTAAGACAATCAAAACTATGGCTGTCAGACTAAAACATTTTTTTTTTTAATTATATTATTGTGTAAAACTTAAATTAAAAAAAAGTACACATATTGGGTATTGCCTTGTCCATAAGAACCTGCACTATAAAAATACCACCTGAACTAACCACTCAGGTGAACACCGCAAAAAAAAAAAAAAAATGGTGTCAAAAGCAATTTTTTGTTACTTTACATCACATAAATTGTAATATAAATCATATGCACCCCAAAATAGTGCCAATCAAACGTCATCTCATCCTGCAAAAAATGATACCCTACCTAAGACAATCGGCAAAAAAAAAAAATCTATGACTCTCAGAATTTTGAGACACTAAAACCATTATTTTTTTCCCAAAAATGATATTATTGGGTAAAACTTACATATTAGTAGAGTTGAGCGAACTTGTATTTTAAGTTCGGCGTCCAAAGTTCGGGTTGGGGTTATCGAAGCATCCCGTTATGGATTCCGCTACCATGGACCATAACGACATTTGGAATTCATAAGGGGCTTCTTCAATGAACCCGAACCTTGGGCAACACTAAGGACCTGGGGTGACGTCACTGTCATGTAATCTGTGCAGGGGGCGTGGCTCAGTACTGGATCACCTCTTATCCAATCCAGTGCTGAGACACGCCCCCTGCACTGATCACATGACGGTGACGTCACCCCAGATCCTTAGTGTTGTCCATGGTTCGGGTTCATTGAAGAATCCCCTTATGGATTCCAAGCGCCGTTATGGTCCATGGTGGTGGAATCCATAACGGGATGCTTCGATAACCCGAACCCGAACTTTGGACGCCGAGCTTAAAATACAAGTTCGTTCAACACTACATATTAGGTATCGCCGTGTCCGTAACAACCTGCACAATAAAAATACCACATGATCTAATCCCTCAGGTGAACACCGCAAAAAAAATTAAAAACGGTGACAAAAGCCATTATTTGTCATCTTACATCGTATAAAGTGTAATAACAAGCGATCAAAAAGTCATATGCACCACAAAATAGTGCCAAAATGATACCCTACCTGAGACAATCGCCCAAAAAATAGAAATAAACACGACTCTCATAATATGGACACACTAAACAAGATTTTTTTTTGTTTCAAAAATAATATTATTGTGTAAAACTTAAATAAATTTTAAAAAAGTATACATATTAGGTATTGCCACCTCCCTAACGACCGTCTCTATAAAAATGACCTAACCTCTCAGGTGAACACTGTAAAAAAAAAAAAAAACTGTCCTAAAAAAACATTTTTTTTGTCACCTTAGATCACTAAAAGTACAACACCAAGCGATCAAAACGGCGTATGCCCCCCAAAATAGTACCAATCTAACAGTCATCTCATCTTGCAAAAAATGAGCCCCTACCTAAAACAATCGCCCAGAAAATAAAAAAACTATGGCTCTCAGAATATAGGGACAGTAAAACATGATTTTTTTGTTTAAAAAATGCTGTTATGGTGTAAAACTTAAATACATAAAGAAAAGTAGTTATACTATTTTCGCTGCATCTGTAACAACCTGCTCTATAAAAATAACCCCTTAGGTGAACATTGTAAAAAAAATAAAACAAAAGTGTGTCAAAAAAGCCATTTTTGTGACCTTACATCACAAAAAGTGTAATACCAAGCGATCAAAAAGTCATAATCACCCTAAAATAGTACCAATCAAACCGTCATCTCATACCGAAAAAAATGAGCCCCTACATAAGACAGTCGCCCAAAAAATAAAAAAAACTATGGCTTTCAGGATGTGGAGACACAAAAAAAAATTTTTTTTTCAAAAATGCTTTATTATGTAAAACTGAAACAAAAAACAAAAAAAGTAGTCATATTTTGTACTGTTGCATCCATAATAACCTGCTCTATAAAAATAGCACATAATATAACCTGTCAAATGAATGTTGTAAATAACAAAAAATAAAGATGGTGCCAAAACAGCTATTTTTTGTTACCTTGCCCCACAAAAAGTGTAATATAGAGCAACCAAAAATCATACGTACCCTAAATTAGTACAAAAAAAAAATGGCATCTTATCCCGTGGTTTCCAAAATAGGGTCACTTTTTTGAAGTTTCTACTCTACGGGTGCATCAAATGGGACATGGTGTTAAAAAACCAGTCCAGCAAAAACTGCCTTCCAAAAACCATACCGAGTACCTTTCCTTCTGTGACCTGCCGTGTGCCTGTACAGAAGTTTACGACCATATATGGGCTGTTTCTGTAAATTACAGAATCAGGCCAATAAATATTGGGTATTGTTTGGCTGTTAACCCTTGCTTTGTTACTGGACAAAAATGGAAAATTTGCCCTAAAAAAGGAAATTCTGAAATTTAATCTCCATTTGCCATTAACTCTTGTGGAACACCTAAAGGGTTAACAAAGTTTGTAAAATTAGTTTTGAATACCTTGAGGGGGGTGTAGTTTCTTACATGGGGTCATTTTTTGGGAGTTTCTACTCTAGGAGTGCATCAGGGGGGCTTCAAATGGGACATGGTTTCAAAAAACCAGTCCAGCAAAATCCACCTTCAAAAAAACCATATGGCGCTCCTTTCCTTCTGCGACCTGCCTTGCGGCCATACAGCAGTTTATGACCACATATGGGGTGTTTCTGTAAACTACAGAATCAGGGCAATAAATATTGAGTTTTGTTTGGCTGTTAACCCTTGCTTTGTTAGCGGTAAAAAATGATTAAAATGGAAAAGCTGCCAAAAAAGTGAAATTCTGAAATTTCATCTCCATTTTCCATTAATTCTAGTGGATCACCTAAAGGGTTAACAACATTTGTAAAATCAATTTTGAATACCTTGAGGGGTGTAGTTTCTAACATGGGGTCATTTTTGGGTGGTTTCTATTATGTAAGCCTCACAAAGTGACTTCAGACCTGAACTCCTGAACTGGTCCTTAACTCCTTAGGCCTCTTTCACACGGGCATCATGTTTGACGCCCGGATAAGAGGCGGGTGCGTTGCGGGAATATGTACGTTTTTCCCGCGCGGGTGCAAACATTTGCAACACGTTTTGCACGCGCGTGAGAAAAAACGCCTTGTTTGGTACCCAGACCCGAAGCCGGACTTCATCACTGAAGTCCGGTTTCGGGTCTACTGGAGAATTGATTATTTTCCCTTATAACATGGTTATAAGGGGAAATAATAGCATTCTTAATAAAGAATGCATTGTTAAATGAAGAGGAAGGGGTTAAAAATAATAAAAGTTCACTTACCTTTGCCACTTGATCGCGTAGTCGCGATCTGTCCTCTCTTTCCCTGCAGCATCTATGATCTAAAGGACCTGTGATGACGTCACATCACATGGTCCAATCACATGGTCAATCACCATGGTAAGATGGCCCATGTGATTGGACCATGTGATGTGACGTCATCACAGGTCCTTTAGATCATAGATGCTGCAGGGAAAAAGAGGACAGATCGCAACTACGTGATCAAGTGGCAAAGGTGAGTTAACTTTTATTATTTTTAACCCATTCCTCTTCATTTAACAATGCATTCTTTATTAAGAATGCTATTATTTCCCCTTATAACCATGTTATAAGGGGAAATAATAGAGATTGGGTCCCGTTGCTGAGGAACAATGTGGGAAAATCGCAACGCATCCGCACTTGGTTGCGGATGCTTGCGATTTTCCCGCAGCCCCATTCACTTCTATGGGGCCTGCGTTGCGTGAAAAACGCAGAAGATAGAACATGCTGCGATTTTCACGCAACGCAGAAGTGATGCTTGAAAATCACCGCTCATGTGCACAGCCCCATAGAAATGAATGGGTCCGGATTCAGTGCGGGTGCAATGCGTCCTCCTCACGCATTGCACCCGCGCGGAAAACTCGCCCGTGTGAAAGGGGCCTTAAGGACACATGACGTATGGGTACGTCATGTGTCCAGTCCCTAAAGATGGCGCCCGCTCCTGCTTGCTGCGGGTACCATCGCTGCGGGGGTCCGGCTGATTCCGGCATTTGCGCGCGCTAAAACCAAAAGTAAAACTTTCGGCAGCGCTCCGGCTCCCCCTAGTGGTGATCGGGAGGATCGGAGCGCTGTAAGGGATAGCCTTAAGCCTTAACATTCCCCTGATGAAGCTAACATCGCAAAACGTACGTCGGGTTCGGTGAGCAGTGCTATTGATGTGTTTGTAGGTATTACTTGGCACTATATGCCGTTATATTGTATTCATGAATATGTCTTTATTGCAATAGGCACTTTGCACTTTATGCCATTATTATATGTGAGTCTTCATGCTCCTCTATTTTGAATAGTATCTACTGTGATTTATTGGATACATCACTGCTCCCTTTATGGACATTACATTTTCCTGTCTTTTTAATGTCCCATCCTCCTTGTGTTATTTTATCATGATAATGTATTTGAAATAAAGATGAATTTTTTGAATTATTATTGCATTTTTTGCCTTGCTTTTGGTAATAAGTAGTACAGTGTATTAAAGAAGCGATGAGAAGATTTTAAGTGGGACTAAGAAATAGCAAAAATTAAAGTTAAATAGAGTTTTGTTAAATAAAACAATCTCCAATTGAAAAAATTAAATCTTTGGTATCACAGTGTCCATAACAACCCACACTACACAATTATCATGTCAGTTATCCTGCAGGGTGAATGCTGTAAAAAAAGCCATCAAAATGTGATATGCACCCCAAAATTATCCCAATGAAAACTACACATCGAATCAAGCCCTTACACACCTCCATAGAAAGAAAAATAAAAAAGTTATGGGTCTTTGGATGATTTTTATTTTTTTTTAAAGGAAGAGGTTTTATTGAGCAAAAGTAGTAAAAAGTTATATATATTTGGTATTATTTTAATCATACTGACCCAGAAAATAAAGTTAATAACGTTATTTATGCCAAAAAAATAAACGCCGCAAATTTATAACATAAAAACTCATTGGCAGTATCCCATCCCTCCAGAAATAATTAATAAAAGTTCAGCAGTAAATTATGTGTACCCCGAAATGGTGCCTTTGAAAACTACAACTTGTCTTGAAAAAACAAGCCCTCACACAGCTACATCAACAGAAAAAATAAAATAAACGTATAGCTCTTGGAATGCAATGATGAAAAAAATAAAAAGCTGACCCAAAGCAGTCTGGTCACTAAAGGGTTAATGCACTACCAAAGTCAGGTCTGTATGTTTTACAAACCAAGCTTAACTTTCATTTGTCCAGAGGTCAGTTACTCCTTTAACTTCCTAAATTCATGCTGCTGGGGGGTCCATACTATTAACAGGCAATGGTCTCTCAATGTCGTTCACTAGTCCCTATTCTGCATGTGATGTGGACTCTAAATGGTTGGTCAATGTCGAATTGCTCACACTGAGAAGGGCAACCCTTAGGCCCCTTTCACACGGGCGTCATGTTTGACGCCCGGCTAAGAGGCAGGTGCGTTGCAGTAAAATGCGCAATTTTTCCGCACGTGTGCAAACTTTTGTAATGCGTTTTGCACGCGCGTGTAAAAAATCGGCATGTTTGGTACCCAGACCCGAAGCCGGACTTCATCACTGAAGTCCGGTTTCGGGTTGAGTATTCTGTCTATTTTATTATTTTACCTCATAACATAGTTATAAAGGAAAATAATAGCATTCTCAAGAGAGAATGCAAAGTAAAAAGGGCAAGAGAGGGTTAAAAATAATAAAAAAAACTAACTCACCCCCTCCATTTTATCGCGTAGCTGCCGGTTACCGGGCTCCTGTTCTGTCTTCAGCCGGTAAGTGGGTGAAGGACCTTCAGTGAAGTTACTGGGTCACATGGTCCTATCACCTACTTCCATGAATTAACTCACCTTATCCACTTGATCGCGTAGTTGCCAATTTCTTTTTCAATCATTAACCATGTTATAAGGGAAAATAATAAAATCTACAAAATGTTCAACCCAAACCTGAACTTCAGTGAAGAAGTCCGGGTTCGGGTCTGGGTACCAAACATGCAGATTTTTTCAACACGTGTGCAAAACGCATTAAAACACTTTGCATTTGCACAGAAAAATCGCGCATTTGCCTGTAATGCACCCGCATCTTATCCGATTATCTGATTCCACATATATGTCTACAGAACCTGTTCTATTAAACGCTTATACAAGTAGAGCCCCCCGACAGAGTAGAGATGGTGTCAGCAGTAAGTTTGTGTTGACATCACTGATTATTTTGCCCTTCCTCTGATCCGTCAGAACAATAACCCCCAAAAAACGGATCCTGTCTGTTGAGCATCTGCCTTCACTTGGTCAGCATTTGGTCAGTAATCCATCAGTATTACAAATGTCAAAAATAAAAGGAGTGGATCCAAAACAGAGATGACACATAAATAGAATATTTGCATGTCTTCTGTGTTTTGTACCCACTCCTTCTTTTGGCTACCAAATCATAAGCCAATTCTGATGGGACCATACAGGCCTTACAGCTGCTACACAGACATGATCCTTTGTGCGTCTCATTTTTCCTTGCTTCTAACAGATCAGAAGAAGGGTCAAATAAATGATGATGTCAGCAAGGCCGAAAGGCAAAATAGTGACCCAGTCATAGAGTGGAGAGGGTGGGAACAGCATGATAAGTCCACAGAGTGGCCCTATGACATAGTGGTGAGGTGGAAGCAGAATGAGGAGGCAACAGAGTGGCACAATGACAGTGTGGAGGTGGCAGCAGAATGAGGAGGTCACAGAGTGGCAAGGTGACATACTGTGGAAGTGGCAGAAGCATCATGAGACCACAGAGTTACCCGGTCACAGAGTAGGGAGGTGGCAGCAGCATCAGGAGACAACAGAGTGGCAAGGTGACATAGTGTGGAGGTGGCAGCAGCATTAGGAGGCCACAGTGTGGCAAGGTAACATAGTGGTGAGGTAGCAGCAGCATCAGTAGACCACAGAGTGACCTGGTGATAGACTAGGGAGGTGGGTGGCAATAACAGTACCCGCTGACGAGCTGGGTGGCAATAACAGTACCCGCTGGAGGGTGTAAGAAGGAGCACTTGGCATCAGATGTGTGGCATCAGGCAGGTGACAGCATTAGAATAGTAGCTGAGGCAGATAGCCAGAAGAAACTGGTTTCTTTTGTCAAGGTTTGGGGGTGAGGTAGCATGGGTGATCTAACCTGATGTATCAGGCATTGGTGGGTGGAAATCCTGGCTTATCCACGCCTGATTCATCTTGACAAAGGTCAGTCTCTCCACATTTTGGGTGGACAGAAAAGTTCTTCTTTGGGTAACTATGGTCCCCACCGCACTAAACACCCGCTCTTATGCCACACTACTGGACGAGCAGGACAGCTTTTGCAGGGCAAACTCTTCCAGTTGCGGCCACAAATCCAGTTTGGCTGCCTAGTAGTCCAGCGAATCTTTAACGTGGGGTCGCATGATGCTGTCGAAGTATGCCACCACCTGCAGGTTCAGGTCCTGCTCCAGGTCTAGCTGCTGCTGGTGAGTAGTTTCTTCACTATGCGGGTGAAGAAAGCTGCTTATCAGCCACTCTAGACTCAAGTTGCTGCTGATGGAGCTGGAACTGCTCCTAACCCCCCACCCCACCACAGCAGCCATTGCAGAGGAAGGTGAGCGCAGAGGGCCTCCGGTCAGATCTGAGAGAGGATGGATGATGGCGCAGATAGGCAGCGGCCAACTGACTACAAAGGATTAGTGATGAGCGGAGTAGGCAATATTCGTTTCCGCGATATTTCTAAATTTTTTTTGCATAATATTTGCAATAAATTCGCAAATTCTATAATTCGTGATTTTCAGTCATTATTTTCTCGATTGCGCAAATCGGCACTAATGATGCACTTTTTTTTTTTGGGCAATACGTTCAACTTCACATTTTATCAGGTCTGAGTAGATATTACTGATTGCTGCACTAAGTATTGTTGGGACATCACAGCACTGTGTCTAAGCCTACATGCACACGGCAGTGTTTTTTTGCGGCCTCCGTTCTGTTTTCTTTTGCGGATCTGATGGTTTCCCATTCATTTCTATGGATCCGTTAAAAATGCGAATGCCTCGTCCGTTGCCTGTCCGCGTCCGCTGTCCACATTTTACGTCTGCATAAAAAATATGGCACGTCCTATTCTTGTCCGCAAAAAACAGTTTGCGGACCCATAGAAGTCAATGGATCCGCAAAAAATGCTGATGACCAACGGAAGCCATCCGTTTGTCATCCGCATCTGTTTATTTTTTGCGGATGGTTGCTTGGAAACCAGGGCACTTGTACAGGTACTTTAAGAAACTGGTTTAAGCCTTCCATTTTTTTGCGGATCCGCAAAAAAAGGAAGACACACGGAAACACAACCTACAAAATTTGCGGACACACTGAACGGATGTGGATGTGAAAAAAAAGGAACACGGATCCGCAATTGGCGGACAGCAAAAAACAACTGTCATGTGCATTTAGCCTAACAGAGACACTAATCGCTATCACAGCACAGTAATTCCTATCACACTACCTAACACCCTGTGCTGGAACCTATCAGCTACACTATATCACTATCTAACCTACACTGACTATCTCCCACTAACTATCTGTATTATATATATGAGCTAACTATCTAATGTAATTAAATAAGGATCCAGATGAGTCTGCAAAGCACAGAACACAGCAATGACACTGCTGTCTCTCTCAGAACTGCAAAAAACAGCAGAAAATGGCTGCTAGGCAGTTTCTTCTATAGTAAGCGATAGGCAACTTTCTTATTGGTTGCTAGGGATGTTGCTAAGCTCTGACAAAGATATTGCAGCCTTCTCATTGGCCCACAAGCAAGAAGCAGTAGTACTGATGGAAAAAAACAACTAGAATTTTCGCGATTACGAACATATAGCACTATATTCTAAATTTTTTGCGAATTCTCGAAGTGCCGATATTAACAATAAAAATTTGAGATTAGAACATTCGCGATCAACACTGCAAAGGATGTCTTTATAGTAGTTCAGTTTGTCCTCTCTCTCAGCGGATGTAAAAAAGACACACATTTTGAACCAGTAGCGAGGGTCCAACAAGGTGGAAAGCCAGAAGTCATCCCTCTACCGAATGGTGACAATTCGGCTGTCACTACGCAAGCAAGTGAGCATGCATCGGGCCATTTGTGCAAGTGACTCGGAGGGACTCCCTGCCTGCATCTCCACTGCATACTGCCACGGTGTGTCTGGGTCCTCTGCCTCATCTTCCTCATCGCCCTGTAGCTCCTCTGGCTGCTCCTGCTCATCGTCTCCTGTCACCTGTATAAAAAAAACACCCATTTCGCTACACATTGCTTGTCCTCCAATGTCCTCCTACTCATCCTCCAGTTCAGTCCCCACAGGGCTTATGTAGCCGTGAGATCTAGGCGCCACGTCTCCACTCCCCTGACCAGTGGAAGCATAAAGCAGTGGAATGACATTGTTCATCCCGTAGTCCCAAATTACAAATAATGTGGCTTCCTCAAAGGGCCTGAGCAAACGGCAGGTGTCACGCAAGAGCTGCCACTGGCTGACATCGAAGTTACACAGGGGAGTTCTCCTGTGCACTTGGATCATCAAGAAATCGTTTATGGCCTTTCTCTGTTTTTATATGGAGGGTGGAATTCCAACGGGTGAAAATTTCGCATATCAGCCTGTCGGGGGATGCCGTTCTGCTGCTGCAGCTCAAGGAGGGTGTGCTTTGCAGTACACGGGTGGCTGAAGTGCATGCACAGTTTTTTGTCCATTTTTAGGATGTTTTGCAGATGGGTGGAAGACTTCAGGAACCGCCATGTAGGGCGCATGGCTCAGCCGTCCTTGATGCAGCGCCGACACCATGTTCTTTCTGTTGTTGGTCACCATGGTTCCGATTTTAGGTTTTCGCAGAGAAAGAAAGGATTTGATTTCTTGATGAAGGACATGGAGCAGTTCCTTCCCTGTGCTACTCCGTTCGCCCAGGCAAATGAGGTGCAGAATTGCGTGACACCGCCGTTCCCCGCACATGTGGTATGCTGGAGGGGCACGGTGAATTGTCCCTGCCGTTGAGGTTGAGGACACGCTGGAGGATGAGGAGGCAGAGGCGGACATTGTCGCAGCACCAACGGCGTGACAACATGCAGGTGGTAGAGGCGTCACCTGGCAAGATACTGGTGTGGCTGTACAGGAACCACATTCACCCAGTGGTCCGTAAAGGACATATATTCTCCCTGACTGTAGTTACAGCTTGACACGTCGGCGCTGTCGTGCGCTTTGCTAGACACCGACAGGCTCAAGGACTGGCCCACCTTCTGTTCTACATGTGTGTGCAGGGCTGGTACTGCCTTTTTGGCAAAGAAATGACGGCTTGGGAGTCTCCACCTCGGCTCGGCACAAGCCATCAGTTCTCTGAAAGGTGCAGAGTCCACCACTTGGAAAGGGAGGAACTGCAGCACCAGCAACTTGGACAGGAGCACATTCAGCTTCTGCGCCGTTGGATGAGTTCAAGCATACTGTTGTCTTTTGGCAATCGCTTCGGTGATCGATTGCTGATGGAATGACTAACAAGGAGTAGGAGGAGCAGGAGCACCAGGACCAGCAGATGATGGGAAGGACAGACAGCTTTCTTCGGCTGAGGTGGGGGAGTCTTGACTGCCTGAAACCGGGTATGTGCCACTGGGTGATGCAGTGGTTGCTGCAGCAGGCTGGACCACCACAACAGAGCCACAGTTCTCCCAGGCCACTTTATAGTGACGCTGCATATGTTGACACAGGGCAGTGGTACCAACATTGGCACCCTGGCCACGCTTTACCTTCTGCCCACAACTTCTACATATTGCCATGTTCACATACTATAAGAAAACGTGGTGTGGTGCTTAACAAGTAGGATATGCTCAACCCATATGCAGTTGTGCATGTATATAGGGGAGCACATCCTGCACTTGTAGTCCGTTGCTAGAAGCAATCAACAGCAAATGCATACAATGGAAGATGCCAGCAACGGACTACAAGTACCCCAATAAACATCCTACATACGATAACGATAATGTAGATGTGGAGAACAATCAAAAACATAACCATAGCAAAGGCCCCTGGTATCGCCCACACGGCACAGGTAGGTTAAGTGGTAGGGTCTCGGGCTATTTGAGAGACCTTGGCGTGGTGTCCGAGCTTAAGACATGTCCTCCTAGTAGGATGTGTCGAACTAACCTCTCAATTTTACCATCAGTGTGAGGGTTTAGTATTGCCGCAGAGTGCACCTGCCTTTGCTATGGTTATGTTTTTGCATGTTCACATACTCCAGCGGCTTAACAAAAAACTGCCACACCGCCGATTAGGTGATTTTACCCCCGACACTATGCAGTGACTGACTGCTACCACCGATGCCTCTGTGAACCCGTGCACCGCTACTTCCTGGGAAGGTAGGCTCCTGCAAAGCAGGTGGTCTACCCCAGGCACGTTTGGCTCCCAAACTCCCACTGCTGTCAGACCCTGCTGACTCCCGGCCATGCTAGTGACTTCCTTGCTCCGCCGCTGGCTCACAGGCAAGCTGCCACTCTCTTCTCCCGATAAAGATGAAGCCCCTTCCTCACCCAGCTCCCAAGTGCGATCAGCTACATCATCATCATCGAGTACTGTCTGCACATCACTGATGTCCTCCTCAAACATCTCTGGGTCAGGAGCCTCTGACCACTCGCAACACCAGCTCCCACGCCACTCTCCTCATCACTACTTGCCCGCCTAGTGGAAGAAGCTGCAAATGTTTACCCCACATCTTGGCTTGCCAGTAGCTGCTGACTGTCTTCTAGTAGCTCGCCCTCACTGTGTAGTGGAGCTGAACCCACAGCATACAATACTTCTCTGGCTGAGGGAACAGAAAAGGACAGAGGCACGTTGAGGACAGGTGAGTGCACAGGACCTGCTCCCGGGCCATGCCATCTAAGGATTGTGTCTCACGAACCCACTGACTCTTGGCGGTGGACAGTGGCGTATCGCCAATATAGGCAGACCACGCCATTGCTATGGGGCCCGCGGCACAGGGGGGCCCGGAGGACATGGTAGGCCCCACCCCCTACTCTGCACAGACAGTTTCTATAGACGGGCCCTCCCCTGTTTATTTACTTGTGTCAGGACTCGGGAATGCAGGCTCAGGAGGACCACAGGGCAGCAGTATTATACGTCAGCAGGCACGCTGAGCCAATGAAGAGCCAGCTCTACACACGTGCCTGCTGACGTTGATTGATGCTGCCAGGTCCGCGCGCTCAGAAAGAAGCATGCAGAGGTCAGGAAGAAAAAACCTCTCTGCATGCCATCAGCGGTGCTCCCCCTCCTCCTTCGTGACTCCTGACTGCTCCTCTCCTGCAGCCTCCATGTAGAAAGGTAAGTGCCTATGTTTGTTATGTGTGTGTGTATATACAGTATATCTATTATGGCATGTGTGTATGTATACATGTGTCTATATATATCTCTATGTATGCATGTGTGTATATGTGTCCATACTTATCTATGTATGTGTGTTTATATGTGTCTATATCTATCTATGTATGGGTGTTGTGTGTATGAATATATATATATATATTGTGGGGGTTTAGCTCTGGTCTCGAGGATCGTTCACATACAGACTGTTGTCCACTGCAGCTTTAGGGGCCAAACATCGCTTTATTGTCTCAGCATCAACATAAATAAATGAAATGCAAAACAAACACCTGCCCGGCTGGGCTCTAACTTAACACAGTGTGTCCCTGACTCACCTACAACACTGTTCACACACACCGCACCCGTGCGGCTTTTCCAGGCAGCCTGTTCGGTTTCACAGGGGTCTGAGCCCTCCAGCTTGGCTCCAGCCGTGGGTCCCAAACAACAGCCCTCAGCTCCCAGCACTATTAGCAGCTCCAGGAAAATCACCACCAGCTGCTAAGGAGGCTGCCTTTTTAAAGGGCCGGATAAAGTCCGGACTGGACCGTGGGGAGTAGGCACCCACCCAGCTCTTTGCCTACTCCCAGTAAGAGCCGGCCCGGATTGGCTTTGCAGCCAAACTAACTAACAGAGTCTGACAGCACTAGCTGCTGCAGACAACAAAATCCGGCTCTCACCCCACCGAGGCCAGCAACCTCGGTGACACGTACCTGCCATCGCTCTCTCCTATCAGCCATGAGGCCTGTCACTGCCTCACATATCCCCCCTTTGTTCAACCCCGTGAGTGAACACTAGCACCCAACCAAGGCGCTCGTGAGAGGGCATCGACCTGGCCTACAGTCTTCCCCTTATTCCGCCAGACCCAGGCTAATAGCGCTTGGTTTCTCACCCGCATGAGTTTAGTACGGGGCAGATAAGACCTACGGGATTTTCTTGCCCATCTCATGACCCGGTACTCTCTTTCACGAATGAGGATGATGCGCTTTCGCACCCGTGGCCTCTCTCTTTTCGTTTTCTTTTTCTCTCCACATTTCGCATCAGCACATGTTCCTCACATCCTTTCTTGGACTGCTGCATCTCTCGACTGAACTGTTCCCTCACTTCGGCCGACTCTTCTTTAGCCTTATCTTTGGTCTTGGGAACATCTGAGGACTTCTCCCACTCCAACTCATCAGCATCAGCTTCTTCAGCCTTTGAGTCTCTTTTGGAGTCTTCAGTCACTTTGATAGGCTTTTCATCCTTCTCGGACACAGCATCACATACTTGCATTCTTAGCTCCGCCTCCTCCTCTTTCTCTTTAAGGACGGAGGTACTTGGGACATCAGAGTCCGTATCAGACTCATCATCTTCTGGCAATCCCTGCCAAGGTTTATCCAGGATATGGTTCTCCTTTCGGGCAGGATTCAGGAGAGTCAGCCCATCGGAGTAGACAGCACCCTCATACTGGTCGTCGGTCCCCCGTATTTCTTCCCCAGCAGACTGCTGGCTTTCTGGAAGGCATTGACAGCAGAGGAATGTCTTTCACGACCAGGTCCTGGCCACACACTGCCACGAGTCTCTGGGCTTCTGCATCCACCTCAGCACCATCATCTGGTTCAGCAGATACATCTTTCACCTTCTCTGCCTCGGCCGGCACCACGGCGCCACCATCTCAGACCCATTCCTAACAGGCTCTGACTTCTTGGCATCTTTTAGAGGAGCTTCCTCTTCAGGTATCTCATTTTCTTCCACCTGCTGCGCAGGAGAGCAGCTAGGCCTCTCCAACTCATAGACGTCATCTTTTGAGCTCCTGAGATCTTCCATCTCTGCTCTGAGTTGCTTGTTCAGCCACTCCAATTCATCTCGCTCCTTAGGCGCTTTTTCAAGGGCTCTAGCCAAGGAGAGGGCCTTGGTCGTCTTCTCAGTTTTCCCCACCAGCTTGTTAGCAGCGCCCCCTCTTGGGCCTTCTGTTCCAGCTGCTCTTCACTCTGTTCTGGGGTAACAGCAGGTGTAGGAGTACCACCATTCTTCTTTAGACACTCTGTGGGATTTTCACCCAGGGACTCTTCAAACCCATTGTTGAGGTCTACTATAGACTTTTGTGTCTTTCTGGAGTCTTTTCCCTTCCCCAGGACACCAGGAGGTAGACCCTTCAGTTCACTCGTCTTTTCGGGGTCTCCTCTTTTGACCCTTCTGCAGCCTTCTTCGGTGACTCTGTGACGACAGCTAGTCCCTTCTCTATCGTATCTAGGGACCATGTGGCGAGAGGGAGGTCAGCCTCCTGTTTGCAGCTGTACTGTCCTGTCAGGTCATCTAAGACTGTCTGGATATGAGCTTCAGACACTAGGCTGACGTCACCCGACTGAACTCTCGTCTCGTCAGATATAACTGTCACCTGGTCGCTACTAGTAACCACTTTAGTTTGGCGAGACCTCGACATGGCAGTTTCTCTCTCTGAGTTGCTATCGGTCACAGAACGTGCGTTATATATACCGCTCGTGTCATTCTCAATCCTGTCCTCTAGGGGCACCGATGAGCTAATCCCCACCTGGGACATTTTATTAACCATGGAGATCTGTGGAGACTGCATATCCACTTCTAGTACGTGTGGTACACCCTCTAGGCCTGCCCCATGTACTTGCACATTTTTCACAGTGGTTTCCCTCAGTTGTGAGCTCTCAACATCAATTAGCATTTTTATACCATCCACATTTTTACCAACAGGGAGCTTCTTCCCTGATCACACCCTTTAAAGGAGCAGGTATATCATCGTCACACATATCATTACACATTTCAACAAACTTTGCACCTTCCCTTGGCACCGTGTCTGCACCATTATTTCTAATGGTCATTTCACTTAAACCATTGCTTTCTATTTGCATTTGCCTTACACCTTCACTTAAAGGGACAGGTACAGGTTCTGTAGGAGCTTCATTACTTCCCACAGAAGTGTCTCCATTGCCCCACATTACATCATGCATGAGCACATTTGCAACATCAACTCCATCAGTCCCTGTTCCCACCGTGGTCTCACCCTCCGTGAGGACCACCGGATAGTCCACAGTATTCACATAATTGTCCCGGACAGTTATCATTCTACCTCGTACCCAGGCTAGCATGGGATCTCTGATTTTCGCCATCCCAAATCTAGCCTTGGTCACAGGCACTTTAGACAACACCCTGAGCTTCTCCTCTGCAGGTTCCTGCGATGGAGCAACCGCAACAGGCCTTCCCGCCTGTTCAGACACAGCATTTTTCCTATAGTCACTCTTTTTGAGACATTTTTACGCTGCAGCGCTTTATCACTCACCGGCCCGGCAGGTAGCAACTGCCGCCCGGCTCACTGTCACTGGGTCTGCCACAAAATAATCAACCGGAACAGTCTTACCGATTGTCGTCACTGACTCGGCACGGTCATCACCCGTCTCCTCAATGCAGTAGTAGCCATGGGAGACGCCTTGGACTTGTCTCCTGTCTTTTCCCGGACGGACATTCCAGCCGCACCCTTTAAGATTCTGTGCACAGTCGCAGGAAAATAGGCACTCCTGAGAAACGCACCACTCTCCAGCTCTTTGTCTTCCCGACGGTTGCCCTTAGCAACGGCATGCATATTCTCCTCCAACACTGCACTCAGAGCCGCCACTCCAAGTGCCGCACTCGGCTTTCTCACCAACCGATCAGTCTCCAGCACCAGCTGCTCCATTACACCCTCAGTGGCCTTGGTTTTCCGCCAAACCGGGCCACTTCTCACCTCTGGTATCACCATTGGTACAAGCAGCTTCCGCCACACGTGCTGAAGTAGTAGCTGGTTGGTCTCCTGGTGCTGCAAGTTAGCCTCCACAAGGGCTTTTACAACCGCCTCCATTGTGTCAGGAAAAAAACAGTCCACAATCGCATGAGCGGCACTTGCTTCACTAGACAAACAGGCTTCCGGCCCTTTAAATCACTGCATAGCAAAACAGCAATTCCTTGGCAACTTTCACAGCACCTGCTCTTCTCAGTCAGGTCGTTGCCCCTAGCAACACTTTGCCTTTTCCAGCAGGGACGACTTGCCCGCATCCGCCACCAAATGTGGGGGTTTAGCTCTGGTCTCGAGGATCGTTCACATACAGACTGTTGTCCACTGCAGCTTTAGGGGCCAAACATCGCTTTATTGTCTCAGCATCAACATAAATAAATGAAATGCAAAACAAACACCTGCCCGGCTGGGCTCTAACTTAACACAGTGTGTCCCTGACTCACCTACAACACTGTTCACACACACCGCACCCGTGCGGCTTTTCCAGGCAGCCTGTTCGGTTTCACAGGGGTCTGAGCCCTCCAGCTTGGCTCCAGCCGTGGGTCCCAAACAACAGCCCTCAGCTCCCAGCACTATTAGCAGCTCCAGGAAAATCACCACCAGCTGCTAAGGAGGCTGCCTTTTTAAAGGGCCGGATAAAGTCCGGACTGGACCGTGGGGAGTAGGCACCCACCCAGCTCTTTGCCTACTCCCAGTAAGAGCCGGCCCGGATTGGCTTTGCAGCCAAACTAACTAACAGAGTCTGACAGCACTAGCTGCTGCAGACAACAAAATCCGGCTCTCACCCCACCGAGGCCAGCAACCTCGGTGACACGTACCTGCCATCGCTCTCTCCTATCAGCCATGAGGCCTGTCACTGCCTCACAATATATATATATATATATATATATATGTGTGTGTGTCTATGTATTTGTATGAATGCATGTGTCTATATATATATATATATATATATATATATAATATGTGAATCTATTGTCTATGCCTATGTATGTATTTGTCTTTCTGTCTTTCTCTCTCTCTCTCTCTCCAAACGTATATATATATGAAATATGTTGGTGATCCTATTTATTGTATGTGTGTGTGTCTCTCCCAGTGTGTGTGTCTCTCCCTGTGAGTGTCTGTCCCTGTGTGTGTGTGTCTGTCCCTGTGTGTGTGTCACTATCACCATGCCCACAGTGTTCCTATGTGTTCACACAGCTACATCAGGACATTCTGTGCAGGGCAAGAAGAAGAAGGAAGAGGAGGCAGTGCTGCCAGCATGTCCGTAGGAGGCACACTAATGACGTAGGTAACACTACCACATGATCTACACTAGTGTTATCTGCGGTTTTACATAGGACTGCAGATTACACTACCACATGATCTACACTAGTGTTTTATCTGTGATTTTACATAGGACTGCAGATAACACTTCCACATTATCAGCACTAGTGTTATCTGTGGTTTTACATAAGACTGCAGATAACACTACCACATCATCTACACTAGTGTTATATGTGGTTTTACATAGGACTGCAGATAACACTACCACATTATCACCACTAATGTTATCTGTGGTTTTACATAGGACTGCAGATAACACTACCACATGATCTACACTAGTGTTATCTGTGGTTTTACATAGGACTGCAGGTAACACTACTACATTTTCGGCAATCAGAGGAACATATGTATACATTTCTTTATTGAAAAATGGGGGGTGGCAAGGGAGGAGCTAGGACAGGAGGTGGGATGAGCCAGGGTGGGTAGTGGGCAGGGTTAGGGGCCCAATCAGAATCTTGCTATGGGGCCCAGTGAAATCTATGTACGCCCCTGCTGTGGGTGTCTGACGTCACTTGCTATGAAGTCGAAGATCGAGTCAACCATTCAAGAACAGCTGGGTTGCTGGTCACGACAGGACCTCTAGGTGACATTGGGAACTCAGGCCTCTCGAAGTGACCCCTGCTGCCATGGCCCCTTACTCTGCTGCGACCTCTGCCTAATCCAGAAACATTTAGGCCTCTGCCACTCCCCTGTGCAGGGCTAGGCACTTCTCTGTCTGACATACTGTTAGATCAAATAAATAAATAAACAGGAAATCAAAACTCCCCAAAAAAGTCTGCAATTTTCTCACTTCACCACGCTAATAAGCCCTTTTTTCCC
This sequence comes from Bufotes viridis, assembly GCA_033119425.1. Lineage (NCBI taxonomy): Eukaryota > Metazoa > Chordata > Amphibia > Anura > Bufonidae > Bufotes > Bufotes viridis. Next base: position 77,084,646 of record CM065590.1, on the reverse strand, counting down.
CCCACTAATACACACAAAAAAGGACTTTAGAACATATAACTGCACCGCTGATAAGCAAATATATTTTTTTCTTTTCCACTAATACACGCCACAAACGGCTTTAGAACATATAACTGCACCTCTGATCAGCAAATATATTTTTTTCTTTTTCCACTAATACACGCCACAAACAGCTTTAGAACATATAACTGTACTGCTGATCAGCAAATATATTTTTTTCTTTTTCCACTAATACACGCCAGAAACGTCTTTAGACAATATAACTGCACCGCTGATCGTCAAATATATTTTTTTCTTTTTCCACTAATATACGCCACAAAAGGCTTTAGACCATATAACTGCAACGATAATCGGCAAATATATTTTTTTCTTTTTCCACTAATACACGCCTCAAAAGGCTTCAGAACATATAACTGCACTGATGATCGGCAAATATATTTTTTCTTTTCCACTAATACACGCCACATACGGCTTTAGACCATATAACTGCACCGCTAATCAGCAAATATATATTTTCTTTTTCCACTAATACACGCCACAAAAGGCTTTAGAACATATAACTGCACAGCTGATCGGCAAATACATTTTTTCTTTTTCCACTAATACACGCCAGAAACGTCGTTAGACAATATAACTGCACCGCTCATCGGCAAATATATTTTTTTCTTTTTCCACTAATACAAGCCAAAAAAGTCTTTAGACAATATAACTGCACCACTGATCGGTAAATATATTTTTTTCTTTTTCCACTAATATACGCCACAAAAGGCTTTAGACCATATAACTGCACCGATGATCGGCAAATATATTTTTTTCTTTTTCCACTAATACACGCCACAAAAGGCTTTAGACCATATAACTGCACCGATGATCGGCAAATATATTTTTTTCTTTTTCCACTAATACACGCCTCAAAAGACTTCAGAACATATAACTGCACCGATGATCGGCAAATATATTTTTTCTTTTTCCACTAATACACGCCACATACGGCTTTAGACTATATAACTGCACCGCTGATCAGCAAATATATATTTTCTTTTTCCACTAATGCACGCCACAAAAGGCTTTAGACCATATAACTGCAACGATGATCGGCAAATATATTTTTCTTTTTCCACTAATACACGCCACAAAGGCTTCTAGAACATATAACTGCTCCGATGATCGGCAAATATATTTTTCTTTTCCACTAATACATGCCACAAACGGCTTTAGACCATATAACTGCACCGATGATCGGCAAATATATTTTTTTCTTTTTCCACTAATACACGCCTCAAAAGACTTCAGAACATATAACTGCACCGATGATCGGCAAATATATTTTTTCTTTTTCCACTAATACACGCCACATACGGCTTTAGACTATATAACTGCACCGCTGATCAGGAAATATATATTTTCTTTTTCCACTAATGCACGCCACAAAAGGCTTTAGACCATATAACTGCACCAATGATCGGCAAATATATTTTTTTCTTTTTCCACTAATACACGCCACAAAAGGCTTTAGACCATATAACTGCACCGATGATCGGCAAATATATTTTTTCTTTTTCCACTAATGCACGCCACAAAAGGCTTTAGACCATATAACTGCACCGATGATCGGCAAATATATTTTTTTCTTTTTCCACTAATACACGCCACAAAAGGCTTTAGACCATATAACTGCACCGATGATCGGCAAATATATTTTTTCTTTTTCCACTAATACACGCCACATACGGCTTTAGACTATATAACTGCACCGCTGATCAGCAAATATATATTTTCTTTTTCCACTAATGCACGCCACAAAAGGCTTTAGACCATATAACTGCAACGATGATCGGCAAATATATTTTTTCTTTTTCCACTAATACACGCCACAAAAGGCTTCAGAACATATAACTGCTCCGATGATCGGCAAATATATTTTTTCTTTTTCCACTAATACACGCCACAAACGGCTTTAGACCATATAACTGCACCGATGATCGGCAAATATATTTTTTTCTTTTTCCACTAATACACGCCTCAAAAGACTTCAGAACATATAACTGCACCGATGATCGGCAAATATATTTTTTCTTTTTCCACTAATACACGCCACATACGGCTTTAGACTATATAACTGCACCGCTGATCAGGAAATATATATTTTCTTTTTCCACTAATGCACGCCACAAAAGGCTTTAGACCATATAACTGCAACGATGATCGGCAAATATATTTTTTCTTTTTCACTAATGCACGCCTCAAAAGGCTTTAGAACATATAACTGCCCCGCTGATCGGCAAATATATTTTTTCTTTTTCCACTAATACACGCCACAAAAGGCTTTAGAACATATAACTGCTCCGATGATCGGCAAATATATTTTTTCTTTTTCCACTAATACACGCCACAAACGGCTTTAGACCATATAACTGCACCGATGATCGGAAAATATATTTTTTCTTTTTCCACTAATACACTCCAGAAACGTCTTTAGAAAATATAACTACACCGATGATCGGTAAATATATTTTTTTCTTTTTCCACTAATACACGCCACAAAAGGCTTTAGACCACATAACTGCACCGATGATCGGCAAATATATATATATTTTTTTCCACTAATACACGCCTCAAAAGGCTTCAGAACATATAACTGCACAGCTGATCGGCAAATATATTTTTTCTTTTTCCACTAATACACGCCTCAAAAGGCTTCAGAACATATAACTGCACCGCTGATCAGCAAATATATATTTTCTTTTTCCACTAATAGACGCCACAAAAGGCTTTAGAACATATAACTGCACAGCTGATCGGCAAATATATTTTTTCTTTTTCCACTAATACAAGCCAGAAACGTCTTTAGACAATATAACTGCACCGCTGATCGTCAAATATATATTTTTCTTTTTCCACTAATACACGCCACAAAAGGCTTTAGACCATATAACTGCAACGATGATCGACTAATATATTTTTTTCTTTTTCCACTAATACACGCCTCAAAAGGCTTCAGAACATATAACTGCACCGATGATCGGCAAATATATTTTTTCTTTTTCCACTAATACACGCCACATACGGCTTTAGACCATATAACTGCACCGCTGATCAGCAAATATATATTTTCTTTCTCCACTAATACACGCCACAAAAGGCTTTAGAACATATAACTGCACAGCTGATCGGCAAATAATTTTTTTCTTTTTCCACTACTACACGCCAGAAACGTCGTTAGACAATATAACTGCACTGCTCATCGGCAAATATATTTTTTTCTTTTTCCACTAATACAAGCCAGAAACGTCTTTAGACAATATAACTGCACCGCTGATCGGTAAATATATTTTTTTCTTTTTCCACTAATATACGCCACAAAAGGCTTTAGACCATATAACTGCAACAATGATCGGCAAATATGTTTTTTCTTTTTCCACTAATACACGCCACATACGGCTTTAGACTATATAACTGCACCGCTGATTAGCAAATATATATTTTCTTTTTCCACTAATGCACGCCACAAAAGGCTTTAGACCATATAACTGCCCCGCTGATCGGCAAATATATTTTTTCTTTTTCCACTAATACACGCCACAAAAGGCTTCAGAACATATAACTGCACCGATGATCGGCAAATATATTTTTTCTTTTTCCACTAATACACGCCACAAACGGCTTTAGACCATATAACTGCACCGCTGATCGGCAAATATCTCTTTTCTTTTTCCACTAATACATGCCACAAAAGGCTTTAGAACATATAACTGCACAGCTGATCGGAAAATATATTTTTTCTTTTTTCCACTAATACACTCCAGAAACGTCTTTAGACAATATAACTACACCGATGATCGGTAAATATATTTTTTTCTTTTTCCACTAATACACGCCACAAAAGGCTTTAGACCATATAACTGCACTGCTGATCAGCAAATATATATTTTCTTTTTCCACTAATACACGCCACAAAAGGCTTTAGAACATATAACTGCACAGCTGATCGGCAAATATATTTTTTCTTTTTCCACTAATACACGCCACAAACGGCTTTAGAACATATAACTGCACCGCTGATCGGCAAATATATTTTTTTCTTTTTCCACTAATACACGCCACAAACAGCTTTAGAACATATAACTGTACTGCTGATCAGCAAATATATTTTTTTCTTTTTCCACTAATACACGCCACAAAAGGCTTTAGAACATATAACTGCACCGATGATCGGCAAATATATTTTTTTCTTTTTCCACTAATACACGCCACAAAAGGCTTTAGACCATATAACTGCACCGATGATCGGCAAATATATTTTTTCTTTTTCCACTTATACATGCCACAAAAGGCTTTAGAACATATAACTGCAACGCTGATCGGTAGTGTTGGGCGAGCATGCATAGAGTCTCCTCCCTCACACGTTTGTTGCCTGCTACGCAGCCAATAAACATGCAGGTAAGTGCTGCCACTAACTGTAATGCCGAAGCCATGTTGGTTTTTGGCATTACAGTGATTGGCTGGCCGGGACGCGTCATCGGGTGCTATATAGCACCCGATGACACTTGTTCGGCTCAGTCTTAGTCAGGGAGAGCTGTGCTGAAGAAGGGACAGATAGTGTAGGGAGTGAAATAGTAATATTTTAGGAAAAAAACTTGTTAGAGTCCAAAAAGTTCTTTTAAGGACTATTGTTGTATCTGGCAGCAATATAATTATTAGCGCAACCTGCTTGGGACTGAGGGATGACCAAGTGACACGGACACCTGATATTAGTAAGGTAAATACTTTATATACCAGGAGTGTATGTGGGGTCTTTTATGTGATGGGATGGATCCATGATTCATTATGTACTGTGCACTTTATTGATAGTTGCTGCCATTGATCTGCCATTGACCAATCTTTACTGTTCTTTCACGCTGCTCCTGGTAGTTCAACCTCTTATGATATTCATTATATACATAACTGTCACTCCTCATTTGGGTATTACATGGCCCGGTATGTAGCTTTCACCACCTAACCTAAACACTTTGTGATGTTTTTATGTACGAACTACCGCATATGTTTAATAAAGATGTATTATTGATAAATCCGGATTGCCTGTTTTTGGAGTTCACTGTGCAAAATTGTGTGGACCAAAAGTCCTTTTAAGGACTATTGATATATCTGGCAGCAATATAATTATTAGCGCAACCTGCGCTAAATTGCGTGGAATTGTTAGAGACCCAAAAGTCCTTTTAATAGTTGCATCTGGCTGCAATATAAATTATTAGCGCAACCTGTTCTAATTTGCGTGCAATTGTTAGTGCCGCTTCTGATAGTGATACAACCTCTGCTACATCTTTTATTTTACATTTGCGCAGCCTAAATATCTGTGACATTCAGTGCAATAGTTTTGCTTCTGGTGACAGTGACATTAACAGCGCCACATCTCCTGTATAACATTTGTGCATCCTAAATATCAGTGACATTCATTCAGTGTAATTTTTTATTAGCCGGTGGTGACAGCAACATTACATGCGCTATACCTCCTGTATAACGTCTGTGCATCCTAAATATCAGTGACATTCATTCAGAGTAATTTTTTATTAGCCGGTGGTGACAGCGACATTACTCGTGCTATACCTACTGTATAACGTTTGTGCATCCTAAATATCAGTGACATTCATTTAGTGTAATTTTTTATTGGCTGGTGGTGACAGAGACATTACTTGCGCTATACCTCCTGTATAATCTTTGTGCAACCTAAATATCAGTGACATTTATTCAGTGTAATTTTTTACTAGCCCCCCCCCCTCCCCTCCCCAGTATTAAATAATTCATTGTGCTCCCCCACCAATGAATTAACCCCTCACGTGCTGCGGATGGCTCATGAGACGCCGGCTGCTTCATGAATTATTATCACAATAAATTTTCTAAACCTGAGCACAAGTGAGTGACAGTGGCACCTGCCACCCCGCAAACAGAGGATGTGGCAGCAACGCCACCACATTTTTCAGTGATCCCTGGCCCTGAATGCCAGGATTTCAAAATTCATGGTCCTTTGAAATGCTGTCATTCTGTCTGGTGGAGATGGATGGTGACTTTTAAAAAACCTATGGCGGTGGCTGTCCCACAGTATGTGGTTCCCAGCTGCCACTACTTTTCCAGATGAGCCATTCCTTCCCTGCACAACAAGTGGCAGACAAAATCAGGTGTGCACTGCGCAACGCCATCTGTGGCAAGGTCCACATAACCTCCTATACGTGGACCGGTAAGCACGGGCAGTGAAGTTATATCTCCCTAACAGCACACTGGGTAAATGTATTGGCGGCTGGGCCAGAGGCGGATAGCAGTTTGGCGCATGTCCTTCCGCCCCTGAGGATTGCAGGGCATTTCTCTTTGCCTCCTGTTGCCTTCTCTCCCTATTCCGCTTCCTCCTCCTCTACCACCTCCTCATCCACTCAGCGTAACACCTTCACCACCAACATCAGCACAGCCAGGGGGAAACGACAGCAGGCTGTTCTCATCTGTTTGGGGCACAAACCCCACACTGCGCAGGAGCTGTGGACGTGCATGGAAAAACAGACTGATGAGTGGTTGGTGTCACTGAGCCTCAAACCTGGCCTGGTGGTGTGCGATAATGGGCGAAATCTCGTAGCAGCTCTGGGCCTAGCCGGTTTGACACACAACCCTTGCCTGGCGCATGTGCTGAATTTGGTGATGCAGAAATTCCTGAACACCTTACAGTGAAAATTAAGTCGATTAATCCAGCTCTTAGATTTTGGTGGGATAAATTCACTTTTATTGGTGTTCAAGAACCCCTGCGGCCTGAGCTGCAGATGTGACAGGCAAATAATTTTATCAAATTTGTCGGTTAGATTGTTGGGTAAGATTTCCATTGTTATCAGGACTTTTTATTATAAATCGTAACAAAAACTATACAAGGAACATTTCAAAAAGAGAAAATTAACCCGACCAGCCTCCCACGCTACACCTCCCCCCCTTTCACTCAAACCACTCATTAATACCCATTCACAAACTATTTACAAATTTACTTATAAACATATTTAAATAACTATAAATCAGATAAATGAAATAAACAAACAAAACTGCACCAACATAGGCCAGGTACGCAATTGTACAGCCAGGGCACAGTTCTGGAGGATGAGGAGGAGGGGAAGTAACCGTGTTCACAGCAGGGTGGCACCCAAAGCAGCTCACGGCCATCACTTGAGCGTGGCTGGGGTGATACAGAGGACACAGATGATACCCCTCCCACAGAGGACAGCTTGTCGTTGCCTCTGGGCAGCCTGGAAAACTTGAGCGACTACATGCTGCAGTGCTTGCGCAATGACTGCCGAGTTACCCACATTCTAATTTGTGCAGACTACTGGGTGGCCACCCTGCTTGGTCCCCATTACAAGGACAATGTGCCGCCCATGATCGGAAGAAGCCAATGCTGGTAGACACGCTGCTGATGGCATTCACACCTGACACAGGGGGCTCAGTGGAAGCACAAGGCTAAAGCAGAGAGAGGAGGAGGAGGAAGAAGTCGCCAACGCAGCTGTATCACCATCCGCACCTTAGAAGGCAGGGTTAGCATAGCCGAAATGTGGAAAAGCTTTCTCACCACACCACAACAACCAGCACCACCAGCAGATATGGAACGTCTTATCAAGAGGCAGCATTTTTGCAAAATGGTGGAATAGTATCTGTGCACACGCCTACACATACTGACTGATAGGTCTGCCCAGGATCGTAGCTACAGGGGAAGCAGGGAAAGCAGCTGCTTGGGGGCCCTGACCCAGAATGGGCCCATGCAGGAGGAGAAGGACTACCCCTCAACAGTATTATACAATAAAATTATATTATTGGCAGTCTGAGAGAGCTGCTCTGAGAGAGCGATCTTTAGTAGCCACAGGAATGGGTTGCAAAAAAATTACTGGGGGAGGGGGGCCCCATTCAAAAATTTGCTGTTGGGCCCAGTCATTTCTAGCTATGCCACTGGGTCTGCTACATTCAACTTTTAGGTCTCCAAATTGGGGACATGGCCTCAGCTTTACCTTTATGCCTTGGAGGTGCTGGGCTGGTGTATTGTATGAACATGTGTTTAGCATGGCTGGGGGCGTTATCACAGACAAGCGCAGCCGCCTGGCCACAGCCAAGGTGGACAATCTCACGTTCATTAAAAAGAACCAGGCATGGATCCCACAGGACTTGTTCGTACCTTATGCAGAATAGCCATACTGGCCTCACCAAACCATTGTTATACTACAGTGCACTTACTCTTTGTTTTCTTTTTTATATTTCCCAATGTTTTGGGGTCTACCCCAATTTATAAAAAATAAAAAAAAACATTGTTGTTGGCGACTACCTTTGGCTTCACAGCCAAAAAAGCTTTATGTCAGGCAACAATGTAACTGCCAATTGTAATGAACTAAGTTCCCTGTCTGTTATGCCGTGCAGGGGTACTTTGAAAGAAAGAAGGGGTACAGATCAGCCAACAATCTGAAGGCCACCTAATTTACTGAATATATTTCCAAGTCAGGTCTGCAGTGCAGGGGTACTTTGGAATAAAGAAGGGGTACAGATCACCAAACAATCTGAACATCACCTAATTTACTGAATATATTTCCAAGTCAGGTATGCAGTGCAGGGGTACTTTATGGCAAAACATTTTTTATTTTCGACCCCAATGTCCCAGTTGTATTTACTGATTTTATTTCAGATTTGCAGTGCAGGCCCCAAAGGCACCTTATAAGAAAAGAAAGATTATTTTTATCCACAGTGAAACAGATGGATTTACTGATTATATTTCACTATCACAGTTGCAGTGCAGGCAGAAAAGGGAGTTTATTGAAAAAAAAATATATGATTTTTTTCACCCACAAATGAAACAGATGAGTTTAAAGGGATTCCGTCACCAGGTTTTAGCCTATATAGATGCGGACATGCACGGCTAGATCGCGGCTAGCATGTCCGCACTATATCTGTGCCATAGTGCTGCCCTTTTTTATTCAGTGTAAAAAATTATTTTATTGATATGTAAATCAAGGTGTTAATGTGCCCAAGGGGCGGTACAAACTTTTCTTGTACCCAGCCACACCCCCCTGTGAAGGAGCCCAGCACTGCCTCCATTTTACCAATCTCCTCCTTGCTCACAGTTATATCGCTGTAAATCTCGCGATGCGCGAGATTGCGCATGCGCAGTTCCAACACAGTGTTCCTTTCATGTGCTGGCATCAGCCTCAGGGAAGGAACTAGGCATGTGCGATCTCGCGCATCGCGAAATTTACGGCGATATAACTTTCACAGGGGGGCACTGCACTTGCAAAAATGACCGCCGACGCCCACCAAACTAGCAAATGGATTAACAGTAATTTTTCAGTGGCACTGGGCTCAGGGCTGGGTACAAATATGTAGCATAACACCCTCAATAAATCGCTGTAGTATGAAGATTGAACACCACCAAGTACACCAGAATTCTTCCATAATCTCTACCTCACAACAGCAGCAGCATCCTATCCCTACACTGAGAAGACCAGAGTGACGTGCGGCGCTACGTGACTGCAGCCTATATAAAGGCTGGGTCACATGCTGCACTTGGCCAATCACAGCCATGCCATTAGTAGACATGGCTGTGATGGCTTCTAAGGGCAGACAAGTGAAATGCTTGTTGATTGGTTGCACTGCAGCCTTTCAAAAAGCGCCAAGAAATCGCCGAACACCGAACCCTTTTACTGAAATGTCCAGGTTCGGATTCGGGTACCAAAAACCCTAAAGTTTGGTACGAACCCGAACTTTACAGTTCGGGTTCGCTCAACCCTACTAATTAAGTGCTTATTTTCTAAGCTTTTTTGTTATTCTGTTGCTTTTCAAATGTCTATTTATTACGCAAGGTCTCCATGTATGTTACTATGTTATATTGTGCCTGAGGAAGAGACCTAAGTTGTCTCGAAAGCTTGTTATATAACATCACTGCTTATATTTTTGTTAGATATTAAAAGGTACCAAACCTGCAAGACTCTTATTATTTTGTTCCTCTTAATGACAGCAATAAACCAGTTTTCTACTAGCTAACACGGCACCAGACTATTTTTCTTTAGGGTTAACTGCGTGTACATTCTTCTTTGTGCAATACTTTCTACCTAAGTCTCATTGTGCTGTCAGTATGCATTTTCTACATGCATGAATTCAAATGTCTGGTCACGACTGCTGTCTAGCGCATGTTCTAAAGAGCACAAAGTGCACATTACATTTTCTCTGACGTCTGCACCAGCTACACGTCAGAGTCTTGCCGGATGCAGTGTCTTCCCACAGGGTGAACCTAATTAATCTGAAATGTCAGCCACGTTCAGAGAACAATAGTTTTTGCAAATGCAAGTAGCCTGGAGTGCAGGGGGAACAAGGATAAACCAAGTAACCTTTCAGGTGCTTAATCCTCTTTTTCTACTAAGCCGATTGATTCTTAATTGTACTGTAACATTTGTGAGACATAGCTGGTTTGTTTACAATGTGTAAATCTCAATTTTGGCTTTTGATTTTTACCTTGCAATAGCAGAAAACTGTTTGTGTGCTGATGAGCTGGAAACTGAAAGTAGTATTTTAAACATGGTACCCAGATCCCCGCTGCGCTCCACTTCCTGCTGACATCCCAATCCTGCTCAGTCAGTCACAGGCTGATGTGGGTTATCCCTGCAGCTAGTGAATGGGCGGTGTTACTAGTTATTTGGACTTGTATGGCGACATCTGGAAGTTGAGCCCAGTGGGGAGCCTGGCATGAGAGCAGCAGTGGCAGGAGATCCGCAAGGTAAGTATAAGCTATTTTATTTTTTTCATCATATGCAGGAAATTGCACAACTTTTTTTTATTGGGCTGGAATAAAGTGAGTTGACTTTAAAATAATCAGATTCATTACACATTTCACAAAAAATAGTCTGCCAAACATATTCTAAGTTTTGGCTATTTGTTTCTAAGGAATTGCGTAAAAATGTTGGCCCATGACGTTTTACTGTGAAAATTGGTGGGAAAACAGCAGGAAGGAAGAAAATCGAAGATCACATGACACCGAGAGCGGAGAGGGAGGGGGCAATTATCAGCCAGGTCCTTATGCTCAGAAAGAGTCAATTCTGTTTTCATTTGTTCATGTGATAGGATTTATTGTCGCTGTGTCAGTGTGTCAGACGAAAAACAATTGCAGACACAAACCAGTTACTAGGGACACTATAGGAAGATAATCGGATTTATAATTGGGTAGATTTTAGAGTTTTATCAAGGAAAGCTTAGTAGAGAGAGTGAAGGACTGGTCACTGTCTCAGTTGTTTAATATAGCTTGCTAGCAAGTTCCACATTACAGAATTCTGCAAGACAGTCATATTTTTCTGCATGAAACCTGTATTGCCAGTACCCCAATCGCATACATTCTGCTGCAAACACTAAGGAATTGACCTTTATTTTTTTTCTAACAACCAGTTTCTATTTACCATTTGTAATCAGGCATTTTAGTGCATTATACCAGCAATATGGAACATGTTTGTTATGAACAATGGTTGTGAAACCACTGTGATAACTAACCAGTTTGATGTTGGGCTAAACCTGAGGGTGTTATCCTGGCAGACCACTGCTATTAGCACTTTAACTTCTATACAGGGATATGGACTATGTTGTAGGGGAGCCGTCAAGCTGCTACTTCTTGGAATAGTCCTGGTGTAGCTAGCAGCTCACATAGCAGGTCATTATAACCAGTGCAAGACACTGAAAGCACAAGCAAGACTATAGTCAGAACCAGGCTGAAACAGACTAATAATAAACATGAAATAAAATACAAAATCCGCAGAACAGACTTCAGAACACAGTTCAGACATAGCAGATACATGGGCATAAACTTAGCAAGATGAAACAGATGTCTGTAGTGGTTCAGTTCCATGCCTTCACCAAAATGTCATTCTTTTTAAAAATGTAATTCTTCAGTATGCCATGGGTTGGACTTTTTGTCAGGGCAGACATCCATAAAAATTGTATCCTCATTATGGAAATATGGAGAAGTTCGCACCTTCACCAAAATGTTATTCTGCTGTTTGATAGTCATACCTCTGCCGAGCTGTCCATTAAAAAAAATATTTAAATTGTCTTGTTTTCTAAATGACTGTTGCTTTTCCCCGGAACATATCATATTCCCTGACCCTATGGATTTCTGGGGTGGAAGATTGATACTGTGTACAACCACAGTGTCATCTCAGAGAGGGTGTTCAGTCAAGTAGGTGGTATGGTCACCCAAATTTCCATTTTCTATATGTCATTGGTACTTCTGGCCAGCAGTCTGTAAAAGTTTTAAAAATTTTGCAAAGTTCCACACCATTTCCCACATTTTATTGTTCTCTATGGCAGCAGTACTTTTGGACAGCTGTCTATAAAAATTGTCTATTTTTCTAAATGTTTTGCAGTTCCTTAACCAAAATTTAATTCTGCTATAAGATATTCATACTTCTATGATATTTATCCTTTCAAAAAATGTTACAAAAACTGTTTAAAAATAATGTTTTTTAAATAACTGCGGGCTTTTTCTGGCACATTTCGTGTTCCTTGACTTCATGGACTTCTGGGCAGCCAAATTGGAACAGTGGCCAGAACTGGCCTAGTTTGCTTTCTCTGTATTGTCTTGTACAGCCTCCAATGTGAGGGTTGGCTAAGAAGGGATTTTTAGCAAAGCAGGTAGCGTCATGACACTCAAATGGACAAAGTTGTCCTCTGCCAGTTTACACAACATTACTTTCGTAAATGCAAATGAAGCATGGATCTGTGAGGATTTTCACATACCTCCAACTGAGACTGATGAATACATCTACCATTGCTGATGGTACCTCATCATGCTATTGCTGCTGTCTGCCTGCCTGCCATTATGTACCATACCATATCTCTGCTGCTGCTTTAGCTGCTACTCCTTGCTGCTAATTCCCCTCTTGCCACTGCTATTACCTCTACACAGCAGTTATTACTACTCCTATTGATGCTATTATTTCTGAAAGTATTTCCACATCCATACTGTACTGCTGCTGCTCCAGGGAGAATTTTTCCAGGCTTGTTCAACTTCAGAGCAAGTCAATGTTTCTTCTGATATTTAACCCTTGTTTGTATAAATATGGGCAGACATTATGCCCCTGTTAACGCATAATTTCGGGACGCTTGAGCGGCACAATCCATTCTTCCTTCTGACATTAATATGTGTGTATAAACAGGGGCAGGGATCTGCCCCTGTTAAGGCAAACTTTTGGGTGTTTGGTTAAGTGGCCTATTTCAGTACAAATAGAAAAATATATACACACTTCACTGTTGCAGTTATTTGTGGTGAAAGCTTTTAATGGCCTCTTTCAGTACAAAAAGAAAAATATACCAGCACTTCACTGTTGCAGTTATTTGTGTTGAAAGCATTTAGTGGCCTATTTCAGTACAGAAAGAAAAATATATATGCAGTTCACAGCTACAGTTATTTGTGTTGAAAGCGTTTAGTGGTCTCTTTCAGTACAAAAAGAAAAATATTCCAGCACTTCACTGTTGCAGTTATTTGTGTTGAAAGCATTTAGTGGCATTTTTCAGTACAGAAAGAAAAATATATACGCTTTTTACTGTTGCCGTTATTTTTGGTGAAAGCGTTTAGTGGCCTATTACAGTACAAAAAGAAGAATATATAGGCACTTCACTGTTGCAGTTATTTGTGTTGAAAGCATTTAGTGGCATTTTTCAGTACAGAAAGAAAAATATATACGCTTTTCACTGTTGCCGTTATTTGTGGTGAAAGCGTTTACTGGCCTATTTCAGTACAAAAAGAAGAATATATATGCACTTCACTGTTGCAGTTATTTGTGGTGAAAGCGTTTAGTGGCCTCTTTCAGTACAAAAAGAAAAATATACAAGCACTTTACTGTTGCAGTTATTTGTGTTGAAAGCATTTAGTGGCCTATTTGAGTACAGAAAGAAAAATGTATACGCATTTCACTGTTGCATTTATTTGTGGTGAAAGCATTTAGTGGCCTATTTCAGTACAAAAAGAAAAATATATTGGCAGTTCACTGTTGCAGTTATTGGTGGTGAAAGCGTTTAGTGGCCTATTTCAGTGCAAAAATAAAAATATATTCGTCGCTTTTACAGGTGTTTTAATTTGCTTCTAATTTATTTAGTTCAGCTAAAAGTATGTCAGACAGAGAAATGCCAGGCCATACACAGAGGAGTGGCAGAGGCCTAAATGCTTCTGGCGCAGGCAGAGGTCGCAGCAGAGTAAGGGGTCGTGACAGCAGGATTCGCAACGAGAGGCCTGAGTTCCCGGTGTCATCTAGCGGTCGTGTGGTGATCAGCAACCCAGCAGTTCTTGATTGGTTAAAGGGTTTCTGTCATCTTAAAAATGGGTATTAAGCTGGCTAACATTAGCGTTGTGCTATTGTCAGCTGAACATAACTATATCAGTGCCATCTCACTGCCTGCTGCCGTTATTGAGAAAAACAAACTTTTATAATATGTTAATTAGCCTCTAGGAGCAGGGGGGAGTTGCCCCTGCTCCTAGAGCCTCTGTTCTCCCACCTCTATTATGTTCAGCTGACATCAGCACATCACTAATGTCAGCCAGCTTAATACCCATTTCTCAGGTGACAGAAACCCTTTAACATGGTCATTCACTTAATCCCAAGTGACATCAGACACCCCCAGCCAACAGCCAGTGGGTTCGTCAGACACAACCCTTAGTTGGTCTGGCCCGGGAGCAGGCCCAGTGCCCTCACCTGTCCTCAACTTGCCTCTGTCCTTTGCTGTTCCCTCAGCCACAGAAGCATTGTATGCTGTGAGCTCAGCTCCACTATACAGAGAGGACGAGCTACTAGAGGACAGTCAGCAGCTACTGCCCAGCCAAGATGTGGAGGAGACATGCGCCGCTTCCTCCGCTAGGCGGGCAAGTAGTGATGAGGAGAGTGGCATGGGAGGTGGTGTTGAGAGCTCCTGACCCAGGGACCGTTGAGGAGGACATCAGTGACTTGCAGTAACTACTCGATGATGATGAAGCCGATCGCCTTTGGGAGCCGGGTGCAGAAGGGGCTTCATCATCATCAGGAGAAGAGGGTGGCAGCCTGCCCGTGAGGCAGCGGCTGAGCCGCCAAGGTGGTAGCATGGCTGGGAAGCAGGGTGGCAGCAGTGGGAGGTCGGGAGGCAAACATGCCCGGGGTAGACCACCTGCTTCGCAGCAGCCTACCTGTCCGGGAAGTAGTGGTGCAGGGGTTCATGAAGGCAGCGGCGGTAGCAGTCAGTCAGAGCAGACTGTTGGGGAGAAAATCACCTACTCGGCGGCGTGGCCGCCGAGGTTTTTTATTAAGCCGCCGGAGGAGGTGAACTTGGCCATATGTAGAATCCAATGTAGGTTCCAATGTTGGCGCTACGGCCCTGCGTCAACATATGCAGCGTCGCCATACAGTGGCCTGGGAGCAACCGCTGTATCACCCAATGGCACGCACCCAGTTTCACCAGTCAAGGCTCCACCACCTTAGACGAAGGGAGCTGTCTGTTATTCCCATCTTTGCTGGCCAGATGCTCCTGCTCCTCCTACTCCTCGTCAGTCATTCCGTCAGCAATCGATCACCGAAGCGATTGCCAAGATACAGCTGTATGCGTGCAATTATCCAACGGCGCAGAAGTTGAATGTGTTCCTGTCCAAGTTGCTGGTGCTGCAGTCCCTCACTTTCCAAGTGGTGGACTCTGCACCACCGTCACGCTGGGGAATGGGGAAAACTCCCCATTGTACAATGTCAGGAATAAAAAGGAATGCAACTAGGCCAGAAACCAAGGACAAGGGAGCGGGACACCTCCACGGACATCCCTAATCCTCGCCCTGATAGTAAGGTTTGGGCCAGAGACGACCCATTCTTCCAGGACACGGAAGAACAGGAGTCTCAAATGGCCCAATAGCAAGGAGAGGAGACCAAGAGCAGAAACTGGACGGCAGGTAAGCAGAAAGAGTAACAACAGCTCTCTAGAGCAACAACGACTTACCTGCCGCAGCAAAGATGGAACACCGACACCATCCTGGACCCCCATGCAGACAACAGATGAAGGCTCCAGGCAGAACTGGATTCACCCCTTCGAGAAATCATAAGGGCCCACTTCCGCAGGCAGACAAGAGAATGTCTAGAGTACATGCTGGACAACAGATGACAAACCAAACATGTAACAACACACTAGACATAGCAACAAATCACCAAATAAAACCCACACCACATATAGACACATGGGGATGGGTAGAGACATGGAGAAGACATAGGGATGACATTGCAAAAAGACCTTGATGTCCAACAAGGTGGCCCTCAATGACTGGGCAGATGGAATTGCCCAAGAATGGAGCATAGCTTCCAACCCACGCCAAGGCTAGAGCACAACTCACCTCCATGCAACAAGTAAAGATTATATAGCTCCAAGAGACCACACCCACTCTCACCAAACAGCAGGAAGACTCACCTAAAAGGGGAAGTGCACGTGCAAGCCACAAACTACACATTGCCACTGGCAGCCAGTCTGCACGGCAAACGTGTCACGCGCACAACACCGAGGCCATGACAACCTTTTAGAGAACTCATGGCTTGTGCCAAGCCGAGGTGGAGAGTGTCAAGCCATCATTTCTTTGCGAAAAAGGCAGTACCAGCCCTCCACAAGTATAAAGAATGCACAAGTAGAAAAGAAGTTGGGCCAGTTCATGAGTCTGTCGGTATCTGTCAAAGTGCACGGCAGCGCCGACGTGTGGAGCTGTAACTATGGTCAGGGACAATACATGTCCTTTACGACCCACTGGGTGAATGTGGTTCCTGCACAGCCACACCAGCAATTTGGCCAGGTCATGCCATTTCCACCTCCACGTTGCAACGTCGTTGGTCCTGCGACAATGTCCGCCTCTGCCACCTCATCCTCCACCATGTCCTCAGCCTTTACTGCAGGGACAAGTCACAGTGTCCCTCTAGCATACCACATGTGCAGGGCATGGTCGTGTCACGCTGTTCTGCATATGGGTTGCCTTGGCGAACAGAGTCACACAGGGGAGGAATTCATCAAGAAATCGAATCCTGGCTTTACGACAACGGGAAGACATGGTGTCGCCCGGCATGGCACACGTGTTCAACCTGGTTGTCGTTTCCTGAAGTCTTCCATCCATCTGCAAGACATCCTAAAAATGGCCAGGAAACTTTGCATGCACTTCAGCCACTCGTACACCGCAAAGCACACCCTCCTTGAGTGGCAGTGGCAGAACGGCATCCTCCAACATAGGCTGAAATGCTACATTTACACCCGCTGGAATTCCACCCTCCATATGTTGGACCGACTATATGAACAGAGAAAGGCCATCAACGATTTCTTGATGATCCAAGCAGATAGAAGTACTCCCCTGTGTAACTTCGATGTCAGCTCATACGTGACATCTGGGGTTTGCTCATGCCCTTTGAGGAAGACACACTTTGTCAGTCGCCAGGAGTACGTCATTCCACTGCTTCATGTCGTGGAACAGATAGTGGTGACAATGGCTGGTTAGGGGACAGGAGGCGTGGTGCCTAGATCTCACGACCACATGAGCCCTGTGGGGGCTGAATTGGAAGAGGAGTAGGATGACATTGGAGCACAAGCAATGTGTAGCGAAATAGGAGGTTTTTCTACTCAGCTGACAGGAGAGGAGGAGCAGCCAGAGAAGCTAATGGGTGATAAGGAAGACGATACAGAGGACCCAGACACAAAGTGGCAGTATGCAGTGGAGATGGAGGCAGGGAGTCCCTCCAAATCACTTGCACAAATGGCCTGATGCATACACCCTCACTACTGGTCCAAAATGGGGGACTTTTTCCACCCACTGAGAGGGAGGACAAACTTAATTACTACAGAGACATCCTATGTAGTCAGTTGGCCGCTGCTTATCTGCGCCATCGTCCATCCTCTCGCAGGTCTAACTGGTGGGGCCCTCTGTGCTCACGTTCCAATGCGATGGCTTCTGGGGAGGGGTGGGGTGACAGGATCAGTACCAGCAGGCGGTGGAACCCTGCCACCCTAAGTTGAAGATCCGTAGGACTACTGGGCAGCCAAACTGGATTTGTGGCCGCAACTGGCAGAGTTTGCCCTGGAAAAGCTGTCCTGCCCAGCCAGTAGAGTGGCATCAGAGGGGCATCAGAGGGGGTGTATAGTGCAGTGGGGGCCATAGTTACCCCAAGAAGAAATCGCCTGTCCACCCAAATTGTAGAGAGACTGACCTTTGTCAAGATGAATCAGGCCTTGATCAGCCAGTATTTCAACCCACCAATGCCTGATGCATCTGATTGGGTCCTCCATGCTGCCTCACCCACACCTTGTCAAAAGAGACCTCAGCTACTACTCTGATGCTGCCACCTGGCTGATGCCACACATCTGATGCCAAGTGCTCCTTCTTTCACCCACCTTCGTCAGCAGGTACTGGTATTGCCACCCACCTCCCCACTCTGTCACTGGGTCACTTTGTGGTCTCCTGATGCTGCTGCTGCCATCTCCACACTATGTCACCTCCTCCTGATGCCGCTTCTGCTGCTGCCACAACTTCTAGACTACGTCATTGTGCCACTCAGTGGCCTCCTCATACTGCTGCCAACTCCAGACTCTGTAATTGTGCCACCCGTTGGCCTCCTCATACTGCTGCCACCTCCAGACTCTGTCATTGTGCCACCCAGTGGCCTCCTCATACTGCTGCCACCTCCACATTCTGTCATTGTGCCACTCGGGGGCCTTCTCCTGATGCTGCTACTGCTGCTGCCGCCGCAACCTCCAGACTATGTCATTGTGGCACTCAGTGGCCTCCTCATGCTGCTGCCAACTCCAGACTCTGTCATTGTGCCACTTGGCGGCCTTCTCCTGATGCAGCTACTGCTGCTGCCGCCACCTTCATACTGTCATTGTGCCACTCTGTGGCCTCCTCCTGATGCTGCTGCCACCTCCAGACTTTGTTATTGGGCCACTTTGTGATCTTCTCATGCTGCTTCCACCTCACCACTATGTCTTCGGACTTCTCATGCTGTTACACACCTCCCCACTTCATGACTGAGCACTATTTTTTCCTTTCGGCCTGGCTGACTTCATCATTTATTTGACTTTTCTTCTGATATGTCTGATCTGGAAAAATGAGATGCACAGCGGATCCTGTCTGTGTAACAGCTGTGGGGCTGTAGGGTCCCATCAGAATTGGCTTATGATTTGGTAGCCAAAGGCAGGAGTGGGTACAAAACACAGAAGAAATAATAATAATAACATTTATTTATATAGCACCACCATATTCCGCAGCGCTTTACAAATTCATAGGGTTCATGTACAAAACAAAAGTAACTGGCTAATATACAACTGAAACAATAGGAGTCAGGGCCCTGCTCACAATAGCTTACAATCTATGAGGAATGGGGGGTGACACATAAGGTAGTTGATTGTGATAAGTAGGATATGAGCCATTATAGAACTGACAGGAGTGGTGCCGGCCGATCTGCTTCTGGTTTGGGACTACTAGAGGATCGAGTTTAGGCCAGAGGAGTTGGTGGGCGAGAGGTTTAGTCCTGGAAAAGTCATTATAGGAGGCTTGATAAGCCTGCCTGAAAAGATGTGTTTTTAAGGCATGTTTGAAGGTGGAGAAGTTGTGAATTGACCTAATATATCCCGGGGCAGAGTATTCCAGTGAGTAGGTGCAGCTCGAGAAAAGTCTTAAAGATGGGAGTGAGAGGTCTGAATTATGGAGGTTATTAATCTTAGGTCACTAACAGAATGGAGAGCACAAGTAGAATGGTAGATGCAGATGAGGGAGGAGATATATGGAGGTGCAGCACTGTGGACAGCTTTTTGTGTGAGGGTGAGAAGTTTGAACTGTATTCTGTGGTGGATGGGCAACCAGTGAAGTGACTGGCACACACTAGTAGGATGAGTGTAGCGGTTGAATAGATAGATAAGCCTGGCTGCAGCATTTAGAACAGACTGAAGGGGGGAAAGTTTAGTGAGAGCCTGAGAGGAAGACCGATTAGTAACGCGTTGCAGTAGTCAAGACGAGAATGAATGATGGCAATAACAAGACTTTTTGCCGTTTTCACCATAAGAAAAGGACGGATTCTTGAGGTGCAGACGACAAGATCGTGTAAGTGATTGAATATGGGGAACAAAGGAAAGATCAGAGTCAAATGTGACCCCAAGACAGCAGGCATGTTGCACAGGAGTTATGATAGTGCTGCAGACCAAAATTGAAATATCAAGTTTCGGTGGGTTAGTAGGTTGAGTTTTAGCTATAGAGAGGACATGATGTTAGAGACAGCTGCCAGACAATTAATGGTGTTTTGGAGCAAAGCAGGGGTGATGTCAGGGGATGAAGTGTATAGTTGGGTGTCGTCAGCATAGAGATGGTATCGAAAGCTAAATTTACTTATAATCTGTCCGATGGGGGCTGTATAGAGGGAGAAGAGTAGAGGACCTAGTACTGAGCCCTGAGGAACGCCAACATTAGAGGAAGAGGAGAAGAAGAAGCGAATGATACACTAAAGGAGCGGCCAGAGAGATAGGAAGAGAACAAGAGAGAGTAGAGTCCTTAAGGCCAATTGAGTGAAGCATGGTGAGGAGGAGTTTATGGTCTACGGTTTCAAACGCTGCAGAGAGATCCAACAGAATTAGTAAAGAATAATCACCATTTCTTTTTGCTGTTAGGTGATCGTTAGACACTTTAGTAACGGCAGTTTCTGTAGAGGGAAGAGGTTGAAAGGAAGATTGTAAAGGGTCGAGAAGAGAGTTTGCAGAGAGATAGCTTGTTAAGCGAGAGTAGACAAGATGTTCAAGAAGTTTAGAGATGAAGGGGAGGTGGTTTCTTTAGTAGTGGGGTTATAATAGAGTGTTTTAAGGAGTAGGGAAAGATACCAGAAGAGAGAGAGGTTAAAAATTGTAGTTAGGTAAGTGATGACAGCCGGGTAGAGGGACTGGAGGAGGTGTGATGGAATAGGATCATTGCTACAGGTCGTGGGTCGAGAGGAAGAGAGAAGCCTGGAGACTTCTTCCTCCGTTATAGGGTTGAAAGAGGAGAGAGATCATGTGGAGGAATTGGAGGGAAGAGGATTAAAATTATTATTATGTACAGAGTAGGAACCCACTCTAGGAGACAACCGTGACGGGGTAAGTGGGCTTATTACCTTTTGATCAAAATGTACACTAATGTCTCCAATATTTGGATGCGATATGGGGGACTAGTACTATAGTAATGTAGCTGAAGAGCACATATCAAGGGTTAAGCATTGTGGATAAAATTATTTGGGGCCTTGGAGATTATTTCCTGCCAGATACTGCCAATCTTGTCTCTGAAGTAAGTGGCCAAGCCATCAGCGCAGAGGTCAGTGACAGTTTCTGGAACTTTAGGGCTTAGAAGGGAGTGAAAAATGTCAAAGAGTAGTTTTGGGTTATTTTAGAGTGAGGAGATAAGAAACTTTTGTTTGGCAATGTTGAGAGCCGAATTGTATGTTTTGAGCATAAATTTATGATGGAGGAAGTCTGCTGATATTCGTGATTTTCTCCATAAACGTTCTGCACATCTAGAACAGCGCTGGAGAAAACGTGTTTCAGGTGTGTGCCAGGGTTGCCATGTTCTGTGTCGGAAGGGTCGGATTGATATTGGAGCAACTTCTTCTTGGGTGGTCTTGAGGGTCTGGTTGTATGATTGTCAGACAAGTCTGGACAGGAGAGGGAAGAGATTGGGGTAAGAGCTAGTTGTAGGGTGTTAATAGTTTGCTGACAGTTAATGGTGTGTAGGGGTCTGTAAGTGTGAAAAGTAGGATTGTCCTGAGAAAAATGATAGGTCCTAATGGTAAATTAAAGTAAATGGGAAGGAAAAGTTACTAAAGTTTGAGACTGAGCAGTGATGGAAGAAGACTAGATCTAGTGTATTGCCCTGTTCATGCGTGGCAGAGGAAGTAAGTTGTGATAGGCCAAGAGATGAGGTTATAGAAAGAAAGTGAGTGGATGATGGGGAGGAAGGATCATCTATGGGGATATTAAAATCACCCATAATAAGAGTTGGTGATTCAAAAGATAGGAAGTGAGGAAGCCAAGACATGCAAATATTCCGTTCACGTGTCATCTCTGTTTTGGATCCACTCCTGTTTTATTTGGCATTAGCAATACTGATGGATTATTGAGCAAATGCTGATCGAGTGAAGGTGGATGCTCCACAGACAGGATACGTTTTTTGTGGGTTATTGTTCTGACGGATCAGAGGAAGGGCAAATTAATCAGCGACGTCAACACAAACAGACACCCTTTCGACTCTGTCAGGTGGCTCTACTTGTATAAGTGTTTAATAGAACTGGTTCTGTAGACATCTATGTGGAATCAGCTGAGGGTGTAATAGGAGTGCGCTTCTTCTTGACGCTAACATCGACCTGTAAGGTTGAGTTAATACTACAGTTATTTGGTCAGTTTTTGCCACCTGACTGCCCAAATAAGTGAAGTGTGCAGTGATTCTAAGAGCCACGCGTGTCATCTGCATGTCATACGGACTCGCAGTATTATTTCCCTACCATAGCAGACTCCCTATGCGTGTTACTGCAAGGCACAGTGTTTTAAACCCCTATAAAGGCTCTCTACAGCCCGGAAAAAGCAATTTTTTAACCAGATTCACCGCAAATAAATTCGGATCGAAGCAAATTTTTCCACAAAATTCGGTGAACCGACCGAATAGAATTTTTGAAAAATTCTTTCATCTCTAATAAGGAATATACATCAAGCAGTCAGAAGAGCAACACAACAGCCCAGTGTGAAACTGAAACAATGATACTCTACAACTAGGTGAAAATTTAACACTGTAGCACAAAAACTGCTGAAATTTTTTAAAGACTAGTTAAAAAGAAAAACATTTTTTTTAGCTTGAAATGAGTAAAATGCAATCATAAACTAATGCCCCAAAAAGTGTTCATAGCCTTTAGGCCCCCAATGCATGGGCAACATCCGTGCGGCTGCCGCAGACGGATCCAGACCCATTCAACTTGAATGGGTCTGTGATCCTTCCATTCTGAAAAATAGTAGTGCATGCACTACTTTTTTGCGATGCAGAGGCACGGCCAGAAACACCAAGGAAGCACTCTGTAGTGCTTTGTGGGGTTCTACTCGATCCTTCCGCACCGCATCTCCCAGATCACAGACCCATTTAAGTGAATGAGTCCGTGATGCGGGATGAAATATGACCGCGGCCTGCACACATGTGCATGAGCCCTTAAAGAAATTTTTTCCGTTTTTCATCTCCACATCATTTTTGATAGATGTAACCATATGAGGGCTTGTTCCTTGTTGTGCTCAATGATTAACTTTAGCTCTTTATGGGTGGAATAAAAAAAGTATTTTTTTTTAAATACTTTTTTAGCAGCAGTTTTTGCTGTGTTTTTAATAGCATTTTTTGGAGTGAAAAATGCTTCATCCAACAGTATAACATAAACCACCCTTCAAACATAGAATTTATTCTGAGGGCCATAACTTTTTTCCCCCCTATCAATGGACGTGTTTTTGCAGGATGAGTTCAAGTACATCATGGCACAAGATAGCATGCAGATTTAATTTTCTAAGAAAGCAGTTATGTTTTCCTAATGCGGAAAACCCCCTTTAAACTGCATCTAAACACTAATTGGAATCCAAACATATATTATTATTATTATTATTATTATTATTATTATTATTTATTAAATCGCCATTCATTTCATGGCTCTGCACATATGATAAGTCGTGCACATTCGTAATGCAAAACAAACACAATAAGCATGAACAAAACAAGTTACAAACTGGTACAGAAGGAGAGATGACCCTGCCAGTGAGGGCTTACAATATACAGGGAATGGGAGAAGGACACAGTAGGTGGGAGTAAAGCTGGCCATGGCGGTGTAGCAGCAGCAGGGTCACTGTGAGTTGTAGTCTTGTCTGAAGAGGTGGGTTTTCATGACCTGAAGCTGCTGGGCCCCAGTGCAAAACCTTTAAAAGACCCACAAGTATCATGCATTGTCACGGCTCAGTGGGTCACTATGTCATCCGGGTCGGCAACAGGAGCATAAAAGCAAGCCGGCAGGGATCAGACGATAAGCAGAGTCCAGGAACAAAGTATAGATCAGCAGCACCAGTGGTTATCAGGCTCTTTAGCAAAAGACAAGGGGCGAGATTTATCATTAGCTAAAGTCACTTTAATGGAGTGAAAAAGTCGCAAAAAATGTCGCAAAAAAAGTTGCAATCGGTAAAATTGCGCATTTTTTGCAACTTTTTCAAGCTCTGCACTAAGCTCTCCAGTCAAGTTGGCGTGTTGTCTTATGTAAATTAATCTCTAGACATATTTACTATTGCAAACATTTAAAAAGTCGCAAATAAATGCGCAATTTCACTCCAGGGGGGACCATTCCTATCTTATGCGACTTTTTTGTAAACACGTGCGACTTTTGTAAAGCCCCTTACTGAAGGATAAACTGCTACCATCAAACCACATTTATCACAGTATTAAAGGACCATTAATAAATCTGACTAGCCAAAAGTGACTTTGGACATATGTAAAAGTGAAGTAAGATGTAAGTGTAATGATAAATCTGGCCCAATGACTTTAACATTGAGGTATCTGGGAAGAGAGCTGAGCCACTTAAATACCTGCAGAAGAGCCAGGGTTAATTAGGGAAGTCACATGACCCAATCCAGCCAGCCCAGAATCCTCTGAAGCAAAGCACACACCCCCACAGAGCCCAGGACTGCAGCAGTAGTCGGGGGAACAGCAGCATACCACAAACACTGTTACATGCGTCATACACTAATCACAAAAAGTTAGGGATATTTGGCTTGTAGGTGAAATTTGCACTCTAACCTTTACAGGTGAACTTAATGTGACATTCTCTAAACAGCTTACATCAGTTTTCATCAGCGTGGTCTACGTGCTAGACAACCTGCAAGGGTACCTGACCACACCACCAGGCACAGGTGTCATCTTCTTGCATGGGCCAGGGAGCATCTACGCTGGACGAAGGACCAGTGGGCCTCAGTGCTGTTCACTTATGAAAGTCGATTCATGTTGAGCAGAAATGATGGCCGCCAATGATGTTGGAGACGTCAAGGAGAGCGCTATGCATCAGTCACTGGCAAAACTTTGGTGGTGGTGGTGTTACAGTGTGGGCAGGTGTGTCTAGTCAATACAGAACTGCCCTACACTTTGTGAATTGTATAGTGACAACCCCATACTACTTGAATAACATCATTAAACCAGTCATTGGGCCTATGCATGAACAACTCAACACAGGCCTAATTTTATCTTCATGGATGACAATGTGTCAGCTCATTGAGGTCATCTTATTAGGGAATGGCTGCTGGAAACTGGGGTACCTCAAATGGAGTGGCCTGCACTTTTTCCAGACCTGAATCCTATTGAAAACCCATGGGATCAGCCGCTGTGTAGAGGCTCGTAACTCTGTACCCCAGAACCTCAATGACCTGAGGGCTGCCCTTCAATAAGAGTGGTATGCCGTCAGCAGACAAGTCGACTTGTAAACAGTATGAGACGTCACTGTCAAGCTGTAATTGATGCTCAAGGCCACATGACAAGTTATTGAAACATTGAGATTTTTTGTGGGGGTATACCCTGGAATGTTATTGGCTTTTGGTTCAATTATTTGTTTGAGATGAGGAAATCACCATTGCATGCTTCTATCTAAATGCCCTACTTTCATGATATAAAATCACAGTAGCACAAACTTTTTACGTTTTCCATAAATTTCACCAGAAAGCCAAATACTAGTCCTAACTTTTTGTGAATAGTGTATGTAGTATTGGTCTCCTCATGTTGGGAAGAGGATCTTTTGGGCCATGTAGGCTCCAGGGCCCAGCTGCCATTGCAGCCTCTGCACACCTATAGTTTTGTATGTACCCATGTATAAAGGTTTTCACTTTTGTACAAGCACCAAATAGTATGCTTACAAAAATGCTTACAAAAATAAATCTGGCTGCTGTATAGACAGGTCACTGCATGATTTGTCATAATCCTAGGATTTAATACTGCTGTTCATTGATGCATAGGGCTTATAACTGCTCATATATTCTCAGACCTGCTGACATGAGAAAATGTTTAATATTAACTGCAATTCTTCAAACATTTGCTTGATAGAACAAGGAAGCAGATGACAAAGAGGGTACTTAGCTACAGAAGAAATGGTTTAAACCAAGAAACCATGCTATGAAGATAAGTTATGTGATCATTGTGCTGTACATTCTCTTGGAACTTGTTCACCTTGCCAAACTTTTCTTTTCTAAAAGTTTTTTCCTTCTTGAATTAAACCATGTTGATCTTTTCAATAGTGATAGTCTTACAGGGCTTAGTTTCCTAGAGGGCACTGTAATCATGAGCCCATTGATATGCCTATTTTCAGAGCTGTTCCTCTTCTTGCCAGGCAGAGATAGCACGCAGCTATGGCTCACTCCTCATGCATCAATTTCTGTTGGTAACTGGAAATAGGCTCTTATATGATGCTTTGTACTAGTAACACACAACACTCTAATCTCACAAAAAGGACCCTTCCATGCACGGAGAACACGACATTCATGTGTGGCATGCTTTCCATTTACTGCTAGGGTACTTCCAAAATCAGCTAAGTGAGCATGCTTGGCTATTCTCAAAAATTCCATAGCAGTGAATGGAGAGAAACATGCATGTGGGGTTGCAGTACTGCCAAAGAAGAAGAAACAGTTAATCTGTCAGACTTAATTATGGTTTCTGGGTTAGCATTATAGCGAGTACCTAGCAAGCTGAGCTAGAGAGAAGACATGTTGTGGAGTGCCCTGCCAACCAGTCCCTAAAAGAACCGTTTTTCCAGGAAAATTCCATTGCTGAAGAATAGATACAAGCTACTAGAAATAACAACTTTGCTGGAAACTACCTATTAGAGAAAGAACTATTGAATTTATCCAGAAGGCAGAGGATTATTGCAGCTATGTTGAGACTAGGTAGTAAAGGTAACACATGGTTATGGTTTCGAACATTACCACTTATGGCCGGGATTTATTGTTTCTGGCCATCTGTTGAAGGACTGAAACCTGCAACTGGGAACTGCAAAAAGTTTATTGAGTAATTGTGGTCAATTCAGGAAGATTTCATGAGCCATTAATAAAGAGACTTAGATAGGAACATTGCACTGCCTACCCCTAACACAAAACCTTCTGAAGTATTACCGCCTTGTGAACTACTTAAAACAGTACCTACAGCTTATATTTGTTCTGCAACTCTCATCATCTATTCAGTAGAGACCTTATTTATTATAACCAAATGGCTGATCGCTGCCTTCACCATATGCTGGCCCCTTGCTCCTGTCCTCCTGCCTTGAACCCTGCCTCAGCCACCACAACCATCCTCCTCAGCCCTTCTACCATGCCTCCCCCTGCAGGCTAGTGCCTGCTGCAGGATATGCTCTCCATTGAGGGCAGGGTCCTATTTTTGAAAAAGGAGTGGATCCCAGAGGTGACCGCCAATATAGGCAGGGTACGCCACTGCTATGGGGCCCGAGGCACAGAGGGGCCCGGAGTGCTTGGAAGGCCCCGCCCCCTGCAGACCAGGGCTTTTTTTCAGGCGGAAATGCAGATGCCCATCCGCCCCAGCCTCACTCCATCCGCCGTCCGCGGCTCTGCCTCAAGTCACCTCAGAGACTCACCCTATCTGGTAGCCTGGTAGGTGGTTTGTGAAACTGAAACTATGGGGGGTTGAGGGATGAGAATCTGGATCATGGATGGAGGCTCTGTGCCATCGGGGGGGGGGGTGTAGTGCCAAATGCTAGGTGGTGGTGAAAGAAACTATGGGGGGTTTAGGGATGAGAATCTGGATCATGGACGGATCTGTGCCATCGGGGGTTGATGAGAATCTGGCTGGATGATGGATTTTTTTGGGGGGTTTGCGGGAGGTAGTGCCAAATGCTAGGTGCTGAAAGAAACTATGGGGGGGGGGGATTTGGGGATGAGAATCTGGATGGGAAGAATGGAGAAATGGCGGGGCAGGTCAGGGCAGGGGTCATAAAAAAGGCATAGTGGAGGGGTTCCATGGGGGTGCGGTGAAGAAATGTGAAATGGGGGGGGGAGAAATGTGACATGGAGGGGTAGAAATGTGACATGGAGGGGTAGAAATGTGACATGGAGGTGGAGAAATGTGACATGAGGGGGAGAAATGTGACATTAAGGGGGAGAAATGTGACATGAGGGGTTGATCTGAGGCATTAGGGGTCTGATTGCTGGTCTGACTAAGTGTAACGAAAAATATTTTTTCTTATTATCATTGTCTAAAACCTAGGTGCATCTTATAGGGCGATAAATACGGTCCCCACACCAACAAAGCAGAGGGAAGATACCAGGACCACACAGAGGAGAAGCCAGCTGCTGCAGACGAGACCAGAGCCAGGTGAGCCGCGTGTGTGATAGGGGGCGCCAAAATAACGCAATTCCATGACGGAATCCATAACGGAATGCCTTTAGAGGCATTCCGTCATTATAGAAGTCTATGGGCTGCATAACGGATCCGTCCGGTTTGCGTTATGCTGGAGTCCTCAGTAGGTCATGTATACATTTTTTAATTTGCAAATGTGGGTGTGGCAGTGGGGGAGCCAGGGCAGGAGGTGGGATGGGCCAGGGTAGTGGGCGGGGTTAGGGGGCCCCAATTCAGATTCTTGCTATGGGGCCCAAAAAATTTCTATGTACGCCCCTGGGTGAGACCCTCACCTATCGAACGTTCATGGCATATCCTAAAGATATGCCATAAATGTCCCAGATGGGACAAGCCGATTAATAGCTTCACTCTTACTCACTCCCAAGAGAGTGAACCCTGTCTATGACATCCATCTACTCTAACAGGGTATATTTAAATTGGATTGCCCTGGTGGGGTAACCCTTTTAAATATTGCTTCCAATCAGCACATTTTACTATAAGCTACACTCCAAAAAGTTCTTAAACATCATACAGTCAAAATATCCAAAAATAGGAAGTGTTAAAAAGTGTGTTTCATAACTTATTGTCATAATGTGGTACCAAATCTGTAGCTGCTATTACCAGACAGTCTTACATCATATACAATACATTTACAAAGCACTTTTTTGTATACTATCACTGCTATGTTCAAACCTTTCTGGACCTCCACCAGTACGTGTATGGTGGAATTCTGCTCTTTAAAGATTATGCCGCTCACGAATGAGTTTCTGCTGTTTTACACAGCTGAGGCTCAGGGCTAATGTAATTTAATCCCTCAGATCCATGGTCAAATGTGACCACTGCAGGTAAGAGCGCTAAAACTGGAGGCCATATGCTTCCTAGCCTGAGATGCTTTCCCCTGGCTGAGATTGGGGAATAGTTTTTTTTCCCAATTCCATCCCATTTGGAATTATTTTTCCAGCTTCCCACCACATTGCACATTAAAAAGTACAACTTGTCCTGCAAAAACAAGCTCTTATACAGCTACTGTATGTGAATTTAAAAATAAAAAAATCATGGCTCTAGGAAGACAGGGAGTAAAAAATGAATAGAAAATAAAAATCCCAAGGTCCTGAAGGGGTTATTCGAAAAAATGAATGAAGTAAAAATAAATAGCAAGAATACACGATAATATAGTATTTTTGACAAAGGTATAGCTACTGCATTATGCTAAGCAGTGCTTGACATTTCAGTATTGATCGGAAAATGGTGCAATAACAGACGTTAGACCTCCTTCAAGCATAAGGTAGTTCCCCTGTGGGATCAATAATAACGTTATTATCTTCATAATGCTGGATGTGGTATAGATGTACAAGCCTTGTTCATTTAGTTGTGAGTCAGATGGCTCCCTACAGATTTAAGCATGAGGCTATTATTTCTGTAATACAGGTACATGCGGTGCGGATCATTCAATAGGGTCGTGCCTCAATGGCATAAAAACATGACAATTTATATTCTAAAAAAAGGTGTAACCAGTCAGAAAAGTACAATATCAATCTTTTGCAACCACAGCTTCAAGATGAAACGATCAAGTTCTTTGCCATAGCGGTTTCATCCTTTAATGGCAGATGGGGGGGGGGGCACTTTAGTGGCCCCTGCCCCCTTGACAGTGACCTCCACAGCACCCTGTTCCTTTAAGGCTTGGGCTACATGACGACATGATTTTGTCATATCAATGTCGTGCAACAATTTTTATAATGATAGGCTATGGTGTTGCACTGCGACATGCTGCGACTGCGACACAACAGTCGCAAAAAATATATCCGAGATGGATGCATGTAGCAGCTTTGTTGTGCCCTATCTGTCGTGAGACTTATTGCCGTCGTGTAGCCCTAGCCAAAAGCTGACCTACAGCAGTGAAGAAAAATGGCAGGGTAGTTATGGAAACCTGGAGTAAAACTGTGCATATGTGGAGACTAAGGACCTGAGAGCTTCTATTGGCTGATAAGGTACATGTGGCCATGTGTATGGCAATTAGGATATGCAGGGCTTGTATTGGATAATGCAGGTCATTTTTTGGGAATATCTCAGGAACAGTACGTCCTAGAGAGCTGAGACCCGGTCCTAAACCTTCCCGGACTGACAGACAGAAACTTATATATATATATATATATATATATATATATATGTAATAAGAGATATACACTAGGGTGTACGTAGATTTGACAAAGATGCTGATGTACTACAGTAGTAATATGTAACCACATATTACCACCACATATTACCACCACGTAGCGCACAGCCATCTATATCGCTGTCCTGAGGACGGCGAAACAGATGACTTTGGAGATGAACGCTTCCACAGTGGAAGCACTCATCTCCCTGTGCCCTGCCGCCTCCGCCACTGCTGCCCACATTCTCGGGGGGAGGTGGGGGGGGGGACAAAAAAAAGGGGGGCATTAAAGGGGCAGGGGCTCAAGCCCCCTTTGGGCCCTATGTGTGCACGTCCCTGGTCAGAATGATAAGCTGGTGGAGGTCAGGGCATGTGAAACCGGTACTGTGTGGTCTGTGTGCTGTTCAGCTGAGCTCTGGAGAGAACACAGGCAGATGCCAGCTTCTCCCTGCTTCCCCACTGCATTTAGCTGTATCTGCTGGTGGGCACGGAAATCCAGCTCTACATTGGATCTTTAAGAATGTGGGAATTGTAATTATGTTTCTTTAGATTTTTGGCCTAATAAAGAATTTTTGGGGAAAAGTTTAGTCTTTTTTTTTTTCTAGTAGATTTGGCAACTATCAGGAAATGCTGTGTGCACCATTGATCAGTCATACTCATTAGACAACATAATCACTTGGCTTTTTATTGGATTGAAGTGCTAGTACAGGATACTAGAATTCCAGC
This sequence comes from Bufotes viridis, assembly GCA_033119425.1. NCBI lineage: Eukaryota > Metazoa > Chordata > Amphibia > Anura > Bufonidae > Bufotes > Bufotes viridis. Next base: position 77,053,351 of record CM065590.1, on the reverse strand, counting down.
TCTCTGCTTTCTGCAGAATTCTTAAAACACACATATTATGCAAATAAAAAGGCCATTTGTTGTATGGTTGTAACCTTCAGGGATGAGCGCTCAGTGCTCTTGGCAGACATTACAGGGTATGCTGGCCGTTAAGTTAATTGAGCTATTTAAATCTGCAGTCAATTAAAGTAGCTTTCAGCAGCCATACAGCAAAGATTGTTAGCTTAGTAGTAACCGCAGTGTGGAAAAAAAATTAGATGACTTTAGAGACTTAGAGGTTTATGTTAACCACATGAATTACATGGAGGATGCTGGCAAGCACTAGATTCCCTGAGGTTGACACTTAACAGCAAGAAATATAATTGTAATTACACAAGCTGACACATTAGTAACAATTCTTTTATTATTGTAATTGATTGAATGAATTACATTAAAAGTAATCACTTTGATAACAACCATTTTGTTCTTACCGGTGTAGACACAAATAGATTTGATGAGCTTAAGAAAAAGATAATTACTAGTGATGGTCGAGCACCAAAGTATTCGGGTATTTGGGTATTCGGGTGTTTGGCCCGAACACATTGCTATATTCGTGTGCTGGCCGAGCACCCGAGTATAATGGAAGTCAATGGGAGACAACTAGGCACCCCCTGCTCTGAACAGGGGAGGGTACCTGGTCCATTGGAAAAGGTCAGAAAGTGCTAGAAACACCACCGAAATGGATCGGGAACAACATGGGGATGATGTCTGGATGCATATTGGACTCCCAGGTCACTACTGAGAACCATGTTGTTCGAGTTGTACGACACTTTTACAGACTGACAAAAATACGCACAACCCCATCTCCCCCCCAAAATCAATTTCACAGGAAAAATTGTTAGGAAACCTTCTTTCCTGCATATTCAATTGTATATAAAGTGCAAGTACTGCCAAATATTACAAGCAAGAGGCACTCCGAAACAGTCTGTATATCACATAAGGAGGGTCTCATTCACATTGTGGTAAAATTGTTCAGGTAGTGGGACTCCTACACTCATAAAGCCTATGCACTAGGTGAAAGTGCTGCCAAAAATTACAAGGAATTGGCACTCCAATACACCCTTTATTACACATAAAGGAGGGCATCATACACACCCTTGAAAAATTATGATTGGAGGCCTGCTGGTGACCCTCTAAAACATTTGGATATGTAGCAAGCAAAAAAGGAGGCGCTCATAGGGTAAATACGTCAAACATAAGTGTGTGACTTAGTAGAAAAAATCGAGCTGCTCACCTCTATGTAGTCGTGCCCGTGTTTTGGGGCGCGACCACGATGGAGGTTGAGGACTTGTATGGAAGATCTTGTTGTTGGTGCTGCCAGTATTGGACTAATCGCTCTAGGTGGGTGCCATCCCACTGATCAAGCGTAGTGAGACAAGTTGAAGGTCCCCGGACAATTATATGTCGGGTTTGTAGCCAACTGCAGGGAGGCGCACATTCACAATCGGATCTCGTAATTGTATAGATAAATGTTTATTTATTTGTTACAGGACGACGCGTTTCTGGGTACAGGCCACCCCTTTCTCAAGTCTAAAATAAAGAGTTCATAATAAAAACATATACAGAGTTCAATCAAATGTATAAAAGTAAAAGACATATAGGTAGAATAAAAATGTACCTTATGTACCAATAGCATTAGAAACTGTGCTGTTTTAGCATGGAACATATATATGTACATGTGTATATCTGTCCAAATTATTAAATATATATATCTGCAATGAATAGTGTATACGATGTTGTGGGGTAGATGATATCATACAATAATAAATAAATAATATGAATAAATAGATAAAAGAGTTATATAATAGATTTTATAAATTAATAAATATGAATAATGACAGTAAAAAATTAGAACAATAAAAATAAAAACGAGGATCACAATACGGTTCTATGGTGGTAGACGGTGGGTGTATACAGAATATGGATGATTGAAATACGGCGGATGTTGAACGGTAGGAAAATGCTGAGATATAGCTAATATATAGCTGAGATATATATTAAATTCTGTATACACCTACCGTCTACCACCATAGAACCTTATTATTCCAGTATCTACCATATTATCACAACTTTCTGTTCCACATAGCTCAGTTTTTCAGTATCCACCACATCCACTTCGCACATGTTATCTGTCAGTGGCAAATACATATTTGTGTGCAATACATAGCTGAACATAGCACTCATGGGGTTCCTTACTATTCATTCTTTCAGCTATATGCGGTCTAGCTAGAAACAAATGTATGTTATTGCCATCTTACTTCAGGTAAGACCACTCAGAATTGTGATCCTCGTTTTTATTTTTATTGTTCCAATTTTTTACTGTCATTATTCATATTTATTAATTTATAACATCTATTATATAACTCTTTTATCTATTTATTCATATTATTTATTTATTTTTATTTTATTTTTAATATAACTAAAAATATACTATATATATATAATCAATTGGACAGATATACACATATAAATTACATTTTAATTCTACCTATATGTCTTTTACTTTTATACATTTGATTGAACTCTGTATATGTTTTTATTATGAACTCTTTATTTTAGACTTAAGAAAGGGGTCGTCTGTACCCCGAAACACGTCGTCCTGTAACAAATAAATAATCATTTATCTATACAATTACGAGATCCGGTTGTGAATGTGCGCCTCCCTGAAGTTGGCTACAAACCCGACATATAATTGTCCAGGGACCTTCAACTTGTCAAAAACATTTAGAGTAAGGGCCTGCTGGTGACCCTCTAAAACATTAGGGGCGAAGGCCTGCTGTTGAGCATTGCAAAAAATGATGGGCGAGTGCCTGCTGCTTAGCTGACCCTATAAAATATTGTAGTTGAGGGCCTGCAGGTGAGCTGACCCTGTAAAATATTGTAGTTGAGGGCCTGCAGGTGAGCTGACTCTCCCTGAAGAGGGACATGAGGAGATCTTGTGCCCTCATTCCCAAACTCTTCAGCATCCACAGTCAGAGGAAGATGACGGTGGGGAATGGCATTTAGTGTTTCATGAGGTGTATGATACGGATGAGACACAGTTGTCAATAAGTGAGGGTCTTTTTATGTCAACAACACAAGTCAGAAGGATGACTCCAGTGAGGAAGTGGAGGTGGGGGTGGTGGACGATGACATCACTGACCGAACCTGGGAAGGTGGCAAGCCAAGCGAGGACAGCACTACAGAGGGGAGGGATCCACAGCACCGCAACAGGCTGGAAGAGGCTGTGGAATGGCAAAAGGGAGAAGGTGGGCCACACCAAATAGGCCCGCATACAGATGTACTTAGCCCAGACCTTTGAACGTAAGAGCAAATACACAGCCACCCACCCAAAGGCTATAGCACTAAATGCACACCTTTAAAAATTGATGGCTCTGGAAATGTTGCCATTCAGGCCTGTGGACACTGAGGCTTTCCTGAGGCTCATGGCGCCAGACATCCCTCGTTACTCAGTCCCCAGCTGCCACTATTTTTCTCGGTGTTCCGACCCTGCATTACACCAGCAATTGTGTCCCGTACCATCACCTGTGCCCTGACCAACGCAGTTATTGGGAAGGTCCACTTAACGACTGACACACGGACAAGTGCTTTTGGCCAGGGATGCTACATTTCTGTGACGGCACACTGGGGGAACCTTGTGGAGGCCGGTAGCTAGTCGTACCCTGGGATGGCAAGGGTGCTACCAACGCCAAGGATTGCAGGCCCCCATTCCATCAGTATTTTTACCACCACCTACATTAGTTGCAGCAAACCCCCTTTCTCCTACTCCTACTCCACTTCCACCTTTGAATTTTCATCTTGCAGCACCAGTTAGCCATCAGTCAGTAGCTGGAAGCAGTGTAGCACGGTAGTGGGGAAACTCATTTGCTTAGGTGACAAACAGCACACCGCCGCAGAGCTGTGGCAGGGTAAAAGGGACCAGACTGAGCTGTGGCTCTCGCCACTCAACCTACAACCAGGCATGGTTGGTTGTTGTGTCTGATAATGGCCGTAACTTGTTGGCAGCTTTGGAGCTTGGCAAGCTCACACACTTGGTAATTATGCAGCATATATGTCCCATGCTCAACAAACATCCCAAACTTATACATTAATATAACTAAAAATAAACACACGAGAGTGGAGGTAAACCAATGGCACGGCCTGTTAATTAACTCATCAATAACCAAATAACAATAACATATTTTACAACTATAAACCATAATAACAATAATAATACCAACAATAATACAACCACAAACCATAATAATAATAGCAAAGAATGACATTGCGGATAAATTTACAGCTGACAACGCTAGCGGCAGAGTATGTAGTTCCCAGTACAACTGAGGACGGGAGACGTGGGGAAAACACAGCAGTTCCAACAGAGGCAGGACTACAATCTCCAAGGCCTGGAACAGTTTCATGACTCCCTGCCAGCACCCTCACCCTGATGCGCGGCCTAGTGTCACAAGGTGGGAAAAATTTTGGAAGATGGTGAAGGAGTACATAGCAGACCGTGTCAGCGTCCTCAGTGATCCCTCTGTGCCTTTCAACTATTGGGTGTCCAAGCTGGACACGTGGCACAAACTGTCACTCTACAACTCTCTGCCGCCAGCGTTTTGTCAGAGTGGGTATTTATGTTGCTGGGGGCATAATAACTGATAAGCGTATCCGTCTGTCAACTGAAAATGCTGACAGGTCAACTCTTATAAAAATGAACAAGGCCTAGATTGCCCCTAACTTCTCTACTCCTCCTCCTCCATCATCTCAACATGCGTTTTAGGCTGCCCTCGCTCATAATGTTTTAGAGGGTCAGCTCACCTGCAGGCCCTCACAAACAATGTTTTACAGGGTCAGCTGCCCTGAAGGCACTTGCAAATGATGTTGTAGAGGTTCAGCTGCCCTGAAGGCACTCGCAAATGATGTTTTAGAGGGTTAGCGCACCTGGAGGCCCTCAGCTACATTCTTTTATTCAGTTTCATCACGCCTAGGGCCACGGCCTCTGCGAGCACCATCAGCATCACGACCATTTCCACGGCCCTTACTGGCCGCCTTCTTAATATCAACTGTTATATATGCTTAAATGTATGACACACGTACAGTAGCGTACGATTTGTCAGTGTATGCGCCAATAAATTGAAAAAGGTATTTGGGATGCGCACACATTACACAGGAGATGTAGCCCTGATAATGTCAAAGACTAGCATACACCGCCTACGGATAAAGTACAGTATATGTCAGTGATATGTATTAAACGCACACACAGTACATAGGGCACAAATTGTTTCAATTTGCGCTACAGACACTATTTTCTGATGTAGTACAGAATTTGTCACAGAAAGACACACAGTATGGACACTACATTAGGCCCAGATTATTTAAATTTGCGCTACAGGCACTGTTTTCGGATGCAGGACAGTATATGTCACAGAAACCCACAGAATATGGACACTATATTAGGCCCAGATTATTGAAATTTACAATAAAGACACTATTTGCAGATATTCTACAGTATTGGTTACAGAACACCACAGATTATGGACACTAGATGTGGCCCAGATTATTGGAATTTGTAATACAGACACTGTTTACAGATGTTCTACAGTATTGGTTACAGAACAGCTGACGTCCCAGCTGTCCCAATAAATGCTCAGTTGGCAATAAATCTGGTGACCAGGCAGGCCACAAGGAAGTGTTGCTATATAGTGGAGACTATTTCTGGTAAGCCATTGCTGTATGTGGGTGAGCATTAACCTGCTTAAAAATAACACCTGGAATCCCTATCATGAGAGACAACATATTTGGCCCAAATATATCCTGCACACATCGCAGAACTGTTAGTGTCTCTTGTATCCTTAATAGTGGTGACCACCTGTCATATGCAATGGCTCCCCACATCATCACACCATCTATTGGGGCAGTTGTGGTGTTTCTCCACAGAAAAGGCAGGATTGACACTTACTACAAGGCCTCCATACTCACACCCAACCATTGTCTGATCCCAAACAGAACCCGGATTTGTCACTAAAAATGATAAGGTCTGTGGCAGTCCAGGTTCCTCATTCACGACACCACTGCAAATGAAGGAGTCAGTGGCTGGTAGTCAATGGTAGGACATATAATGAGCTTTGTAACACCTAACTTACTTCTGCTAAGCACCTAGAAATGGTCCAGACAGAGATAAGTTGTGTAATGAATGTGTCACGTGTGTCTGAATGGTGGACAATGAAACTGTGGGACTAACTGCTGGTCTGTCTGGGCCATCTGGAGCTTGTTTGCCATGTGTGCATGCCATCATGTAACCATAGCTCCCAACACCTCCTAACAATTAGTTCAGGATGGCCTAGATGATAGGAAATTCAGTGCTTCTCTCATTCCATTGATGCACCCCCAAAGTCTGTCAACTGGGCAAGTCTTTGAGTGCATCGTAGAGACATGTCTAGCAGTCAACGATCTCTTATCAAGAGGTTCACTATCCAAAGTTAGCCTCTGAGAGTCTTTTTATAGGGCAATGGAGAAAGTAATGTTATGCCCTTGTGTGGCAATATCCAGTGTCTAATCACTTACACATCTGCCTGAGAGATAATGGCATACAGAATTTTACAACAATTCGACATTTCTATTTGGATGTGTTATTTTTTTTAGACATAGAGCATGGTATGTGAAATATTTCCATGGGTCGCAAAGCTTGAACGGTTAGGCTCTGTTCATATCATGTTTGAGCCTCCTGTCAGATACATAGGTCAAGAGGATTACCTGGTGTAAACCTTCAGTCAAAGGCTCAAGCCTAGGCCTCCTGCACACGACCGTATAGTTTTGCAGTACATTTTATCCGGATCCTTTTTTCAGTTTTTTGGTTTCAGTAGTGTTTCGGTTTCCGTTCCGCTTCCATTCCGTTTTGCCATTCCGTTATTCCATTTGGTTTCCGTTTGTGATCCGTTTTTTGAGGATCGTAAACGGAAACAAAAGCATACTATAATGTTTAAACAGTAAGTACATAAAAAATTTGGATGGGCATAACATTTTCAATAGATGGTTCCACAAAAACGGAACAAATACGGAAGACATACGGATGCATTCCTTAGGCATTCCGATTTTTTTACGGAACCATTGACTTGAATGGAGCCACGGAATGTGATTTGCGGCCAGTAATCGGACATGTTCTATTTTTGAACGGAACAGAAATACGGAAACAGAATGCATACGGAGTACCTTCTCTTGTTTTTGCGGGCCCATTGAAGTGAATGGTTCCGCATACGGACCTCAAACAGAAAGCAAAAAATCGTAACGGAAACCGAAAAAAAATAAGGTTGTGTGCAGGAGGCCTTATGCAGCTGTATAGGCCTACAGTTTCGCTTGCTAAAAAGTAAATATATGGTTGCTGTCACGTATACATAGTAACATAGTAACATAGTATATAAGACCGAAAAAAGACATTTGTCCATCCAGTTCGGCCTGTTTCCTGCAAGTTGATCCAGAGGAAGGCAAAAAACCCCTGTGAGGCAGAAGCCAATTTTCCCCACTTAAGGGGAAAAAAATTCCTTCCCGACTCCAAACAGGCAATCAGAATAACTCCCTGGATCAACGACCCCTCTCTAGTAGCTGTAGCTTGTAATATTATTACATTGAATTCCTTTATTGTACTCACCATCACCACCTCCTCAGGCAGAGAGTTTCATAGTCTCACTGCTCTTACAGTGAAGAATCCTTTTCTATGTTTGTGTACAAACCTTCCTTCCTCCAGACGCAGAGGATGTCCCCTAGTCACAGTCACAGTCCTGGGGATAAATAGATGATGGGACAGATCTCTGTACTGACCCCTCGTATATTTATACATAGTTATTAAATCTCCCCGTCCCCTCTCCTTTTTTCTAAAGTGAATAATCCTAATTTTGATAACCTTTCAGAGTACTGTAGATCCCTCATTCCAGTTATTACTTTAGTTGCCCTCCTCTGAACCCTCTCCAGCTCTGCTATGTCTATATACTGTAAGAGGGCGCAAGGTGCCGTCATGGACGGAAGATACGTGTCACCGAGGTTCCTGGCCTCGGTGAGGTGAGAGCCGGGTTTTATGTGTCAGCAGCAGCTAGTGCTGCTTGACATTGATAGTTAGTTTGGCTGCAAAGCCAATCCGGGCCGGCTCTTACTGGGAGTAGGCAAAGAGTTGGGTGGGTGCCTACTCCCCACGGTCCAGGACTTTGCCGGGCTTTTTAAAGGCAGCCACATCAGCAGGTGTGGCTGTGATTGTCCTGGAGCTGCTGCTAGTGCTGTGGAGATCTCTGGGCTGGAAGGATGAGCCCAGCAAGGAGGCGTGCAGTCATCCTGGAAGCCTAAAGGTGGATTATCCTGCGGCTGGGCCGACCGCCAGGTGCGAACGCACACCTAAACATCTCACAGGTGATTGAACCTGGTTTTGGACTCTTTGGTTTTGCCTTTTGTGTTTGCTGAGTGTGAATTAACACCAAGAGATTGTTTATCGTTTATTTTGTGCAAGTGTGAATAAAACACTGTTTATTGCTGGACTCCTTGTTTTGCCTCTGTACTGCACCCGCACCGCTATCTACCAGAGCGACTCCCCACATTTGGTGTCGGATGCGGGCACGCGCAGTGAGGCTGGCGTAAACGCCAAAATTTTGTTTTTTCTAAAGTGAATGTCATATGTCAAGCCGGCAAAGTTTCAACACGTGAACCCTGACAAGATGGAGGCAGTTGTAAAGGCTCTCGTGGAGGCCAATTTACAGCAGCGGGAGGCCAACAAGCAGCAGCAGGAGACAAACCAGCTGCTGTTGCAACATGTAATGGCTTTGCAAGCGACTGGAGCCTCTCACCGTGCCCATGATGCCCGGAAAGCGGTCCGTGCAGCAATTCCCAAGATGACCCCCGAGGATGATGCTGAGACATACCTGGCAGTCTTCGAAAAAGTGGCCGTGAGGGAGAAGCTGCCCCGTGACTAGTGGGCTGAGGTGGTCGCTCCGTTCCTGGCTTCCGGACCCCAGCAGGTGTTTTTCGACTTGTCGGACGACCAAGCGGTCGATTATGACACTGTGAAAGGAGAGATCCTAGCCAGTCTGGGGGTGAACGTGCTGGTCCGCGCTCAAAGAGTCCACCATCGGGACTTTAAAACGACTGAACCCGCTAGGCCACAGTACTACGATCTGCTGCACAGGCTGCAAAAGTGGCTGCAGCCCGATCTACTAAGTCCCACTGCCATGCTGGATCGACTGTTGGCGGACATCTTTTGGAGGGCCCTGCCTTATCCCCTCCAGCACTGGGTCGGCCAGGCGTCTCCGGTAAGTGCCCTGGAGATGGTCGACCTGGTGGAGCGTTACGAGGCCACCAGAAACCTGCAGGGAAGTCTTGCTGGGAAGGGGCCAGTCAAACTCCGGAGGCCTCCACCCCAGTTCTGAAGACCGGCAACAGAGAGACCTGCACGGAATGTATCCCCTGCGGATCCGCCTCCCGTGGTATGCTGGAGGTGTCAGGAGCCAGGCCACATCAGGGCCGACTGTCCGCATCAGGGTGAGCCGATGGATGTGAACTACGGGTATCGCAACTCCCTGTATGCACGGAAGCTGTGCGCAACTGGCACCCGTGAGGTGCAGGATAATAACCACCTGTGTCAGGTAGAGGTGGGAGATTCTCTGGCGGTGGCCCTGCTGGACTCCGGGAGTTTAGTCTCCCTGGTAAGAGCTGCCCTAGTACGGCCTGCGGAGTATACCGGCCGTAAAATCGGGGTCCTATGTATCCACGGAGACTTAAAAGACTACCCCACTGCATTAGTGACTTTGTCCACAGCGGCTGGTAAGTGGACCCACGAGGTGGCTGTCGCTACCAAACTCCCACATGAACTGATACTTGGGAGGGACTTCCCAGGTTTCCCAGCGCTGTGGCCGGCTATAAAAGTGTCTGATGGGCCCGAGACAGGGGTAACCCTAGTAGAGTGGCCTGATACCACTGAAAGGCCAGAACCCTGGGAGCCCGAATCTGAAGGGCCAGCGGTAGGGGTGACCACTGCTCCAGCGGTAGAGGGGGAGACAACCCCACTGAGTGTAATGGTGGGAGACACGGAGGACTTGCCACCGGGACCTGAGTTGGCAGACCTCAATGTCTCCGGGGAAAATTTTGGGACCGCACAACACGGGACCAAACCCTAACCAGGGCCTGGGAAAGTGTCGTAATGATTGATGGTAAACCCCAGAAACCTGGGGCTGAATTAATGTTTCCACGATTTATTGTTCTTCAGGATATGTTGTATCGGGTGAACCAAATCCGAGGTGAGCCAGTTGAACAGTTGGTGGTGCCCACCGCATATCGCAAGGTTGTTATGGAGCTTGCCCACCAACATGTTCTTGGGGGACACATGGGGTGGCAGAAAATGCAGGACCGCGTACTACGGCGGTTTTACTGGCCTGGTTTGTTTAAGGAAGTAGAGGAGTTCTGTAAGTCCTGTCCGACCTGTCAGGTAAATAGCCCCCAGCCGCATTACAGAAGTCCCCTGGTCCCTCTCCCAATAATTGAGGTCCCATTCGAGCGTATTGCCATGGATCTGGTCGGACCCGTACCGAAGTCTGCTAGGGGTCACCAACATATCCTGGTGATTCTGGACTATGCTACTCGATATCCAGAGGTGGTGCCTCTTCGACACACATCGGCTAGGCTCATTGCAAAGGAATTAATGGAGATGTTTACCCGGGTGGGCCTACCTAAGGAGGTTCTGACGGACCAAGGGACCCCTTTTATGTCTAAGATTATGAGGGAATTGTGTAAACTGTTGCATATAAAGCAATTACGGACGTCCGTTTACCATCCGCAAACGGACGGCCTTGTGGAAAGATTTAACCAAACTTTAAAAAATATGTTAAAAAGGGTGGTGTCCTGAGATGGGAAGGACTGGGATCTGCTTCTGCCCTATCTCATGTTTGCAGTGCGAGAAGTGCCCCAGGCCTCTACTGGGTTCTCACCCTTCAAACTGCTTTATGGCAGACACCCACGGGGCCTGTTGGACATCGCTAAGGAAGCGTGGGAACAACAGCCCGTCCCCACAAAAGCGTAATTGAATATGTTACCCAGATGCAGGAACGTATGGAGAGGGTGTTACCGCTGGTCCGGGAGCATATGGAGGCAGCACTACAGGCCCAAAGTAGAGTCTATAATCGTCAGGCTCGGGTACGAGACTTTAATCCCGGAGACCGAGTTTTAGTTCTGGTACCCACCCTTGACAGCAAATTTCTAGCTAGGTGGCAGGGGCCCTATGAAGTGCTCGAGAAAGTGGGGAAGTAAATTACAAGGTGCACCAGCCAGGGCGGCGGAAGCCGGAGCAGGTGTATCATGTGAATTTGCTGAAGCCATGGAAGGATAGGGACTCGTCCAGCGATGACAGCCCCGGCCAGGGCTTCTAGGTGAGAAGGATCCAGCCCCTCACCTCGAAGTCCGGGAAGCAGCAGCCACCGTAAAAATTTCAGATAGCCTATCCTCCAAACAGGTCCAGGAAGTTAAGGAGTTCATTAGTCGGAACACGGATGTGTTCTCGGACCTCCCTGGGTGCACATCCCTAATCCAGCATGACATTATCACTGAGCCTCAGGCCAAAGTCCGGTTAAAGCCGTACTGGGTACCCGAGGCTCGGTGACAAGCCATTGTGAAGGAAGTGCAGCTGATGCTCCAGTTAGGTGTCATCGAGGAGTCAAAAAGTGATTGGGCCGGACGGGACATTGAGGTTCTGTAACGATTTCCACAAGCTGAATGAGGTGTCCAAGTTTGACGCATATCCCATGCCGAGGGTGGATGAGCTCATTGAAAAATTGGGCCAAGCCAGGTATTTTTCTGTCTTGGACCTCACCAAAGGGTACTGGCAGGTACCCTTAACGGAGGCTGCCAAGGAAAAAACTGCTTTTATCACATCGAAGGGGTTGTATCAGTACAAGGTATTACCCTTTGGTCTACATGGCGCCCCCGCCACGTTTTAAAGGCTTATGGATATTGTGCTCCGTCCACATCGACGGTACGCCTCAGCGTATCTGGATGATATCGTTGTCCATAGCACCGACTGGGAGAGTCACCTACCGAAGGTACAGGCCGTAGTGGACTCCCTTAGGAAAGCTGGCTTAACTGCTAACCCAAAAAAGTGTGTGATAGGGTTAGAAGAGACCAAATACCTAGGGTATGTCATTGGGCGGGGGTGGTCAAACCTCAGGTAAACAAAATTGAGGCAATTAAGAATTGGCCCCGACCTGTCACTACGCGGCAAGTAAAATCATTCCTGGGCATGGTGGGATACTACATGAGGTTTATTCCCAACTTCGCTACAATTGCTGCTCCATTGACAAGCCTTTTAAAGGGACGCAGGTCAGTGTCGATCCAGTGGAATGAGCAGGCGGATAAGGCTTTCTCTGCTCTGAAGTCGGCCCTGTGTGGGTCCCCGGTTTTGGTGACGCCCGACTTCAAGAGAGAATTTGTGGTACAGACCGATGCCTCTGAAGTGGGCCTCGGGGCTGTACTCTCTCAGGAAATCAATGGGGAGGAGCATCCCGTGGTTTCCTGAGTCGCAAACTCACCCCAGCCGAGACCAGGTACAGTATAGTGGAGAGAGAGTTCCTAGCCAGTCTGGGGGTGAACGTGCTGGTCCGCGCTCAAAGAGTCCACCAGTGGGACTTTAAAACGACTGAACCCGCTAGGCCACAGTACTACGATCTGCTGCACAGGCTGCAAAAGTGGCTGCAGCCCGATCTACTAAGTCCCACTGCCATGCTGGATCGACTGTTGGCGGACATCTTTTGGAGGGCCCTGCCTTATCCCCTCCAGCACTGGGTCGGCCAGGCGTCTCCGGTAAGTGCCCTGGAGATGGTCGACCTGGTGGAGCGTTACGAGGCCACCAGAAACCTGCAGGGAAGTCTTGCTGGGAAGGGGCCAGTCAAACTCGGGAGGCCTCCACCCCAGTTCTGACGACCGGCAACAGAGAGACCTGCACGGAATGTATCCCCGCGGATCCGCCTCCCGTGGTATGCTGGAGGTGTCAGGAGCCAGGCCACATCAGGGCCGACTGTCCGCATCAGGGTGAGCCGATGGATGTGAATCTACGGGTATCGCAACTCCCTGTATGCACGGAAGCTGTGCGCAACTGGCACCCGTGAGGTGCAGGATAATAACCACCTGTGTCAGGTAGAGGTGGGAGATTCTCTGGCGGTGGCCCTGCTGGACTCCGGGAGTTTAGTCTCCCTGGTAAGAGCTGCCCTAGTACGGCCTGCGGAGTATACCGGCCGTAAAATCGGGGTCCTATGTATCCACGGAGACTTAAAAGACTACCCCACTGCATTAGTGACTTTGTCCACAGCGGCTGGTAAGTGGACCCACGAGGTGGCTGTCGCTACCAAACTCCCACATGAACTGATACTTGGGAGGGACTTCCCAGGTTTCCCAGCGCTGTGGCCGGCTATAAAAGTGTCTGATGGGCCCGAGACAGGGGTAACCCTAGTAGAGTGGCCTGATACCACTGAAAGGCCAGAACCCTGGGAGCCCGAATCTGAAGGGCCAGCGGTAGGGGTGACCACTGCTCCAGCGGTAGAGGGGGAGACAACCCCACTGAGTGTAATGGTGGGAGACACGGAGGACTTGCCACCGGGACCTGAGTTGGCAGACCTCAATGTCTCCGGGAAAATTTTGGGACCGCACAACACCGGGACCAAACCCTAACCAGGGCCTGGGAAAGTGTCGTAATGATTGATGGTAAACCCCAGAAACCTGGGGCTGAATTAATGTTTCCACGATTTATTGTTCTTCAGGATATGTTGTATCGGGTGAACCAAATCCGAGGTGAGCCAGTTGAACAGTTGGTGGTGCCCACCGCATATCGCAAGGTTGTTATGGAGCTTGCCCACCAACATGTTCTTGGGGGACACATGGGGTGGCAGAAAATGCAGGACCGCGTACTACGGCGGTTTTACTGGCCTGGTTTGTTTAAGGAAGTAGAGGAGTTCTGTAAGTCCTGTCCGACCTGTCAGGTAAATAGCCCCCAGCCGCATTACAGAAGTCCCCTGGTCCCTCTCCCAATAATTGAGGTCCCATTCGAGCGTATTGCCATGGATCTGGTCGGACCCGTACCGAAGTCTGCTAGGGGTCACCAACATATCCTGGTGATTCTGGACTATGCTACTCGATATCCAGAGGTGGTGCCTCTTCGACACACATCGGCTAGGCTCATTGCAAAGGAATTAATGGAGATGTTTACCCGGGTGGGCCTACCTAAGGAGGTTCTGACGGACCAAGGGACCCCTTTTATGTCTAAGATTATGAGGGAATTGTGTAAACTGTTGCATATAAAGCAATTACGGACGTCCGTTTACCATCCGCAAACGGACGGCCTTGTGGAAAGATTTAACCAAACTTTAAAAAATATGTTAAAAAGGGTGGTGTCCTGAGATGGGAAGGACTGGGATATGCTTCTGCCCTATCTCATGTTTGCAGTGCGAGAAGTGCCCCAGGCCTCTACTGGGTTCTCACCCTTCAAACTGCTTTATGGCAGACACCCACGGGGCCTGTTGGACATCGCTAAGGAAGCGTGGGAACAACAGCCCGTCCCCCACAAAAGCGTAATTGAATATGTTACCCAGATGCAGGAACGTATGGAGAGGGTGTTACCACTGGTCCGGGAGCATATGGAGGCAGCACTACAGGCCCAAAGTAGAGTCTATAATCGTCAGGCTCGGGTACGAGACTTTAATCCCGGAGACCGAGTTTTAGTTCTGGTACCCACCCTTGACAGCAAATTTCTAGCTAGGTGGCAGGGGCCCTATGAAGTGCTCGAGAAAGTGGGGGAAGTAAATTACAAGGTGCACCAGCCAGGGCGGCGGAAGCCGGAGCAGGTGTATCATGTGAATTTGCTGAAGCCATGGAAGGATAGGGACTCGTCCAGCGATGACAGCCCCCGGCCAGGGCTTCTAGGTGAGAAGGATCCAGCCCCTCACCTCGAAGTCCGGGAAGCAGCAGCCACCGTAAAAATTTCAGATAGCCTATCCTCCAAACAGGTCCAGGAAGTTAAGGAGTTCATTAGTCGGAACACGGATGTGTTCTCGGACCTCCCTGGGTGCACATCCCTAATCCAGCATGACATTATCACTGAGCCTCAGGCCAAAGTCCGGTTAAAGCCGTACCGGGTACCCGAGGCTCGGCGACAAGCCATTGTGAAGGAAGTGCAGCTGATGCTCCAGTTAGGTGTCATCGAGGAGTCAAAAAGTGATTGGGCCGGACGGGACATTGAGGTTCTGTAACGATTTCCACAAGCTGAATGAGGTGTCCAAGTTTGACGCATATCCCATGCCGAGGGTGGATGAGCTCATTGAAAAATTGGGCCAAGCCAGGTATTTTTCTGTCTTGGACCTCACCAAAGGGTACTGGCAGGTACCCTTAACGGAGGCTGCCAAGGAAAAAACTGCTTTTATCACATCGGAGGGGTTGTATCAGTACAAGTTATTACCCTTTGGTCTACATGGCGCCCCCGCCACGTTTTAAAGGCTTATGGATATTGTGCTCCGTCCACATCGACGGTACGCCTCAGCGTATCTGGATGATATCGTTGTCCATAGCACCGACTGGGAGAGTCACCTACCGAAGGTACAGGCCGTAGTGGACTCCCTTAGGAAAGCTGGCTTAACTGCTAACCCAAAAAAGTGTGTGATAGGGTTAGAAGAGACCAAATACCTAGGGTATGTCATTGGGCGGGGGGTGGTCAAACCTCAGGTAAACAAAATTGAGGCAATTAAGAATTGGCCCCGACCTGTCACTACGCGGCAAGTAAAATCATTCCTGGGCATGGTGGGATACTACATGAGGTTTATTCCCAACTTCGCTACAATTGCTGCTCCATTGACAAGCCTTTTAAAGGGACGCAGGTCAGTGTCGATCCAGTGGAATGAGCAGGCGGATAAGGCTTTCTCTGCTCTGAAGTCGGCCCTGTGTGGGTCCCCGGTTTTGGTGACGCCCGACTTCAAGAGAGAATTTGTGGTACAGACCGATGCCTCTGAAGTGGGCCTCGGGGCTGTACTCTCTCAGGAAATCAATGGGGAGGAGCATCCCGTGGTTTTCCTGAGTCGCAAACTCACCCCAGCCGAGACCAGGTACAGTATAGTGGAGAGAGAGTGCCTGGCCATCAAGTGGGCACTAGAGTCTCTCCGCTATTATCTGCTAGGGAGAAAGTTCCGTCTGGTGACCGACCATTCCCCTCTAAAGTGGATGTGCCAGGCGAAAGACAGGAATGCTCGGGTCACCAGATGGTTCTTGTCTCTGCAGAACTTCAAGTTCACAGTGGAACACAGGGCAGGCCGCTTGCAAGGAGTACAGTACAGTACTCGAGTCTCGAGTACAGTGTTTGGCGTGTGTTCACCCTGTCAGGGTTGAACAAAGGGGGGAGGTATGTAAGAGGGCGCAAGGTGCCGTCATGGACGGAAGATACGTGTCACCGAGGTTCCTAGCCTCGGTGAGGTGAGAGCCGGGTTTTATGTGTCAGCAGCAGCTAGTGCTGCTTGACATTGATAGTTAGTTTGGCTGCAAAGCCAATCCGGGCCGGCTCTTACTGGGAGTAGGCAAAGAGTTGGGTGGGTGCCTACTCCCCACGGTCCAGGCCGGACTTTGCCGGGCTTTTTAAAGGCAGCCACATCAGCAGGTGTGGCTGTGATTGTCCTGGAGCTGCTGCTAGTGATGTGGAGCTCTCTGGGCTGGAAGGATGAGCCCAGCAAGGAGGCGTGCAGTCGTCCTGGAAGCCTAAAGGTGGATTATCCTGCGGCTGGGCCGACCGCCAGGTGCGAACGCACACCTAAACATCTCACAGGTGATTGAACCTGGTTTTGGACTCTTTGGTTTTGCCTTTTGTGTTTGCTGAGTGTGAATTAACACCAAGAGACTGTTTATCGTTTATTTTGTGCAAGTGTGAATAAAACACTGTTTATTGCACTTTCTGGACTCCTTGTTTTGCCTCTGTACTGCACCCGCACCGCTATCTACCAGAGCGACTCCCCACAATACTTAGACATATACTTAGTTTAGATAACACGTCTCATTAAGCATGTGTGTTAACTCTACTACATCTGTAGGTTTCTTTCTGGCATCTTGGATGGGGGTTTTGGTGCATTTTTGGGCTGCTATTTTTGTAGCATTTTTTGGGGAAAAATATCAGCTTCAGATGTTGCATGGAAGTCTTTGGGAAATATATTCTTCCTACACCTAGGTGTAACTGTAAGAACAAAGTCAGGGGTAGATTTATGGAGCAGGTTCATGAGGTGTTGGTGCCAACTGTGTAATACAGCTGACACCCAGCCATAATGACCAGGATCAGAGATAACTCCAATCTTGATCTTTTAATTCTCAGACTGGAGCCTCTGTAGCAAAATTGCAGGTTTCATATCTGTTACTATGGCAGTCTGGGGTCTTGTCATGTTGTTAAACCCTGCCTACGGCATGACTTAATATGGAGCCTGTCAAAACCTCAAAGACTACAATAGCATTGTATTGCAGTCTATGAGACAATCGATCAGCAGATTGTATATTCAATTCCCCTAAGGCAGGGATAGGCAAACTGCGGCTCTCCAGATGTTGTAAAACTACAATTCCCACCATGCCCTGCTGTATGCTGATAGCTGTAAGCAGTGTTTGCATGATGGGAGTTGTAGTTTTGCAACAGCTGGAGAGCTGCAGTTGGCCTATCCTGGCCCTAAGGGGACTATAAGAAAAGAAAAAAAAAAGTTTTTAAAAATAAAAAAAAAAGTATTGAAAATTCAAATCCTCCATTTTTCTGACTTTACATATAAAAATAAATAGTCACTGAGGACGGTGATACAGATGAATGTAGAGAGATGAGTGCTTCCATAATGCAAGCACTCATCTCCTGGTGGTGTCACCCCATCACTGGTGTCACATGATGCAGACCGCATCCGCCGCACCCCTCTCGCAACGCCACTGGTGGCATGATGGTGCTAGTGGCATGATGGAGGGAGCATCAGCCTTACAGAAGATGATGGTTGGTGGGCAACAGAAGTGGCATGATGGAGACAGGCAGGCAGACATCAACAGTGGCAAGATGACCAGATCTATTCATCAGCCTCAGCCGGAGGAGTATGAAAATCCTCCTCAAGCAAGACTTGGTTTATTTTGACAAAAATTATGTTTTGGACACTGATGGAGGACAACTTGTTCTGTTTGGGTGTCACTACGACCCCACCCGGCACTGAAAACCCTCTCTGAGATGACACTGGAGGCTGGGAAAGAAAGAAGAAAGAGAGAGTGCTGTGCCAGTTCAGGTCACTGTTCCAGTCTGCCTGCCTTGCCTGAATTTACATGGCGTCAGGGAACTGGGGATTTTACAGAGACTTGCCAGAGTTTAGGCAGGCTTGAACCTGGGCGTGGTCAGCTTCCTGACTGGCCTCATGCCTCGTTCACATATCCATGTCAGTGTCACATCCGTGAATAATGTGTCTGTGTTACATCCGTGAACAAGTCTGTGAATGATCCGTTATTCATCCGTGTGGCCGTGATTTACAATCCGTGTTTTCTTTCTGTATAACATACGTGTTATTTAGCTCTGCTGTTTGTAATCATCATGGAATTGCTAATTATTTATAAAGGCCTTCCTTTGGAATTAAATTTAGCATTTTAATTTGCTTAGTTCAACCAGAAGCTGCTTTGGAGTGTGTTTTTTCAATTTTTCCCCTTTTAACCTGGCAGTATGGCTACATTCACACGGCCGTAGTGTATTTCGGATCCGCAAATTGCGGATCCGCAATACACCCAGCCGCACCCCCCATAGAAATGCCAATTCTTGTCCGCAGGCTGCGGACAAGGATAGGACATGCTCTATCTTTTGCGGACCGGAAGTTCGCGGCCGCGCTCCGCAAATGCGGAAGTGGAGAGCACCTAGTGTGCTCTCCACACCTCGTCCGGCCCCATAGACAGTGAATGGGTCTGCACCCGTTCCGCAGAATTGCGGAACGGACGCAGACACATTCACGGTCGTGTGAATGTAGCCTATGAGTGATGCTGCAGGTTTTTTTGGCCTGGCTTGTGTAACGGCGCTTTGGTGTCCGCCGTTTAATTCTTGAGACTGAAACACCTAGGCGTAAGCGTTTGGGGGTTAATCCCATTGTTGCCTAGAGAAGCAAAAAAGGCCAGTTTCATGCAATGTATGATGATTTGCGTCAGCATCCAGACAAGTTTTTTTCTTTTTGTCTCTTAACTATAAATTCCTTTGATATATTGCTTAAACGCCTGCATCCTCAACTGACCTATTCAGATACAACTTTCAGAAGATGCATTAGTGTAGAGGAGCATCTCCTTGTGACCTTGCGGTAAGTGTGGAATACTGTTCGTTTGTGTCTGTATCTAACAGTGTTTAATGTGGATTATTTTGTTCTCAATAAGGCCCCCTTTACACGAGCGAGTTTTCCGCGTAGGTGCAATGCGTGACGTGAATGCATTGCACCCGCACTGAATCCTGACTCATTCATTTCAATGGGTCTGTGTACATGAGCGTTGTTTTTCACACATCACTTGTGCGTTGCGTGGAAATCGCAGTATGTTCTATACTTTGCGTTTTTCACACAGCCCTGACCCCATGGAAGTGAATGGGGCTGCGTGAAAAACGCATTGCATCCACATGATCATATGAGTGCGGGACAATAGCTCCACTGGCAGCCCGACGTGCACAGCATCATTGTAATCTATGATGCTGTGCGGTCCCGTGCGCACGATCAATGCCACTCGGGGACATATGGCCCGCTCGCAGACCATATATCTCGGAGGGCACACGGTCGTGGGCAAGGGGCCTAATTGTGGATATTGGGGCCTATAGAAGCACTGCTGATGTTTGCATCTTCAGCACTTCCAGAATGAGTCTGCGGCTTCTGAGCAATGACCTTGCCTTGCCTGAACCCTGCCTGCTACCAGGATGTGCTGGTCCACCAGCTCCTTATTTAATAGTAGCAGACCACATGTTGCGGCCTTTTTCTCATCGTGGTTTAAATCGAAGAAGGCGTGTTTTTAATTATGGCCTTACGTGTGAACTGCGTTACGTTCAGTGTGCGTTTGGAATCCTCTCAGCAAAATGGAGGGTCCTTCTGTCATCTATTTAAATGTCACCAAGGAAAGTGCAGGCAGTAGTAAAAGCGTGTGTAATTTTGTACAACTTCTCACGTCAATATAATGCATCCCTTGATGTTAATGTTGTGCCTAATTTGCTACCATCGTCTATTCCCTCTCCCTGCTCTACCGCTGCAAGAGCTTCTACATCTGGAATCACCATTAGTGAACAATTTGCAGACTATTTTGTTTCACCACAGGGAGCAGTTAGTTGGCAAGATGAAAGTATCTCCATGGTGCGTTGATTTTTTCGGTTATGTATTTGTAGCATGGTTGCATTAGAATATATGTTGATGTTATGTATCTCTGTTTGAATTTTGCAATTTTTGATAAATTAATGGTGACTCTTGATGTGTTTCGCTTGTTCATTTGGCTATGTATATATATAAATAATATTTATTGACTTGAAAGTTATGTTTTATTTCCCCTGTAAACATTTGTAATATTGACACGCCAAACATGAGCTTTATACATCCAAAACTTTTATTTTTAATAAAAGTAAAAAAAATAATAATCTTATTTTGAAAAATAAAAACCACAATATGCATGTGGTTGTTAACTAAAATATTAACTATTGTCAGATAAAATAATGTGCAAGGTGCAGATCTAAATCGAAGATCTTTAAGTATACTGGTAAGTGGTAACATAACACAAAATATATCTACAAATATACATGTAACATAATTATTCAAACTATTCCTGAGAACCACTGCTCAAACCTGAAGCTTTATTACCAGTGCTAGCTGCAGGCTGACTGTTGGGGAAGACATTAGCTGCAGAAACAGAGTGTTGAGTAGAGGGACCAGAGTAATGTGGCCCAGGAGCAGGTGTGTTGAACTGATCATGTGGCCAATATTGTGTAGCTTGAAATGGAATGTTTGGACCATATTGTGAATGATCCACATCATATGTCATGTAACAAGAATATAGACCATATGGAGGTGGAGGTTGGCGCACAGATTGTTGAAGGGGCTTTGGTGGAGCATTAACATGGCCAAACAAATGCCATTTTCCAAGGACATGAAGTACTTATTCTGGGTTATTGGGCCGTGTACAAGCATAAAAAAAAAATAGGCGATTTTGTAGGTCACCTGGGACCTCACTGAGCTGTGGGACAAGGCTTTTTAGGAAAGCTGCTATGTTATCCTCAGGTGTAGTTTGACTTAAGTAATCTAACACACCTTTGTCAACCTGTGCTGGCAAATTTCCCCAAATGCTACACCTGCTAGATGTTGATTGTCATGCTGTCCTGGTGTTTGGGGCTGCTTGTATAGAAGAGGCTGTATTGTCTCGGGAAGAAGTGGCCACCTGTGGTTCAACCTCTGTTGTCTTCTCTGATGGCTCATTATGCGTGGCTTGAGAAATCCCCTCACTACTCTCTTCTTCTTCAGGTTCGTTATCTATATTGTCCTTAGTCCGGTCAAAATCCGGGATATATTAACATTTACAATGTGACAAATTTCACAATATCTAAGATACAATACATGTATAGTTATGCAATATGACAAACACCATACCAGGAGTAAGTATAGTATTTAGAGATGACTTACGCATTCATCTCCATTATGTTTTTCATAAAAAGGAGTTAGTTTGGGAAGATATACAGTCGTTTCTTTGATGCCCCGAGACCGCTTCGCTGTTGATTAATTTCCCTTCTGAAACTATCTCTGCATGTGTGCCATCGAGTTTTGATTCCATCAACTGAAATAGCATACGAAATTCTTAAATACACAGACAGTAAAGCAGCATTACATGTGCCCATTGATGTGTCTACAACATTTCTATTGCAGTAGGTTAAATAATTGCTTAGAAAGAAATATATATATATATGTATATATATATATATATTTATACTATATATACTACAAAGACATGCGTAACATCACAGAATTGTCTTGTTAAAATATGAACATTGAATTTGTCACAATCGCACTATTGATAGTAAAATGATGTTCAGATTTTCCACAGAGGCAGTGGACTAGAAGATAATACCTATTTTAACATAAATTCATTACATCTTTAACCCTCCAGTTTGGATGGAGTTGTAGTGAAGTAAAGAGGGCAGACATGATATTGAGGGCATAGCATAGCTTGTAAAAATCTAAAACATGCTCCGGTTACCCAGAATGTGTGATCACTTGGCCAGAATTTTCACATTGAAAACCTAAATAGGGTCCATGGGTCAAGACTTCTGCTACCTTGCATATAAGCGTTTGACTGTGACAAGAACACTGTTTGCTTGCTAACCTGAATGAAACTTAATTAAGCTTACCAGTTTTACAACAATAAATTAAAGCCTTTAACTCTTATATCAATATTGATTGAAACGCTCATTGCTCTAGTGCCGGGGAACTGTGCTCCTGTCACTCACCGGATGGTCAGCTCCTCGAGATCCTCCCCTTCTCCAGGCCACCACACTGAATAGTGAAGCAGGGAAACTTCTACCTGCTCCACCATTCAGTCCTGCAAACACAGATCCCGCTTCTGGCCTGTTTGGGTGGCGACAGATCTGTGCCTGCTGTAAGGGTAAGCAATGTTTGCACATTTTGGGGTGTGTAAGATAAAGAACCTTCCCCAGGTTCAGAAAACATTCGCCACGCCACTAGTGTTAACACAGCTAACCCCCCCCCCAACACTGGGTGTTTTCATTAGTGCACGGGGGAAAGCAGCAGCGGCGGTGTGGGAACCAGTAGCGGCACAGGAAGCGGGAATGCGAGTAAGTATATTCAGCATGGGGAGTCTGGCATATGGGGGCGGAGGGGTTTAGGATTGGATAACCGCTTTAAAGTTATGAGGCAAGCATCCAAAATACAAAAGCAGGAATTAGACAACTACCTTGCACAGGAGTAGAAAGAATGAAATGAACACACAGAATGAGAAGTATAGAGGATGTTTTCTACACATACACAGCAACATGAGTACCGAAAAATCATATGAAGACAGTATACAGTGACATTATACCAACATTAGTGATGTTTCTAAGCCTACAACTGGGATGGTCAACCTGTGGCCCTCCAGCTCTTACAAAAGAACAACTCCCACTATTCACAAACAGCCTCCAGCTATCAGCCTCCAGATGGCCATGGTAGGAGTTGTAGTTTTACAGCTGCTGGAGGGCTGCTGGTTGGCCATCCCCTGGCCTACAACATTGCAATACCATTTACAACATCATTAACTCTGTGTGAGGTAACAACTGTACTCACCCAATACAGCACGGTGCGACTCATCCCTCTTCTCCCACTCAGCGGCATGGAGTTCTTTGGTAATTTCTGCCCAGGCTGCTTTCACATGATGGCGGTGGTGATAAATCTATGTATGGAGGTCCCACAGCTCTGACAGGTCTAAAGAAATTAACTTTTTTACAGCGATTCTTAACATGGTGACAGATGTTTTCAGGGCTTGAAATGTCTGCTTGTTGCATAATCCAGTCACACATGTGATCTGTTAGGGCAATCTGGAGATTTCCCAGACATCAATAATCAACTGTCCGTGAAACACTCTGGCTGTTTATTGGGATGGAGATGTAAACCTCCTGGCACACTGGAAGATGCTGCTTGGAGTCGGGTTCCCACCCCGTAGACAATAAAAGGAAAACACTCCAGCAATGTGCGTCAAGGCTTGTTTATTGACAAATGCGGCAACGTGACAACGTGACATTTCGGCCTGGACGGTCTTTATCAAACAAGTGCCGCTATGAGGAAGGAGCCCAATGGATGCTGTGCTGAGGAGATGAGTTGCGTGTATCCACACGCTGGAAGGAGGAGCGCTCCTTCTTCCAGCATGTGGATACACGCTACTCATCTCCTCAGCGCAGCATCCATTGGCGTCCTTCCTCACAGCGGCACTTGTTTGATAAAGGCCGTCCAGGCCGAAATGTCACGTTGTCACGCTGCCGCATTGTCAATAAACAAGTCTCTGATCTTTATTGCTGCCACCACTTCCTTTCTCTATTGATGTTGCTTCCTCCTCAACACCCCGATCCAGCTCCCAGGTCCTGTCCAGCATACAATTGTCATCAAAGTTCTCACCCTCCCTGCTGCTTTTATCAGACTGTGAGATATCATGGTGGGCTCCTGGGCCCCCCTCCCCTGTTCTGCGTTTTTCCTAACTGCCACGCTATATCATGCAATGGCTTTGGGTGCCACTATTACCTGCCCTATCCTGTGTTGCTGCAGTACTCATGTATATATGCTGGTTTAATTAAATTTAACAATTCCAAAAATAAAAATTTAATTAGAACCTTGTTGCCATGGGCCTCCACCAGCCTTAAACCATCTCTGTCTCTAAATACGGTAGAACTATAAGTCTCAGCATTTCACCATGGCCATGCCATAAATACAATCTCCACGGTCCTAGCTACAGGTTGCCAGCCTTTTATTATGAATGTGCCGCTAAGTGGGCCCATACTGTTCCCAATTTCTTACTGAGTTGATGATAAACTGCCCTATGCTGCATGCTGGTATATTTTATCCAAATAATAGGACAAAATGAAAGCTAATAATAGCCACTATATTTCCCACTGATAAATTGTATCTCTAAACCTCCCTGATGGCAGACAGAGCTCCAGCGCTTACAAATAAATTCAATTGATCCATAAACTACATGCTCAGTCCTCATTAAAAGTAAAGGGAGTTTGTTCAAGTTTTTCTCCTCGTCAACCATGCTGTGTTATTTTGCTAGCGAATCAATAGCAGTGTGCATCTCAGTTTAACTCTTCAGCAATCCAAAGATTTACTGCTTTTCGCTAGTTGGCAGCAAGCAGAGAGCTTGGCATTTGTTGGCATGCTGCAATGCTGAGTCAAATGAAGTTGATTTGTATTGCAAGGCCCAAGGCTAGCATACTGCAGAATGAGAAGAGATGCTTGTAAATAACACAAGGTGTAATGGATCTGATAGTGACCTCATTGCTTGGGAAGCAAGTGAACTCATTAAAACCTTTTACACTCAGTTATGTACTTACTGTATTAGATGGAGCGGAGACTGCAGCTGAACCAGTGTACAGTAAGTCAAATTTTTTTATTTTTTTTGAAAAAGTTCAAATTTAAAGAAAGGGGTTGTCTCACTTCAGCAAATGGCATTTATTATGTAGACAAAGTTAATACAAGGCACTTACTAATGTATTGTGATTGCCCATATTGCCTCTTTGTTGGCTTGATGAATTTTCCCATCACATATTAGACTGCTTGTATCCAGGGGTTATGATCACCCTGTAACCCAGCAGCGGTGGCCATGCTTGGACACTAGGAAAAACGCTGACCTCTCTGGTGGCCACGATGGTTGGAGAACGCATAGCAGTTTCTGTCCAGGCCGCCTCATATCTGCTCTGCAGTGGTGGCAATAACCCCTGGATATGACCAGTGTGTAGTGCGATGGAAAACTTAATCAAGAAAAGGGGGCAATATGGACAATCACAATACATTAGTAAGTGTCTTGTATTAACTTTTTCTACATGATAAATGACATTTGCTGAGGTGAGACAACCTCTTTAATTATTATTATTTCACTCATTTATATACTTAGCAGTTACAGAAACAGGGTATAACAGCCCCCATGACTGCTTTTATACTACAGACTACCTTTGGCAACCAGACCCAGGCGAAATCATGGAGACCCCATTCTAGTGATAGGTAGAGGTCCTAGAGGTGGGCCCCACATCTGTCAGCCATTTATGACGCATTCTGTCTGAAATGGGATTAACCCTTTAATGGGTACCTAAACTTTCAGATAACTTTTCAGAATAAGCTGCCACATGAGTCTACATGACATTGGCATTATAGCTGTTTTTCTTTTGCAGAATGTATCTCTAATTCTCAGTTTACTGGAGCTGGTAGTTGGATACTAGCTGGTATCATGTCTGCCGGTACACTACACATAGAGACAGCATATTCTGCTCCCTAACTCTCTCTGAATCAGTCAGAAGCAATATACAGGTGAAACTCGAAAAATTAGAATATCGTGCAAAGTTCATTTATTTCACCAATGCAACTTAAAAGGTGAAACTAATATATGAGATAGACTCATTACATGCAAATTATTTGTTATAGTTTGGATGATTATGACTTACAGTTTATACCTCACACTCTCAGGTACCCTTTGATCAGGGGGTATGGATTAATTAGCTGACTAGAGTGTGACTTTGAGCCTAGAATATTTCACAATATTCTAATTTTAAGTTGCATTAATGTAACTCCTTTTAAGTTGCATTACTGAAATAAATGAACTTTTGCACGATATTCAGATTTTTAGAGTTTCACCTGTATAGGACATTATCAAGAAATACTGAGCAGTATAGATCCGAATTAAGCTCTTAGAGTGAGATAAAACACTTACTATTAGTTGCTGAATCATCGCTGTTTTGTCTCTGTCTCTGCTTCTCTCTGAACCCCCGCCCCCAATAGACATCTATGGGATGATTTAACCAACATGTATACTTTTTCATGATTAGCTGCCCAAAGCTGTAACAATGCTTTTAACTAACATGAGCGATTTATAAGGCTGGTGTTTTCTTCTATTGCAAAACTGACTTTGGCTTGATGAGGCATCAGGGCCAAGGTGTAACTTCTATCTCTGCACCCATATACCTTCAGTAAGGATAAGCGAATCAGGTTCGGTCCAAACTTAGCTATTTTTCAGACGGCAGACAAATCCGAATATTTTTAGGTTTGTTTCAGACAAATCTAGTAAAACGGCGCATAGTGCCATTTTAGTTGAAATGTCGCGGGGGAAAAAATTTACAATTAGTCCGGATCAAGCCTGAAGAAGCCGATGGTTCGTTTGGAGAAATGCGCTGCAATAGACCTGATAACTTTGTTTTTAAGATATATGTTTTATATATTTTATTTATTAAAGTGGGGTAAATCTCAGTGCCCCATCCTTTGCCAGTTGTTATGTTTATCTAATATTGCAAAAGTCAGTTTTTTCAGGGGACTTTTGGGTTGAATTTAATTAAACCATCATATAGGTGATATGTACACCAGTAGAGAGGCTAACAGTTTACCAGGAAGTGTTTACACAATATTTAGGGTCAAGCCTCAACCGTCCATTTCCGTATATTTAGTCCCCACACAGTTGGAAATTAATAATATATATTACATTTTTTTGTGGGGGAGGTTCAATTTAGTTAAGCAGCATATATACATGTTTACTACACCAATACATAGAGTTCTGCACAACATCTGAGAGGCCCAAAAATGTTCGGGCTAAGAAAGGGTTCCAAATGAAAGACCCAGAGCCAGAATGTGCCTGGTAGCAGTACCATCTATCCAGCCAGAAGTAATGGTGGTAGTAGTAGTAGGCTGCAGTTGTCCCTGCTGGCTTCGGAAAGGTGAAAAATTATAGTTGAGAAGAAGGAGGATGATATTGTGGATTGGATGGCTCCCTCCTCCTGTCAGACACAGCAGGATGATGTGGAGGTGACTTCAGAGTCCGACACCATGCTGTGGAGCCAGGAGTGACAGCGTTCCTCCTGCTCCTCCTCCTTGCAGCCCCAAATAAGGCTTTCAGTTGAGTCCACCCAGTCTTCAATGCCCCTTCTTAGAGAGGCATCTTCCTTTTTCCTAAGAAATGGCAAGAAAACCTCACCATGCCCTATGGCAGATAGTCAGAAGCGTCTCCCTGTTGATGACTTGTGTGAGAATAGTCAGCTTTTGTACTGCCCTGAGGATGAGGTGGAGGCTGTAGACTCTAGGCATAGCTATGTTGGTTTTGGTAGTAGTGGCCCCACGCTATTGGCGCTGGGGGTAG
The DNA here is from genome assembly GCA_033119425.1 of Bufotes viridis. Taxonomy (NCBI): domain Eukaryota; kingdom Metazoa; phylum Chordata; class Amphibia; order Anura; family Bufonidae; genus Bufotes; species Bufotes viridis. The sequence goes on along the minus strand of CM065590.1, from coordinate 77,025,493 downwards.
CGACAGTGCCAATAGCGGAAGAGGATGAGGACTCCGATGATGATTGTGTGCTGGACTGGACCTGGGAGCAGGATCAGGGTGCTAAGGAGGAGGCAAGATCAGAGGAGGAGGGATGATAGCGGCAGCAATAAAGAGCAGAGGCCATGTACCTCACCTGCTGTAGGATCTGGTGATGCCACTGACGCTGTGGGTAGGTTAGGCCCAAAATGTGCCATAGCTAAGCCCAGCTCAGCTGCCTCTCCCTCTGCTGTGCGAGTATCTCCCATCTGGAATTTTTTCTCCACGCTGCCAGAAGACAAAAGCATTGCCTTGAGCAATCTGTGCAAGAGCAAAATAAGAAATCGGCAGGAAAACACAAACATTGGAACCACAGCTCTTTTGAGCCACATGAAGCGGCATCACCCCATCATGTGGGCAACCCCATCACCGAAGCAGAAGTTCCCTCCTTCTTTCCATCTCCCTTGGGCCAGCCAGGCCACTTTTACATCGTCAGCATCCCTTTCCACTTTTCCCACTTAGACTCCTACTCCTCCTTCTCCGCTTCATTGTCAGCCATCGATAATGAAATATGTGGCCAAGAAACAACTCTACGCACCCAGTAATCCGATGGTGCACATTCCAACCTGGCCAAGTTGCTGGCGGTGCAGTTGCTGCCTTACCATTTAGTTGAGTCTGCTGCCCTTAGGGAGCTAATGGCGTGAGCTCAGGTTTGCTGAAAGATTCATAGCCTGCATTTTTTCCCCAAAAAAGCCATCCCTGCCATGTACTCTCATGTGGCTAACAACGTGGACAACACCCTGCGATTCTTGCTGTGGGGCAAGGTTCCTGCAAAAGTGGACACCCGGAGTAGCTCTTACAGGCAGGGACAGTACATGTCTTTCATGGCCCACTGGATCAATGTTTTTTCTGGCAGCGGTGAGGCAGCAATGAGGCTAGATCGCTGTAACCCCCCACAATTGTGTCGACCTGGCTCCCACACCAGGCACTTATCTGACTCTTCCTCCATGAACGCCTTTCCGTTCCCAACAGCAGCAGGGCACGGGGTCACTCGCACTTCCCCCCTTCCTATCACATTTGTCAATGTGTGCAGGTAAGCACTGCCACGCCATGTTGGAGCTGATTGGCCTGGGAGAGTGTAGCCACACCACCGAGCAGTTGCTCAAGTACATCAAGAAGCAAACATCCCGACGGCTGTCAACCCACCGACTCCAACTAGGCAAGGTAGTCAGCAAAAATTGGCATAACATTGTGGCTGCCCTGAATCTGGGTGAAATAGTACATACTCCCTGCATGGCGCACATCATCAACCTAATGGTGCAGCGCCTTCCGAATAAGTACACTGGCTTGCGTTAGGTACTGGGAAAATCCACAAGACTATTCAAGCACTTTAACCACTCTCCTGGACCTGCAGCAACAAACCTGCTGCTACTCCGCTTAATCCGCAATGTTCCAACTCACTGGAATTCGACATTTACATGCTTGAGCATCTGTATGAGCAGCGGAAAGCCATGAACAATTTTGTCATGTACCAGACAGCCTCAGCAGCAGGGAGCATATGTTTCTTCAAGGTCAGGCAGTGGCATCTCATCCGAGACACCTGATGGTGTGGAAACCCTTCAAAGAGGCCACAAAGTTTGTCAGCAGGGACAACTGCAGCATGAACAACGTCATTTCTCTTATATTTATCTTAGAACAGATGTTGACGCTCATGCAGCAGGGGACCACGGCAGAAGAAGAGCAGCTGACGCATCTTGCTGTCTGCCCTATAGTTTTTTCAGACACAAAAAGAGAATCTGGCATGGAGGAGGAGGATGATGAAGATGAGGATCAGGAGGAGCAAGAAGACGATGATGAGGATGGCACTGGCCAATACACCCAATCATCTTATTGATTAGGCAGGCAGAATGGAACAGTGGCCCAAACAGGCACAGCATGCATCTCTATCTTCTTTCTTGCCCAGCCTCCAGTGTCAACTCGGAGAGGGTTTTCAGCACCTTGCGGGGGGGGGGGGGGGGGTGATGACACCCAAACGGACCAAATTGTCCTCTGCCATTGTCCAAAATATAACTTTTGTCAAAATGAACCAAGCCTGGATTGGAGAGGATTTCACACTCCTCAGGCTGATAACCATGAATAGATCTCGCCTTGTTGGCAGTGCCCCATCTTGCCGTTTTTACTGTTTGTCTGCCTACCATCACATTCTGTACGGCTGCTGCGGCCTGCTTCATGCCACTAATGCCGCAATCATCAGTTTACATGTATTCAGTTTCCATACAACTGAAATTTTACAATTTTTGAGGGTGGGGTAAATTTCATTAAGCAGCATTAATGTATGTGATAGCTGCGTCAATACCGACATTTTATCACAGATCAGGCTGATTCCAATAAATAGATCTTGCCTTGCTGACGACGCCCCATCTTGCCACTGTTGTCTGTTTGTCTGCCAACCATCATGTACTGTACAGCTGCATCCTGCAGTCTGCATCATGCCACTAATGCCTAAATCATCTGTTTATATGTGTTCACGTTCCACATGGTAAAAATTTTTAAAGAAAATTGTGTGTGGGGGGGGGGGGGGGGTTTAAGTGTAAAAAAAATAAAATAAAATTGTTAGGCAGTGTTAAATGTCATTAAGCAGCATACATATGTGATTACTGCATCAATACCGATATTTTCTCACAGCTCAGGCTGATTCCGGATGAAGGGAACTCGCCTGTACGGCTGTCGCTTGTGCCTGCGTTATGCCACTTTCCAACCATCATGTTCTGTACGGCTGATCCTGCGGCCTGCAACATGCCACTAATGCTACTTGCCAAACATCACGTTCACGTTCCCCAAAGACTCTTTTTTTTTTCTTAATCTCACACACCGTGTCTCTTTAAACATCATCTTCCCCCAATAAGAAACAATTTTTGAAAGCTTTGTTATATGAAAAGGCATAAGACATGTGTTGGTGTGGTGTATTTTTAAGCACACTATATGTTAATGCCATCAAATGTGCCTTTACCCATAGAGATGTATTTCAGTGTCACTCAGACATCATTTACTATTGCTGTTATTGCATTCCAGAGCGAAATAAAATAAAATAAAAAATAAACACAAAGAGATGACAGTTTTCCTAAAAAAAGAGTCCTAAAAGGCTAGAGGGGGTTATATACAAACTTTCAGGGCAATTCAAGCAAATTCGGTTTGGCCCGAACAGACTTGCATCTGAACCGAACTTTTTCAAAAATTCTGAGAATCAAGTCTCGACTGGTTCGCTCACCTCCAACCTACACATCTAAATGAACCGTAAGTATCCCTCTTTGACAATCCAAAAAGTTGGGAGGTATGCATTCTGTTGCAGTCAGAGTTGCAGTTAATTAAAGTTGTGTCAATAAGATGATTGCTTACAAATTATATATGGATGTAATCGAGGATGTCACTGAGCCAAGTATGGAGATATTCTTAATACATACCTGATCCAGAGTCTTTTGGACCTCAGAATGGACCCAAAGGTTCACTTTCCAACAAGACAATCACCCTAAGCACACAGCCAAGACAACACAGGAGTGGCTTAGGAACAACTCTGTGAATGTCCTTCAATGGCCCAGCCAGAGCCCTGACTTGAATGCAATCGAACATCTACGGAGAGACCTGAAAATGGCTGTCCTCCAACGGTCCCCTTCCAATCTGACAGAGCTTGAGAGGATCTACAGAGAAAAATGGCAGAAAATTCCCAAATCCAGGTGTGCAAGCCTTATGGCATCATACCCAAGAAGATGGGAGGCTGTCATTGCTGCCGAAGGTGCTTCACCTAAGTCCTGAGTAAAGGGTGTGAATACTTCTGTCAATGCAAGATTTTCGTTCTTACTTTTCAATAAATTTTCAAAGATTTCAAACATTCTGTTTTCACCTTCTTATTATGGGGTATTGAGTGCAAAATGATGCGGAAAAATTTTATTTTTTTTATTTTAGCACAAGGCTGCAACATAGCAAAATGTAAAAAAGAAATGAAAAGGCCTGAAGACTTTTAGAATGCATTGTAACAGCTGAAAGGATGATCTGTACAGAAAAGAACATCACAACACAGTATAAGGCTTAGTAGCTACTGTAAACACTGTATGATTTTATTTTTTAAGTATAGCAACAAAAATTAAAAATTATATCACCAAAAATCCTTAAAAATATGTATCACTTCAAATCTTGATTTAAACATAAAGTTTTTTTCTGAGGATACATTCCCTTTAACTGTGTTGTAGCTGTAAATAAACAAGACAAGAGGAATGACAAGGAGCTGTGTTAAAGAGAAGGAGTATGTAGAAAGAAAACAGGCTTTAAAATGATCTGGTACAGAAAATAGACAGCCGGAAGAATGACTGGCAGAGAATAGTGACTGTAATGAAGTGGTTATCAAGGAAAATTAATGTGGCATCTTCTTTGAGAACTAAGCAGTGACAGTTCGGTTGGTGGGAGGATGATTAATAATAAAGCACACACACTGACTCTTAACTCTGTTATTTGTAAATTCACGGCAGTTATAGGAGAAAGTTGTAAGTTGTTTGCAGGTAGCATAACTTTTATAGGATTTGGAATTGGTAAAAGAACTAGAGATGTATTTGCCCACATTCTATGTCAGTCTATAACATTTCTGCATGTCCCTGAAACAAACAGTCCTGTAGAAATCCTAGAGAGAACACAGGGGTTTAATTTCTGGCTGTTCGTATCCATTTCTGGCTGGTGAGCAGAGACGGTTATATATGAAGCCCAGAAAGTGAGTAAGTAGTACTCACCAGTGGCAGTCCTTACTCTGGCACGCCCTGGGCCAAGCAGTGATGGGAGGGTACACCCTTGACTTCAAGGCTTCTGCCTGATGGTGGTTAGGGGGCCCTTGATGTTAGGTAATTGGCTAGCGGGGTGTAAGACAGGAGAGCAATTGCAGATAGAGGGTCGGTAGATGATGGAGGAGTCAATGAACAGGCCCGTTAAAGAATAAATAAAGTCTCTATTTATTGAGTAGATGATGGAGGTTGCAGTACACACAGAAGCAAGAAGCATAGTTCTAAAATATATTACAGAGTAGGCTTTTCCCAATAGTTGTGCATAGGCAGCATCAATAATGGTAGTAATCTCTCTCTGAGTCTCTCTCTCTAGGTATGCTACGACGCAGGCCACAGGGGGATAACTTGTGAGGGGTCGGTATACCGAGGAATAAAAACAGTTAGTTCTTTACTCACAGCTTTGATGCTCCCTGGGCCGGGCTGCAGTGGAGGGGAGAACAGCACCAGATTCTCCGGGGCACACTCTATTACAGGGGACACTGGCCAGATGGTGACTGAGGTATTTAGTCCTGAATCTTGTCCCCTCTCCAGCTTATTAATGGTGAGGCTGCCAGAAGCTAATAAGTCCTTCACCTTGAGTCCAGAGGTCCTTAACCACGTCCCGACCGCCGTACGCAGGATTAAGTCCTGGCGGCGGTCGGTTTATTCCTCCTGGATGCGCGGGCGCATCATCTCGCGAGATGCGAGATTTCGCGCTCCATGCGTTTAGGTGGAACGCACCGCCGGACGCAGGAGAAGTGAGTCACCAGCCTGCCAGCCAATGATCAGCGCTGGCAGGCTGGTGATTTTTAAAATCACCTATGGAAAACTATAATGTTAGTTGTATTTATAAATATAATGATTTTATAAGGGCTCTGTGCCATGTGCTGGGTCTTTTTCATCGGTTGGACCCAGCACAGAGCACAGATCCCAAGTAAGTGCACCAAACACCACATATTAGGCCCTGATCACCCCCCATCACCCCAATTAACCCCTTGATCACCCCCTGTCAATACATAGTGAAAGGGAAAAAAGTGATCAGTGTCACTTTTGTGAACTGTCACTTTTTTTTTTCGCTAGGTTTGACTGTTAGTCTTAGTTTAGTTTAGGCCCCTTCGGTAGGTAGTTAGCGTTAGCGCCCAGCCCACCCCACCGCAGTCACTGATTCGCTGATTAGCGTAGCGCTAATCAGCGTTTGTACTTTTATAGTATCTGTAAGTGATCAGAACTGATCACGGTCAGATCTATAATAGTATTACTGTCACCTTAGTTCGCCTTCCACCCCAAACTCAGTGTTCACCCACGCCCGCCCCGCCGCAGTGACAAAATTTTTTTTATTTTTTGTATCACTGCACAATCACTACACAAGCGCTGCGCCGATAAAAAAAAATCAGTTTTGATATTTTTTATCAATCGCAGCAGCTTCTGTACTTTGCTAGCCTCCCATTTGTAAGACAGGCTTGCTTTTATTCTTGGGTAGTCTCAGGGAATACCCCCTAAATTTAGTCGCCCAAATGTCAAATAAGGGGTATTCTCCTGAAGAGGCCTACAGGATTCTGACCCAGTCAGATGAGGAATGGGAACCCTCATCTGACGAATCTAGCGGGTCAGAATACGAACCTGTAGAAAGCAGTGGCAGTCTGACCAAAAGTTCGGACGAGGAGGTTGAGGTCCCTGATACCACCAGGCGTACCCGGCCCCGTGTCGCTAGACCGCAGGTAGCGCAGGATCCGTTTCAAGGGCAGCAGAGTGGGGCTGGCGCTGCCGAATTACGTGGTGAGGCATACACCAGCAGCGCAGTCCATCCTGGACCTTCTACCAGCACTGCCGTACAACATGGTGAAGTGGCGAGCACCAGAAAGGCAGAAGGGCAGTCCACAACTATAACCTCCACATGGGAGGGGTGGACTTCAATGACCAGATGTTGGCCCCGTATTTGATTTCCAGACGCACCAGACGCTGGTATAAGAAGGTGTCTGTATATCTAATTCAATTGGCTCTATATAGTAGTTTTGTTCTCTACAGTAAGGCTGGGTGTCACTACCAGAGTTTTGAGGAGTTCTCACAGCTCTGTTTCTCCACCTCTGTGATGAGGTCTTTACTTTCATTTTCACTCCTTTCCCTCTTCCCAGCTGTTCCTTCTTTGATTGATTCCTCTTCCTTTAAATCACCCCTCTTCCTGTTTCACCTTGCGGGTTATATTTCTCATCTTGAGTTGTGTCAGCCGCTGGAGTATCTACACTGCTGTGGTCTCTTTACACTGGATGTGTGTTTTGCTGAAGCAAGCAACGTCGGATATTGTCTGCTGAGATTGGATCTGTCTTCACTGCTGCTGCAGCCCCTACAGATAAGTTTGCAGACATTGTTGGTTTTGTTTATTTGCTGACTGGATCCGAGGCGACCCCGGTTCCGTCCGTATACTGAGCAGGGAGCCGGTGGCCATGTCCCCTCCCCCCCTTTATCATAGGGGTTTCAGGTCTCACTCAGCCTTAGGTACGCGGGCATGCCTCGACCCACCATCAGGGTCTGGGCATGTGCATAGCAGCGCAGGGAGAGCTCTTAGGGTCTGACAGGGGTTACCTTTTATGCTCCCTACTTTGGGTCCGCTCAGTAGCTTGTGCACTGATTGTACTCCTGTTGTTTGCATATACTCGTGACATTATAACCCGCCATAACCGTCTTTTGACATGAATCCACTTTCTGACCTGGTTGACCGCATGCAGGGTCTTTCTTTGGAAGTAGCGGATCTCCGTCAATCTCTCAGCTTCAGGCATCTGGGTCTGCTAGCGTCCATGGAGTTTGTTGCGAGCCTAAGGTCTCACTTCCGGAGACGTTCTGCGGGGGCATTGAGATTTTTGTTCGCTTCAGAGAGGCTTGCAAGCTTCATTTCCGCTTGCTTCCCCATTCCTCTGGTGATGAGGAGCAGAGGGTGGGGATTATCATCTCCCTGCTCAGGGGTAATGCTCAGACTTGGGCTTTTTTGCTGCCATCGGGGGCACTCCCCCTTCGATCGGTGGATGGATTTTTTGTGGCCTTCGGGCAGATATATGATGACCCGGATCGTGTTGCTCTGGCTGAATCTATCTTACGTTCTTTATGCCAGAACAAACTCTCTGCTGAGCTTTATTGTTCTGAATTTCGGAGATGGGCAGCTGATTCAGGTTGGAATGATGCTACACTCCGGAGTCAGTTCTGTCATGGTCTCTCAGAGAGATTAAAAGATGCATTTGCTTTCCATGAGAGACCAACGTCCTTAGAGTCTGCCATGTCTCTAGCGGTACGCCTGGACAGGCGCCTTAGAGAAAGAGAGGAGACTTCTCTTCCCTGCTATTTTCAGGCAGTGGGGCGGACTCATTCAATGTGCAGGGGCCTTATCCTGCCTCAGTCCCCTCTGAGGAGGTGGCTATGCAGCTGGGTCGACTTGCCCCTGATAAAGGAGGAGTTAGTCCTCAGAGAATGATGTGTTTCTGTTGTGGGGGCATTGGTCATTTGGCAAATATTTTCCCCTCTAGGAGATTCATGAATTTTGCTGAGGGTGATAATAAAAGAAAAACCTCAAAAGGTAAAAAAAAAAAACTCAAGGTTTGCTCCATCTGCTACCCTGGGCAAAGTTGATGTGGGGATAGATGCTTTCCCCTTGGCCTGCACTTCCCGTTTTCTCCTATCTGCCAGGGTGGCGCTAAGGAGAAAAGTCATTTCTTGTGAAATTTTTGTTGATAGTGGAGCAGCCGTCAATCTTATTGACAATCAATGTGTCAATCAAGTATGGTTTTCAGGTTTGCACATTAGAAAAGGATATACCTGTTTTTGCTATTGACTCTGCTCCACTCTCGCAAAGATCCCTAAAGGGCATATTTCACAATATCCGATTGACTGTGGGTGATGCTCATGTGGAGGATATATCTTGTTTTGTCCTTAGCGGATTGCCTACTCCCCTAGTGTTGGGGTTACACTTGCTCACTAGACATAACCCCACTATTGATTGGCAAGCAAGGCAAATAATTGAATGGAGTGAGTTTTGTAGAGAGAATTGTCTCACGGTGACTTTTGCAGAGGTTACTACTAAGACTGTGCCATCATTTCTCTCTGAATTTTCGGACGTATTTTCCGAGAGTGGTGTCCAGGAGCTACCTCCTCACCGGGAGTATGACTGTCCCATTAATCTCATTCCCGGTGCCAAGCTACCAAAGTCACACCTGTACAATCTCTTCCAACCAGAAAGAATCGCTATGCATACCTATATCTCTGAGAGTCTGGGTAAGGGGCATATCCGTCCCTCAAAATCACCTGTTGCCGCTGGGTTTTTTTTTTGTTAAAAAAACAAGATGTCTCTTTAAGACCTTGCCTAGATTTTAGGGAGCTGAACCGTATCACGATTCGTTATCCTTATCCGCTTCCTCTCATCCCGGACCTCTTCAATCAAATTGTTGGGGCCAAGGTTTTTTCCAAATTGGATTTGAGAGGCACATACAAACTGGTCAGGGTCAGAGAGGGGGACGAATGGAAAACGGTCTTTAATACCCCTGAGGGGCATTTCGAGAATCTCGTTATGCCTTTTGGCTTGATGAATGCTCCGGCCGTCTTTCAGCATTTTGTTAACAGTATTTTCTACCATTTAATGGGGAAATTTGTGTTGGTGTATCTTGATGATATTTAGATTTTTTTCCCCTGATGTCAATTCCCATCAGGATCACCTTTGTCAGGTTTTGCGGATTCTACGTGAAAATAAATTATACGCCAAGCTGGAGAAATGTGTTTTTATGGTATCGGAGATTCAATTTCTGGGTTTTCTCCTCTCTGCTTCTGGCTTTCGCATGGACCCGGAGAAGGTCCGTGCTGTGCTTGAATGGGAGCTTCCTGGGAATCAGAAGGCACTGATGAGATTTCTGGGTTTTGCTGACTATTACAGAAAGTTCATTTTTAATTATTCCTTTGTTGTCAAGCCGCTCACGGATATGACAAAAAAGGGGGCAGATTTTTCCTCTTGGTCGGAGGAAGCGCTTACAGCTTTTTCTAAGATTAAAGAAAGTTTTGTGTCTGCACCCATCTTAGTGCATCCCGATGTCTCTTTACCTTTTATTGTTGAGGTGGATGCTTCCGAGGTGGGTGTGGGTGAGGTTTTGTCCCAGGGCCCCTCTCCTGGCAAATGGCGACCCTGTGCCTTCTTCTCTAAAAAACTCTCCCCTGCAGAGAGAAACTATGATGTGGGAGATAGGGAGTTATTGGCAATCAAATTGGCTTTCGAAGAATGGCGCCATTGGTTAGAGGGGGCCAGGCACCCTATCACCGTTTTTACCGACCATAAGAATCTGGCGTACTTGGAGTTGGCCAAGCGTATGAATCCGAGACAGGCCAGATGGTCTCTGTTCTTCTCCAGATTCAATTTTGTGGTCACATTCCGCCCTGGGATTAAAAATGTGAAGGCGGATGCCCTCTCTCGCTGTTTTCCGGGAGGGGGGAACTCCGAGGACCCGGCTCCCATTTTGGCTTAGGGGTTAGTCGTTTCTGCTCTGTATTCTGATTTGGAGGCCGAGGTCCAGGCTGCCCAGGCAGAGGCACCTGCTCGTTTTCCTTCTGGGAGGTTGTTTGTGCCTCTTGAGTTACGTCACAAGCTTTTTAAGGAGCATCATGATACTGTCCTTGCTGGTCAACCCGGGAGTAGAGCCACTGTCGATCTCATTACTCTGAGATTTTGGTGGCCGGCTCTTCGTAAGTCAGTGGAGGGTTTTGTGGCAGCTTGTGAGACTTGCGCTCGTGCTAAGGTCCCTCGTTCACGGCCTTCAGGTCCCCTCCTCCCCTTACCCATACCTTCCCGTCCTTGGACACACCTGTCCATGGACTTTATCACGGATCTTCCTCGTTCCTCAGGGAAGTCTGTGATCCTGGTGGTGCTGGACCGTTTTAGCAAGATGGAACATTTCATACCCTTCCCTGGATTGCCCAATGCTAAGACGCTGGCGCAAGCTTTTGTCGACCACATTGTTAAATTGCATGGCATCCCTTCTGACATTGTTTCCGATAGAGGCACGCAGTTTGTGTCCAGATTCTGGAGGGCTTTCTGTTCTCGCCTGGGGGTTCAGCTGTCCTTCTCTTTTGCTTTTCACCCGCAGTCGAATGGTCAGACTGAACGCGTCAATCAGAATCTGGAGACATATTTGCGCTGTTTTGTGGCAGAGAATCAGGAGGATTGGTGTTCGTTTCTGTCTCTTGCTGAGTTTGCCTTGAATAACCGTCGTCATGACTCTTCTGATAAGTCACCATTCTTTGGTGCATATGGGTTTCATCCGCAGTTTGGGACATTCTCGGGAGGGGGCCCTTCTGGTTTGCCTGAGAAGGAGAGATTTTCCTCCTCTTTGTCTACTATTTGGCAAAAAATTCTGAGTAATCTAAGAAAGATGAGTGAGAAATATAAGCGTGTGTCTGATAAGAGACGTGTGTCTGGTCCGGACTTGAATGTGGGCGATCTGGTGTGGTTGCCCCCCCCCCCCCTTTATCATAGGGGTTTCAGGTCTCACTCAGCCTTAGGTACGCGAGCATGCCTCGACCCACCTTCAGGGTCTGGGCATGTGCATAGCAGCGCAGGGAGAGCTCTTAGGGTCTGACAGGGGTTACCTTTTATGCTCCCTACTTTGGGTCCGCTCAGTAGCTTGTGCACTGATTGTACTCCTGTTGTTCGCATATACTCGTTACACTGGGAGAACAGGATCATTCCTCAAATTTCAGGAAGAGATCATCGAGAACCTCCTGTATCCAGGAGGTTCCGTGGCCCCAACCACCAGTGTAGTCAGCTGTCTACACAGGCGACACTTCCCCAGTGTCGTTACCGGTACCTCATCCCAACCTCCACCCCGAAAAAAATGTTGTGTCTGTAGCAGGAGTGGAATAAGGCGTGACACCCGCTATTTCTGTCCTGACTGCCCTGACCACCCTGCCCTATGCCTAGGGGAGTGTTTCCAGAAGTACCACACTCAGGTAAACTTAGGGACATAGGGACAGCACGGCACAGGTAGTTTTTTCCACTCAGGCTCTAGGGTCTCTCAGAATACTAGGTTTTGAGAGACCCTAACACATAGGGGTGCTGCTGTGCTACTGCAGATATGTGAAACGGTAGAAACCTCTCCTTTCACTTAGGATAAAGTGCATAATGTACTTTGCACCATCTCTGTGTGATTTACACTTTACACATTGTCCCATGGGAAAGGAGAGGGTACTGCTAGGAAAATAAAGAGTTAAATGGTTAAAAAAAATAATAATAATTAAACAGGTAGCAAGAAAAAAAAAATCTTGAGTTAGTTCAGGTTTTAAAAGTTCAGGTTTTATTCATGTTCAGGTTTTATTCATGTTTTATAAAGTTTGTATCGTTCAAGTTATGAGCCTGCTGCCTGTTTTTTCTTATTTTTTTTTTTTCCCCTAACCACCCTTTATTTTCCAGGTAGACCAACGGACCAACCGATGAAAACGCTGCAGCACTGATGTGAATTCTGAGAGAAGCATTGCGTTGCTGTCAGAAGACACGTGAAGTCGGTGTATGCGGCGCTGCAAGACGAGATTTCTCCTCTGCAGTACAGGTACGTTTGCCCAGGCATATGAGCTAAGGAGAGGTGTTGGAGTTCATATGCTTTGGCAAACACTTTGTATCAAAAATCTGGCAAAGATGTCTTCCTCCACAACGATCGATTGATCGATGTGAATGGAGAAATTACGTTTGCCAGGACATAGGAGCTGAAGTGGGTATGGATGTTTGGGCGGAGCCCCTATGTCCTGGCAATCGCCAGGCCCCTCTTTTTTTCTTGCATATTTTTTGGCAGAGATTTTTTCATCCACATCGATCGATGCGAATGGAGAAATCTGTACCATTCATTTTTTCTTTCAGCCCAGAGGCTGAACGGAAAAAAAAAATCTCATTACCAGTATGCTCAATATAAGGAGAATAGCAGAAACTCCTAATGCTGGCCATACGTGTAATGATTGCGGAGACCCTCAAATGCCATGGCAGTACAAACACATCACATGTGACCCCATTTTGGAAAGAAGACACCCCAAGGTATTCGCTGAGGGGTATATTGAGTCCATGAAAGATTGAATTTTTTATCACAAGTTAGCGGAAATGGAGACTTTGTGAGAAAAAACAAAAAAAATCGAATTCCGCTAACTTGTGCCAAAAAAAAAAAATCTTCTATGAACTCACCATGCCCCTCACAGAATACCTTGGGGTGTCTTCTTTCTAAAATGGGGTCACATTTGGTGTATTTATACTGCCCTGGCATTTTAGGGGCCCTAAAGCGTGAGAAGAAAAATGCGTAAAAATGCCATCCTAAAAGGTACTCATTGGAATTGGGGCCCTTTTGTGCATCTTGGCTGCAAAAAAGTGGCACACAGGTGGTATCGCCGTACTCGGGAGAAGTAGGGCAATGTGTTTTGGGGTGTATTTTTACATATACCCATGCTGGGTGAGAGAAATATCTCTGTAAATGGACAACTTTTTATAAAAAAATAAAAAAAGTTGGCATTTACAGAGATATTTTTCACACCCAGTATGGGTATATGTAAAAATACACCCCAAATCACGTTGCCCTACTTCTGCCAAGTACGGCAATACCACATGTGTGGCACTTTTTTGCAGCCAAGATGCGCAAAGGGGCCCTAAATTCAATGAGTACCTTTAGGATTTCACAGGACATTTTTCCGCATTTGGATTCCAAACTGCTTCTGAAGTTTAGGGGCCCTTTAATGCCAGGGCAGTAAAAATACCACACAAGTGACCCCATTTTTGAAAGAAGACACCCCAAGGTATTCTGTGAGGGGTATGGTGAGTTCATGTAAAATTTAATTTTTTTTGTCACAAGTTAGTGGAATATGAGACTTTGTAAAAAAAAATAAAAAATAAAAAATTCCATTTCCGCTAACTTGTGACAAAAAATAAAAACTTCCATTAACTCACTATGCACATCAACGAATACCTTAGGGTGTCTACTTTCCGAAATGGGGTCACTTGTGTGGTATTTATACTGCCCTGGCATTTTAAGGGCCCCTAAAGCGTGAGAAGGAGTTTGGAATCCAAATGCGTAAAAATGCCCTGTGAAATCCTAAAGGTACTCATTGGATTTAGGGCCCCTTTGTGCATCTTGGCTGCAAAAAAGTGGCACACATGTGGTATCGCCGTACTCGGGAGAAGTAGGGCAATGTGTTTTGGGGTGTATTTTTACATATACCCATGCTGGGTGAGAGAAATATCTCTGTAAATTGACAACTTTGTATAAAAAAATTGAAAAAGTTGTCATTTACAGAGATATTTTTCACACCCAGTATGGGTATATGTAAAAATACACCCTAAAACACATTGACCTACTTCGGCCGAGTAAGGCGATACCACATGTGTGGCACTTTTTTGCAGCCAAGATGCGCAAAGGGGCCCTAAATGCAATGAGTACCTTTAGGATTTCACAGGACATTTTTACGCATTTGGATTCCAAACCGCTTCTCACGTTTAGGGGCCCCTAAAATGCCAGAGCAGTAAAAATACCCCACAAGTGACCCCATTTTAGAAAGTAGACACCCCAAGGTATTCCGTGAGGGGTATGGTGAGTTCATGTAAAATTTTATTTTTTGTCACAAGTTAGTGGAATATGAGACTTTGTAAGAAAAAAAAAAATCAATTTCCGCTAAATTGTGACAAAAAATAAAAACTTCCATGAACTCACTATGCCCATCAGCGAATACCTTAGGGTGTCTACTTTCCGGAATGGGGTCACTTGTGGGGTATTTTTACTGTCCCGGCATTTTAGGGGCCCCTAAAGCGTGAGAAGTAGTTTGGAATCCAAATGCGTAAAAATTGCCCTGTGAAATCCTAAAGGTACTCATTGGTTTTAGGGCCCCTTTGCGCATCTTGGCTGCAAAAAAGTGTCACACATGTGGTATTGCCATACTCAGGAGAAGTAGGGCAATGACTTTTTGGGTGTATTTTTATATATACCCATACTTTGTGTGAGAAATATCGCTGTAAACGACAACTTTTTAAAAAAATTTATACAAAGTTGTCAATTTACAGAGATATTTCTCTCACCCAACATGGGTATATGTAAAAATACACCCCAAAACACATTGCCCTACTTCTCCTGAGTATGGAGATACCACATGTGTGACAATTTTTTGCAGCCAAGATGCGCAAAGGGGCCCAAATTCCAATGAGTACCTTTAGGATTTCACAGACAATTTTTACGCATTTGGATTCTCAGTGTGTTCTTTGCTGTCTCTGTTCAGCACGGACTTTAAGTGGTTCTCAACCATCTGCAGATTTACTGTGTTCTCTTTCTCTCATGGGTAGTCTTTCAGTTCATTTGCTCTTCTGGTACAGTAGCTTTCAGTCTCAGAGATGAAGGTTTCCTTAACTAGGCCTTGTTATGAGCAGCTCACATATGCAAGTTTTTTGTCTAGGACTGCTCAGCAAAGACTCTGCATTAATCATGGGCGGGGCCAGCCCATTGCCTTGGCAGCTACACTAACACTGCAAGTTAACTATTTGCCATTCTGGGGTTTGCAGTGTATAAGAAAAAGAATACTTGAACCATTTAAGTACTTGCAATGAATCACAACATTGAGTATTTGGCAGTGATAATATTAACCCATTAGCAGTGATTCACTGGGTCACTGAACTCTCTCAGTATGTATGTGTTGTTCTGTCTTTCTTACAAACATCACATGACCGAGGATGCACTCTCTACTGTGTGTTTCAAGAAGGGAGAAATGAGAAGCAGACCTGGAAGAAGCGGGGTGCATAATTTAAAAACAAAGTCACTTCAAAGGCTGATATGTATCAGGTTAGTTTAAGAGCACCAAATACAAACCAATGCTACAGGAGTTGAAAAAAGTTATTTGCACTGAAATATGCAGAATCGGTATAAAACACAAGTTGTCAACCTACTATGAGATTATTCCTCTCCCGCCTACCCCACAACAACATTTGAACTGTCTGGAGATGCACTGATGTGGATTTCAGCCTAGCATTTTACATCATCACTCAGAGATTTAAACCACTACATGTATGCACTATTTTCACAAGCCCAAACAAAAAAAAAATTTGAACTGTCTGGAGATGCCCTAACACAAATTTCGGACTTGTTGTTCATGTTTTAACTCAGGGCTTTAAACCGCTACCCTTTGTATTGTAAGACAGATGTATATTGCTTTATTCTCAACCTCCCTCCCCCCAAAAAAAGTTTAAACTTTCTAGAGCGCCAGTCTTATTAAACCCTATAGCTGGAGTGGATATCCAGCGCCGATTCTAATTGTAACACAGCTTCCTTGCTATCTTACATTTAGACCATTTTCTACACCTAAACCAGGAGTAAAAAATGATGAATGAGACAGGCCTGCCGCTCCCAACTCTTCCCCGCCCCCACCACAACCATGTTTTTAGACCTGGTGCGAGAGGGGAAGAAGTTGCAGATTCTACCGTACCAATGTGTGAGATAGTATCTGCGCCAGATATACGCCACAAAAGTGTCATATATCTGGTCATAAATGACTTCCTAAATACTGTAAATAATGAAATAGTTCATTACGAACTGATTTGCTCATCTCTAATACAAAGCCAAATTTATGGCCCCCTATAACTCCCAAACCTCATCTCTTAAATCAGACCTTAGATCAGACCCCAACTTCATGGCTCTTTATAATCCCAACCCTTCCATTCCTTATATCAGACCTCAGATTAGATTCCAAATTCATGCCCCTTAGTGTTGAGCGAACCAAAACTATAAAGGTCGGGTTCGTACCGGACTTTAGGGTGTTTGGTACCTGAACCTGAACCCGAACATTTCCGTAAAAGTTCAGGCTCGAGTTCGTTGTTCGGCCGTTTAATAAAGCTTGTTGAAAGGCTGCAGGGCAGCCAATCAACAAGCGTTTCAGAGCACTTGCATGTGTGCCAGGGACAATAATTGAATCCTGTTCTTGTAGTTCAGTGGACAACATATACCCATTTTTTTAGTGCAGGGCTGCCAATCAACAAGCATTTCAGATGTTTGCCCTTAGAAGCCATCACAGCCATGCCTACTAATGGTATAGCTGTGATTGGCCAATGCAGCATGTGACCCAGCCTCTATATAAGCTGGAGCCAAGTAGCGCCGACGTCACCTCAGCTCTTATTAGTGTAGGGATAGGATGCTGCTGTTGTGAGGGAGAGATTAGGAGATAATCTGATATCAGAGCTTGGTGCTAAGTCTACAGCAATGTTTTTTGTGTGTGTAATGCAACATTTTTGTACCCTGCCCTGAGCCCAGTGCCACAGAAAAATAAGTTTTAATACGTCTGTTTGTTAGGTGGTCGGCGGCGGCCATTTTGTGCAAGTGCAGTGCACTTGCAACTGCATGTGTGCCAGGGACAATAATTTAATCCTGTTCTTGTAGTTCAGTGGACGATATATACCTATTTTTTTTAGTGCAGGGCAGCCAATCATCAAGCATTTCAGATGTTTGCCCTTAGAAGCCATCACAGCCATGCCTACTAATGGTATAGCTGTGATTGGCCAGTGCAGCATGTGATTCAGCCTCTATATAAGATGGAACCAAGTAGCGCTGACGTCACGTCAGCTCTTACTAGTGTAGGGATAGGATGCTGCTGCTGTGAGGGAGAGATTAGGAGACAATCTGATATCAGAGCTTGGTGCTAAGTCTACAGTGATGTTTTTTGTGTGTGTAATGCAACATTTTTGTACCCTGCCCTGAGCCCAGTGACACAGAAAAATAAGTTTTAATACGTCTGTTTGTTAGGTGGTCGTCGGTGGCCATTTTGTGCTAGAGCAGTGCACTTGCACCTGCATGTGTGCCAGGGACAATAATTTAATCCTGTTCTTATAGTTCAGTGGACGACATATACCCATTTTTGTAGTGCACCTGCATATGTGCCAGGGGAAGGGAAAATAGAGAGTGAAATATAACCAGTAAATACAACTGTGACATTGTATGTGAAAAAATCACTTATTTTTTGCCAGAAAGTACATTTACGACCTGCACTGTATTTCTGAGAGTGAAATATAACCAGTAAATACAACTGTGACATTGTTGGTGAAAAAAATCACTTATTTTTTGCCATACAGTACATTTGCGACCTGCACTGCATTTCTGAGAGTGAAATATAACCAGTAAATACAACTGAGACATTGTTAGTGAAAAAAATCTTTTATTTTTTTGCCATAAAGTACATTTGTGGCCTGAACTGTATTTCTGAGCGTGAAATATAACCAGTAAGTACAACTGTTACTTTGTTGGTGAAAAGATCACTTACTTTTTTGCCAGAAAGTACATTTGCGGCCTGCACTGCATTTGTGAGAGTGAATCATAACCAGTAAATACAAATGTGACATTGTTGGTGAAAAAATCACTTATTTTTTTGCCATAAAGTACATTTGTGGCCTAAACTGTATTTCTGAGCGTGAAATATAACCAGTGAGTACAACTGTAACATTGTTGGTGAAAAAAATCACTTATCTTTTGCCAGAAAGTACATTTGCGGCCTGCACTGCATTTGTGAGAGTGAAATATAACCAGTAAATACAACTGTGACATTGTTGGTGAAAAAAAAATCACTTATTTTTTGCCAGAAAGTACATTTACGGCCTGCACTGTATTTCTGAGATTGAAATTTAACCAGTAAATACAACTGTGACATTGTTGGTGAAAAAAATCATTTATTTTTTGCCATAAAGTACATTTGCGGCCTGCAGTGCATTTCTGAGAGTGAAATATAACCAGTAACTACAACTGTGACATTGTGATTGAAAAAAATCACTTATTTTTTTTGCCATAAAGTACATTTGTGGCATGAACTGTATTTCTGAGTGTGAAATATAACCAGTGAGTACAACTGTGACATTGTTGGTGAAAAAAAAATCCCTTATTTTTTGTCAGAAAGTACATTTGCGGGGTGAACTGCATTTGTGAGAGTGAAATATAACTAGAAAATACAACTGTGCCATTGTTGGTGAAAAAAATCATTTATTTTTTGCAATAAAGTACATTTGCGGCCTGCACTGCATTTCTGAGAGTGAAATATAACCAGTAAATACAACTGAGACATTGTTAGTGAAAAAAATCTTTTATTTTTTTGCCATAAAGTACATTTTCGGCCTGCACTGCATTTCTGAGAGTGAACTATAACCAGTAAATACAACTTTGACATTTTTGGTGAAAAAAAATCACTTATTTTTTGCCATAACGTATATTTACGGCCTGCACTGTATTTCTAAGAGTGAAATATAACCAGTAAATGCAACTGTGACATTGTGATTGAAAAAAATCACTTATTTTTATGACATAAAGTACATTTGTGGCCTGAACTGTATTTCTGAGTGTGAAATATAACCAGTGACTACAACTGTGACATTGTTGGTGAAAAAAATCACTTATTTTTTGCCAGAAAGTACATTTGCGGCCTGCACTGCATTTGTGAGAGTGAAATATAACCATTAATTACAACTGTGACATTGTTGGTGAAAAAAATCACTAATTTTTTGCAATACAGTACATTTGCGGCCTGCACTGCATTTCTGAGCGTGAAATATAACCAGTAAATACAACTGAGACATTGTTAGTGAAAAAAATCATTTATTTTTTGCCATAAAGTACATTTGCGGCCTGCACTGCATTTCTGAGAGTGAAATATAACCAGCAAATACAACTGTGACATTGTTGGTGAAAAAAATCACTTATTTTTTGCCATAAAGTACATTTGTGGCCTGCACTGTATTTCTGAGAGTGAAATATAACCAGTAAATTCAACTGTGACATTGTGATTGAAAAAAATCACTTATTTTTTTTGCCATAAAGTACATTTGTGGCCTGGACTGTATTTCTGAGAGTGAAATATAACCAGTAAATACAACTGTGACATTGTTGGTGAAAAAAATCACTTATTTTTTGCCATACAGTACATTTGCGGCCTGCACTGCATTTCTGAGAGTGACATATAACCAGTAAATATAACTGAGAGATTGTTAGTGAAAAAAATAATTTATTTTTTGCCATAAAGTACATTTGCGGCCTGCACTGCATTTCTTAGAGTGAAATTTAATCAGTAAATCCAGCTCTTAGATTGTGGGTGGACATTTCCACAGTTATCAGACCAGTCCAGCTCTTACCCCCATTTTTCTCTCTTTTGCAGCCCTCTAGGCCTTTCCATTACTTTTTCAGAGCCATTTTAGTGCCCCAGAGTTCAGGTCCCCATTGACTTCAATGGGGTTCGGGGTCAAGTTCGGGTCCCGAACTCGAACTTTGCGACGAACTTCCTGGTGTTTGCTCAACTCTTGGCTCTGTATAACTCCCACCCCTACATCCCTCAAATCAGACCACAGATCAGACCCCAAATTCATGGCCCCCTGCAACATCCACCTCTCCATTCCTTAAATCAGACCTCAGATCAGACCCCAAATAAAAAAATAAATAAAACAACTTACCTCCCTTGCTTCAGAAGGCACTGGTACTCTGGAGATCTGACGTGCTCTTCTTACAGCTCTGCTATGTGACCGGCCATTGCACAGTGTGAAGTTTCATTTCGCACCTGTGCACATGTCCTGACGCCATATGCTCCCATGTTTGATGTAAAAATTAAAATCAGCGATCATATAATACTTAGCAAGTTCTTTCTAACAAAGCTATAACCAGCCCTGTATCTCACGTGGATCCAGAGATCCCCTTATTAATTGCTCTGATAGATTTATATCTAGCCAGCAGCTCAAGGGAGTGTCTTTTCTGCTGCAGCTAAAGGGGCGTGTCCATGTTCTCCCTATCACAGATCAGGAGGCAGTTGAAGAATAGAACTGAGCATTTGCGGCCTTCTCTGTGAGCTGGACAAAGAAATAAAAAAATAACAAACAGCAGGTGGCACTATACAGATACATTTTATTAAATAACTCAGTGACTATGCAAAATTTTTAATTGCATGCAATTACAAAAGTATTCAGATCCGAAAACTGGTTTGAAAACTGTATAATATTTCTCATGGAATGACCCCTTTAACAAAAATTGCACTTACTTCATAATCAATAAAGATGCTAGTTGGACTTTTACTAGATAGACTGTAGTAAATGACTGATACCAATTCAATGTCATGCACAGCTTGAATAAATGTATAATCATACACAATCATGCTTTAGCATAAAAAAGCGACTGAAAATGTGTATCATCTAGTCTAGACCAAAATTAGCAAAAACTACAAGCCAGTGTTGCTAATAATTAGAGCGTTGTATGCCAAGGTGGCAACGAAAAGGATAAAAATACAGTCAGACAGTCTCGTTGGCAGAAACAAAGCCGCAGAAAAATGAATAAACATCTATGAACACAATGACCTTTTCAATGCCATTACCATTTCATTTCAGTAAATTCATTGTATAGCTTAAATGATGCCTTTGCACAGGGATATCTGGGGGGAAAAACACAGCTGAATTTATCATTGCATTTCCTGTGCCAAGCAAGCTAGCCTTATTAGCAAAATCATAAAAAGGGGCAAGGTGTGAAAAAATATTCTAAATTATTTAGGTTTAAGAAGCATCAAAACCCGAAGATCTAGTGTATCGTAAGGGTATTTTTAAGTACTGATTGGTTCTGTCCACTTTAATTCTGTTTAATACTCTCTGTAATACTTTATAAGCTTCCCTTGTAATGAAGTGGTTTAGAGATAGTACCCATCCCCCATTGTACTGATAAGACCACATTCCCTGAGTGATCTCAGAGACATGTGTGCTGCACACTGGATGAGGTGCTAACAGGTTTAAACTTTGTAACACACAGTCCCTCAGGAGATTCCATTGAAGACTTCATTCTAGGTAGGATGCAAGTATGACTGTTACGGCGGTGTCATGGTCTGGTGTAGTGGACCGTGACACTTTTGCCCCGCATGCTTGTTGCCGGTGGCAACGTGTTGTTTGTTAAGCATGCATGTGCACTTTCTTTTTAAGGCTGTTTCCCTTCTCATTCTGGTGTGTTAGGGGTTAAGGTGTGAGCTAGGTGGAGCTGGGTGTGGCCTCATAACTTTTATAGTACTGGTGCTTGGAGCCTGGGCTGATTGGGGCATAAGCTTCTTTGGGAGCTGGAGTTATGCTGCCATGCTGGACTTTTCCATCTGTCCAGTTTGAGGGCCTCCTTGTTGGACATAGTTTGTCTTCCCATAGTATTCTCCTTGTTCCCTACCTTACGTGTGCTGTTGTTTGGTGTGGGTTTATGTACAGGGTGTTTGTTGTATGTCATTTGGTGTTTCATGTCTGTTCTATGTGGTGTTTGTAGTCCAGAATGGTTGTTTGACATTTTCCCTGTCTGTCTGCGCCTGCGGAAGTGGGTTCCATGGTTTCCCGGAGGGGTGAAGCACAAGGCATCAAGCTGTAGTTGTTCCACCCAGTGGTTCAGGCAGGTAGGTGGTGGTTGTTCCAGTGCGTGTCGTTTGCACTGGGCTCTTACCTGCCTTTGTGTGTTTGTACTTGCTCTCTGCCCCTTCCTTGTTGCTGGGCCTGTGGGAAACTCCGGTTCTTCTGTGTCTTGGAGGAACCGGTCGTCTCTTGCTCCTGACTGACAATACCATCAGGGATCATCATTGCCTGATATGCAACGTTTCCACCCATTAACAATTCACGCTCCATATGTTAGACCACCTGTACGAGCAGAAGAAGGCGGTCACTGATTTCTTTATACAGCAGATGAATAGGTCTACTCCCTGGTGTAACTTCCACGTCAGCTGGATGCCGCTTATGCATGACACATGCAATTTGCTCAGGCCCTTTAAGGAGGCTATTTTATTTGACAGTCAGCAGAACAACAGGATGAATGATGTCATTCTACTTCTTCATGTCCTGGAGGGGATGCTGACAAATCTGATTGAGGAGGGGACAGAAGATGTAGCATATACATCTCATGGCCCCCTGAGCCCTGAGTAGTATGAGGATGAGGAGGACATAAATGTGCAGGAATTCTATATAAGCATGAGGAGCTGGAGGGCAACAACGAAGATGACACAGATGATCCCAACAGACCATGGCAGTATGCAATGGAGGTGGAGGCCCTCCGAGTCCCTTGCACAAATGGCCAGATGCATGCTTTCTTGGATGTTTACTGACAGCCGCATTTTCAGATTTCAGCAGAAGGATGACTACTGGCTATCTACATTGTTAGACCCTCGCTACCAGTAAAAGAGGGATATGAAAATGGACTACTACAGAGACTTGCTTTGTAGTCAATTGGTCGCTTCTTACAAGCACCATCGCTTATACTCATAAACAAAGGTCTTACTGAGGTTACCCTCTACGCTCATGCTTCACTGCCATGATTGGGAGGGGGGGCAGGGTGGGCAGGGTAGGCAGGAGCAGTATCAGCTCATAATAAATAACTGGACATTTTATCATTTTTTTATGAAGTATGGAGTCCCATTGGTTTTGTTGGAGATGCGTGTAGTAAATATTTATGGGCTCTGGTGGTTATTGGTCATCTTTGTGATTCTGTAGTGTAGTGCCCTGGAGCAGCAGTTACTTTAACGTTTGGACATTTGTCTATTTCCCCCATGCAAAGTTATAAACTTCTTACTTTATTTTAGTTGAAAAGGTTAACTTGCACTGCTTAATACTGTGTAACTGCATTTTATATTTTGTGATACATATGCTGTTCATTACCACTGTATTTGCAAAGTTCTGTGGAAAGGGTTAATTAATACTGAGAGACTGCTAGGACTTTCAATGACAAGCTGGTAATTTTCCACAGCTGCCATAGAGTTTAAAGACAAGCATGTTTTGGAGGGAAAAACACAGACGTTGTTTACCACCAAACCCAGACAGCCTGACCTTGTGACTGTCTGGTTTAGCTATGTTGTTATGTGTGGAAACTTGTTTTTGTACGGAAAAACTGCTGTGTCATTGTCATTAATTATGATTAAAGCTCTAATGTAAGTCTATGAGAGAAGGAAAGTGTTACGATGTATCTGTATGTGCTGAGCTTCTCCACTCCAGCCCTCCCACTAGAAGGTTCTAGTCTAGTTAAAACTGTATATAAGGAGAGCAGTCAGAGCCCCTAGTGTTCTGCAGTTAGGGACCAGTGCTTGGAGGGGAGACTTATGCCAGCCTGCATAAGTGACCATAAGAAGACGCTGAGATGGAGGCGCTTAGCCACAGACCATGGGTCATCAGCCCCATGAAGAAGGAGCCACCCGGACTACTGGGCTACAGACCGTGGGCCCTTGACCAGAATTCCAGCCTTCTGAGAGAGAGATGGATAGCTATCTCAGGGAGGAGATTGGAAAATCCAACCCTATGCCTTGACTGTATTGTTTTGCACCGGAATTCCTCCAGTAAAGAAGCACCCTGGTTAACTGCAGACCCTGACTCTCTGGACTTACTTCCCATTGGGATGCACCACACCTTACCATCCCTTTCAGAGAGCAGCAACATGTGGTGACACCTCAGCGGTTTCTGGAGAACCCAGCGTAGCGTTGGGCCCACCCCAAACTCGTCCACTGCAGTTGTAGGTTGTAATACTGATTGCACAGTACCTACAGAATGGATTAAGTATGAATGTGGGTGAAATTGAACGTAATGCACATAGTGTAGTCTCCCGGAACTCTCCCTGCAGTTTAAGTTCCAAGTCTTCACACTAAGATTGGGCCCGCAAGTGGGATGAATATGAATAGACAGAGTGGCCTTAGTATACTAGATTTATCGTGATTCGTGACAAATTAATTTGAAACTAATTGAATTTCTTGAAGATGTTTGAATTTTTCTAAACTTCGCTCATCTCTACTTATAAGGTTAATAATGTTTTATAAAGATATTTTCATTTTATAACAATGTATGATTATATGTGTTTTCTTAATATTATCATGGTTGTGCATTGTGTCCTGTTGTCATTTTTGGTTTGGGTAAGTGAGTCAGAACACATCTACAATACCCTAGTCATGTCAGATGGTTCATCGAATTGAATGAAGCTCCAGACATAGTAGAAACTCATGGATTGTCAAGATGATTCTGAGAAAAATTATAGAACTACAGGAAAGTAGAGGAGAAGCCACGATCAAAAAGGAAACAGATCCTTAAATTAGTATGGTTTGATGTCATCTATTTTGTCCTAGGGTTCTATGATCAGCAAATCACTAAAAAGTGACTACACAGGATGTTATCTCCATGTGATATTACATCCCGTTCCAATACTTAAAGGTTTTTTAACATGACTTTATCACACCCTGTGGTTTCCTGGTCAAACTAGCACGGCAGATGTTGTGCCAGAGGCATTATTGACAATTTCTTCAATCTGAGAAAACTGGCTAGGTTTCCCTGAGTTGCCTACCAACCAGCAAATGACAAAACAGCTGAATTTCCTGATTACAAACCTTCGGTAATTGCTTCAGTGGATTACCTTATTTTCATTAAACTATCTGCATAGAAATGCAGAACACGCCACACTGAGAGACAGAAACATACAGTTCATAGTGCGGATTACCCACTGCTCAACAGTGGATGAAAGCTAACAGTGTATAAAATATAATGCTTTCTGTATAATTCTTTATGTCCGGGAGATTTGTATTCTAAATTTGAGTATAAAGGGTTAATTATGAGTAAAATGTATGAATTTCAATAGGCAATGTCATTTCAACAATGCCAAGGTGTATATGTACATCAGAAATATAAATGAATGTAGGAAACTTTATGATATGTCTTATACTAGAAAATGCCTCTTTCTATACTTAACAGGTTCATTTTCTTTTATCACCCCTCTTTTTCCCTCTCCTAGACTGTTCACACTCTGAATTTACTGCTAAATCTATATTGGGAGACCAGATAGGGGAGGTTCAGATTACATAATGCCTTTCTATGGAGTAGGTAGTGGGGCAGAGGGATGAGGACCCTAGCGAGAGAAAGCAGAGAGACTCACACAGACATGCTACAGCTAAAGTGTTTACTGTCTACTGGATTCACAACTACACTGCTCTACAATATCTTCCATGCTGCTGCTTTTTTGTATATGGGATGTAGAGATAAAGGAGCAGAAACTTCACTTCTCTCTGTGTCCTTTGTATTGGAGACATCATAACAGCTAGTCTCTATTCAGTAGTTCAGGGAAAACTGTGAGTTAGAGATAGAGCCCGCAGTGGGGAAACTGGGAGTAAATGCAGGATACAAGTCATATAGCGGTGACAGATATAGCGTTACTCCTTATGTACACAAATAATAGATTATTCTAAATATTAAAAATCACAGAAAAAAGCTAAAAAACACCCTGCACGATGTAATAAATGAATATGGTCGTCGTCCAGTTAGTGCACTTGCACCTGCATATGTGCCAGGGACAATAATTAAATCCTGTTCTTGTAGTTCAGTGGACGACATATACCCATTTTTTAAGTGCACCTGCACTGCATATATGCCAGGGGAAGGGAAAATAATATAGGTAATCCGTCTGTGAGTTCAGGGACCCAGGGGTTAACACATTCACTTTTTTTCTGTAAAGTACCCCTGTGTTGCATATGTGACAGTGTAAGCAATTCAGTAAATCCATCTGTCAGATTTAGGGGGGACAAATTAATTTTTTTTTTCTTAAAAAGTACGTTTGCTGCCTGCACTGTATTTCTGAGAGTGAAATATAACCAGTAAATACAACTGTGACATTGTTGGTGAAAAAACCCACTTATTTTTTGCCATAAAGTACATTTGCGGCCTACACTGCATTTCTGAGAGTGCACTATAACCAGTAAATGCTGCTGAAACATTTCTGGTGAAAAAAAATCACAAATTTTTTGCCATAAAGTACATTTGTGGCCTGCACTGTATTTCAGAGAGTGAAAGATAACCAGTAAATACAACTGTGACATTGTGGGTGAAAATAATCACTTAATTTTTACCATAAAGTACATTTGCAGACTGCACTGTATTTCTGAGAGTGAAAGATAACCAGTAAATTCAACTGAGACATTGTTGGTGAAAAAACCCACTTATTTTTTGCCATAAAGTACATTTGCGGCCTGCACTGCATTTCTGAGAGTGCAATATAACCAGTAAATGTTACTGTGACATTGTTGGTGAAAAAAATCACAAATTATTTGCCATAAAGTACATTTGTGGCCTGCACTCTATTTCTGAGAGTGAAATATAACCTGTAAATACAACTGAGACATTGTTGGTGGAAAATAATAACTTATTTTTTGCCATAAAGTACATTTGCGGCCTGCATTGCATTTCTGAGAGTGAAATATAACCAGTAAATCCAGCTTACATTGTGGGTGGACATTTCCATGGTTATCAGGCCAGTCATTCACAAGTGGCTTGGAGGGTGTGTTCCTGCTGCACTGCATACCTGACAGGGAAAAATATTCTGTAAATTCAGCAGAGTTTACATTGTTGGGTGACATGTACCCCTTTTTTCTTTCATACTACCCCTGCACTGCATACCTGACTGGGAAAAATATTCTGTAAATTCGGTGGCGTTTAGATTGTTGGGTGATCTATACCCCTTTTTTCTTTCAAACTACCCCTGCACTGCATACCTGACTGGGAAATAAATTTTGTTAATCCGTCTGTTAATTTGGTGGGTGAACGCAAAGAATAAGGAGAGCGTCAAATAAGGGATGTGGCCCTGGTCGTGGTGCTGCGGGTGGTGGTGGAGCTCCTGTTGCAGGGAGAGGACGTGGTCGATTCGTGCCAACTACACGCCCAAATAAAACACCATCCTCAGGTGCGGGTAGGCGACAGAATGTTCAGCGTTATTTTGTAGGCCCCAATGCTGCTCTTTGAATGGTGAGGCCAGAACAAGTACAGGCGATAGTAGATTGGGTGGCTGACAGTGCCTCCAGTTCCTTCACATTGTCTCCCTCCTGGTGCCCTGCTGAAAGCACCAGGAGTTGGCACCTGCAACCCATGGGCATCTGTTTTTCACCTCACCCCCTTACAAATCAGCCAAGCAGTCTGAGCCACAAGTCATGCAGCAGTCTTTTATTCTTTTTGATGACTCTGCTGGCGGGGTTTCCCTGGGCCATCCACATAGCCGTGCCTCAGAAGTGGAAGAGATTGAGTGCACCAATGCCCAACCACTTATTTTTCAGGATGTGGATATGGGAGGACCTTAGCTTGTCTCTGATGATGACGAAATGCAGGTGCCAACTGATGCGGCTTTCTGCAGTTTGCAGACCGACAAGGTGGGCAGGGGTGAAGAGTGGGTGGAAGATGATGTGGAGGATGATGAGGTCCTAGACTCCACATGGAATCAAGGTCATGCGAGTGACGTGTGCTGTTTGGAGGAAGAGGTGGTGGTAGCACAGAGCCACCAGCACAGCAAAAGAGGGAACAGGGTGCAAAAGCAGAGCGGCTGTCCACTAGACAGTACGCCTGCTACTGCCCACCTCACCCAGGGACCGAGCACACCAAAGCCAGCTCCAAGGAGTTCCCTGGTGTGGCAGTTCTACAGACAGTGTGCTGATGACAAGACACGAGCAGTTTGCACGCTGTGCAATCAGAGCCTGAAGCGAGGCATACATTTGCATACATGAGCACAACCTGCATGACCAGGCATCTAAATGCCAAGCATGAGCTGCAGTGGAGTAAACACCTCAAACTCCAAGAAAGGTCTCAGGCTCCTCCTGCTCCCTCTTCTGTTGCAGTCTCGGCCTCTTCCGCCACCTCTGGTGTGACAGTGGCACCTGTCACCCCGCAAACAGAGAATGTGGCAGCGTTCATGTGTCCATCTCTCAAACACTGGAGAAAAAGAGGAAATACTCCCTTACCCACCTGCGATGCCTGGCCCTGAATGCCAGCATTTAAAAATTCCTGGCCTTCGAAATGCAGTCATTCCGTCTTGTGGAGATGGACACTTTTAAAAACCTTATGGCGGTGGCTGTCCCACATTATGTGGTTCCCAGCCACCACTACTTTTCTAGGCGAGGATTGCAGGGGATTTCTCTTTGCCACCTGTTGCCTCCTCTTCCTACTCCGCTTCCTCCTCTAACACCTTCTTATCTGCTTAGGGTAACACCTTCACCACCAACTTCAGCACAGCCAGGGAGAAACGACAGCAGGCTGTTTTGAAACTCATCTGTTTGGGCAAAAAGCCCCACACCACGCAGGAGCTGTGGACAGGCATGAAACAACAGACCAATGAGTGGTTGGTGCCACTTAGCTTCAAGCCCGGCCCTGTGGTGTGCGATAATGGGAGAAATCTCGTAGCAGCTCTGGGCCTAGCTGTTTTGACGCACATCCCTTGCCTGGCGCATGTGCTGAATTTGGTGGTGCAGAAATTACTGAAAAACTACCCCGATATGTCAGAGCTGCTGCAGAAAGCGCAGGCCGTCTGTGCGCACTTCCGGCGTTCTCACCCTGCTGATGCTCTCCTGTTTGCGCTGAAGCATAACTTCGGCCTTCCCACTCACTGCCTTATATGTGACGTGCCCACAAGGTGGAACTCCACCTTGCACATGCTGGAGAGACTGTGTGAGCAGCAGCAGGCAATAGTGGAGTTTCAACTGCAGCACGCACTTCACCACCAATGAGTGGAACTCCATGCGAGACCTGTGTGCCATGTTGCGCTGTTTCGAGTAATCCACCAACATAGCCAGTGCCGTTGACGCCGTTCTCAGCATTACTATCCCACTTCTATGTCTTCTTGGAAAAATGCTTCGGGCGAAGATGGAAGAGGATGTGGCAAAGGAAGAAGAGGAGAAGGAAGAGGGATCATTTCCACAGTTATCAGGCCATTCATTCACAAGTGGCTCGGAGGATGGGTTCCTGCACCAACATAGGTCAGGTACACAATTGTCCAGCCAGGGCACAGTTCTGGAGGATGAGGGGGAGGAGGAGGAGGAACCATGTTCACAGCAGGGTGGCACCCAAAGCAGCTTTGGGCCATCATTGCAGCGTGGCTGGGGGGATACGGAGGACACAAACGATATACCTCCCACAGAGGACAGCTTGTCGTTCCCTCTGGGCAGCCTGGCACACATGAGCGACTACATGCTGCAGTGCCTGCGCAACGACCGCCAAGTTGCCCACATTCTAACCAGTGCTAATTACTGGGTGGCCACCCTGCTGTATCATGGACAATGTTACAAGGTCAATGTGCCGTCCTTAATTCCCTTTCTGGAGCATGATCGGAAGATGCGCGAGTACAAGCGCACGCTGGTAGACGTGCTGCTGATGGCATTCCCACCTGACACCGAGGCCTCAGTGAAAGCAAAAGGCAGAGGAGGAGGAAGACATCACCAACGCAGCTGGGGCACCACCAGCACCTCAGAAGGCACGGTTAGCATGGCCGAAATGTGGAAAAGCTTTGTCAGCATGCCACGAGAACCAGCACCACCAGCTGATATGGAAGGTCTTAGCAGGAGGCATCATTTCAGCAACATGGTGGAACAGTACCTACACATACTGACTGATGGGTCTGCCCCATTCAACTTCTGGTTCTCCAAATTGGGCACATGACCTGAGCTTGCCCTTTACACCTTGGAGGTGCTGGCTTGCCCTGCAGCCAGTGTATTGTATGAATGTCTGTTTAGCACAGCAGGGGGAGTTACCACAGACAAGCGCAGCCCCCTGTCCACAGCCAATGTGGACAAGCTCATGTCTATTAAAATGAACCAGGCATGGATCCCACAGGACTTGTCCGTACCTTGTGCAGAAAAGACAAGTATACCTGCCGTACCCAGCCATTGTTATACTCCAGCGCACTTTCTCTTTGTTTTCTTTTTTATATTTCCCAATGTTTTGGGGGTCTACCCAAATTTGAAAAAAATCTAAATAAAAAAATAAGTTAAAAACAAAAACCAGTGTACTCTATATGGACCTCCTCCTCCTAGTTCAAGATTATTATTTTAAATTGTTATGTATTTTATGTTATTTTAAGTCATTTCCCTATCCATATTTGTTTGCAGGGCAATTGTCCAGCTCTTACCCCCATTTTGCTTCCTTTTGCAGCCCTCTAGCCCTTTCATGACTTTTTAGAGCCATTTTAGTGCCCCAAAGTTCGGGTCCCCATTGACTTTAATGGGGTTCGGGTTCGGGGTCAAGTTCGGGTACTGAACTCGAACTTTGCAGCGAAGTTCGGCCAAACCTGGCGAACCCGAACTTCCAGGTGTTCACGCAACTCTAATATTTATGCAACAGGTGTTAGCTTGGTTAGGGGAGGTATCTATATCTGGTAGATGTGCTCTATCTTTCTCTATCCCATGAGGAAGCACAACGCGAAACACATGTCAAGGTTGTTTTGAGCGCCATACTGGTTCTGTATTACTTGTGTGTGCAGTTTTGCATATCAACTTGGATGTATGTCTTGCTTTACTTGATTATATTTTGCTGCTATTAGAGTGTTTTTTTTGACCACGTATTTAGTGCCTCATCGGTGGGGTGTGTCAATGCCTTATATTTGTTTTTTAATTCTGCATCTTAATAAAGTATCTTCAGTTTTACAATTATATATGTAGAGTGTGTTCTTTGTCGGTTTCACTAGTTTGGTATATGCATCTGCATAGTTTCCAACGGGCCCTATGTTCATTGGTGTTCACTAATGCTCTCTGACAAACCTCTGGCACCTTCATAGAACGGCTGTAGATATACTGAGAATACATTATACACAGGTGGACTCTAATTACTAACAAGGTGACTTCTGAAGGCAATTAGTCACACTGGATTTTATTTAGGGGTATCAGAGTACAGGGGGCTGGATACCAATGCACACCACACTTTTCAGATTTTTATTAAACATTTTGAAAACCATATAGCAATAACAAATGACAAGACAGGTGCACACTGCGGTCTTACTAAGCCCTCAAACTGATGTTAAAATTGAGAGATTAGTCAACATGCCCTGCTGTGGAGGACATGCCTAAGCCCGAGCACCACTCTAAGGTTTCTCAAGTAGCGCGGAACCTACCTTAAAAGCAGAGAAATTCGACTTTAGAAAATTGCAATTTTTTCCAAATTTTCTTTAAATGTGGGATTTATTTTTATAAATAAAGATATAACATATCTACCCACATATATCACTAACATGAAGTATGATATATCACGAAAAATCTTTCTCAGAGTGGTTTTGATAAGTAAAAACATTTGATAGTTATTACCACATAAAGCGACACATGTCAGATTTGAAAAATGGGGCTTCAGCATTTGGTCCAAACTGGCTTTTGCTGGAAGGGGTTAAAGAGTTTGTCCCATAAAAAAGGGAATCCTGCTCTGGTGAATCCAGCCCATCCTTGCGTTAAATAGCCCAGCATTAATGGCAACCATGTACCGCTACATTTCTTCCACAGTGTCTGGCCAAAAGTATTTTCCCCAGAGATAACGATTTTTCAGCTGGCCAAATGTGGTTGTATCAGGCTTTACCTAAGCAGACAGTTGTTTCAATATACTTTTATTACCACAGATTGCTATGACTGCAGGACTATGTTTCTCGACAAGCCTTGTGTGTCTTCACTAATAATTAACATAAATGAAGAGCGTAGAGAACAATATACATGAAAGTAATACCGCCAAATGCCTTTCTGGCGATGAGTCATCTAATGACTCATATTTTTCTCACCCTGTTCTTTTCCAAGATACAGGCTTCATGCGTATAAATGATGGCAGTAACGGACATTGGAAACCTTCAAGTATTTATGCTGCCAATAGATGAAGGCCTAAGGGGATATTAGATAACAGCAGGGTTTTACTCCGGGATGCTGCAGTGTTTCTAACTGCAAATTCCATCTGTGGATATATAAACAGAGGGAAATGTTCCAAACATTCTCCACCAAGTCCCTGTTACTTCTCACTGACAGAGAACAGCGGGACACCAGGAAACTGACAAAGTACATCTTGCCGTGGGAAGCTACCAATTTGGGGCAACATGCCCTGACCTTGAGCCTTAATAGAGATTAACTGTACCTGTGTTAATGTGCATGTGAAACTGTCCCAGGCTGGCAAAAAGTAAAAAATGAGTTTTATTTGAGTCTGTTCCTTTAAAACTAAGCAGAAAATACTAGTAATCTGATCCTAAGTAGCAATGGTGTCCGTCAGACCAAGCATATCCATTACCTCAACATATCATTATTTATTTGTTATTTATATACCATTCTTATAAGGCTTGTTACATAAAAATAAAATATAATATACACTACCTGGATATCAAAAAAAGAAAGCCTAGAAGGGGCTAAGATAAAAGGACTGTGTTACAATATGGCAGTGCTGGAGGGTATTACATGTAGTGATCAAAGTTCCAAGATCCTTACTTTACAAACAGATGCTGCTCAGGCCTTTTGTCTGTCATCACTGTTGTTTTTAGTTTGAAAGCACTGTTTTTCATGTTCTTTCTTACAGGACTGTTGATTGGGAGTCATTGAAGTACTCACTATACCTGGTAAATTAAAGTGTTCACCATTTCTGCAATAATGGACTTTGAAATTGCCCGAATAGTAGGATCTAAAGAAGCTGGATGATCCATTTATCAAATGTTTAAAAGAGTTGAACGAAAAGTTTATTTTATTTCTGAACAGTCAAGACAGACAGATGCATGCCAAGAATGTCATATAGAGTTGAGCGAACACCTGGAAGTTCGGGTACGCCGGGTTCGGCCGAACTTCATCGCAAAGTTCGAGTTCGGGACCCGATGTTGAGGAGGCGGTGACCATGGCGGTGTAGGTGGAAGCGGGTGTGGAGGTCGAGGAGGTAGCCAAC
Organism: Bufotes viridis; assembly: GCA_033119425.1. Taxonomy (NCBI): domain Eukaryota; kingdom Metazoa; phylum Chordata; class Amphibia; order Anura; family Bufonidae; genus Bufotes; species Bufotes viridis. The sequence continues at coordinate 76,992,040 of CM065590.1, read as the reverse complement.
CAGTTTTTTATTTTTTTTTAAATTGGGATAGCCTTCAAAATATTGGGACATATAAAAGAATAAAACAAAGAATAAGTGCACTTGAGTACAAGAATGGATGGTTGAGGCCGGTATAAATGTCTATTCTGCACAAGGCACAGACAAGTCTTGTGGGATCCATGCCTGGTTCATTTTTATGAACGTGAGCTTGTCCACATTAGCTGTGGACCGGCGGCTGCGCTTGTCTGTGATAACGCCCCCTGCCATGCTAAATACACGTTCAGACAATACACTGGCTGCAGGGCAGGCCAGCACCTCCAAGGCGTAAAGGGCAAGCTCAGGCCATGTGCCCAATTTGGAGACCCAGAAGTTGAATGGGGCAGACCAATCAGTCAGTACATGTAGGCGTGTGCACACATAAAGCTTTTCCACATTTTGGCCATGCTAACCCTGCCTTCTGAAGTGCTGGCGGTGCCCCAGCTGCGTTGGCGACCACTTCCTTCTCCTCTGCCGTCACCTTGTGCTTCCACTGAGGCCCCGGTGTCACGTGGGAATGCCATTAGCAGCGCGTCTACCAGTGTGCGCTTGTACTCGCAAATCTTCCGATCACGCTCCAGTGAGGGAATTAAGGACGGCACGTTGTCCTTGTAACGGGGATCCAGCAGAGGCCATCCAGTAATCAGCACAAGTTAGAATGTGGGCAACTCGACGGTCGTTGCGCAGGCACTGCAGCATGTAGTCGCTCATGTGTGCCAGGCTGCCCAGAAGCAACGGCAAGCTGTCCTCTGTGGGAGGTGTATCGTCTGTGTCCTTTGTATCCTCCCAGCCACGCTGCAATGATGGCCCTGAGCTGCTTTGGGTGCCACTCTGCTGTAAACACGGTTCCTGCTCATCCTCCTCATCCTCCAGAACTGTGCCCTAGCTGGACAATTGTGTACCTGGCCTATGTTGGTGCAGTAACCCACCCTCTGAGCCACTTGTGAAATGACTGGCCTGATAACTGTGGAAATGATCCCTCTTCCTCCTCTTCTTCCTCCTGTGATACATCCTCTTCCATCATCGCCCGAAGCATTTTTTCAAGGAGACATAGAAGTGGGATAGTAATGCTGAGAACTGTGTCATCGACACTGGCCATGTTGGTTGAGTAGTCGAAAGAGCGCAACAAGACCCACAGGTCTCGCATGGAGGCCCACTTAGTGGCGGTGAAGTGTTGCTGTTCCGCAGAGCAACTCACCCATGCGTGCTGCAGCTGAAACTCCACTATCGCCTGCTGCTGCTCGCACAGTCTCTCCAGCATGTGCAAGGTGGAGTTCCACCTTGTCGGCATGTCGCATATAAGGTGGTGAGTGGGAAGGCCAAAGTTACGCTGTGCCAGCAGACAGGCGAGCTGCAGCAGGGTAAAAACGCTGAAAGCACAAACACAGACAGCCCGCACTTTCTGTAGCATCTCTGACATATCGGGGTAGTTTTTCAGGTATTTCTGCACCACCAAATTCAGCAAATGTGCCACGCAAGGGATGTGCGTCAAACTGTCTAGGCCCAGAGCTGCTACGAGATTTTACCCGTTATCGCACACCACCAGGCCGGGCTTGAGGCTCAGTTGCACCAACCACTCATTGGTCTTTTGTTCCATGCCCGTCCACAGCTTCTGCGCAGTGCGGGGTTTATCCCCCAAACAGACGAGTTTCAAAACTGCCTGCTGCCGTTTTCCCCTGGCTGTGCTGAAGTTGGTGGTGAAGGTGTTACGCTGACTGAATGAGGAGGTGTTAGAGGAGGAAGAGGAGTAGGAGGAAGAGGCAACAGGAGGCAAAGAGAAATGCCCTTCAATCCTCGGTGGCGGAAGGATATGCGCCAAACAGCTATCCGCCTCAGGCCCAGCCGCCACTGCATTTACCCAGTGTGCTGTTAGGGAGATATAATGTCCCTGCCCGTGCTTACTGGTCCATGCCTGATTTTGTCCCCCACTTGTTTGTGCAGGTAAGGGATGGCTCGCCTGGAAAAATAGTGGCGGCTGAGAATGACGTACTGTGGGACAGCCAACGCCATACGGTTTTTAAAACTCTCCGTCTACACCAGATGGAATGACAGCATTTCAAAGGCCAGGAATTTTGAAATGCTGACATTCAGGACCAGGGATCGCGGGTGAGTAGGGGGGTACTTCCTCTTTCGCTCCATTGTTTGGAAGATGGACAGCTGAACGCTGTCATGGGACATTGTGATGCTGCTTGTTGAAGGGTACATGATGGCATTGCTGACACATCCTCTGTTTGCAGGGTGGCCTGTGCCACTGTCACTCCTGGGGTGGATGAAGAGGCTGAGACTGCAGCAGAAGAGAGAGCAGGAGGAGCCTGATACCTTTCTTGGTTTTGGAGGTGTTTACTCCGCTGCAGCTCGTACTTTGCACTTAGATGCCTTTTCATGCAGGTTGTGCTCAGGTTTAGAACGTTTATGCCTTGCTTCAGGCTCTGATTGCACAGCGAGCAAACCACTTGTGCCTCGTCGTCTGAGCATTGTCTGAAGAACTGCCACGCCAGGGAACTTCTTGGAGCTGGCTTTGTTGTGCTTGGTCCCTTGGTGTGGTGGGCAGAAGCAGACATACTGTCTAGGGGAAGGCCACTCTGCTTTTACACCCTGCTCCCTCTTTTGCTGTGTTGGTGGCTCTGTGCGATCACCGCCTCTCCCTCCGAATTGCACAGGTCACTCGCATGACCTTGATTCCATGTGGGGTCTAGGACCTCATCATCTTCCACCCAGTCTTCACCCCTGCCCTCCTTGTCGGTTTGCACACTGCCAAAAGCCGCAGCAGTTGGCACCTGTGTTTCGTCATCATCAGAGACGTGCTTCGGTGGTCTTCCCATGTCCTCATCCTCAAACATAAGTGGTTGGGCATTGGCGCACTCAATCTCTTCCACTTCTGGGGCAGGGCTAGGTGGATGGCCCTGGGAAACCCTTCCATCAGATTCATCAAAAAGCATAAGAGACCGCTGCATGACTTAGAGCCATGGGCGTAGCTATAGGGGGTGCAGAGGTAGCAGTCGCTACCGGGCCCAGGAGCCTGAGGGGGCCCAAAGACCCTTGTGCCGTATAGGAAGACACAGAAAGCACTGAGGGAAGGGGGGCCCAAGCTGAACTCTTGCACTAGGGCCCATGAGCCATTAGCTACGCTCCTGCTTAGAGCTCAGACTGCTTGGCTGATTTGCAAGGAGGTGAGGTGCTAGATAGATACCCATGGCCTGCAGGTTCCAACTCTGAGCTGGAGTGAAGATACTGGAGGCACTGTCAGCCACTCAATCTACTAGCGACCTCACCACTTGTAGAGTGGCATCTGGGCCTGCTAAATAACGCTGAAGGCTCTGTCGTCTACGCGCACCTGAGGAAGGTTTTTCATTTGGGCATGTAGCTGGCACAGATCGACCATGTCCTCTCCCTGCAACAGGAGCTCCACCAACACCAGTAGCACCACGACCAGGGCCACGTCCCTTTTTTGACGCTCTCCTCATTTTTTGCGGTCACCCACTGAAGTAACAGATGTTTTACTAAATTTAGTTCCCTGTCAGCAAAGCAGAGCAGGGATTTTTCGCCGCCAAAACTGGGCTAATGTCACCCGCCAATGGAACAGACAATTTTTAGAAATTTACGTCCCTGTCACCTATGCAGAGCAAGGGTTTGTATAGGGCAAAACTGGCTTAATGTCACCCAAGAATGTAACAGACGATTTTTAGAAATTTACCTCCCTGTCACCTATGCAGAACGGGGGTTTGTATATGGCAAAACTGGGTTAATGTCACCCAAGAATGTAGCAGACAATTTTTGAAATTTACCTCCCTGTCACCTATGCAGAGCAGGGGTTTGTGTTCGGCAAAAATGGTAAAATGTCACCCACCAGGCCACCAATGGAACAGATGATTTTTAAAAATTGACCTCCCTGTCACCTATGCAGAGCAGGGGTTTGTATATGGCAAAACTGGGTTAATGTCACCCAAGAATGTAGCAAACTATTTTTAGAAATTGACCCCCCTGTCACCTATGCAGAGCAGGGGTTTGTATACGGCAAAAATGGTAAAATGTCACCCACCAATGGAACAGACGATTTTTACAAATTTACGCCCCTGTCAGCTATGCAGAGCAGGGGTTTTATACGGCAAAAATGGTAAAATGTCACCCACCAATGGAACAGACGATCTTTAGAAATTTGCCTCCCTGAGTCCCTGTCACCTATGCAGAGCAGGGGTTTGTATACGGCAAAACAGGGTTAAAGTCACCCAACAATGTAACAGACGATTTTTAGAAATTTTTCTCCCTGTCGCCTATGCAGAGCAGGGGTTTGTATACGACAAAAATGGTAAAATGTCACCCACCAATGGAACAGATGATTTTTGCAAATTTATGTCCCTGTCACCTATGCAGAGCAATGGTTTGTATATGGCAAAAATTGTAAAATGTCACCAAAGAATGTAACAGACGATTTTTAGAAATTTATGTCCCTGTCACCTATGCAGAGCAGGGGTTTTATACGGCAAAAATTGTAAAATGTCACCCACCAATGGAACATACTATTTTTAGAAATTGACCTCCCTGTCACCTATGCAGAGTAGGGGTTTATATATGGCAAAACAGGGTTAAAGTCACCCAAGAATGTAACAGACAATTTTTTGAAATTTACCTCCCTGTCACCTATGCAGAGAAGGGGTTTGTATACGGCAAAAATGGTAAAATGTCACCCACCAATGGAACAGATGATTTTTGCAAATTTATGTACCTGTCACCTATGCAGAGCAATGGTTTGTATACGGCAAAAATGGTAAAATGTCACCCAAGAATGTAATAGATGATTTTTAGAAATTTATGTCCCTTTCACCTATGCAGAGCAGGGGTTTGTATACTGCAAAAATGGTTCAATGTCAACCAACAATTTAATAGACCAATTGTGTTTTTTTTTACGGCAAAAATGGGTTAATGTCACCCAACAATGTAACAGATGAATTTTTGTAAATTATTGCCCTGTCTGCTATGTAGAGCAGGGGTATAAAAAAGCAAAAAAAATGGGTTAATGTCACCGAACAATGCAACAGACGCATTTTTAAAACTGTCTGCTATGCAGTGCAGGCCGCAAAGGTACTTTATCGCGGAAAAAAAAGGTGTTTTTTTTCACACACAATGAAACAGGTGGATTTAAGTGTATTTCGTTCACTAGCAGAAATGCAGCACAGGCCACAAAGGTACTTTATGGGCAAAAAAAGGTGTTTTTTTCACACACAATGAAACTGATGGATTTAAGTGTATTTCTTTCACTGTCAGAAATGCAGCGCAGGCCGCAAATGTAATATCTAGCACAAAAAGTGTGTATTTGGCAAACAACTATGTAAATGCAGTGTGTTAAGGTTTTCTTGGAATATTAGAAATTCAGCGTAGGCCGCTAATGTGCAATCTAGCACTAAAACTGCTTTTTGCAAACAACTATGTAAATGCAGTATGTTACAGTTTTATTGGAATATTACAAATGCAGTGTAGGATGCTAATGTGCTATCTAACACAAAAACTGTGTTTTTTGCAAACAACTATGTAAATGCAATATGTTATGGTTTTATTGGAATTTTGGAAATACAGTGTAGGATGCAAATTTGCTATCTAGCACAAAAAGTGTGTTTTTTATAGCACCAATGTAAATGCAGTACTTTACGGTTGTATTGGACTGTCAGAAATGCAGTGTAGCACGCAAATTTGCTATCTAGCACAAAAAATGCGCTTTTTTATAGCAGCAATGTAACTGCAGTATGTAACGGTTTAATTGGAATGTCAGAAATGCAGCATAACCCATAAATTTACTATCTAGCAAAAAAAGTGTGTTTTTTTATATCAGCAAGGTAACTGCAGTATTTAACAGTTTTATTGGACTGTCAGATATGCAATGCCTGTTGCAGACAGATAAAAAATCACTTTAGGTCACAAAAATATGTGACAGGTATCTACTGCAGGCCGCAGGGGTACTTGACCAGCCAATAAAGGGAATTTGTCCTCCACTGAGCTACCAGAACAGAATTAAAGTAATGTCCCTGGCACACATGCAGTTCACAGTTGCAAGTGCACTGCACTGTCAAAAATGGCCGTCGACGCCCACCGAACTAGCAGACGGATTAAAAGTTCTTTTTCAGTGTCACTGGGCTCAGGGCTGGGTGCAAAAATGTAGCTTAGCACCCCCCATAATCGCTCTAGTTTGAAGACTGAACAACATCAAGTACACCAGAATTCTTCCCTAATCTCACAGCAGCAACAGCATCCTATCCCTAAACTGAGAAGAGCAGAGTGACATAAGGCGCTATGTGACTCCAGCCTATATAGAGGCTAGGTCACATGCTGCTCTTGGCCAATCACATCCATGCCATTAGTAGGCATGGCTGTGATGGCTTCTAAGGGCAGACTAGTGAAACACTTGTTGATTGGCTTATACGGAAATGTCCGGGTTCGGGTCCGGGTACCAAAAACCTTAAAGTTTGTTACGACCATAAAGCCTATATTACATTGCATGATCTAGCAGGCGATTATCGGGAGGGAAGCGTTCCTTCCCGGTATTTTCCTGCTCATTAGCGGAGAAGACCACTGCTATTACATGCAGTGATTTTCTTCAGAGCATGAGGAGGAGTGATGGCTATACCATCACTTCTCCCCCTGCTGTCTAGTTGTTTGCCAGCAGCAGATCATGATTAGTACGATCTGCTGCTGGCAAACGAGGATTAGTAAGCATGCTGAAAGATTCCAATTGCCTGTTTGCTCATTCATCAGGGGAATCGGCGACAGTATTATACTGCCAGATCATAGCTAATGAGCATTCTTGCGAACAGATGTTAACGATACATTGGCCGACAATTGGCCACTCTAATACAGCCTTAAGAAACCGTTTACTTGAAGCAGGACTGGATTCATGCACTCTACTAGGTGTCATCGTTGCCAAGAGTGCCTGCGGTGGTGTCATGTGAGGAGGCATGAATGGCAAACAATATTGTTTAGTGATGAAAGCAGGTTCTGTCATGAGGGCTGGAGAGTGCCCTGGAGAGTGCCTATTGCCACCATGCAGGACTAACACCAGGTGTCATGGTGTGAGGGAGCATCATTAGCTACCATGCCCGTTCCTGGTATTTGTAGAGGGAACAATGACAAGCTTTCAGTATGTCTAGGGCGTTGTTGAACCAGTCCTACTGCCTTTTCTGATTCAGGAGACGTGGTGTTCCAACAGGATAATGCCTGCCCACACACTGTGCTCTTCGGGGGTATCCAGCAGCTCCCCTGGCCAGCTCGATCATCAGATTTCTCCACCATTGAGAATGTTTGTTACTGGATAGGGCGATGAATATCCCATAGCAGCCAGCAACCACCTTGGATGAATTATGGCTTCAAGTTGAAAGAGCTTAGAGTGCAATACCACAGGATAATATCCAGAATCTGTATGACCATTACCATGCCAGAGTGGCAGCCTGTAACCTCAGCAAAGTGAAATGCCACCCAGTATTAATGTCACACTGCCTCTACATATAACCTGCTGCAGAACCAAAATGAAAGCATACACCACTTTAGTTGACCAAGCAGCACTAGAAGTTAATACTTTGTCAATCTCAGCTTAATCACATTATGTTTTCCAGGTGTTCTTCTTTTAATTTTCCACTAGTGAATTTCCTGATATAAGGGAATTAAATTACAGAACTCTTTGCAATTCTCTGTGAATAATTTGCTCTTATCTGTTTAATTTTATGCAGTGCCAAACCATAAAATGTGAGGCATTTAAATTAATTAATATTATACACTCCAATGGACCTAAGTTAAGAACAGTCAATACTGAGATTAAGTAGGACATTGTATTCATGCTCTTTGCATCAATTTTCTGAATTGCACATGTTTTTGCTAAGATTATAGGATTATGAATCAATATAACATAACGTAAAAAGTTACATTTTTCCCCCATAAATGAATAGTACAGGCGATTGTAAGAAACTTTGTAATATATCTTACAAAAAAAGAAGCTTCCTTCTCCTGTTATCAGGCTCCTCTCCTGGACCCTCCTCTGCCATCACTTACTCTCTATTGACTGCTCAGATTGGCCTACAGGCAGGCTACCTGCTCACTGTAGGATCAGATTGCATTGAAATCTATTGACAGGGGAGACGAAGGGAGAGGTTGCTGCAAAAAAATACGGCTCCCAGCATGCACAATTGCTTAGCTGTTCTCAGAACTCTGACAGAAGTGAATGGAGCATGCTGGGAGCTGTAGTTTCACAACCACTGGAGTGCCAAAGGTTGCTGACCCCTTGTATAGAGGCTGTACTTGGTATCATGCTCAGCGGGGGTTCCGGGTGTCCTGAAGATAGGTCATCAGTATCAACATCTTGGAAAACCTCTTTAATGATCTTTGATGACCTATCATTAGTGTTTTAGAATGACCATGCAGATTAGTGAAACGTTTGATGAAGCCAACTATATTGATGGTAGTGGTCAACAATCTTGGGTATGGGGCCTGCAATTATGACTGATGAATTTTAATATGCCTGATGATATATATATATATATATATATATATATATATAGTAGAAAAAAGGCAGCACTTCAATAGTACAAGAAAAATTTGGATGGTTTATTAACCCATCAGCCAGCAACGTTTCTACTCACTCACTGGAGCCTTTGTCAAGCTGTGCAGACATGTGCAAAAGTGCATAGTATACAGTATATAGCAGCTTCAATTTGCAACCAAGATTATACAATTAAGCAGTGCTACATATAAACTTTAAAAATAAAAAGTGAAATTCATAGTGTCCATAATTCATTATTCCATTATCATGATCCATTGGGTGTCTTTTGCGTGATATTCAATATAGTGTCCATATTTTATCCTTGTTTCATCCATAATGTGATTATCAATTAAATCAGACACAGATGTGCATAATTAGTGTGTTAATAAACATAATTAAAAACCTTATGGTAGTCTCACATGGAGCCATAAACATGAAGAACCCGGTCGGGATCAGGAAATGCGGTCTGCGCAATCGCAGCCAGTCCATCCTCTCTCTCTCGATGGTATTTACGCTAAACACATGCGAGACCACAACAAAGATGGCCAAAGCTTCACAAACTCGTCAGGCGCATGCGTCCACCCATACGGCATAGTTACACCCACTGTTTAGCCACATGATCGCTTTTGTATCCAGTACATTAAATGAAATAGAGATATTGTAACAGGACACGGTTGTAACCATCAAAGTGTGGCCACGATCCCTCACAGTCACCTCCAACGTCAGGTTTGAAGCGGAGCAAAACTTGACATATCTATGTCAGAGGTCGCTCCCTTGTTACCATGACAACCACATATGTCCCTAACTAAACCAGCTATATAGTATCCGAGGGGCAAAATGACCACCCAGAGGGCACCCTGAGACCAGTCACTAAGCCCTATTAGGTGGAAGAATCCGGTACCACATTCCTGAGGATCAAAAACTCCTACCAATTCAGGGAAACTGCAGCTTTCATGACTATTAACAGACAATGTATCTCGACTCAGTCCCACACATGTCTCCAAAGGGGGCCAGATGAGGGGCAAAGTCAAAATCACTTTCATTTAAACATGAAAAAATGAAAGTCACTGCCAAATGTGGTCTTGCATGTATCAGTCCAAAAATAAATATACCCAATAGCCTGTATGTTCCTGATCGTCGGCTTCCAGTGTGACCATCCATCCTATTCAAGCTTTGAACATATTCCTATAGAGAAATAATAAAGCATTCGAATGTATAATAGCACACGTCCAATCCTATCAAAGGAGGAGTCAAAAGAAGCTACAGAAGGTAAGTGAAGATGTAACCCAGGTATTCTCAGGATACCTTAAATTCAACATTAAGACCTTTTGGTTGTAACGTCTGCAAAGTAAAAATCCACACTGATGAGGGGCAACACCCCGAAACAGCTGTCTGTGGATGGATAACTGGCCTAGGTTTTCCCCGTCACATCCTTAAAGCTTGTAAAAAAAAGCGGGATCTTGACATAGGGGCCACCTAATATGGTGGATTTGGTGATCTCTGTAATGGAGACACACCTTTGTTCGGTTTTCCTTCTTTTGAGGGATATCTGGCTTTCATTGTGTTGTAGACCCAATACTGGGGCTCCACATTTATTTTGCATATTACTGTTTCCCAGGGAGCGTTGCACTTTAGATTGCTGTGTTGAGACTCTTAAATGAGGCTCCGCTGTGTTTTCTGTAGCTGGTCTTCCTGAGATCAGCTATTATTTTGTTTGAGTAGTCTCCAAGGCATTGCTCCCACTTAGCCAGAATCCTACTCCACACTGATGAAGTGCAACACCCTGAAACAGCTGTCTGTGGATGGATAACTGGCTTAGGTTTTCCCCGTCACATCCTTAAAGCTTGTAAAAAAGTGGGAACTTGACATAGGGGCCACTTAATATGGTTGATTTGGTGATCTCCGGAATGGAGACACCTCTTTGCTCAGTTTTCCTTCCTTTGAGGGATATCTGTCTTTCATTGTGTTGTAGACCCAATACTGGGACTCCACATTTATTTAGCATATTACTGTTTCTCAGGGAGCTTTGCACTTTGGATTGCTGTGTTGAGACTCTTAAATGAGGCTCTGCTGTGTTTTCTCAATACGGGTATCTGCTCCAAAATCCTAAATCTCAAATCCTTTTCAGTATGTTTTGCCACTGTAAAATGTTTGGATACAGGTAAGGCCAGCTTTTGCTTCCTAATTGAATATCTACTGTATGTTAGTTTAATCGGGTTTTTACATCCCCGGTTGTCTCACCAACATATAGTAACTGGCAGGGACAAGAAAGTAAATACACCACATATGAATCACATGTAAGAAAACTATGGATCCGTATGATTTTACCTGAGGAAGGTTTCATAAAAGAATCCCCTCTTAACATCAAAGAACAATTAGCACAGTTATAACAGGGGTAGCATCCTTTTCAGGTTGAAGCAAAATATGCACTACAATCTATTTTAGATGTACCTACATCTCATTTCACTAATCTATCCCTCAGATTACGGTGTCTCCGATAAGAACAGAGAGGAGGAGTCGTAAACTCCTGTATGTTCTCAAAATCTCCTTAATATCCGCCAATGTTTCCGCAGAATAGATGCAATCTGTGAACTCTCTGTGCCGTAATCAGACACAAATGCAATTCTCAAGGGCCTCTCATGACCATCTCTTTGTTTACAGCTTGAACCCTAGACAGACATTTAGAAATCAATTTTTTGGGATAACCTCTAGCACGAAATTTATTTCCCATTTCACTTAGTCTAGTATCTAGTAGGGACTCATCCTGAACAATTCTTTCAACACACAGTAATTGACTAAATGGCAAAGAATTTATCATAGGTCGTGGATGGTGACTCTCACACCTCAAAAGAGTGTTCTTGTCAGTGAGTTTCACATATATATCTGTGATTAAGGAATTATCTCGAACCAGAACTTCTGTATCTAGAAATTGAATCTTCTTTTGTGAATAAACCAGGGTAAATTTCACATTGGGATGAATAGAGTTCAAATACTAGTGGAACGCCACTAAATCCTCCGTGGCACCCACCCACACCAAAAAAAGTCATCAATATAACTCCACAACTCCAGCACATGGCTGAAGAGGTGGATCACACAGACATAGGTTTCCTCTAAATGTGCCATGTATATATTAGCATAGGTGGGCATCACATTGGACCCCATAGCGGTCCCCCGCAGCTGTACAAAGTAATCATCCTGAAAAAGAAAATAATTCCTTGTGAGAATAAATCTCAACAAGGAAACAAGAAATGTTCTGCAGTCCTCAGTGTAATTTGTTTTCATAAGACACTGCTGTACAGCTTCAAGGCCCAGCTCGTGTTCAATAGAGGTATAAAGACTGCAGACATCAAAAGATGCCAGAATGGCACATGTGGGAATTTCCATATTATTAATTTTTGACAAAAAATCACTTGTATCCCTAATATACGATTTGGTCGTAACAGCAAAAGACCTTAAGATTTTGTCCAGAAAAATCGCTAAATTGCAGAACAATGAGCCCCTGCCAGAAACAATAGGACGTCCCGGGGGAGCCGACAGAGACTTATGTATTTTGGGGAGGGTATATAATATTGGTGTAATAGGTTTCTCACAATATAGGAATAAAAATAGTTTATCATCTATAATCCCTCCTTCCCTAGCTTGATTCAAAATCAATTTAAATTCCCTCAACAGTATGAATTTAGGATTAGTGATGATTGAGCAGCAAAGTTTTCGGGTGTTCGGCCTGAACACATTGCTATATTCATGTGCTTGGCCGAGCATCCGAGTATAATGGAAGTCAATGGGAGACAACCAGGCACCCCCTGCTCTGAAGAGGGGAGGGTGCCTGGTCCATTGGAAAAGACTCAGAAAGTGACAGAAACACCACCGAAATGGATTGGGAACAGCATGGGGACGATGTCTGGATGCATCTTGGACTCCCAGGTCGCTGCTGGGAACCATGTAGTCCGAGCTGTACACCACTTTTACCGACTGACAAAAATATGCACAACCCCCCTCCCCCCAAAAAAAATTAATTTCACAGGAAAAATTGTTAGGAAACATTCTTTTCTGTATATTCAATTGTATATAAAGTGCAAGTGCTGCCAAAATTACATTTAAATTTACATTTACACTCCGAAAAAACCCTGTATATCACCTAAAAGAGGGCCTCATTTACATTGTGGTACAATTGTTTAGGTAGTGGGACTCCTACACTCCTAAAGCCTATGTACTAAGTGAAATGGTTGCCAAAAATTACAAGGAAGCGGCACTACAATACATCCTTTATTATACATAAAGGATGCCCATACACACCCTTGAAAAATTATGATTGGTGGCCTGCTGGTGACCCTCAAAAACATTTGGACTAAGGGCCTGCTGGTGATCCTCTTAAACATTAGGGGCGAGGGCCTGCTTCTGAGCTTACTCAAACACAACAATAGCTGATCTCAGGGAGACCAGCTACAAAAAACACCGCGGAGCCTCACTTAAGAGTCTCAACACAGCAATCCGAAGTGCAAAGCTCCCTGGGAAACAGGAATATGCTAAATAAATGTGTAGCCCCAGTTATGGGTCTACAACACAATGAAAGCCAGATATCCCTCAAAGGAAGGAAAACCGAGCAAAGGGGTGTCTCCATTACAGAGATCACCAAATCCACCATATTAAGTGGCCCCTATGTCAAAATCCCGCTTTTTTTCTCCAAGGCATTGCTCCCGGTTAGCCAGAATCCTACTCCACACTGATGAGGGGCAACACCCCGAAACAGCTGTCTGTGGATGGATAACTGGCTTAGGTTTTCCCCGTCACATCCTTAAAGCTTGTAAAAAGCGGGATTTTGACATAGGGGCCACTTAATATGGTGGATTTGGTGATCTCTGTAATGGAGACACCCCTTTGCTTGGTTTTCCTTCCTTTGAGGGATATCTGGCTTTCATTGTGTTGTAGACCCATAACTGGGGCTACACATTTATTTTGCATATTCCTGTTTCCCAGGGAGCTTTGCACTTCGGATTGCTGTGTTGAGACTCTTAAGTGAGGCTCCGCGGTGTTTTTTGTAGCTGGTCTCCCTGAGATCAGCTATTGTTGTGTTTGAGTAGTCTCCAAGGCATTGCTCCCGGTTAGCCAGAATCCTACTCCACACTGATGAAGGGCAACACCCCGAAACAGCTGTCTGTGGATGGATACCTGGCTTAGGTTTTCCCCGTCACATCCTTAAAGCTTGTAAAAAAGCGGGATTTTGACATAGGGGCCACTTAATATGGTGGATTTGGTGATCTCTGTAATGGAGACACCCCTTTGCTCGGTTTTCCTTCCTTTGAGGGATATCTGGCTTTCATTGTGTTGTAGACCCATAACTGGGGCTACACATTTATTTTGCATATTCCTGCTTCTGAGCTGACCCTCTAAAACATTAGGGACGAGGGCTTGCTGGTGAGCTGATGCTCTAAAACATTATATGCGAGTGCCTGCAAGTGAGTTGACGCTCTAAAACATTATATGCGAGTGCCTGCAGGTGAGCTAATGCTCTAAAAATTATATGTGAGTGCATGCTGTTCAGCTGACATATTAACCCCTTAAGGACACAGGGTTTTTTCATTTTTGCGTTTTCGTTTTGCGCTCTATGCCTTCCAAGAGCCATAACTTTTTTATTTTTCCGTTCACATGGCCATATGAGGGCTTATTTTTTGCGGGACAAGTTGTACTTTCCAACGCCATCATTTAATAATGCATACGGTGTAGTGGAAAGCGGGAAAAAAATTCCAAATGGGGTGAAATTGCAAAAAAAAAGCAATTTCACCACAGTTTTACGGGTTTCCAAATTACGACGTTTGATTTGCGATGAAACTGACCATTTAGTTTTATTCTACAGGTCAGTACGAATCCGGCGATACCCAATATGTATAGCTTTTCTTGCGTTTTGATAGTGAAAAAAAGTGTATGGGCCCCTGACGAAGCTCTGTGAGTGAAACCCGGGTCGGCAAGCGACTAGATGTCATTAAGGCTGTTTTTATGCTGACTTTTGTGAGTATACAATAAAAAGTGGCAACACTGTTTTAAGGAATTACTGCACCAGCGGAGTGTTTCTATTGCCTTATAGCTTATGAAGTACTTATATCGATGAAGAGAGATACCGCAATTGAGACTAATTACCGCATAAGATCTGCCGGCATCTAGTAAGTAGACTGGCGGAACTGAGTGGGGAAAGTGTCTCAACGGTATTTCACGATTATATGTATTTCTCAATATCCGCAGAGCCCTTTATGAGGTGAAGGCAACTGGGATTTTACTCCAACCTTGGATCCTTTGTTCTTAAAGAAGTAGGCACCTGAATGTTGGACGCGCGGTCTTAACCCCATTTTCTACATACCGCATAGTGTGAACTGATCTCCGCACACAAACAAGACCTGCAGCGTAGTACCATAGAATCTTCACTGGTGACTAATCAATTGTTTCTCCCTTCCTCGGTTTCCTGAGGAAGTATGGACTCTGGCGGCCGCATTGTCAGATGAAAAATTTTGGAGCAATATCTCAAGTACCTTCTGGTATTGCACCGTTTTACTTGTCCTCTCTACCACAGGAATGAGAGATGAGAAGTTCTCTTTGTAGCGGGGGTCGTGGGAAAGGTAGCCTAACATGAAGTCAGCCATGTGTGCCAGAGTACCAACAGGCAAGACGTCGATGTCAACATCAGGATGACACTCTATCCCCTCATCCTCCTCCTCCTCTTCTGCCCATCCACGCTGAACAGATAAAAATAAAGTTCCATAGGTAATACCCTCTGTAGCAGAGACAACTGTCTCCAACTCCTCCTCCTCCTTTTCATGACCCAATTCACGCTGAGAAGACAAACTGTGGGTGGTCTGGCTATCACCCTGTGTAATGTTCTCCCCCATTTCCTCATCTGCCACCAGGGTCGGACTGGGGATAAAAACCAGCCCTGGAAAAAGTTGCATACCAGCCCCACAGCACTGCGTCGGTATTTACTTGTTTATAAAACTCGTGTATTTTAAAACACGTGTGTAAACACGAATATGAACTTTGCCCCACAATAGAACCCCCATTGTTCCTATTATTACAGTAGACCAACTTTTCCCAACCAGGATGCCTCCAGCTGTTACAAAACTACAACTCTAAGCATGCCCAGACAGCGTTTGGCTAACATGGCATGCTGGGAGATATAGTTTTGCAACAGCTGGAGGTATCCTGGTAGGGAAACACTACAGTAGACCAGTATCCCATCCAATTGGGTCAAAAATAAGAATAATCAAAGAACTTTACTTTAAAGAATGGAAGACACAGGGCCAGATTTATCATTACTCTTGCAGTTCACTCCACTTTCAAAGAAGGCGTATGTGTATTTGAGTCAAGTCAAATTTATCATGGGCTCTTTCAGAGGTTGATAAATCTGGTGTATTTCTGGTTCCTAGTTGTATTTTGGCTTTGTCTTTGGAAAAGTCGCAATTTTAAAAAAGTGATTTTGTCAAACATAAGCATGGTCATGAGTGGAGTGAGTTTGCGCAATTTTTTGCGACTTTTTTGCGACTATTTAAAAAGTCGCAATAATAAATCTGTCTTGCAAGTGATTTACATACGACAAAACGCCCATTAACTTGGTTTTGGAGTGAGTGGCGTAAGTCTCCAAAAAGTCGCAAAAAATTGCGCAATTTGGCTTTTTGCGCAATTTTTTGCGACTTTTCAACTCCAGAAAAGTGACTTAGGCTAATGATAAATCTGGCCCACAGTGTTAAACTCTTACTTTATATTAGTTACTCAACACACACAAAACCAGTAGTTGATGAATAGTGCAAAAAAAACTTAAGAGGGAAAAAAAAGTGCAAATAAACCTTTTGAGGTAAAAAGTGCAAAATGTTATAGTTTTTCTGGCCACCACTCGTCTCTGCAGAATCTGCAAGGCAAATATTTTATGCTTTAGGGCACAAAGGGGGATTCCGTACTATCTGGGGTCTGGGGAGTCGCTCAGGTAGATAGCGGTGCGGGTGCAGTACAGAGCCAAAGCGGAGTTCAGAAAGTGCAGAAAACAGTGTTTTATTCACATTTGCACAAAACAAACAGTGAACAGTCTCTTGGTGTTAATTCACACACAGCAGAAAAACATGATGCAAAACCAAACAGTCCAATGCAGGTTACAATCACCTGGGAGGTTTTAGGTGCAGGTTCGCACCTGTCTGTCAGCCCAGCCGCAGGACAAACCACCTCAGACTTTCAGGCCGTCTGCACTCCTCCCTGCTGGGGCTTGATAGCCAGGCACTCCCTCTCCACTATGCTATACCTGGTCTCGGCGGGACTGAGCTTACGGCTCAGGAAGACAACGGGATGTTCTTCCCCGTTGACCTCCTGAGACAGTACAGCACCGAGGCCTACCTCTGAGGCATACGTCTGTACTATGAATTCCCTGTTGAAGTCGGGTGTCATAAAAACCGGGGACCCACACAGGGCCGACTTCAATGCAGAGAAAGCCTCTTCTGCCTTCTCACTCCAGTGAACCTTTCTGGACTTTCGTCCCTTCAACAGGTCTGTCAATGGTGCTGCTATCGTGGCAAAGTGGGGCACAAACCTCATGTAGTACCCTACAATCCGCCGGAACGATTTTACCTGCCTGATAGTGACCGGTCGGGGCCAGTTACGTATGGCTTCTACTTTAGTTACCTGCGGCTTGATGACTCCCCGCCCAATAACATATCCCAGGTATTTGGTCTCTTCCAACCCAATCGCACACTTCTTTGGATTGGCGGTTAGTCCAGCTTTCCTCAGGGCATCCACTACCGCCTGCACTTTGGGCAAATGGCTTTCCCAGTCGGTGCTGTGGATGATTACATCATCTAAGTAGGCCGAAGCGTACCGACGATGAGGTCGCAGTACAATTTCCATTAACCTTTGGAAGGTGGCGGGGTCGCCATGCAGGCCAAAGGGTAACACCTTGTAATGATACAGGCCCTGCGGGGTAACAAAAGCGTTTTTTTCCTTGGCCGCCTCCGTTAAGGGTACCTGCCAGTATCCTTTAGTGAGGTCTAGCACAGAAAAATAACGGGCTTGCCCTAAATTCTCAACAAGCTCGTCTACCCGGGGCATGGGATACGCATCGAACTTGGACACTTCATTTAATTTGCGAAAATCGTTGCAGAACCGCAACGTCCCATCCGGCTTGGGTATTAGAACTATGGGACTGGCCCACTCACTTTTTGACTCCTCAATGACATCAAGCTTCAACATTAACTGCACTTCCTCCGCGATGGCCCGTCGCCGAGCCTCGGGTACCCGGTAGGGTTTTAACCGGATCTTTGCCTGAGGCTCAGTGACGATGTCATGTTGGATGAGAGACGTGCGGCCAGGGAGGTCCGAGAACACATCCGTGTCCCGACTGACGAACTCCCTGACATCCTGAACTTGTTTGGAAGACAGGCTGTCTGCGATTTTTACCGTGGTTACCGCTTCGCAGGCCTCGAACTGTGGGGCTGGACCCTTGTCACCTAGAAGCCCTGGCCGGGGGCTGTTGTCGTCGGCCGTGTCCCTGTCTTTCCACGGCTTCAGTAAATTCACGTGGTACACCTGCTCCGGCTTGCGCCGCCCCGGCTGGTGTACTTTGTAATTTACTTCCCCTACCTTCTCAATAACCTCATAGGGGCCCTGCCACCTGGCTAGGAACTTGCTGTCAAGGGTGGGCACCAGAACCAAAACCCGATCTCCCGGGTTGAAGCTCCGTACCCGAGCCTGACGATTGTACACCCTACTCTGGGCTTGTTGCGCTGCCTCCATATGCTCCCGGACCAGCGGCAACACCCTTTCCATCCGTTCCTGCATCTGAGTGACATACTCAATGACACTTTTGTGGGGGACAGGCTGTTGTTCCCACGCTTCCTTGGCGATATCCAACAGGCCCCGAGGGTGTCTGCCATAAAGCAGTTCGAAGGGCGAGAACCCAGTAGAGGCCTGGGGCACCTCTCGCACTGCGAACATGAGATAGGGCAGAAGCAGATCCCAGTCCTTCCCATCTCTAGACACCACCCTTTTTAACATGTTTTTTAAAGTTTGATTAAACCTCTCGACAAGACCGTCTGTTTGTGGATGGTAAACGGACGTCCGTAACTGCTTTATACGCAACAATTTACACAGTTCCCTCATAACTTTGGACATAAAAGGGGTCCCTTGGTCTGTCAGAACCTCTTTTGGCAGGCCCACACGGGAAAACATTTCCATCAACTCTTTGGCAATGAGCTTAGCTGAGGTATGTCGCAGAGGCACCGCCTCCGGATATCGAGTGGCATAGTCGAGAACTACCAGAATGTGTTGGTGGCCCCTAGCAGACTTTGGTACAGGCCCAATTAGATCCATAGCGATTCGCTCAAACGGGACCTCAATAATTGGAAGAGGTATCAGAGGACTACGGAAATGTGGCTGGGGACTATTTATCTGACAGGTGGGACAGGACTTACAATACTCCTCTACTTACTTAAACAAACCGGGCCAGTAAAATCGCTGTAGTATGCGGTTCTGCGTTTTCTGCCACCCCAGGTGTCCCCCAAGAACATGTTGGTGAGCAAGCTCCATGACCAGCTTGCGATACGCTGTGGGCACCACCAACTGTTCAACAGGCTCACCTCGGATTTGGTTCACCCGATACAACATATCCTGAAGAACAATGAATCGCGGAAACATTAATTCAGCCCCAGGTTTCTGGGGTTTACCATCAATTATTATGACACTTTCCCAGGCCCTGGTTAGGGTTTGGTCCCAGTGTTGTGCGGTCCCAAAATTTTCCCCGGAGACATTGAGGTCTGCCAACTCAGGTCCCGGTGGCAAGTCCTCCGTGTCTCCCACCATTACACTCAGTGGGGTTGTCTCCCCCTCTACCGCTGGAGCAGTGGTCACCCCTACCACTGGCCCTTCAGATTCGGGCTCCCAGGGTTCTGGCCTTCCAGTGGTATCAGGCCACTCTCCTAGGGTTACCCCTGTCTCGGGTCCATCAGACAGTTTTATCGCCGGCCACAGCGCCGGGAAACCTGGGAAGTCCCTCCCAAGTATCAATTCATGCAGGAGTTTGGTAGCAACAGCCACCTCGTGGGTCCACTTACCAACCGCTGTGGACAAAGTCACTAGTGCAGTGGGGTAGTCTTTTAGGTCTCCGTGGATGCACAGGACCCCGATTTTTCGGCCGGTATACTCCACAGGCCGTACCAGGGCAGCCCTTACCAGGAGACTAGACTCCCGGAGTCCAGCAGGGCCACCGCCAGAGAATCTCCCACCTCTACCTGACACAGGTGGTTATTGTCCTGCCCCTCACGGGTGCCAGTTGCACACAGCTTCCGTGCATACAGGGAGTGGCGATAGCCATAGTTCACATCCATCGGCTCATCCCGATGCGGACAGTCGGCCCTGATGTGGCCTGGCTCCCGACACCTCCAGCATACCACGGGAGGCGGATCCGCAGGGGGTACATTCCGTGCAGGCCTCTCTGTCGCCGGACGTCGGAACTGGGGCGGAGGCCTCCGGGGTTTGACTGACCCCTTCCCAGCAAGACTCCCCTGCAGGTTTCTGGTGGCCTCGTAACGCTCCACCAGGTCGACCATCTCCAGGGCACTTACCGGAGACGCCTGGCCGACCCAGTGTTGGAGGGATAAGGCAGGGCCCTCCAGAACATGTCGGCCAGTAGACGGTCCAGCATAGCAGTCGGACTTAGAACATCAGGCTGCAGCCACTTTTGCAACCGATGCAGCAACTCATAGTACTGCGGCCTGGCGGGTTCAGCCGTTTTAAAGTCCCACTGGTGGACCCGCTGAGCCCGGACCAACACGTTTACCCCCAATCTGGCCAGGATCTCCCCTTCACCGTGGGGTAATCAGCAGCCTGGGCATCTGCCAAGTCAAAAAACTTGCTGGGGCCCGGATGCCAGGAACGGAGCGACCACCTCGGCCCACTGGTCACGGGGTAACTTTTCCCTCACGGCTACCTTCTCAAAGACCGCCAGATATGTCTCAACGTCGTCCGAAGGGGTCATCTTTGGGATCGCCGCACGGACCGCTTTCCGGGCATCATGGTCGTGGTGGGACGCTCCTGCAGCTTGTAATGCCATCACGTGCTGTAACAGTAGCTGGTTGGTCTCCCGCTGCTGCACGTTAGCCTCTATGAGAGCTTTCACAGCCGCCTCCATGTTGCCAGCAACTCCTACTTGTAGCTTTGCTGGCTTAATATATGCCATGCACTTGTGCCCAGCAAAACAAACAAACTTCGGCGGTCACGCCAGCCTCACTGCGCATGCCCGCATCCGACACCAAATCTGGGGAGTCGCTCAGGTAGATAGCGGTGCGGGTGCAGTACAGAGCCAAAAGGGAGTTCAGAAAGTGCAGAAAACAGTGTTTTATTCACACTTGCACAAAACAAACAGTGAACAGTCTCTTGTTGTTAATTCACACACAGCAGAAAAACATGATGCAAAACCAAACAGTCCAATGCAGGTTACAATCACCTGGGAGGTTTTAGGTGCAGGTTCGCACCTGGCTGTCAGCCCAGCCGCAGGACAAACCACCTCAGACTTTCAGGCCGTCTGCACTCCTCCCTGCTGGGGCTCTTGCTTCCAGCCCAGAGAACTCCACATAGCACAGAATGGATCAGAATTCCCAAACGCCAGTGATTCCACAGCCTAACAGCAGCTCCAGGACAATCACACTCAGCTGCTGAGGAGGCTGCCTTTTAAAGTCCCGGATAAACCCGGCCTGGACCGTGGGGAGTAGGCACCCACCCAACTCTTTGCCTACTCCCAGTAAGAGCCGGCCCGGATTGGCTTTGCAGCCAAACTAAATAGCAAGGTGTCAAGCAGCACTAGCTGCTGCTGACACACCAAAAATCCGGCTCTTACCTCACCGAGGCCAGGAACCTCGGTGACACGTACCTCCCGTCGACCACAGTACCTTGCACCTTACCACAGGGGGCACATTGGGGGCTGTACTATCTGGGGGCACAGAGGAGAGAAATTTTGATAAATGTAGTATTGTAATATGAAACACTTGTATGACTTTAAAGGAGTTATCCAGTAATTAAAAATGTATCCCTTATTCACAGGATGGGACTCCCCCAGCGATCTCCAGAATGGGGCCCGTATTTGTCTTGGCAGACAGTGGTGGACCACTCAGCGCTGTCCCACTATAGCCACCGATTGGCTGGCTGAGTGACTGTCACTGCCAAGACAAATACAACTTGGAAGATGGGGGCCAGGGTGCTCAGCAGGGTGAGCTGGGCCCAATTCTGGATGCGGACCCCCTGTGATCAAATATTATCCCCTAGCGTCCTGTGGAAAGGGAATATGTTTCTAATAACTTGATAACTCCTTTATAAGGGCTACATGGACCAGAATGGCACCTGTGCTCTGCAGCTGGCCCTGCGCTACCTCCTGAACTAATGGTATGCACCACTCACACAGCAGCATTGATCGTAGGCGTGCGCATTCTATTTCAATAGGGTGTGCACCCTAAAGCACAAACACACACGCCGCGAGGGCTTGTATGTATGTATGTGTGTATATATATATATATATATATATATATATATATACACACACACAGGCCGGGCCTCACGTTGCCGTGACTTGGCCTCTGCGCAGTGGTGACTCTAGGAACAATATATGTGGGGCACATAAGACACCACAGTCAAAATGGGGAGGGGGGGTTAATAATAATTTTTACCACTTAAATTCATACTACTGAAAAAAATGAAATAAGTATACATAAATAAGATTACAAAATACAAGAGTATTGCGGTCTGAAGGGATACATTTATAATAAAAAAATTTACTTACAAAAGAAGCTATTCCCCTCCTTTCAGTCTTTCCTCAGTGCGCAGGGCAGGCACACTGTTATGGGGATCTGTGGATGACACACTGTTATGGGGGATCTGTGGATGACACTGTTATGAGGGATCTGTGGGTGACACACTGTTATGGGGATCTGTGGCTGACACTGCTATGGGGATCTGTGGATGACACACTGTTATGGGGATCTGTGGATGACACTGTTATGGGGATCTGTGGATGGCACTGTTATGGGGGATCTGTGGATGACACTGTTATGGGGATCTGTGGATGGCCGTGTTATCAGGGATCTGTGGATGACACACTGTTATGGGGGATCTGTGGATGACACTGTTATGGGGATCTGTGGATGACACTGTTATGGGGGATTTGTGGATGACACACTGTTATGGGGGATCTGTGGATGACACTGTTATCGGGGATCTGTGGATGTTACTGTTATGGAGGATCTGTGGATGACACTGTTATGGGGGATCTGTGGAGGACACACTGTTATGGGGGATCTGTGGATGACACTGTTATGGGGATCTGTGGATGACACACTGTTATGGGGGATCTGTGGAGGACACACTGTTATGGGGGATCTGTGGAGGACACACTGTTATGGGGGATCTGTGGATGACACTGTTATGGGGATCTGTGGATGACACACTGTTATGGGGGATCTGTGGATGACACTCTGTTATGGGGATCTTTGAATTACACTGTTATGGGGGATCTGTGGATGACATTGTTATGGGGATCTGTGGATGACACTGTTATGAGGGATCTGTGGATGACACTGTTATGGAGATCTGTCGAGGACACACTGTTATGGGGGATCTGTGGATGACACTGTTATGGGAGATCTGTGGATGACACACTGTTATGGGGATCTGTGGATGACACACTGTTATGGGGGATCTGTGGATGACACTGTTATCGGGGATCTGTGGATGATTCACTGTTATGGAGGATCTGTGGATGACACTGTTATGGGGGATCTGTGGAGGACACACTGTTATGGGGATCTGTGGATGACACTGTTATGGGGGATCTGTGGATGACACACTGTTATGGGGGATCTGTGGAGGACACACTGTTATGGGGGATCTGTGGAGGACACACTGTTATGGGGGATCTGTGGATGACACTGTTATGGGGATCTGTGGATGACACACTGTTATGGGGGATCTGTGGATGACACTCTGTTATGGGGATCTTTGAATTACACTGTTATGGGGGGGATCTGTGGATGACATTGTTATGGGGGATCTGTGGATGACACTGTTATGAGGGATCTGTGGATGACACTGTTATGGAGATCTGTCGAGGACACACTGTTATGGGGGATCTGTGGATGACACTGTTATGGGAGATCGGTGGATGACACACTGTTATGGGGGAACTGTGGAGGACACTGTTATGGGGATCTGTGGATGACACACTGTTATGGGGATCTGTGGATGACACACTGTTATGGGGGATCTGTGGAGGAAACACTGTTATGGGGATCTGTGGCTGACACTGCTATGGGGATCTGTGGATGACACACTGTTATGGGGATCTGTGGATGACACTGTTATGGGGATCTGTGGATGGCACTGTTTTGGGGGATCTGTGGATGACACTGTTATGGGGGATCTGTGGATGGCCGTGTTATCAGGGATCTGTGGATGACACACTGTTATGGGGGATCTGTGGATGACACTGTTATGGGGATCTGTGGATGACACTGTTATGTGGGATCTGTGGATGACTGTTATGGGGGGATCTGTGGATGTTACTGTTATGGAGGATCTGTGGATGACACTGTTATGGGGGATCTGTGGAGGACACACTGTTATGGGGGATCTGTGGATGACACTGTTATGGGGATCTGTGGATGACACACTGTTATGGGGGATCTGTGGAGGACACACTGTTATGGGGGATCTGTGGAGGACACACTGTTATGGGGGATCTGTGGATGACACTGTTATGGGGATCTGTGGATGACACACTGTTATGGGGGATCTGTGGATGACACTCTGTTATGGGGATCTTTGAATTACACTGTTATGGGGGATCTGTGGATGACATTGTTATGGGGATCTGTGGATGACACTGTTATGAGGGATCTGTGGATGACACTGTTATGGAGATCTGTCGAGGACACACTGTTATGGGGGATCTGTGGATGACACTGTTATGGGAGATCGGTGGATGACACACTGTTATGGGGGAACTGTGGATGACACACTGTTATGGGTATCTGTGGATGGCACACTGTTATGGGGGTACTTTCACACCTGCGGCATGGCTATCCGGGCTGTTCACCCGCCGGGTTCAGCATGCAACAAGTACCTGTGTTGCCACTCTGTCCCCATTGACTATAATGGGGGCAGGGGATCGAGCTATGGTGCAGCACGGCAGAGATCATTGGACTAAAAGTCGGACCTGCAGTACTTTTAGTCCGGCGATCTCTGCCATGAACTGCTCTGCTGCGCCATAGCTCCGTCCCCTGCCCCTATTATAGTCAATGGGGACAGAGCGGCAGCACGGCAGTGCACGGGTACTTGCAGCATGGTGGACCTGGCGGGTGAACAGCCCGGATAGGCCGGATAGCCATGCCGCAGGTGTGAAAGTACCCCCATAACAGTATGTCATCCACAGATCCCCCATAACAGTGCGTCATCCACAGATCCCCATAACAGTGTCATCCACAGATCCCCATAACAGTGTCATCCACAGATCCCCCATAATAGTGCATCATCCACAGATCCCCATAACAGTCCGTCATCCACAGATCCCCATAACAGTATGTCATCCACAGATCCCCCATAACAGTATGTCATCCACAGATCCCCATAACAGTGCATCATCCACAGATCCCCCATAACAGTATGTCATCCACAGATCCCCTATAACAGTGCCATCCACAGATCCCCCATAACAGTGTCATCCACAGATCCCCCACAACAGTGTCTCCTCCACAGATCTCCATAACAGTGTCATCCACAGATGGTAGATCCCCCATAACAGTATCATCCACAGACAGATCCCCCATAACAATGCATCATTTGCACTTATCACATGTATGCAGGAGCAGCAGGAAGGCTGCCTTATGTTGTGAGGCAGGATTAAATCATCAAGGCAGCCACATCACTTACTTGATGAATTGAATTGGTGTGGTGATTGAATAATAATAAATAATTCAATCTTCAGGCCAGGGCTGGAGCAGGGGCCAGTACACACAGGAACAGGGGACAGGGCCTATACCACCTCAGAACAGCTAGCATGACACTGCAGCGCGCGGGCACGTCACGTGATGTCCTGAGCAGCGCCTCACACAGCCCCTGACCTCTGTGCCTCCGCCGGGGCCCGGGGCCGACTCACTGGGACTCCGCCCCCTGATGTGAATGAATGAAGACTTGCTGCTTGCCTGCTTTTGCTCTGCAGCGGCCGCCCCCAGCGCATGCAGCCACAACACCAGCCAGGCCAGCAGTCAGGTACTACTGCACGCACAGCCGGCGGCCGCCGCTGGGGACCGGGCAGCAGGCCAGCAGGCAGCAGCACCAACTGTAAGTAGGGGGCCGACCGCCGGCAGCTAGAACACAAGGGGGAGCTGAGCAGCGGCATGAGACAGCCTCCTCCAGTCCTCACAACAGGCCGTGCGGCAGTCAGGGGTACCAGCCTACCGGGAATTTCCCCGGTATCCCGGTAGGCCAGTCCGGCCCTGTCTGCCACATTCAGAGCGTCCTCCTTAATTGTGAGCAGTGATCAATTGAGTAGACACAGCAATGGGATGGTTACGCTGATAATAGCGTTATCGCCACTAACCATCTGTGTGGATTCATCAAAGTTTTTTTAAAACCTCACAGAAGACTGACATCATTGCCCACTCCTGGCTTGTGAATAGTGGCAGTTGACTGGAAAAGCCATGACCATAGAGTTCCAGCGTGTGCTCACATCGCACAACAGTCGGTGAGCTGGAAACCGCAAGCGCTGCTACAGCGTTGACAGACCGGCTGAAGCTGTGGACGACTTGTGAAAATGGGCACACACGCGGTGCACCTTCACTAGTAGCTCTGCTAAATTGCGGTAGGGTTTGATAAACTGCTGAACCACTAAGTTTAAGACGTGGGCTAGGCATGGGATGTGTGTCAGGTTGCCGAGCTCCAAAGCCGCCACCAAGTTACGGCCATTGTCAGACACAACCATGCCTAGTGTAGGTTGAGTGGCGAGAGCCACAGCTCGGTCTGGTCCCTTATACCCTGCCACAGCTCTGCGGCTGTGTGCTGTTTGTCCCCTAAGCAGATCAGCTTCAGCATGGCCTGTTGACGCTTACCCACAGCAGTGCTACAGAGCTTCCAGCTAGCGACTGATGGCAGACTGCTGTTGGAGGTGGAGGAGGAGGCAGCGGAAGAGGAGAAGTGGGGGTTGGAGCCAGTAACAAAGCTGCTGGTGGAGACCATGATGGACGTAGGGCCCGCAATCCTGGGCGTGGGTAGCACCTGTGCCATCCCAGGGTACGACTCACTCCCGGCCTTCACAAAATTCACCCAGCGTGCGGTCAGGGAAATGTCCACAAGTGTCCACAAGCCTAAATGGCAACATATCAAGGGCCAGTAATTTTGAAAGTTGCGCATTTAGTGCTATGGCCTGTGGGTGGGTGGGTATTTGCGCTTGCATTCAAATACCTGTGTTATCGACATTTGGACGCTGCGCAGGGACAGGGAAGTGGATGTTGTTGCTGATGGTTCATGTGAAGGTCCAGGTGCAGGGTGATACGTATGAGCAGTCTGTACCTGATGAAGGGGTGCTGTATGCCCCGAAAAGCGTTGTACCATCTGCTAATTTATTAAATCAAGTTTGTATCAACATCAAAGATTGGTTCTTTGTGCCATGGGAATCTTCTCTCTCTATTTGGATCTATCCGCCTTCTTGGGGAATCCAGGCATCCCTACGTGGAAGTGCGTACATCCCTGGCTTAATAACCATCTGCGTTGGATGCTAAACACACCCGTCTGTACTTTACGGTAGTGTTCGCATAACCCTTTAAGGTGAGCCTCCATTTTGGAGTACTGCATGTTTATTCATTTACCTGGACTGTACTACCCTATGGTGCGCCTATTGTGTTTTTCATAGAGAAACACTGCCTGTTACGTTCGACAGGTGATTGACCAGCAGTGCGTATCAGAGGGGAAGAGGAGGCAGTGGTGTGACCCGCAGACCCAGATTGTGGACCCAGGCGTTCTGCCCACTTATTAGGGTGCTTGGATGCCATGTGGCGGATCATGCTGGTGGTGGTTAGGTTTCTAGTGTTCAAGCCTGGTGTAACGTGGTATCTCCCTACTTCGTGCGATTTCACTACCTGTCGCGCCGGAAGTGACGTTGTAGGCGTTCCTGGCGTTTGGACGATCTGTGCATGCGCAAAAGGGCAAGGGATGGGAAAATCTCACATCGCAATTCTGGCTGCACACGGGACACTGCGCATGCGCTGGAGAGCCACGGTAGGGACATATTACGGCCCAGTGCGCAAGCGCCTAGGGGAGATCAGATGGCCATTTTTTCTGTTAGATGAATATATATATATATATATATATATATATATATACCTATATATATATATACGCATTATATAGGGTGGTCTGCCCAGTATATGGGGGGGCTATCTACGCAGTACATTGGGGGGGTCTGGGCAGACCACCCTATATAATGCGTATATATATAGTAACATAGTAACATAGTATATAAGGCCGAAAAAAGACATTTGTCCATCCAGTTCGACCTGTTTCCTGCAAGTTGATCCAGAGGAGGGCAAAAAACCCCTGTGAGGTATAGCCAATTTTCCCCACTTAAGGGGAAAAAGTTCCTTCCCGACTCCATTAAGTCAGAATAACTCCCTGGATCAACGACCCATCTTTAGTAGCTATAGCCTGAAATATTATTACGCTCCAGAAATACATCCAGGCCCCTCTTGAATTCCTTTATTGTACTCACCATCACCACCTCCTCAGGCAGAGAGTTCCATAGTCTTACTGCTCTTACCGTGAAGAACCCTTTTCTATGTTTGTGTACAAACCTTCTTTCCTCCAGACGCAGAGGATGTCCCTTCGTCACAGTCACAGTCCTGGGGATAAATAAATGATGGGAGAGATCTTTGTACTGACCCCTGATATATTTATACATAGTTATTAGATCTCCCCTCAGTCGTCTTTTTTCTAGAGTGAATAACCCTAATTTTGATACCCTTTCAGGGTACTGTAGTTGCCCCATTCCAGTTATTACTTTAGTTGCCCTCCTCTGAACCCTCTCTAGCTCTGCTATGTCTGCCTTGTTCACGGGAGCCCAGAACTGTACACAGTACTCCATGTGTGGTCTGACTAGTGATTTATAAAGTGGTAAGACTATATTTTCATCACGGGCATCTATGCCCTTTTGATGCAACCCATTATCTTATTGGCCTTAGCAGCAGCTGCCTGACACTGGTTTTTACAGCTTAATTTGTAATTTATTAAAATTCCTAGATCCTTTTCCATGTCAGTGTTACTGAGTGTTTTACCATTTAGTATGTACGGGTGACTTGCATTATTCCTTCCCATGTGCATAACTTTACATTTGTCAGTGTTAAACCTCATCTGACATTTCTCTGCCCAAGCCCCCAATCTATCCAGATCCCTCTGTAGCAGAAAACTGTCCTCTTTAGTGTTAATTACTTTACACAGTTTAGTGTCATCTGCAAAAATTGATATATTACTGTGCAAGCCTTCTACAAGATCATTAAAAAATATATTAAAGAGAATAGGGCCCAATACTGAACCCTGAGGTACCCCACTAGTGACCGTGACCCAATATATATATATATATATATATATATATTCATCTAACAGAAAAAATGGCCATCTGATCTCTCCTAGGCGCTTGCGCACTGGGCCATA
Organism: Bufotes viridis; assembly: GCA_033119425.1. Classification (NCBI taxonomy): domain Eukaryota; kingdom Metazoa; phylum Chordata; class Amphibia; order Anura; family Bufonidae; genus Bufotes; species Bufotes viridis. The sequence continues at coordinate 76,962,801 of CM065590.1, read as the reverse complement.
ATATGTCCCTAACGTGGCTCTCCAGCACATGCGCAGTATCCCGTGTGCAGCCAGAATTGCGATGTGAGATTTTCCCATCCTTTGCCCTTTTGCGCATGCGCAGATCGTCCAAACGCCAGGAACGCCTACAACGTCACTTGCGGCGCGACAGGTAGGGAAATCGCACGAAGTAGGGAGATACCACGTTACACTGGCTCATTTTGGTATGGCACAGGTTGCAAACTACCACTTTTTTGTCTTCTGCACTTTGCTCAAAAAAGCGCCATACTGCGGAAAACCTACCCCTTGGCAAGATAGATTTACGCATGGGGGTGCTCGGTGTAACGGTTGCGGACCTCTTTGGTGTGGGACCACTTCTCCCTTTTGCAACCCCACTGCCTCTTCCAAACTGTTGCAGTGCTGCGGATCCCTCCCCCTCTGTACTGCTATCCTCGCTCGGCTTTTTACCTTCCCATGTTGGGTCAGTGACCTCATCATCCACCACCAACACTTCCACTTCCTCACTCTGCTCATCCTCCTGATTTGACTTAACCACAGCCTCAGTGATTGACAACTGTAGCTCATCATCATACACCTCGTAAACGAATGATTGCCGTTCACCACCGTCATCTTCTTGAGACTGTGAAGGCTCAAGAGGTTGGGATTCAGGGCACAATATCTCAGGTCCCTCTTCAAGCGTGCTGGGCGCGAGGGCCAAATCTAATAGTGGCGCTGGAATAGCCTCCTTGAAATATCCGAGTGTGGGATCACTCGTTTGACAAGCCTCTCCATGGTGGGAGGAAGGATGATCAGAGTGAGGATTCGGTTGACCAGCCTCTAGGCTACAGAGACTGGATGAGAGGGTGGTGCTTAACTGACTGGAAGCATTATCTTCAGCAATCCAACCGACCAACTGTTTGCACTGGTCCGACTTGGACAGTGTTGTCCTGGACATGAAGCTGGGTACGGTGGATGTTTTTCTTCTGGTGCACTGGCAGCAGGCACAGTTTAATTGCGCCCAGGGCCACGGCCTCTGTGTGCACCATCAGCATCACGCCCACTTCCCTGTCCCTTAGTGCTCGCCTTCTTCATATTAATGGTTTTGTTACTATATGTGGCACAGATTGTTTTACTGTCCGCTAAATGCTCAGTTTTCGGATGCAGGACAGTATATGTCACAGAAACCCACAGAATATGGACACTATATTAGGCCCAGATTATTGGAAATTACAATAGAGACACTGTTTTCTGATGTAGTACAGTATTGATTACAGAACACCACAGATTATGGACACTATATTAGACCCAGATAGATTATTGGAATTTGTAATATAGACACTGTTTGCTGATGTAGTACAGTATTGGTTACAGAACACCACAGATTATGGACACTATCTTAGGCCCAGATTATTGGAATTTGCAATACTGACACTGTTTGCAGATGCAGTACAGTATTGCTTAAAGAAGACCACAGATTATGAACACTATATTAGGCCCAGATTATTGGAATTTGTAATACAGACACTGTTTTGTGATGTAGTACAGTATTGATTACAAAACACCACAGATTATGGACTCTATATGTCAAGGCCTGCGGTTGGCGCCGTGACACAGTTGCCACACAGGCTCTTGACTGCGGCAACGTATTGTAGTTTTAGCATGTGGGGGCAGTGCCACGGCCTATGTAGTGTGTGCTGTAACACATGCAGTTGCCGGCGGCATGTTGCATTTTAGGCCTCTTTCAGACGGGCGTTGCGGGTGCACTCCGTCAAACAGTGCGGGTGCGTTGCGGGAATTGCCGCGATTTTTCCCTGCGAGTGCAAAGCGCTGTCATGCGTTTTGCACGCGCGGGAGAAAAATCGGCACTTTTGGTACCCAGACCCGAACCTGCACTTCTTCACAGAAGTGCATGTTTGGGTCAGAAATTGTCCCGCTGGTATTATTTCACATTATAACATAGTTATAATGTAAAATAATACCCTTGGCCATCTCCCTAATGTTGAACCCGGTGCAGAATGGGTTAAAAATAATAAACTAATCATAACTTACCTGGTCCATTTGATCGCGAAGCTCGGCCTCCTCTCCCTTAGCTTGAAAGATGTAAAGGACCTGTAATGATGTCACAGCATCACATGGCCCAATCACCTGCTCCATCACTATGGTGATGGAGCATGTGATTGGTCCATGTGACCACGTGACATCATCCAAGGTCCTAAGCACTATCCACAGCCTGAGGATAGTGATTAGGACCTTGGATGATGTCACATGGTCACATGGACCAATCACATGCTCCATCACCATAGTGATGGAGCAGGTGATTGGGCCATGTGATGTGACGTCATCACAGGTCCTTTAGATCATCGATGCTGCAGGAAAGAGAGGACAGATCGCGACTCACGCGATCAAGTGGCTAAGGTAAGTTAACTTTATTATTTTTAACCCCTTCCTCATCATTTAACAATGCATTCTTTATTAAGAATGCTATTATTTCCCTTATAACCATGTTATAAGGGGAAATAATAGAGATTAGGTCCCGTTGCTAAGCAACAATGCGGGAAAATCGCAACGCATCCGCACTTGGTTGCGGATGCTTGCGATTTTCCCGCATCCCCATTCACTTCTATGGGGCCTGCGTTGCGTGAAAAACGCAGAATATAGAACATGCTGCGATTTTCACGCAACGCAGAAGTGATGCGTGAAAATCACCGCTCATGTGCACAGCCCCATAGAAATGAATGGGTCCGGATTCAGTGCGGGTGCAATGCGTCCTCCTCACGCATTGCACCCGCGCGGAAAACTCGCCCATGTGAAAGGGGCCTTAGGCTTTTCCTCCTTCTTTTTGGTGCCTAAGGGGTTTATTCTCTGGCTGGTGTGGAGCTAGGTTGAGCTGGGTGTGTTCTTAGGTCTCTTTATATACTGCTGCTTTGAGACTGAGATCATTGTTATGTCTGCCTGTGTGTGAGAAGGAGTTTTCTCCTTTCTTGGATGCTGTCTGAGAGCCATCCTAGTTTGTCATCGATGTCATCTGCGATGTCATCCCTTTGTCTTCTCCTTGTCCTTTCCCCACCTTATCTGTTGTTTTTTTGGTGTGGGTTTGATTTAGTGATTTGTTGCTATGTCTAGTGTGTTGTTACATGTTTGGTTTTTTGTTTGTTGTCCAGCATGTATGCTAGACATTCCCTTGTCTGCCTGCGGAAGTGTGCCCTTATGATTTCCCGGAGGGGTGAATCAAAAGTCATGTCTGAATGCTGTTTTGCCTGGGGCTGCCATGCGTCCTGTTTGCTTCGGGGTTTCCAGGCAGTAACTGGTGTGCTGGATACCTGGGTGTTGGGGCTTGTACTGTGTTCTGTATGTGTGTGGGCACTAGTACGCTTGCCCGGGTTCCAGTTGGTGTTGTTGCCGCAGGTAAGTGTGTTGGTATGGTGTGCTTACCTGCCGTTCCAGTTTCAGTATTCAGTCTCACCTTTTCCCTTGCAGCTAGGGCTGTGGAGAGTCCTCTCCATCCATGTCTGGGATGTCAGGTTGTCTCTTATTCCTGACTCCTATTTCAGGGACTGATAGGGTCAGTAGGGCCCAGGTTCGTGTTCATGTGCGCTCCTACTATCTTGGTTCGCTCATACCGTTAATAGGTCAGGGATGGGATTTAGGAGGTGACCTGCTCCCTTTTCCTAGCTCACAGCCCTACTTGCTCCCCTCTTCTTCCTGATATTGTTCATGGGGGGTTTCCCCCACTTCCCACCGTGACTAAATATTAGGCCCAGATTATTGGAATTTGCAATACAGACACTGTTTTCAGATGTAGTACAGTATTGTTTACAGAACACCGCAGATTATAGACACTATATTAGGTCCAGATTATTGGAATTTGCAATACAGACACTGTTTGCAGATGTAGTTCAGTATTGATTACAGATCACCACATATTATGGATACTATATTAGGCCCAGATTATTGGAATTTGCATACAGACACTGTTTGCAGATGTAGTACAGTATTGGCTACAGAACACCACAGATTATGGACACTATATTAGGCCCATATTATTGGAATTTTTAATACAGACACTGTTTGCAGATGTAGTACAGTATTGGTAATAGAACACCACAGATTATGGACACTATATGAGGCCCAGATTATTGGAATTTTTAAAACAGACACTGTTTGCAGATGTAGTACAGTACTGGTAATAGAACACCACAGATTATGGACACTATATGAGGCCCAGATTATTGGAATGTGCAATACAGACACTGTTTGCAGATGTAGTACAGTATTGGCTACAGAACACCACAGATTATGGACACCATATTAGGCCCATATTATTGGAATTTGCATTACAGACACTGTTTGCAGATGTAGTACAGTATTGGCTACAGAACACCACAGATTATGGACACTATATTAGGCCCATATTATTGGAATTTGCAATAAAGACACAGATGGAGTTCAGTATTTTTTACACAAAGCCACACACTATGGACACTAGATATGGCCCAGATTATTAAAGACACAGTCTTCAGATGATGTACAGTATATGTCACTAATAGGTATAAAATAAAAATATCTTGCTGCTGTCAAACACACACAGTAGTCCTTAAAAGGGCTTTTGTGTCTTGGAAAAGCTCTCAAAATAAAAACTGTGAAATTCGCTCCCTACTCTGTCTTTCCCTTCCTACACTCTGCTCTCCCTGTTTACATCTGAGCCGAACATGCGTCATCGGGTGCTATATAGCACCCGATGACGTGCACCGGCCAGCCAATCACTGTAATGCCAGCAGCCAACATGGTCACTGACATTACAGTAAGGGCAGTACTTACCTGCACCTTTTTTGGCTGCTTCAAACCCGCGAAACGTGCGAGGCGGAGTACCGCTATGTGCTAAGCATAGCAATGCTTCGGCCAAACATGCTAGCTCATCACTATTTAGGATCAATTTGCACTTTCTTGTATACATCACTTAACTGAGATCTAATCTCATCCAAATAGGAGGATCTGTTGTCCATGACCACAACCCCACCACCCTTATCAGCTGATTTGATGTTGAGGCTGAGGTCAGAGGCCAGATCCCAAAGTGCACACATGTTGTCAGTGAATAAATTAGCAGATGACAATGGTTTATCAGAAACATTTACTCCCTGAGTTTCTCAATATCTCTTTTAACCGCCATGCTAAAAGCCTCCATAGCTGGATGGTTAATGACAGGACAAAAATCACTTTTCATGGCAAGATCAGTATTTAGCAAAATCAATTCACTCATTCTGGTTGTAATAACTGAGGCGGGTCTATTTTCTTGCTCAGCAAACCAAATTATTAACTTATAGTACGAAAGAACCAATATTAGTCCAACTCCATATTAAACCAATTAGTTTTGGTTACGGGGCAATAAGATAGACCCTTATTAAGTTCAGAATTTTGGGCAGTGTTAAGATTTGCAGATGAGATATTTACCACTATATTTTCTTTCTCCGAGTCCTTGTTTTCTGTCCCTTGGGGATTCTCTCTCTTTCTCCATTTGTGCTGCGGTCTGCCACCTCTCCGTATTCTATTGGTTCTGGGTTTACCCCTAAAAAAGGTGATAGTGGAACTGTACCACTTGATTCATCGTCTGTGTTTATTGTCTCCCTTGAACTTCGTCTCTTTAGTTTACCAGGCCCAGATGTAATATTAGAGCTAAGTTTTTCACTTAATTTCCGATTTTTTCTAGAGTCACCTTGCCAGTTATACACATATCCAGTGGTATAATCCTCCATGTCTCTCAGCCATTTTCTCATTTTCTTTGTTTGTAGATCATGTTTAAATTTTTAAGAATGGGAAGTGCAGATGGACCTATATGCCTCAAAATCCTCAGTGGATAAAATATTCTGTAAACTCTCTGTGATATCTTTAATATTTGCTTGCACAAGAAATATTTCTTTTTATAAAAACTCCACATTCAACAGGATGATATCAAATGCGTACTTATTGGAGATTTGAAAAAATCTAGCACAAAAAATCTATGTTATTGAAGAATAAGTCTGGTCTCAAATGAGAATGTATGCCTCTCAGTATACGGTGGAGGTGATGATATTCGCTCAAAGTAAACAAATGTAGTTCTAAATTAATCAGTCGTTTTGATTCATTCTCATACTTGCGTTTGATATCAGTAACAGACAAGGTAGATAGAAAAGTCACATCTCTCACCACACTCTGCTGTATTCATTCCTCATCATCCCTTGTATGGGAAAACACAAGACATCAGGGTTAATATTTCCAGGTGAGTAATCCATTGTTGTAGGTGCAAAGCTCCTCAGGTCCAGAGACAATAGGTAAAAGGCAAAGAACAGCATACTTGAATACCTTGGGTGCAATTCCTTGAAAATGACTGGAGACCAGGGTCCAATTAGGTATAGTAGAAAAAAGGCAGCACTCCAATAGTACGTGAAACAATGTGGTTGGTTTATTAACCCATCATCCAGCAACGTTTCAGCTCACTCACTGCAGCTTTTGTCAAGCTGTGCAGACATGTGCAAAAGTGCATAATATTATATAGCAGCTTTAATTTACAACCAAGATTATACAATTAAGCAATGATACATATAAACGTTAAAAATAAAAAGTAAAATTCATAGTGTCCATAATTCATTAGTCCATTAACATGATCCATTGGGTGTCTTTTGTGTGATATTCAATATAGTGTCCATATTTCATCCATAACGTGATTATCCAGTAAATCAGACTCAGATGTGCATTATTAGTGTATTAAAAACTTTATTAAAAACCTTATGTTAGTCTCACATGGAGCCATAAACATCAGGAACCCAGTCAGCCTCAGGAAATGTGGTCTGCACAATCGCAGCCAATCCATCCTCTTGCGAGAGACGGCATTAACGCTAAACACATGCGACACCACAACAAACTCGTTAGGTGCATGTACCACTGTTTGGTCACATGATCGCTTTTGTATCCAGTACATTAAATGACAGAGAAATTGTAACGGACACAGTTGTAACCATCAAAGTGTGGAAACTTATGTCTATGTGACCCACCACTTTAGCTAGGTGCTGGGGTGGTGGCGTTACATTCATGACATTTCTATATCAGTTTCTTTATTAGTAAGTATTCCTTCTGCTGGAAAAACCTCATAGTAGTTTCTAAAGTAGTAAATATTCCTATACAGAAGGCATAGTTACTGATATAGAAACTACTATGAGGTTTTTCCGGCACCATTTATCATTGGGTTGTGTAGCCCAGTTGTTAAGATTCTTGCCTCTAGTGCAAAAGGTTTTGAGTTTAAATCCTGGCAGATACATTTCAGAAATAGAGACAAAATAAAATGTATATGTTTTTTTAGTAAATATATATATATATATATATATATATATATATATATATATATATCCAAAATATGAACCAGCACCTCCTAGGGGTAGTTAATTTAAAAGCAGGTGCAAGCTACATGGACAACAATATAGCAATCCAAATAAATAGCAGCACACTGCTGAATGCACTAAGAATGGGTGAACAGGTGAATGTGTCAGACACTTGGTAGACGGGTCCGACATATTTTTGATCAACTATATGCGCAAATAGCTATATAGCTATCTATGGAGCTATTTATAATAGCTATATGTGGAGTCAGAGCAGGGACTACTAAGCCCGAACTAGAGTCCCTACACCCTCCCCACTTCAGAGCAGAGGGTGCCTGTTTTAATGCTCGGGTTCTCCCATTGACTTCCATTGTGCTCGGGTGCTCTGTAGAGCAAAGTAGGAACGCCCCCTCCTCCTGTTGAGTGACAAAATCTCGATGACGTCTTCTCATCCGGGTGCAAAGGTGACGTCATCGGCGCAGGCGCACTGAGGAAGGAGCGGCCGAGCGAGTGTTCTCCTCTCAGTGCGCCTGTGCCGACTGAAGACGCACTGAGCGCAGGTGCGAGATTTTGAATGGAGAGCGCCCTGTCACTCAACAGGAGGAGGGGGCGTTTTTTCAAAAAGGAGGATGCGGCGGCTACTAGCAAGTAACCGCCCTACTTGCTGGTAGCGAGGTAATTTACATATTATAAAAATGCGTTTTTTACTAAAAACAGTAGATATAGAATAATTGCCTTATGAGCATTTTTGAGAGCCCCAAAAAAAAAAATGACTTTTGGGGGTGACAGAAGCCCTTTAAGCAAAAACATTGCCAATGATTCCTCAGTATTACCGGTGATGAACTGAGGTTCAGCAGAGAAGTTGGCAAACTCAAACGTGAATTTGCACTTTGTACACGTAGGCACAAAATACAGACTGGATTGGCACCTCATGGGTATCTGGACATTTATTAGTGATGACCAAACAAATATTATTATTATTTTGCACTTACAGTATACAACTACAGCAAATGTATACAAGTATTGAATGGAGACACAAAGCCTAATGGGGCACACCAATTAGGTATTTGCCAGAGAGCCGTGAGGAAGATAGCCTATGGCAACTACCTGTCACATACTTTGGTGAGTGCCGTGACACGGTTGCCGTGCATGCTATTGCCGGTGGCAACATGTTGTGTTCTGTATGCACGTGCACTTCCTCTTTAAGTTGTTTCCTCCTTCTGTTTGGTGAACGTGGGGTTAACTTCCTGACTAGGTGTTAATCCGGATGTGGTCTCTTGGAGCTATATAGCCTTGGTTTGTAGCCTGGAGTCAGTTGTGCTCTTGCCCTGGTAGCTATGCTCCATTCTTGGGCTATTCCTTCTGCCCAGTCATTGAGTGCCACCTTGTTGGACATCAAGGTCTTTTAGCGATGTCATCCCTATGCCTTCTCCATGTCTCTACCCATCCCTATGTGTCTATGTTTGGTGTGGGTTTGATTTAGGGTTTGGTTGTTATGTCTAGTGCGTTGTTACATTTCTGGTCTGTTGATGTTGTGTCCAGTATGTTTGCTAGACCTTTCCCCTGTTTTTCTCTGCCTGTGGAAGTGGGCACTTATGGTTTCCCGGACGGGTGAACCAAACATCTGTATACAGCACTGCCTGGGGCTGCCATGCATCTCTCTGCTTGGGGGTCCAGGCAGTAACTGGTGTATGTTTGTTGTTTGTGTCCCGTGTGGTGTGTGGGCTCCAGTACCTTTGCACGGGTTCCAGTCTTGGTGTCTGCGGCAGGTAAGTGTTTTATATTCCAGTGTTTCCCAACCAGTGTGCCTCCAGCTGTTGCAAAACTACAACCCCCAGCATGCCCGGTCAGCCTTTTGCTGTGCGGGCATGCTGGGAGTTGTAGTTTTGCAACAGCTGGAGGCACACTGGTTGGGAAACACTGTTATATTCAGTGCTTACCTGCCGTCCCAGTTTTGTATACAGCTTCCTTTGTTGCTGGGCCTGTGGGAGACTCCGATTCGTCTGTGTCCTTGAGGAACCGGTTGTCTTCTATTCCTGACCTCTATGCTAGGAATCGATAGGGTCAGTAGGGCCCAGGTTCCAGTGTATGAGTCCTCCCACCATTAAGGGGTGCTTATACGGTCAGGAGATCAGGGCTAGGATGGGGATTGTATAGGAGGTTTCATCTTCCCTATCCTGGCTTACAGGCCTAGTTACATCTGTTATTTCTGACTCCAGGCTACAAACCAAGGCTATATAGCTCCAAGAGACCACATCCGGATTAACACCTAGTCAGGAAGTTAACCCCACGTTCACCAAACAGAAGGAGGAAACACTCCCCACTGTGACACTAATACATGTTAGCCATATTAGCTGTTGGGCACCTACAGTATATTGGACTCTTTAGTGTTTTTGCACAGAACTCTCCTGTCTTAATTAACCCATGTAAAGAAAAGAGTTAAAGGGCTACGTTTATGTATAGCAATGATCTTTATTTAAAAGTTAAAGGAAATGTGTCACCAAAAGTGTTATCTGCCAAATCTGTTTTTTTTTCTGATTGCAGATTTAATTATTCTATTTCCTGAACATGATTTCAGGGGCGGCCATCTTGCCTGAGCTTTTCTTAACAGCATTTACATACTATTAAATTTATTTTAAAATTTATTTTTATTGTTTTAAATCACAAAGGTAATATGAACATTGCCCAACGTGGGCTAAATATCATTGAGATAAATATTAAGTCCCATAACTCTCCTTGAAGTAGAGTATGCATCTTCATGAGTCCTTAATGAGATATATATATAGATGTTCGAGAAACAGAATTACAGGAACAATAGACTTATTCATTACATTGGTGATTCTGATACATATACAAATATTATTGTCATACATTAAGAGTTACATGGTAATTAACATAGACATAAAATTAAAATAAAATAAAATAGAGAAGGGGGTAAGATCAGGTAAACGGTTAAGGGAAGGGAGAACATGACAAATCAATCATCTCCATTGATACTTGTAGATAATATGTATCGCAATCTCTATGGCTGTGTATCCTCATTGATATACCAGGTGTCTGTGTATTTCTTTATACCCATGAGATATCGGTCATCCCATTTAAAATTGTATAATGTTTATAATTATTCCTACACATGTAAACCAAAGGCGCATTACTCAGAAAAATTTCTATATAGTCTCCATGGTTTCCAAATGTCGCTGAATAAATGTGGTGTTCGTGTGTCCCAATGTGCAATTTGCTCAAGGTGGTATAACTGGTCACACTTTTGATTTACATACTATATAGACACAATGGTTGGAAGGGGACTTCATTGACTTCTATGGGAGAGTTTTCTAGGCATGATCTGTGATCTGTGCAGTGGTCATTGCACAAAGGAATAATAGATAAGATGTGACAATCACCTATAGTGAATGGTGGATCCTTTTTTTATTGTTATTCTAATCCTGCCTGTAATGATATCACCTGTGTATAGATAAGCAAGTAACTGCAGTAAAGTGATCTGTACAGACCAAGAAGTGGCACCAATTATTTGGCTTAGTGGCCACTGGGAAAACTGTAGGATTTTATGGATTTTGTTTAAATATAGAATTGACATGAAAAATTGGAAATAACATAATTAACATTTCTTTAAAAATATGCTAAACATAAAAATGTGTTTTAAACAATAGGTCATTTTCTGATGAAACATAGGTTGTGCAGTCCAAAGATATTGATGATCTATCCTCAGGATAGGTCATCAAAATCAGATCGGTGGTGGTACGACCCCAACTCCACTCCAAACAGCTGTTTAAAGAGGTAGCAGGGCTGGTGCTTTAAAAATATCTGTGCATCCTCTCTTTTGCAGTGGCAGATCAGTGTAAATACAATGCATGTTCTTCAGTTGAGCCCTGCTACCTCTTCGAACTGCAGATTGATGGAGGTGCTAGGAGTCGGACCCCCGTCAATCTGATATCGATGACCTATTCTGAGGATTAGGTCATTATTATGTTTGCACTGCGAAACCTCTTTATGTATTTAAGGTGTAAACATGCATTCATAAAGCTTGCTTTTGTAAAACTTGGTCATTCCGGCTTCAGCAAATAAAGTTTATAAATGTCTGATGAACATTTAAGGTCTTGTCCCATGAAAAATACAGCACCTGGATCTGAATACTTTTGTAGTTCCGTGTAATTAAAAATTTAGCATAGCCACTGAGTTATTCAATAAAATGTGTCTGTATAGCTCCACCTGCTGTTTGTTTGTTTTTTCTTATTTCTTTGTCCTGCTCACTGAGATGGCCGCACATGCTCAGTTTTATCTTTCAACTGCCTCCTGAGCTGTGATAGGGAGAAAGCTCCAGAAGAAAGACACGTCCTCTGAGAAAGGACACTCCCCTTGAGCCGTCAGCTTGAAATAAATCTAGCAGAACAATGAATGTGGAGATTGCTGAACCCATGTGAGGTACAGGGCTGGTCCTAGCTTTGTTAGAAAGAGCTTGTCATGTGCTATATGATCTCTGATTTATATTGTTTACATTAATCGTGGGATAAACTTTCTATATCAATTCTTCCTGGTCTTCAGGACCTCTTTTTCCTTTCAGCACGTTTACGGTCCTGTGATGAACGCACAGGAGCATGGTTTGTTACAAGAGAGAGGTCTTATACACCTACTGTAATGTCGACCTGAAGAAATTATTATTCACTGGAAATAAAGACGTTCTGGCAAGCAGAGTTCTTGATAACTGTGGGGAAATGATATAGAAGGAAATATGTTTATTTGCTAGAAAAAGTTGTACTGTCATAACCCTCCCGTTCCAGTTTACGTAATATGTTTTGAGGCTTGGACAGTGCTCAGCTTTTATGAAACATGGTTCTGGGTATACACAGTATACAGACATGACCCAGAGTGTGTGGGGGAGGCAGATGGGATGAGTGTGTGATTATGTTTGTGTGTAAATCACAGCAGTAATAACATTTTTCCCAGGTTGGTTTTCCAGTCTGAGAACATTTGAGGTTAATCTGACTCTGCGATCTTGCAATTTCCTCTGGACTTTAATGGAACACAGTCTAAATATAGAACTGGGGTGGGGGTAGGGGGTCATTAATCCGTCAATGCTGTGTGACTGTCCAAAGAGAAAATCTCACAATTTGGATAAATCATTTTATTAATCTTGTAGATTCCAGATGGTATGTGTAAGAACAGATACCCAGCACGTTTTCTTACTGGCTTGAGAATGACAGACTTGATATGTTATGGGAAGAAGATGTGCTTGGAGCATCTTCCCAGAGTATAGTTGTCCACAATTATATAGCCCACGCCCAGTTTGAATCAGCGCTACCGTATATATTGAATGAGGTTAACAAGGAGGGATGACAACATGTATGTTGGATTTCACTTTGAAAAAACAATTACTTTCATGTGATTATGGTAGATACTTGGTGACCAGATAGGTACTGTATGTAGACACAAGTATTTGCATTTCCAACACCTAAAAGTTCCAGATATTTGTTATTAAGTTTATGGTATATCATTAAAGGGGTTGTTTAAGGTATAAAAAAGGTCCCTAAGCAAGAATAGGCATAACATAAAATAATATATACCATATTTTTCGTTTTATAAGATGAAAAATGGTGGGAAAATATCAGTGTGTCTTATAAAGCAAATACTAATGAGCACTTCCATGGAAGCGCTGATTAGTATAGTAGGACTGGGGAATGTTAGTGTAGTGCTGCTAGTACTGGTAATACTCACCTCTCCCTGGTCTTCTCCGGGCTATGCTGTGTCCTGATACCATGCAGCGTCATGACGTAGTGAGCGTAAGGGGACACTAAGAACTGACACTGTTCAAAGCTGCTTTATTTATTTTTTGTCTGATCTGTGGTCTGATGAAGATTGGGGTCAGATTTGAGGGTTTGATAAAAATTAGCGGTCTGATCTGAGGTCCAATGAAGATTGGAGATCTGATGCCTGATGAAAATTTGGTGTCTGATATGGTGGCCCGATAAAGATTGGGGTCTGATCTAAGCTCTGATGAAGATTGAGGGGTCTAATGAAGATTAGGGGTCTGATCTGAGGTCTGATGAGTATTGGGGGTCTGATTTGGAGGTCTGATGAAGAAAGGTTAGTTGCGGCGCAATTTGTGACTTCTCCCCGCCCCAGGTCTAAAAAAGTGGGTATAGCAGTAAGTAATATGAGATCTGTACTCCAAAGTAATTGAGGTCTGGATGCACATAGAGAGAATATCAGTCATAAAGTATAAAGGGTTCTACGGCATTCCGAAAATGTTTTTCTGTTGCTTTCAATCAGAAATAGATCATTTTCAAGTAAATCATTTTCCATACGTGTGTAATCATATCCAGAACTAAGTTAGTCAAATAGGCCACATATAGTTTCCCAGACGTTTCGGTCAAAAGAAGACCTTTTTCAACTGAATCTGTGGCAGCAAGGAGGAATGCACGGTCCTGGAGTAGAAAATGGTCTAAATGTAAGACAGCTAGGAAGCTGTCTTACATTTAGACTGGTGCTGGATGCCCAGAGGTTATGAAAAGGCCTGCGCCTCTTCATAACTTCGGTGGATCCACTGCTGCAAATAGAGTTTATTAAGACCGGCATCTAAAACGCCAGTCTTAATAAATGACCCCCTTAGTGTAAAGAGTCTCCTTAGCAGTGATCTAAATGATCATTGCAAAGGAGAGTCTGTCTCCTACATACAGAGATTTCCAGTCTGCCTCTTAAAGGAAAGGTGTTACCAGAAACTTTATCTGACAGTTAAAACCAGACAGCAACACATATCCTTTTTTACTAATCTGTTTTAATTTTCTGATTGCAGATTTTTTATTCTATTTCCTGAACATGATTAAACAGTGGCCATCTTGCCTGAACTGTTCTTAAAGTAGTTCTCCAGGAATTAAAAAAATGAAAATACTTAATTATTATTTTATAATAAATATATTCACAAATACCTTTCATTACTTAGAATGGCTTGTTTTGTCTAGGGAGCAATCATTAGGAGAAATAAAATGGCCGCCGTCCTATTACTACACAAAAAAACTGTACTTATCACACAGGAGGACAAGTTACTTTACAACACTGAGGTAAAGAGCTGCCTCATCCTCCTCTCTGCTCTGCTTGTCAGGAATCATGATTCTGAATACAGGTGAATCTCTGTGGGAATGGAGATGATGAGGATACATGAGAGGAGGTGGGGATGTGGCTAATGAGCAACAGCAATTGAATGAGGTCTCCATTACCACAGCCCCATATTACCACAGCCTGTGCTGGCCGTCCGCTCTGTACTTCATGTCTCCTCATGAACTAAATTCCCCAGAGAATCAGCTGAAGATCTTATCTGTATTCAGGATCATAATCTCTGACAAGTAGAGAGGAGGATAAGGCAGCTCTTTGCCTCAGTGTTGTAAAGTAACTTGTAACCTGTGTGATCAGGACAGGTTTTGTGTAAACTAATGGGACAGCGGCAATTTTTTCCCCCCTGATGATTACTCCCCAGACAAAATGAGCTATTATTAATAATGAAAGGTATTTGAGAATATATTTATAATAAAGTAATATTTAAATATTTTCATTTTCTTAATTCCCAGAGAACCCCTTTAAAAGCATTTAAAGAGCATCATTTTTTTTCCATAGACACAATGGTCAGGAGGGGACCCCATTCACTTTTATGGAGCATTTTCTAGGCATGACCTGTGTAGAGATCAGGAGGCAGTAGATAAGCTGTGATATCATCTACTGTAAATGGTGGATCCTGTGCTGAGACTGCAATGATAAGCAGATAACTGAAGTCAAGTGATCTGTACAGACCAAAAAACTGGCTCCTATTATTCTTAGTGGCCAATGTGAAAACTGCATTTTTTTTTTTATATTTGATATTGACATGGAAAATTGTAATTATCAACAAAAAATTGTTTAACATAAAAATGTGCTTTAAACAATAGGTCATTTTCTGATTACACATTATTCAAGCCCCTACCTCACTATGTGTCCTTATTATCCCTGCCTATGTGACTTATTGCCCGCGATAATTGCTGGCATCTCTGTCCATGTCTCTCTTCCCTGCGCTTCTCTCCTAGTTAGGGATCATTCACATGACCGTAGGCTGTCTGTGACTGTATTGAAGACCGCAAACCTATTTACTTGTATGGGTCCGCCAGGGGGCAGGCGAGACGCAGACTGTTGCGGCACTCAGGGGGTGCAGGCCATGCAGCCAAGGTGGAAGGTGGACATCACACAGACGAAAATGCACGGCTAGGCCGGCATATAGAGGCCGTTTGCTTGCCGCCGGCCAGGCCATCCACTCACACGGACTACAGTATTTACATGCCTGCGCTGGAGCACCCCCTTCTGATGCTGCAATCAGCTGTTCGGAACTTCAGAACAGCTGATCGCAGTTAGTTAGCTTGCATGCTAAAGGCTGCTGCTGACAGCCTCTAGCAAGGCGTGATCTATCAGGAAGGGCAGGCCAGAGTGTAGTGACGTCAGTAACTTAGACGCAGCCTGGGCAGACTGAGTGCATGCCCATTGAAACACTTGAGGCTGATGCGCTCACTTAAACAGGAAGAGTGCAGGAGCCGGCTCTGTGGATGTTAGTGAAGCTGGAGGGAAGGAGTGGGCGGGGTTATCGGCTACCAGTGACGTAGCCAGTGGAGGCGGAGCTTTATGGCAGTCGCAATGCCAGGGACATATGGTATGAGCAGAGAGAGGGGCGGGCCTGGGCTCTGTCGGGGGGAGGCGGGACTGGGCACTGGATGGAAGGCGTTCCTGGGCACTTTTACTTTTTGAATGAAAATAACGCCCCTCTGGGCACCTTCAGGTGTCATTAGCATAAAGATAAAAGAGGATTTTCATGAAGGTAGAAAGCTGGATCCAAGTGTAAAGAACACCTATGGAAAGAAGGTATGAAGAGCTGTAAGAACCTATGTTTGGCTTAATATTGATTTTCCAGGTGACAGAATCCCTTAAAGCCGTGAAAAAGCCTTATGTTACGTGGTGTGCCATGGGGGGCGGGGGGGGGGGTTGTTCCCGCACTTGCGCAGTGCACTGCTAAAGAGAAATTACAGCCAGCGCCTGCTCTGCAAAAAATCTTAACCCACGTGACGTGGTGGGTGTGTCGGCCCCTCCACGCAAGCGCAGTAACATTGTGCAGGTTAATGTAAAATTACAGAGTGCTGACAGATAGATTTGATGGAAGCCAGAGGCAGCCTGGTAGACTGATGCCTAGGAGGGCCACCCAAGATCTCCTTGCAGCTGCCAGCCAGGTACATTGTGATCTGATTCTCTCTTATTCACCTGGCCAGCAGCCACAGGTTCAACTTCCCACCTGAATTCAACTGTATCAACGTCCTCAGGACAACAATACAGTTGAATACTGTGGCATAGGTGGCAGTATTTTGTGCTGCACTGTGGTATTTGGTTCATTTGGGGCAGTATATTGCTCTGCACTATGGTATTGATGGCCCTGCCTATTTCTGTTGTCCCTGCCTACATATATTGGCCATGCCTAATTATGTTGCCCCGCCTTCTGTTGACCTGCCTGAAACATGGGGCCACTTCGACCTCTTTTTTCCAGGGCCACTTTTAGTATCCAGTCCACTCCTGGCCAGATCATGGTCCTCAGGTCTACAATCTTAGTATTCCTATTATGCCTAAAAAGGGTGCATACAGGCATAATACATTGTAATATGGAAGTATTACTGTGTATTATAAGAGCGGTCAAACTCATACAGCTGTAGCAGGGACAACACACTCAACAACTCTTAACTCAAATTTCTTAAATCCTCGTGTTATCTAAACAAAAGCCATTGAACAGCAATTGAAGGTGTTTGCTTAACGCATTTAGTTTAGAATAACACGTCTCAAAAAGCATGTGTGTTAACTCTACTACATCTGTAGATGTTCAATTCCCCAAATAGGAATGAAAAGGAAAAAAATTTAAAAATGTTAAGGAAAAAAATACAATAAAAACTTTTTCTGATAAAATTGCATTATTGTTTAAATAGTAAAACGCAAATAAAAATGATACAAAATTTGTATTGCCGCATCCGTAACAACCCGAACCATAAAATTATAAAATTATCACTTTATTTTAATTGTATGTAAGTCTGCTCCCTATCTTTTACTACGTTGGAATAAAGCAACCTCTCCAAATATCGGTGAGTGCCGCCCTTGTCTTCTATTATATAAGTGTATTGCAACAGTAACAAATCGGTTACATGTTGGG
Source organism: Bufotes viridis (assembly GCA_033119425.1). Lineage (NCBI taxonomy): Eukaryota > Metazoa > Chordata > Amphibia > Anura > Bufonidae > Bufotes > Bufotes viridis. The sequence goes on along the minus strand of CM065590.1, from coordinate 76,945,263 downwards.
CTGAGCACCGCTGCAAGCAAGTGAAATGCATTAACCCCTGCCAAGTACTCCGGTGAATGTTTCCTTCATAAGGGACTTATTACGCTATTGCAGTGCCACCCCGACTAATTCTACAACCTCCATCACTTCATTTTATTGTCATAATGAATGTAAAAAAATGTAAATGTCCGTTCACCCCTGAGCAAATTTGCTGGGTTGCGGCCGGATATCCGCCAGTCCCCATTATAGTGAATGGGGCTGGACGGAACCTCGGCAGAGCACAGTAGAGCCCTGTACTCACGCCTGGAACAGCCTGTCAAATCTGTTTTAATGCAACTGTGAAACAAGCCTTAGAGCTCATGCACACAAGTCGCCCCAATGCACAGGCACCGTTCGTATGGCCTACGCTGGCGCATGCAGACCCCCTCAACTTGTATGGATCCACGATCCGTCTGCACCGCAAAAAATAGAGCATGCTCAGAAGTGCTTCCATGGCCTTCAACTCCGTGCCTCTACTCCATATCTTTTGGATTGCGGACCCATTCAAGTGAATGGGTCCGCATTCGTGATACGGTGTGTACACAGCTGTTCATGTGCATGAGCCCTAAGAGTGTGACAAACGCAGGGAAGAGAAATGTGTACAGACCTGCCAGCAGTTAACATTGGCAGCAAGTCACAAAGGGATTGACACAGCAGAGATAGGTCAATCTAGATCTAGTGAAGCAGCAGCTGGGGTAGTGGGCTAAAAGGCTGGCTGGAAGCCTTTGTATGTGCACATCATCGTCTGCAGCACTGAGTAAAGCGATGAAGAAGGACTCTCCTAAGCAACGTTCATTGCTCATTTAGATAGTTGCTAGGGAAACTTTTTACACCCTGATATCCAGTAAAAAGAAACACATTTACCTGATTAAAAGTATATTACAAAAACGTTTAACATCCCTCTCCCTAAACTAAATAAAAAATAAACCGAAACGATAGTTACACGTTAAAGAGACAAACTGTATACGCAAAAAAAATAAATTGCTGGAGTGCTTCTTTAAAGAAGTATTTCCATCTCAGACAATAGGGGCATATCCTAGCAAGAGAGGGAAGGGTGGCACCTAGATAAAAGTGTTTGTCTTCTGGACTGGGCATCCCTATGCATTAGTGATTATTAAATCTTATATACTGGATCACTTCTCAGGTAAAAAAAAAAAAAAAAAAAACTTAGGATACAAAAAACAGTAACATTTACCACCACACTTTGCAATAATCCAATCAATTCTAAGTGATTATCACAATACACTAATAATAGCATTATTACATTGCAAAGGCCAAGTAAGTAAAGGACAATGTGATTCTGTAATTACAGATAACTGCATAACATTTGTTGGTTCTATACAGTATGCAAACGAGATATGGAACACTACTTAAGTAATTGATTTATGTACTATAACAGCACTGAAAAAGGTGCAGAACTGACTCGGTTAAGTGCCCTACAAACGTTTAGTTAGTCTACAGAAGACTTGCCTAAGTGGGAAATTAATTACCTTATGTAAATATACATGAGCTTAAAATTGGAATTCTCTACCAAGACCTTCTCATTATCAAGGATTTATAGAGAAGTGGGACATCTGGGAAATGACACAAAAAATGCTTTCATATTAAGGTGCATAATAGGCTCTACGATAAGAACAGGCACAAATACACGATTGCTTTCCATTCAGAATGCATTAGGACAAACAGATTCATTTTTTTTCCGGTAGTGAACCCCTATGACGGAACTCAATACTGGAAAACTTTAACGCTAGTGTGAAAGTAGCCTTATTTATATTAAAGCTTTCTGCCAAAATACCCCTAAAGAAGCCAGGTCACTGGCGAAACATGTCGGGGGGCAGTTCTAGATTTTAATAACAGCTGATCACTCTATTGTAGCTTAGTAATTATGTAGTCCTTGTCTGGACACCAAGCATTTTCACAGTGACATAGAAGGTTGCCAGTTGGACCATACCAGATGGCCAGTTAGCCCAAATAGTCTGCCAAGTTCACATAGGACCTGCTGTGGTGTGCATTGTATGATTGAACTCTGAACAGCTAGTGACAGTGTCAGACCAGTGTGTTGTGAAGTGTGTGTGTGTCTGTTAATAACATAGGACACAGAGGCAGTGTGTCTGGTGATTATATAGGACACACTGCAGCAGTCCTCAATAACCAACACAAAGTATAATTCAACCACAACCTTTTGGTTCTTTTGAACACCCTCTTCCGGTATTAGTGTGGCATCAATACAACTCTGTGGACGCCTTAATATTACAAAAGGCAGTGTTTCAATTTCTGGCTAGAGATTCTGGCCTCTAGGTATATAGAGGCCGTAATACTGACTTTCAACTGAGGTGGATATTTTTCAGTAAAGTAGGATAAGAAATAGTGCACATCTCTGGTTCCTAAAAAATAAAAAATATTTCCAAAAATATACCATAGCTCTCAGAGTGACAACATTAATTTTAAGCGTCTGTTAGGCTCACGGCCATTTTATGTTTATTTATAATTAAAAGTGATGTTTTAAATAGTATTCGTCTTGGACCTGGGTCAAGCTAGGTTAAAGCTTTTTTTAGGCATTGGAGTATACATTATGAAATATACCTTACCTAGGTTAGGTCCTTTTTGTTAAGTACTGGATTCTCTGGGCAACAGGGACCCAGTGAAGGGATTGGCAGAGAGATGAGACAGGAGAGTAACAGGGGAGAGGTGGATTAGTTGGGTAACATAGTAACATAGTATATAAGACCAAAAAAAAGACATTTGTCCATCCAATTCAGCCTGTTTCCTACAAGTTGATCCAGAGGAAGGCAAAAAAAACCTGTGAGGCAAAAGCCAATTTTCCCCACTTAAGGGGAAAAAAATTCCTTCCCGACTCCAATCAGACAATCAGAATAACTCCCTGGATCAACGACCCCTCTCTAGTAGCTATAGCCTGTAATATTATTACACTCCAGAAATACATCCAGTCCCCTCTTGAATTCCTTTATTGTACTCACCATCACCACCTCCTCAGGCAGAGAGTTCCATAGTCTCACTGCTCTTACCGTGAAGAATCCTCTTCTATGTTTGTGAACAAACCTTCTTTCCTCCAGACGCAGAGGATGTCCCCTCATCACCGTCACAGTCCTGGGGATAAATAGATGATGGGCAGGGCCGGTTCTAGGTGAAATGGGGCCCGGGGGCGAAAAACAATAAGGGGCCCCCCCCCTCAGTGTCACGTCATCAATCACCCCCTTCGCGTCACATAATTTCTCCCCGCCCCCTCCATTGCCGCATACTCCCCCCTCCCCCGAATGGCACATTTCTCCCCTGTATGGGCCAGTGGCAGCAGCACATCTCTCCCCCCCCCCCCCAAAATCATGTGCAGGCTCCTTCCCCTCCCCAAAAAAATCATGTGCAGGCTCCTTCTCCCAAGACCCCCCCAAAATCATGTGCAGGCTCCTTCTCCCAACCCCCACCAAAATCATGTGCAGGCTCCTTCCCCTCCCCCAAAATCATGTGCAGGCTCCTTCCCTCCCCCAAAAAAATCATGTGCAGGCTCCTTCCCCTCCCCCAAAAAAAATCATGTCCAGGCTCCTTCCACTCCCCCAAAATCATGTGCAGGCTCCTTCCCCTCCCCCAAAAAAATCATGTGCAGGCTCCTTCCCCTCCCCCAAAATCATGTGCAGGCTCCTTTCCCCCAAAATCATGTGCAGGCTCCTTTCCCCCTCCCTCCCTACTTACCTCCTTGCAGCGCTGGATGCAGGCCTCTTCCGGCCTGTGTCCCGTTCTATCCTCTGCTCAGGCGGCGCGATGACGTCATCGCGCCGCCTGAACTGCTCTGATAGGCTGTCGGCACGAGGCCGGCAGCCTATCAGAGGAGCAGGAGGAGACGCCTCTCCCTCCCCTGCCGCACTGCACAGCGATCTGTATCGCTGTCCAGAGGACGGCGACACAGATCGCTATGGAGATGAACGCTTCCACAGTGGAAGCGTTCATCTCCTGTCACTGCCGCCGGTGCTGCCACAATATCGGGGGCAGTTGCCCGTTGCCCCCTGGATCCGCCACTGCCTGGGGGCCCCTAAGGACTCGGGGGCCCGGGGGCAATTGCCCCCCTTGCCTCTATGGAAGCGCCGGCCCTGATGATGGGACAGATCTCTGTACTGGCCCCTATATTTATACATAGTAATTAGATCTCCCCTCAGTCGTCTTTTGACTAAAGTGAATAACAGTAATTTTGATGATCTTTCAGGGTACAGTAGTTGCCCCATTCCAGTTATTACTTTAGTTGCCCTCCTCTGAACCCTCTCCAGCTCTACTATGTCCGCCTTGTTCACAGGAGCCCAGAACTGTACACAGTACTCCATGTGTGGTCTGACTAGTGATCAGGGCCGGACTGGGTATGAAAACCAGCCCTGGAAAAACTTACATACCAGCCCCATAGCATTGCGTAATTATACCAGCACAACGTCATTTAAAGTTTTTAATAAACAGGTTCCCTACTCAACGGCGGACGCTCGGTGTCACAACACATATATATCCAACACACATACACATAAATACACCATATACATGTTACACATACATAAATACACTATATATACAGTCCCAAGGAATATGGCCCAGTTCTCTAAGTCACCTCCTCCCCCCGCATTTTGCTGTACTTGCTATACAGCAGCACATACCTCTCACATCCAGGGCCTCCAGGTGACGTCTCCTCCGATGTGGATCTTCTCATCATCTTCTCCATTTCGTCCAGTCACTTCTTTCAGCCGCTCCTCGTCTCTGTACAGTTTGACACACGGACATCTTAGGTTCTTCACTTTTCTATCATCATCCCCCAACCTGGAGCCCCCACAGTGTTATCCTGCTGCTCACTATGCTCCCCAATACCCCCAAATACTACCCTGAAGAAATAATAGTGCCCCCATAGTAATAGTGCTCCTCATAGTCCCACCAATAGTAATGTCCTTCTAGAATGCCCACATTAGTAATACTGCCCCACATTAAGTTTTTGCCCCCTCACTGCCTCACATTAAGTAATTTGCCCCCACACTGCCCCACATTATGTAATTTGCCCCCACACTGCCCCACATTATGTTGTTTGCCCCCACACTGCCCTCCATTATATAATTTGCCCACCACACTGCCCCCCACTAAGTAATTTGCCCCCCACAAGTTAATTTTGCCCCACACAAGTTAATTTAGCCCCCAGACATCCCTCCATTATGTAGTTTGCCCCCACACTAAGTAATTTTGCCCGCCACACTGCCCCCACTGACTAATTTGCCCCCACAAGTTAATTTTGCCCCCACACAAGTTAATTTTCCCCTAGACAGCCCTCCATTATGTAATTTGCCCCCACTAAGTAATTTTACCACCACACGGCCCTCCATGTAGTTTGACTGCCAAGCTGCCCCCGAGTTAATTTTGCCCCCAGACAGAGACAGCCCGCCATTATTGTCTCCCCACCCCCAAGTTAATTTTGCCCCCAGACAGAGACAGCCCTCCATTATTGTCCCCCACCCCCAAGTTAATTTTGCCCCCAGGGCCCAGACAGAGACAGCCCTCCATTATTGTCCCCCACCCCCAAGTTAATTTTGCCCCTAGACAGAGACAGCCCTCCATTATTGTGTCCCCACCCCCAAGTTAATTTTGCCCCCAGACAGAGACAGCCCTCCATTATTGTCCCCCCACCCCCAAGTTAATTTTGCCCCCAGACAGAGACAGCCCTCCATTATTGTCCCCCACCCCCAAGTTAATTTTGCCCCCAGGGCCCAGACAGAGACAGCTCTCCATTATTGTCCCCCCGTACTTGTGTCGCTGATCCTGTACACTGCCGGCTCGCTCCCCGGCACCATCAGGCTTTCCACTGCACGTCCTGTGCAGCCTCAGCCTGCGCTCGGCAATCTCCCTTGTTCACTGCAGCAGTGACAGAGGGAGATCGCCGAGAGCAGGCTGAGAGGTTGCGCTGCACAGGACGTGCAGTGGAAAGCCTTCCTGAATCCTGACAGTGCCACACAGATCAGCTGAGTGACCGGGCGGCCGCAGCCCGCAGGGCACATGTTAAAGCGGCCCCAGCCGCCCCAGGGTCGGCGGCCTACCGGGAAATTTCCCGGGATCCCGGTAGGCCAGTCCGGCCCTGCTAGTGATTTGTAAAGTGGTAGGACTATGTTCTCATCACGGGCGTCTATGCCCCTTTTGATGCAACCCATTATCTTATTGGCCTTGGCAGTAGCTGCCTGACACTGGTTTTTGCAGCTTAGTTTGCTGTTTATTAAAATTCCTAGATCCTTTTCCATGTCTGTGGCAGAGTTGAGGATAGATTAGAGGGGTGAGAAATTGCAGATGGGAGACCACAGAGGAGGATGTTACAGTAGTCTAGGTGGAAGTTGATTAAGGCATCTACAATCATTTTTGCACACTCTGGATTGAGAACTGTGCGGATCCTAGAGAGGTGGAAAGGGCTTGGATGTGCGGTTTGAAGGACAGAGCAGAATCGAAGGTTACTCCAAGGCAGATGGCTTGGTTGACTGGGAAGATTGTGCCTGTAATAGAAAGGTCTGATGAGGGACTGAGTGAGATGGGGAAAAAGGCCTCTTGCACACGGGCGTCATGTTTGACGGCCGGATAAGATGCGGGTGCGTTGCGGGAATCGCCGCGATTTTTCCGCGCGTGTGCTAACGTTTGTAGTGCGTTGAGCACGCGCGTGAAAAAATCCGCATGCTTGGTACCCAGACCCGAAGTCAGACTTCATCACTGAAGTCTGGTTTCGGGATGAGTATTCTGTATGTGTAATTATTTTCCTTTATAACATAGTTATAAGGGAAAATAATCGCATTCTAATTACAGAATGCAATGTTCCCCGGCCTTAAAAGGGTTAAAAATAATAAAGAGTTAACTTACCTTCTCCCATTATGCGCGCAGAGCCCCAGAACGTCGTCTCTCTTGATAGTTTGGCTGCTTGAGGACCTGTGGTGACGTCACAGGGTCACATGGTCCAATCATAGAAGCATTTGAGTGGACCATGTGACCCATGTGATCCTGTGACATCACGGCAGGTCCTTCATCGAACATCTGTTGTTCGATGAAGGACCTGCCGTGATGTCACAGGATCACATGGGTCACATGGTCCACTCAAATGCTTCTATGATTGGACCATGTGACCCGTGACGTCACCACAGGTCCTCAAGCAGCCAAACTATCAAGAGAGACGACGTTCTGAGCTCTGCTGCATAATGGGAGAAGGTAGTTAACTCTTTATTATTTTCAACCCTTTAAGGCCGAGGAACATTGCATTCTGTAATTAGAATGCAATTATTTTCCCTTATAACTATGTTATAAAGGAAAATAATAACGATCGGGTCCCCATCCCGATCGTATCCTAGCAACCATGCGGGAAAATCGCAACGCATCCGCACACGATTGCGGATGCTTGCGATTTTCCCGCATCCCCATTCACTTCTATGGGGCCTGCGTTGCGTGAAAATCGCAGAATATAGAACATGCTGCGATTTTCACGCAACGCAAAAGTGATGCGTGAAAATCACCGCTCATGTGCACAGCCCCATAGAACTGAATGGGTCAGGATTCAGTGCGGGTGCAATGCGTCCTCCTCACGCATTGCACCCGCGCGGAAAACTCGCCCGTGTGAAAGGGGCCAAAATGATAAATTCTGTTTTATCTATGTTAAGTTTTAGAAAGTGAGAGGAGAAAAGACTATAGAGCAGGGATGGGCAAACTCGGCCCTCCAGCTGTTGCAAAACTACAATTCCCACCATGCCCTGCTGTAGGCTGATAGCTGTAAGCATTCTTTGCATGCTGGGAGTTGTAGTTTTGCAACAGCTGGAGGGCCGAGTTTGCCAATCCCTGCTATAGAGGATAGGCATTGTGGTGACATCTGGAGCAGATAGGTACCGTAAATTTGCATGTTGTCGGCATAGAAGTGATACTGAGAGCCATGGGACTCTATGAGCTGTCCCAGGCCAAAGGTGTAAATTGAGAAGAGCAGAAGTCCTAGGACAGAGCCTTGACGGACACCGATAGAGAGGGATGATATCTAACATTATGGACCTATAGATTAGTACTTTGCAAAAAATAAACATAGAACAGGTCCTATTCTTGTCCATTTTCCAGACAGGAATAGGCATTTGTAACATAAGACCTGGGGAATGGGAAACTGCGTGATGCACATGGCCAGTGCCCAGGTTTTGCAGATCCACATTTTGTGGAGGGGTTTTCCAGGCTCCTGATATTGACTTATCTTCAAGATAGGTAATTAATATCCGATTGGTGAGGGTCCAACACGTTGCGGCCCCACTGATCAGCTGTTTACTGCAGCCTCTGGTACTGGTATTAGCAGGCTGAATGTAACAGAAAGCACAGCTCTGTTCAAAGTGTAGTGGTCGTGCTGGGTCAGAGGGAGCTGAGCCGCAGCAAACCAGATCAGCCAGTACACTGTGAACGGAGCTGTGCTTCCTGTTCCAATCAAATTGCTGGCACCAGCGCCTGCAGGCAACAGCTGATTGGTGGGGGTGAGAAGTGCTGGACTCTCACATATTGTATATTAATGACTTATCCTGAAGATAGGTCATCAATATCAGGAAAATCTCTTTAAAGGGGCTACACAAAATTAGAACAAAGTGGATTCTTTCTTTCAGAACAGTGCCACTCCTGTCCATGAGTTACATGTGATATTGCGGCACAGTGGCATTGAAGGGAATGTGGCTAAGCTGCAATACCACACACAACCAGTGGACATGAGTGGCGCTGCTTTTCAAATCCTGTGTAACTCTTTTAAATTATGTACACCAAATCAGTGCAAGATGATTTATTAGGAGTATTCTCTTACCAAATATGCAACACTGAAATTAAAGTAATATTGCTTAATGATACTAAAATAAAAGATGCCATTAAAAATATATTTAAAGCAGGAAATTGCCATCTGCTGCATTCGTTCACAGCTCAGTCTGTTAACCCCCACCCCTTTTCCAAAAAATTTAAAACCCTGTAATTGGTGAATAGACTTGTAGATCACAAAGTTAGACGCAGTTCCAGTTTCTGGGGTGTTCTGAGTGTTAATGTAGGACTTCTTTACCAATTTATATCTTTAAGGTCACATACCAAGAAGATCTGGGCGAACAGATTGTCTTTCTCAGGACTTCTGTTTATGTATAGATGTCTTTGTCCTTGATACAGCAGATAGGAATCAACTACTGACCTTCAGCAGACATGAAAGATGTAAACTGCATGTATGGGAAACTATTCACCGCGAGTCTCCCCTGCCTCACAAATCTACTGTGATAAATATAATAGCTTCCTCCATTTATCAGATCCGTATATATGTATATATATATATATATATATATATATATATATATCTATATCTGTATATTAGGCTGTGTGTACTGTATATTAGAGAAATACAAGGCTAGTGCTCCGCATGTAAACGCAAAAGCAGGGAAGGGCTATGACAGCATACAGCCAGTATCGATAACATTGCTGTCTGAGAGAAACAGAAAGGCAAGACTCCAGTGGGCAAAAGGGTACAACAATTAGATCCCTGAACAGTGCAAAAACATCTTCTGGTCAGATGAATCCAGACCTCAGCGGCACCATGCCAATGGTCAGAATTTGGCACAGAAAGCATGAATCAATGAACCCTTCCTGTCTTCCAGTGGAGGTAGGTAATGGTGTGGAGTAGAAGGTTGTCTTGGCACTCCCTGGGTCCTCTGATACCTGCGGATGGACAATTGGACAGTAGAGCTTACTGGACTACTGTGGCCATCCAAGGTCATCCCTTTATGGCAGCCACTTATCCTATGGCAGAAGGACACTTACAGCAGGGCATACACCATACCACTAGGTATACACTTTACTGTACCCTTTAAAGATAGTTTCTGCATCCAATGTGCAAATGTGTCATGTATTGTCAAGAGGACCACCTCCTTGGCTACAGATGGATGCATTTGCATATCATGCTCTGGAGTTAAATAGCCTGATGATTTGGGGAAATGGTGGTGGGGGGAGTCAGGTTAGAGAGAGAAAACAGTAGCACTTGATTTACTCAGTGGAGGTACTCAGATTAGAAAATTTTAGCAGGTGACACAACTTTTTTCTTTTTGATATTGTCACGACTATCGGTAGGGAAATGCACTCACAAGGTGACCCCCTAACCTACACCCAACCCGCTGTTCCTGCCTACTTGAAGAGCATGCCCTAAACGGCTAGTCCACAACTAGTCGACCATTCCTATACTTATAAGTGCACGTAACCAAACCAAGCATCCGCAGTAAAAAATGCAGGGACACAACACACACAGAGAATGGTCGTACAGAAATGGGAAAGCCTGGAGGTCAATACCGAAGCAAATTGCAGGATGGAGAGTGGTGAGCAATATCCAAGCCAAGGGTCAAACCAGACCCATCCGGCAGCATGTCAGATGTCTGGAGCAATAAAAAATGGCACACTTATTTGCACTGTTACTGACAATCTTGGAGGTATCTATACCCATATTTCTCACCATATAAGACGCACTCTTTATGGTGGAAAATGTCAGTGCATCTTATGGGCCAAATACTAATGAGTGCTTCTATTATGGAAGAGCTCATTAGTACCGGAGGACCAGGAAGTTGTGAATGGAGGGCTTACCGGGCTCTGTACTCACCAATTCCTGGTCCACAGCCTCTTGCTGTGCTGTGACCTGCACACAGTGTGAGGACATCGGTGGAAGAGCAGGAGAGGTAAATTGATTTTATTTATTTTTTCTGATATGAGATCTGAAAGGGGATGTTAACATTGGGGGTCTGATCTGAGTGTCTGAATAGGGGTCTTATTAACATGCTGGTCTGATCTAAGGTCTGAACGGGGGGTCTTCACATTGGGGGTCGGATCTTTGTGTATGAATAGGGGTCTTATTAACATGGGGGTCTGATCTGAAGTCTGAATAAGGGTTCTAATATTGGGGGTCTGATCTGAGTGTCTGAATGGGGGTCTTATTAACATGGGGGTCTGATCTGAGGTCTATTTGAGGGTCTAATTAATACTGAGGGTCTGATCTGAGGCATGATTAACATTGGGGGTCTCATTGGTGGTCTGAGCTGAGGTCTGATGAAAAAAAAAAATATATATATATATTCTTTTTCTTATTTTTTTCCTCTAAAACCTAGGTGCATCTTATAGGCCGAAAAAAGGTAAATCTTCATGATTTTGGGTCCACCATATATGAAATCTATTACTCACTAAGGCCCATTGAAAAGCATTCTTGTGAATGGCTAAAGGTGAAGCGGAAGAAGCAGGTAGCAAAATGATGCAATAATATAATAAGAAATGGAAAAATGAGAGAGACACTATGTGGTTTTAATGTATATGACACTGCGCAGCAGGGTAATGGCAGTAAGTTATGATTCTCATCTTCTCAATCATGCAGTATGAAACACTAGAATTGAGGATTTATGAAGGCAGTGAATTGGATGACACAGTGAGGAATTAGATTATTCACATAAAATAAGGTCTCGTAGATATCCCAGAGCTCATTCTGCAGCATGCTGCCCTGTGCATGTCCTCAGACACATGAGAGATAATGGGAAATACTTCTGCATATGCTGTTTCCTCAGTGATAAGTGAAGCTGTGCAAGCAAGTATGGCCTGAAATATAGGACGTCTTGGAGTAAAGTTTTGTGTAGAACCTACAACTAACAAATAAAATTATATATTTCAAGGACACTATTGTTCTTTGCACAAAAATGCATAATTTCTACGTTAATCCTACATCACTGTGCGACCCAACTAGAAGGAGATTGACTGCTAGACCCAGCAGGCATTCATGGTGATAAGTTAGTTCTGATATGGAAGGTTTAGATGTCATTGCATCCTACTACAGTTTTTTTGATGTATACCGCCCTCTGGTGGTAAATAAATAAATATCCTCAACAAAACCAGATTCACACATGTTTGTGTTCATTATCAACATTTTTAAGAAAGGCTACATACCTTCTGAAGGATTCAGTTTTTTTTATTTTTAAGAATCTATTTAACTACAGGAATATCCAAGGTCTTTGGCAGATTAGCAGAAATCTCCTTTAATAAATTCGGTTCCATACATCTGAATAGGACTGCTTCTGCAGTATGTGCATCAATTTGTACAAATTTAATTTAGATTAACGAAATGTTTGCACTAAATGTGTTACTTGTGCTTATACTTTAACCCTGTGATGACCAGGAGTGTTTGGATCTTAAAAGGGTTATCCAATATCATACAGCAGTCCCACCATGTTTCAGGCACCTCAGAGGGAATATACTTACCCTGCTCCCGCCCCGCCGCCGCTGCTTCTCCCTGTACATGGATGAAAACATCCAGTGTCGGGGAGGGAGCAGACAATGGCAGGCGGGGACGGGGACGAACATCCCTGTCGCTTGTACTTAAAGGGGTTCTCCGGGAATTAAGAAAATGAAAATACTTAAATATTACTTTATTATAAATATATTTTCAAATACCTTTCATTATTTATAATGGCTCGTTTTGTCTGGGGAGCAATCATCAGGGGAAACAAAATGGCCACTGTCCCATTAGTTCACACAAAACCTGTCCTGATCACACGTGAGGACAAATTACTTTACAACACTGAGGTAAACAGCTGCCTCATCCTCCTCCTCTCTACTTGTTAGGGATTATGATCCTGAATACAGATGATAAGAACTTTAGCTGAATCGCTGTAGGAATGGAGTTCATGAGGAGACATGAAGTACAGAGAGGATGTTGCTGTGGTAATGGAGACTGTAAACAAGTGCTGCTGCTCATTATCCTCACCTCACCTCCTCTCTGTACTTCATGTCTCTTCATCATCTCCATTCCCACAGAGATTCACCTGTATTCAGGATCATGATTACTGAGAAGTAAAGCAGAGAGGAAGATGAGGGAGCACTATGGCTCATTGTGGTGAAGTAACTTGATCTCCTGTGTGATTAGGACAGGTTTTGTGTGTACTGATAGGTCGGTGGTCATTTTATTTCTCCTAATGATTGCTCCCTAAATAAAACAAGCCATTCTAAGTAATGAAAGGTATTTGTGAATATATTTATTATAAAAAAATATTTAAGTATTTTCAATTTTTTTAATCCCAGAGAACCCCTTTAAAGGGGATCTCCACTTTTCCTATATTGATCAACATCAGAACGGCATGTCTGACTGCCTGCACACCCGCTGATCAGTTGTATGAAGAAAATGTAGTGCTTGTGCAAATGCTGCCTTCTCTTCATGGTTTACCTCCTCGTCGTGGACATTGCAGTGGCAAGCTGCTATAATTACAGCTCTGCTATCACATTCACTTCAATAGGATGGCTCTGTCCTATTAAAGTGAAGCTATGCTATGTTCTCTTCATACAGCTGATCGACGGGGTTGCCGGCACTTGAGCCCTCGCCGATCTGATATTGATGACCTATCCTGGACGGAGAAGCCCTTTAACAGGTTGGAGTGCACCTGTACTTAAAAAAAAAAACACTTTTGATATATCATAGCGACATATGAAAATTTTTATCTGTGTTGGTGCAAGTGATGAGGCCCCCCCCCCCCCCATATCCCTAAAATTAAAATATAAGTGCTCATACAGAGCATGTCTCTCATCACTGCAGGTGATGGACTGGCAGAGGGATCATAGACTTTCTACTGAGCCCGTTTTCAGCAGCAAGAAGAGACAGTCCTCTGTGAGTGGTTCTTTCTCTTTCTTTTAGCGCTCGGCACTCTCTAGTAGAGAAATACTTGCAACGGAAAATCCCACAACAAGCAAAAAAGTACACAGGAATAGTGAAACACAACGTGTTTCTCACTTTCAGTAAATGTTTTTGTGTGGAGAACATTGGCGTGCATTTCTTACTACTTAGTTAATGAATATTCTGCATGATATCCAAAGCAGGGACATAGTCAGCCTTCCACTTGGCTTGTTCTAATGCCCAGGCATCCGTTCCTGTATTTGTATGCTGTTGGCACAGCAGAGTGCCATATTTGCATAAAATATGTTTTTTATTTAAATGCTCAATTTCCAGTTGATAGTTCCAGAAATAACTCCTTCCACAAAGTGGTGACTTTCAACACAAGGTTTAGGAGAGGTTAGAAGAGAAAATGGTCATCTATTAAAGTTTTTAATTTGGCTCAAACACCGAGTAAATTTACAATTCATATTATACCTCCCCCTGCTGCTTTTGCCTGGTGTAGAAGTCATTAAAACTAGTTTATTTTAATCACATGTTTAATTTAAAAGCGTTTTTAAAATTAGTGCTATCTGCAGTATTCGGAATAGCAGAAATAGGCACAGTCCTATGCAGGCAGTTATATATATATCCAATACACTTTGTGCCAGCTGTCAGGGGGGTGCCAGATAGAATTTGATATGTCGCGAAAATAACATTTTCATTTCGCGAACAGCGAACAGGAATTTACGCAAATGTTCGCGAACCGGGCGATACCACCATAGACTTGAATAGGCAGGCGAATTTTAAAACCCACAGGGACTTTTTCTGGCCACAGTAGTGCTGGAAAAGTTGTTTCAAGGGGAGTAACACCTGGACTGTGGCATGCCGGAGGGGGATCCATGGCAAAACTCCCATGGAAAAATACGTAGTGGACGCAGAGTCGGGTTTTAATCCATAAAGGGCATAAATCACCTAACATTCCTAAATTGTTTGGAATAACGTGCTTTAAAACATCCAATGTGTGTATACGATCAGGTATGATGTATCGATCAGGTAGTGTAAGGGTTACGCCCGCTTCACAGTGAAAGACTTAACTGTGACAGACCAAACTCCCCGTTTAACGCACCGCAAACAACCGCAAACAGTCCATTTCCACAACTGCAAACTCCCCATTTGCACAAGGTTGGATACCAAGCTAGCCATGTCCCGTTCCTTGTCCTCACTGACGTCATTGAAGGTCTCTTCCTCGCGCAATGTACTGTGCCACCCTATATGAGTGGTGTGTTCAGTAATCAGTAGTACTATTCTTATCAGTTTAATCCCTGTTACGTCCCCTATCAGGGGACGTGTATCGAATAGATTTTAGGAACCGGTAGGAATCGTGGTAGGAGGAGGATTACTTTCACCTCTTCCCCTGTTAGATTCCTGTTGTGCTCTGACATCACCCTTATACGCTGTGTAAAGCATACTTTTTAACTTGTTTTGGAAGTGCTGCATCCTTTCCGACTTCCGGGAATTTGGTAACATTTCAGCCACTTTATGCTTATACCAGGGGTCTAGTAGCGTGGCCACCCAGTACAGGTCGTTCTCCTTCAGCCTTTTTATACGAGGGTCCCAGGCTCAGACTGGCCCACAGGGGTACAGGGGAGTCCCCCGGTGGGCCCTTGAGCAAGGTGGGCCCCTAGTCCCCCACCCTCTGCACACATGGCACATAACACATTAGATTTACTGCACTACACACATATATTCAATGTACAGCTCCTCCATCAGCCTATGTTCATAGAAAAAACGTATTAGATTATTTATTATATTTCAATGTATCCGTAGGGTGGGCCCCCAAAATATATTTTACTAATGGGCCCTAGGCAGCCCAGTCCGACACTGGAGGGTCCCTCAACAGGCATGACAGCATGAAAGACCCCATTTGCACAAGGTTGGATGCCGAGCTACTCATGTCCCGTTCCTCGTCCTCACTGATGTCATTGAAGGTCTGTTCTTCCCTCCAGCCACGTACAACACCACGAGTCCCAGATAGGTGACAACGAGCACCCTGGGATGCCTGCTGTGGTTGGTTTTCCTCCTCCTCAAAGCCACATTCCTCCTCTGACTCCTCTTCCTCAGACTCATCTTCCAGCGTTGCCGCAGGTCCAGCAGCGATGATGATAAGGCTGTTTATGGTGGTGATGGTGACCACAACTCTTCCTCTTCCGCTTCACGCTCATCTACGGCCTGATCCAGCACTCTTTGCAGGGCACGCTCCAGGAAGAAAACAAATGGGATGTGGTCGCTGATGGTGCCTTCGATGCAACTGACTAGGTTTGTCACCTCCTCAAAAGAACGCATGAGCCTACAGGCATTGCGCATGAGCGTCCAGTAATGTGGTAAGAAAAATACCCAGCTCCGCAGAGGCTGTCCTAGCACCCCGGTCATACAAATACTCGTTGACGGCTTTTTCTTGTTGGAGCAGGCGGTCGACCTTCAGGAGTGTTGAATTCCAACATGTCGGGCTGTCGAAAATCAAGCGCCTCACTGGCATGTTGTTTCGCCGCTGAATATCAGAAAAGTGAGCAATGGCCATGTAGGAACGCCTGAAATGGCCACACACCTTCCTGGCCTGCTTGAGAACGTCCTGTAAGCCTGGGTATACACACAAAGCGTTGTACAATCAGATTCAACACATGTGCCATGCTCGGCACATGTGTCAACTTGCCCAAATTCAATGCCGCCAACAGATTGCTTCCGTTGTCACACACCACTTTGCCGATCTCCAGTTGGTGTGGGGTCAGCCACTGATCCACCTGTGCATTCAGGGAGGACAGGAGTGTTGGTCCGGTGTGACTCTCTGCTTTCAGGCAAGTCAACCCCAAGACAGCATGACACTGTCATATCCGGGATGTGGAATAGCCCCTGGGGAGCTGGGGGGGGGTGGGGTGCAGTTGATGATGTGGAGCAAGACGCAGCAGCAGAAGAGGACTCAGCCGAGGAGGCTAGCAAAGAGGATGGAGTAGGAGGAGTAGAAGAGGTGGCAACAGGCCTGCCTGCAAGTCGTGGCGGTGTCACTAACTCCGCTGCAGAGCCACGCATTCCATGCTTGGCAGCCGTCAGCCCTGACCGTGCTTTGTAGACCAGGTATCAGTGGTCAGATGGACCCTTGCCCCAACACTGTGTGCCAGGCATGTCATGACTTCCTTTTCCACAATAGAGTACATGTTGGGGATAGCCTTTTGTGAAAAATAATTTCGGCTGGGTACCTTCCACTGGGGTGTCCCCAAAGCTACAAATTTTTTAAAGGCCTCAGACTCCACCAGCTTGTATGGTAAAAGCTGGCGGGCTAAGAGTTCCGTCAAGCCAGCTGTCAGACGCCGGGCAAGGGGGTGACTCTGTGGCATTGGCTTCTTACGCTCAAATATTTCCTTGACAGACACCTGACTGTGGGCAGATGAGCAGGAACTGCTGAAGGTGAGAGGCGGAGTGGCGGGTGGTTGAGAGGGGGCAGGAAGGACAGCAGTGGTTGACGTGGCTAAAGATGCTGGACTAGGACCAGGATGGTGGCTTTGAGTTTGTGTGCTGCTTGTACTCATGTGTTGATCCCATTGGCGTTTGTGATGTGAGATCATGTGCCTTCGCAAAACAGTTGTACCTAGGTGGGTGTTGGACTTCCCACGACTCAGTTTCTTTTGGCACAGGTTGCAAATGGCATCGCTGTTATCAGAGGCAGACACACAAAAAAAAATGACACACTGCTAAGCTTTGCAATGATGGCATTCTGGTGGTGGCAACAGCATGCGTTGATTGGCGTGCTGTCTGGCTGACCCCGGGTGCCGATACATGCTGTCTAACTGTGCCACTAGCTCCTTGCGACGACCTCCCCCTGCTTCGAACTCGTCTCCTCCTCCTCTCTGTCTCCCCATCTGAACGTACCCCCTGCTCTTCTTCTCTTTGAGTGGGCACCCACGTGACATCCACGGACACATGGTCATCATCAACCGCTTCACTTGTATCTGACAACTCAGCAAAGGAAACAGCAGCGGGTACAACATCATCATCATCACACCGTACGTCCATGTGTGTAATGCTGCCTGACTGAGACATATCCCTGTTATCTACATCCTCTGGCAATAATAGTTGTGCATTACTCATTTCTTCCAACTGATGTGTAAATAAATTCTCTGACAGATCAAATGAAGCGGCTGTGGTGCTAGTGTTGGTGGTGGCGGCGGGTGGGTGAGTGGTAACTTGAGAGGTGCCCGAAGCTGAGCTGGAGGAGGATGGTGCGTCAAGGTTCAGAGCCGAAGCTGTAGAAGATTGGGTGTCCTGTGTAAGCCAGTCAACTATGTCCTCAAAATTTTTCGAGTTCAGGGTATGTGTCCTCTGAACACTGGGCATTATTCTAGAGCCAAAGGTAAACACTGCACCGCGATGGCCCCTGCGGGGTGGCCTGCCTCTGCCTGTCATTTTTTTTTTTTTTTTTTTGAGTGGTGGGCACTGGCAGTGGGTAGACTACAGTCAGGGGAAGTGGGCCTGACACACACTGACAGGCAAATAACCTTGGATTAACCACTTCAGCCCCCCTAGCTTAAACACCCTTAATGACCAGGCCACTTTTTACAATTCTGCACTACACTAATTTCACCATTTATTGCTCCGTCATACAACTTACCACCCAAATAAATTTTACCTTCTTTTCTTCTCACTAATAGAGCTTTCATTTGGTGGTATTTCATTGCTGCTGACATTTTTACTTTTTTTGCTATTAATCAAAAATGACCGAAATTGTTGCAAAAAAATGACATTTTTCACTTTCTGTTGTAATTTTTTTTTTTTAAAAACTACATTTCTATATACATTTTTCACAAAATTTATTGTTCTACATGTCTTTGATAAAAAAATCCAATAAGTGTATATTTATTGGTTTGGGTAAAAGTTATAGCGTTTACAAACTATGGTGCAAAAAAGTGAATTTCGGCATTTCTGAATTTCTGAGCACCTGTCATGTTTCTTCAGGTGCTAGAATGCCAGGAAAGTATAAATACCCCCCAAATGACACCATTTTAGAAAGAAGACACCCCAAAGTATTCGCGGAGGGGCATGGTGAGTTCATGTATGATTTCATTTTTTTTCACAAGTTAGTGGAAAATGACACTTTCTGAGGAAAAAAATAAAAATAATAAAGTTTCCATTTCTGCTAACTTCTGGCAAAAAAAAAAAAATCTCCCACGGACTCACTATGCCCCTCAATGAATACCTTGGGGTGTCTACTTTCCGAAATGGGGTCATTTGTGGGGTGTGTTTACTGTTCTGGCATTTTGGGCGGGGCGAAATTGTGAGCAGCCATGTAAAAGCTAAAGGTACTCGTTGGAATTTGGGCCCCTTTGCGCACCCAAGCTGCAAAAAAGTGTCACTCATGTGGTATCGCCGTACTCAGGAGAAGTAGGGCAATGTGTTTTGGGGTGTATTTTTACATATACCCATGTTGGGTGAGAGAAATATCTCTGTAAACTGACAACTTTGTATAAAAAAATTTAAAAAGTTGTCGTTTACAGAGATATTTCTCACCCAGCATGGTTATATGTAAATACACCCCAAACTCATTGCTCTACTCTCCAGTACAGCGATACACATGTGTGACACTGTCAAAATGCACAAGGGGCCCAAATTCAAGAGTACCTTTAAGATTTCACAGGGCATTTTTACACATTTGGATTCCAGACTTCTTCTCACGCTTTAGGGGCCCTAAAATGCCAGGGCAGTATAAATACCCCACAAGTGACACCATTTTGAAAGAAGACACTCCAAGGTATTCCGTGAGGGTATGGTGAGTTCATGTAAGATTTCATTTTTGTCACAAGTTAGTGGAAATATGAGACTTTGTAAGAAACAAAAATAAAAATAATAAATATCAATTTCCGCTAACTTGTGCCAAAAAAAAAAATCTCCTATGGACTCACTATGCCCCTCACGGAATACCTTGGGGTGTCTTCTTTCCAAAATGGTGTCACATGTGGGGTATGTTATACTGCCCTGGCATTTTAGGGTCCTAAAGCGTGAGAATCAAATGCGTAAACATGCCCTGTGAAATCCTAAAGGTACTCATTGGTATTTGGGCCCCTTTGCGCATCTTGGCTGCAAAAAGTGTCACTCATGTGGTATCGCCGAACTCAGGAGAAGTAGGGCAATGTGTTTTGGGGTGTATTTTTACATATACCCATGTTGGGTGAGAGAAATATCTCTGTAAATTGACAACTTTGTATAAAAAATTTAAAAGTTGTCGTTTACAGAGATATTTCACACCCAGCATGGTTATATGTAAATATACCCAAAACTCATTGCTCTACTTCTCCTGAGTATGGCGATACCACATGTGTGACACTTTTGCAGCCAAGATGCACAAAGGGCCCAAATTCAAGAGTACCTTTAGGATTTCACAGGGCATTTTTACACATTTGGATTCCAGACTTCTTCTCACGCTTTAGGGGCCCTAAAATGCCAGGGCAGTATAAATACCCACAAGTGACACCATTTTAGAAGAAGACACCTCAAGGTATTCCGTGAGGGGTATGGTGAGTTCATGTAAAATTTTATTTTTTGTCACAAGTTAGTGAAATATGAGACTTTGTAAAAAAAACAAAAATAAAAATAAAAATATCAATTTCCGCTAACTTGTGCCAAAAAAAAAAAAAATTCTGTGAACTTGCCATGCCCCTCACGGAATACCTTGGGGTGTCTTCTTTCCAAAATGGTGTCACATGTGGGGTATTTATACTGCCCTGGCATTTTAGGGGTCCTAAAGCGTGAGAATCCAAATGCGTAAAAATGCCCTGTGAAATCCTAAAGGTACTCATTGGTTTTAGGGCCCCTTTGCGCATCTTGGCTGCAAAAAAGTGTCACACATTTGGTATCGCCGAACTAAGAAGAAGTAGGGCAATGTGTTTTGGGGTGTATTTTTTGTACTTACGGGTCTGCATTTCCGTTCCGCAAAAATATAGAACATGTCCTTTTCTTGTCCGCAATTGCGGACAAGAAAAAGCCTTTTCTATATAGTTCTGGCAATGTGCGGATCTGCAAAATGCGGAAAGCACATTGACGGTGTCCGTGTTTTGCGGATCCGCAAAACACATATGGACATGTGAATGGAGCCTTACAGGGGGGTGATCAGAGACAGGGGGGTGATCAGGGAGTCTATATGGGGTGATCAGGGGTTAACAAGGGGTTAATAAGTGAGGGGGGGTGGGTTAGTGTAGTGTTTGGTGCAACTCTACATAGCTACCTGGTCCTCTGGTGGTCGATCCCAGTAAATGGGACCACCAGAGGACCAGGAAGCAGGTATATCAGACGCTGTTAACAAAACAGCGTCTGATATACCTGTTTGATTTCATTTATTTTACATCTACAGCCTGCAGCGATTGATCATCGCTGGCAGGCTGTAGTATCACTGCCGAGCTGTGCTCTGCTGTGAACGCGCGCGCGTTCACAGTAAATCTCGCCTCTCGCGAGATGACGCACGGATGCGTCCTGGAGGAACGAACCTGCCGCCGCCTGGATGCATCCATGCGTTAGGCGGTCGGCAAGAAGTTAAAGGTAAAAATTAAATGCTTTATTTATCGGCAAGCTACTCTGCCACCCGGTATGAGTGGTGGGCACTGGCAGTGGGCACAGTACAGTCTGTGGGCCTGACACACACTGGCAGGCAGGCAACTAACCTTAGATTAAAGGGTAAAAATTGAATGAACAATCGATTGGTACAAGGCGGCTCACCCTCTAAAATAGAAATTACCTGGTAATCTTAAATTACAATATAAAAATAAATTAACGGGCACTCAGAACCGTATGGTATTGTAGCTACCAATATAATTTATTAAAATTGATAAAATCATGTACCACTTAATTGATGTCCCACTTAATTCATATATATAGATCATTAATCAATTGTATGTAAACATATGTCACAAAGATATATATCATGCACATAAGAGTCCACCTATTATCGCATTCAATCGCAATTAATCGCGATTAATATTCATAAAGGAGCAATGAGACTGTTGCTTGAAATAGCAGGTTTGTATATTATTTATGTCAGTTTAGTCCGAATCTTCAGAACTATACTATCAGTCATATGTTCCAATTGTTTTTGCCAAGCGTCCAGCTGTATGTGAAACAATGAGATATACTCACAAAATGTCCAATCTGTGCTAAACGCCAAATTGTAGATAGGTTGTTTGCCGCTCGTATTAAGTTGTGAGCTTCCAGGACCTTCCTCCTTCGTTATAGGTCACGTGTGTTCAGTGGCGTCCCACGTGATACACACATATATAGACTTTACCAGCGCGCTGATTCTTTATAATCGCAGATTTCAAATGTAATCATAGGACTACTCAATATGCCAATGCCATACGCGTTTCGAGGGTTCACCCTCTTCCTCAGTGGCCTTTCTTGTAGTCCTATGTATCTTGAACATGGCATTAAATAGGTATATTTCAACCCTCCCATTGGCTGAAGAATTAATGATGCAATTTGGAACATATGTGCAACCTGGTACTCTGGCGACGATATATTGATGATATCGTGTTTATATGGAAAGGGTCAGAGGAAGAATTACAACAGTTCCTCTTTAACATCAATCATAATGATAGAAATTTAAATTTTGCTGTAAATTATAGTAAAACACAAATTGACTTTTTAGATATTACTATTCAAAAACTTGGACAAAAATTAAGCTGTAAGACATACCAAAAAGAAACCTGGAGAAATAGCTATATACTGTTTACAAGCTGTCACTTACCAAATTGGTTGACAAATATACCTTTGAGTCAATTTAGACGACTAAAAAGAAATTGTACCGAAGATGTCCAATTCAAAGAGGAAGCTGTAAAATTAAAAGAACATTTTTCAGCAAAACAATATCCGGAAGAATTAATAAATAATGCCCTAAGGAAAGTTGAGGCTATAGATAGGAAAACCTTCTTTACGCCTAAAACATTGGAAAAAAGAAAAGAAGAACAAATACGTTTAATTTTACCGTTCAATAGTCAATATAAAAAAGTAGTAGGAATTATTAAAAAATATTGGCATTTTTTGTTGACAGATAAAGTGATTGGTCCCACCTTAGATCTATGTCCGAAAATTGTCTTCACAAAGGCACCCAATTTGAGTTTAAAAATTGCACCGATGTGTGGTCGAATACAAGCAAAAAAGAAAAATGCACATTGGCTGGACCTGAAGGGTTTCTTTAGGTGTGGCGTCTGCAGCAACTGTAGGGCCACCAAATTTCCAAAGAGAACCCTTGAAGTCCAATCCACGGAGAACTCATTTAAAATGAACATCAGGAATCATTTAACTTGTAATTCTACAGATGTAATTTATCTAATCCAATGCGGAAGTTTCTAAACAATATATAGGGAGAACAAAACGTAGTTTAAAAACTAGGATATCTGAACACCTTAATAATATTAAAAAAGGGTATGAACATCATTCGTTATCGAAACATTTTAGAGATAATCATAACAAAGACCCATCTGGGTTAAAATTTATGGCACTTGAAAAAGTTTCTCGATCATGGAGGGGGGGAAATCATGTCTCAGCCATGTCACGACGTGAATCACAACGAATATATGAGTTTGATTCCCTCATCCCCAAAGGATTAAACGCTGAACTCGAAATTTTGGGTTTCCTGTAATCCTAATCTCTCAGGATAAATACTGGATGGGATCCCTCCCTCCGACACAAGATGGAGTGTCAGGCTGTTTTATCAGCACCTCCATGTTGTCTCCGAGAGAGGCCTCCCACCCTAGTTTACAATCAAAATTTGAGAGAGAAACAAATATGTACATATATGTCAAAGGTGAACACTGCAGAATTATAAAGTATCATATATTAAGTATGTGGAAAACAAAAATAAAAATTAAAAATGAATTCACAAAAATTAATTCACAAAATGGTTAATAACAATGGGAGACCGTTCACATTCATGTTGTCTTATATGCGTTTTATATGCGTAGATACCCGTATAGAGACGTATTGCAAATATATCTATATAAAGATGGTTCATATGAACAAAAGTTCAACATACTAATTGTATGATATTTTAGCATTTTGGACCGATCTGGCCAACCATGTCTTTGCATAAATGTAAATGATATATATGACAGGTTTGAGTGAAGTATATTTCGGTCAAGTATAGACAAATAATATGAATTAATTTTAGATGTGTTATTTATGCGATTTCTTTATATGCGATTTTTTTTTTATTTTTTATGCCATTATTATGTGCGATTTTTATATGTGTTTTTTATGAAATTTTTATATGATGATTTTCCCTACATGATGACTTTGTATGCGATGGTTCATGCAACCAATTGTATTTTACATATATGAGTATGCTATTTGTAGATAAAGCAAGTTATAAGAATCATTTAATACATGCTATCAAATGAGGATTGCAACCTCTGAGAATAGAATGGGTTACTGCCACATATGTTCTAAATTGCATCATTAATTCTTCAGCCAATGGGAGGGTTGAAATATACCTATTTAATGCCATGTTCAAGATACATAGGACTACAAGAAAGGCCACTGAGGAAGAGGGTGAACCCTCGAAACGCGTATGGCATTGGCATATTGAGTAGTCCTATGATTACATTTGAAATCTGCGATTATAAAGAATCAGCGCGCTGGTAAAGTCTATATATGTGTGTATCACGTGGGACGCCACTGAACACACGTGACCTATAACGAAGGAGGAAGGTCCTGGAAGCTCACAACTTAATACGAGCGGCAAACAACATATCTACAATTTGGCGTTTAGCACAGATTGGACATTTTGTGAGTATATCTCATTGTTTCACATACAGCTGGACGCTTGGCAAAAACAATTGGAACATATGACTGGTAGTACAGTTCTGAAGATTCGGACTAAACTGACATAAATAATATACAAACCTGCTATTTCAAGCAACAGTCTCATTGCTCCTTTATAAATATTAATCGCGATTAATTGCGATTGAATGCGATAATAGGTGGACTCTTATGTGCATGATATATATCTTTGTGACATATGTTTACATACAATTGATTAATGATCTATATATATGAATTAAGTGGGACATCAATTAAGTGGTACATGATTTTATCAATTTTAATAAATTATATTGGAGCTACAATACCATACGGTTCTGAGTGCCCGTTAATTTATTTTTATATTGCAAGGTAAAAATGCCTTATTTATCGGCATGCTACTGTGCCACACGGTATAAGTAGTGGGCACTGGCAGTGGGCACACTACAGTCTGTGGAAGTGGGCCTGACACACACTGGCAGGCAACTAACCTTAGATTAAAGGGTAAAAGTTTACTCAAAGATGATGTATAGGGGGCGGACCGAACATCGCATATGGGGACTGTTCGCCGGCGAATAGTTCGGGACATCTCTAGATAGAATGAGCGCTTCCATCAATACAGATGGAAGCGCTCATTGCTAGACAGCTGGGGAGCTGACGGTCCTGTCACTTACTGACCGCTTAGCTTCCTGCGCTCCTTTCCTCCTCCAGGCCGGCGCACTGAATGGTAAGGCAAGGAGCCATCTGTTCACTGCTTTACCATTCAACCCTGCAGGCACAGATCCTGCTGCCGAACTATGTGTGAGGAAGGTGCAGGCCCGGGAATCTGCCAGTGAACTCCTCCCACACAGTGATTCAGCAAGATCTGTGCCTGCAGGAGAGTGCAGGAGGTGATTTGATCGTCAGGAATGGGACAAGATGAGTATTTTTTTAATTTTTTATTTTATTAACACTGAGGGGACACAATATTATAATTACTACTAGGAACAGGACACAGAGAGGGCATTACTTCTGTGAAGGGGCATAACAACTGTTATGGGTGCACAGAGAGAGCATATCTACTGTGAGGGGGGTCACAATGAGGGCATAATTACTGTGAGGACAGTTAGGGCATAACTACTATGATTCTGTCCACAGGTCCTGCCACTTTGGGGGGGTCCACCCGAAAGGTCCCGAGACTAAACATCCCCTTTAATCTATGTAAAGAGCTTCACCTTCATTCTATGTCTCTTTTTCTAAAACCATATAGAAATATATGTATATTCCTATGTATTCCTAATAACAGTAACTTTTTAGATATGTGTACTATATGTGGAATATTTTTTCAGCATTATGAATGGAGTAGGCCTTTATGCCAAAAAGGATTTGACTTTTAATACAAATTTTTATCATATAATACATTTTTGCCCAAATGGTTATTATTGTAGCCTTTGTGGTTGGTGATGAGTAATGCAGTGTATGAACAAAGTAAGGTCCTTTTTAGACATCTTTTTTTTTAAACTCGTTTTATTGAGGATAACACAAGCAGACACAAAGTGATGCTTCAAACAATTACAATCATCAAAAGTATACATCCAATGTCATATTCAAGCCACAATACAGTTCAATTAAATCAGGCGGGCAATAAGACACAGTAGTGACTATTTTTAGACATCTTTAATATTCGGACGCTACACATATCTACAAAACCAAAATATAGATCACCATGAAACCGTACGTCAATCTTTCAATTTGTGGAGTCCAGACATTCTAGCCGTAATAAAAAACCCTGTAAACTACAGGTGTCTAAAATTGGTCCTACAGTTCCTACTCAACCTTTTATGTAGCAGTCAGGGCACCCTTCTGAGGAGAAGGGTAGCATGGTTGATTTGATGTCGCTACCTTCAGCCCGGTGGACATAAAGAGTGGCTCTTTCAGGTGGGCAATGTTCATGTCAATGTGCTTTTCCTTGTGCCAATTTTACAAGGGCAGCCGCTATACAATCACAAATCATTCAATACAATAGCATAAGTACATAGCTGTGCAAAATACTGACCAAGGTAGCAGTGATCCACTAACACCAAACAACACCATGCCCCAACGCGCGTTTCGCGGTCTGCTTTCTCAAGGTATTGTATTGAATGTTTTGTGATTGTATAGCGGCTGCCCTTGTAAAATTGGCACAATAAGGATTAGAGTTGTATGCACTTGCACTTTACCTCTGGTTTTACCCCCCCTTTGTTTGGGGTGTGCCCTGCTATAGGAGTGGCTGACTATAATATGTAATATAGTATGTGAATTGTATATAATGAATTTACCAGTTGATGAAATATACTGGACATAATACTTTGTCTTTTGTAATTGTGATATATCCTACACCAACCACCTTATTTTTAATGTTTTTAACTTTTTGTGATGCCATATAAATAATTATTTGAATAAAGATCTTTTGGAAATTAAAATTGTTGGAGAATTAATTGAATACTATTTTCAGAATTTTGATCTATTCAAATACATGTCCATGGTTACTGGCCAGAACAAAGACGAGTTTTATATCACATATATGAAAATGTCACTGCCTGCCCTGGCAGGGGTCTGAGAAGATCTGACAGACTTGCTGCACAGGAGTCTATCTGACAGAGCCTTCAATTTTCCCCTTCTGTGTTCCCAACTCTCCTTAGGTTCTGCTCATTAGCCATTCTGTGGCTCTATTTATTCCTGTCTCTCCCTGCAGCCAGTGCGGGTTATTTTTCCTCCTTGTGTGGTCTGCAAGTGTTTGGTGGATCTCCTGCTCCCTGTTCGTCTAAAGATAAGTTTTCCTTCCTTCCCTTTGTTTGTGTGCCTTCTGACTAGGCCTCAGGGAGACTATGATTCCTTTAATGGTGGAAGAAACCAGTTGGCTCATCTCCTTGTCCCTAGCAGAGGGTTTGTTACAGTTTCAGCTAGGCCTAGGTTCCAGTGCATGAACACTTCCACCTTCAAGATCTGTTCATGTTGTTAGCAGTCAGAGGAAGGCTCAGGGATTGTCAGGTGGTGACCTTTTCCTGTCTGCTAGCTCTGAGGCCTAGTCTGTTGTTTTTGGTGTTCTTCCCTTCCCTCACCTACCGTGACAGAAAGAGCCCTAAGAGCTGTATGTCACTGGCACACTGACAAGTAAGAGGATTAAGATGCTGCCCAAAACTACTCTTGCTTATGTCATGAGCTTTGACACCATCAGCGTACCAGATGTAAAACAAAAAAAAGTTTCAAGCTGCAAACTTTATTCTGTCATTCATTTTATGACCCTCTGATTTAGTTTACAACCTGCTCTTAGTTTCAGACTTTTCTCATGTGGATGTGTCCCTCTCAGAAATATATCCTGGATGTAAGGTCTGTGTGTCCAAGATGATGCTGTCTTCAGTAGCTCTCATATATTAGCACAGCTTCATTCCTGGACTGATTTCCTCTTCCACAGCTCATGAGGGATCTCTCTTCTCCGTGAGTTCTCTGTGTTACACTGGTAAAAAGCCTATATGATTCACTCTTCCTTCCCCAAAGGCCTAATGGATTACACCGTGACATAACATCTCATCAGGGCCACTATTACTCCCATCCTCTGCACAGGCTCCTTAGGGGCTTGCTACAAAAACTTTCTAGGGTAAACAATATGTCATTTAAATGTAGTATGTGCTGTGTCTGTCTGCTAAACCCCTCCAGGTTAACCAGTTTTTAAGTAAATATCCAATATCTTGGATGCTGCATATGTGTAGAAAAAATATTTTTCACTGTTTACAGAATTCACTACCTCACGCTTTTTTGATGAATACTTGTACAATGTTTATAAAGGTTTATAAAGTTCCATTGACTTCAGAAGAAGTTCTATAGATCCATAAGTAAAGAGGCAAAACTGATTTCAGCTGCTTAAAGATGGAGCTAAATTAGACCCCTTACAAGAAGCTTCTTTTAGATAGGAATGGTATTAGGAGTTCCCCAGGAGTAGATGTATTTTTTAGAGGTTCCCCTGCGATTATATGGTTAACACTGTGAGCAGTCAAAATGTACTAATGATTCATCTCTATTGAAGTAAAAGTGGGACTTGGAGAGAGCGCCAAGCTCTATAATATATTATAAAGTGAATAATGTAATAAGATCATTTTGGATTTTTTATATCTAATAGAACAAAATGACAGTAACCCTTAACACGTCACCAGGGACGTAGCTAGAACTGACTGGGTCCCCCTACAAATATTTGTATGCCCCCCCCCCAATGTGCTCCTCCTCCTCCTACACAGACCAGCATCTCTGTGGGTATCCTGCTGCTACTGTTGGGGAGATCATCGGAGGAACCAGGTGAGTATGTAGTTTTTTTTTTTTAACTTCCTGTGAAGTGGGCACATATCTGGGCATATTACTGTGAGGGAGCAAATATATTTGCATAACTACTGTAAGGGGGCATATATCTGGGCATATTACTGTGAGGGGGTCACATAACTGAGCATATTACTGTGAGGGGCACATACAGTATTAGGACAAAACTATTGTGAGGGGCACACATCTGTGCATCGCTACTGTGAGGGGGCACACATCTGTGCATCGCTACTGTGAGGGGGCACATATCTGGGCATCACTACTTTGAGGGGCACATATGTGGGCATAACTACTGTGAGAAGCACATATCTGGGCATAACTAATGTTAGGAGACATGTGTCATCACAGTAGTTATACCCACATATGTCTCCTAACATTAGTTATGCCCAGATATGTGTACATAAATGGTGGATATATTTCTCTCTTCAGTATCTGTACTTCCACTCTAAGTTATTTAAGCACCTAATCAGTCTAAGTGGTATATCTGAGGCTTAACCAATAGTTCTATTTGTGCAGTTTGTGATATGATTTGCGTAGTTTGGTCACAGTTTGATGGAACTATTTGGCCTCTTGTTCCCATAAAACACAGCTGTGACTGCACATTTCTGTCCAGCTCCTCTTCTCTGGTCTATACTGACTCCAGAAGATTCTGCTAGGGCAGTGATGGGCAATGTGCGGCTCTCCAGCTGTTGCTAAACTACAACTCCCACCATGCCCTGCAGTAGGCTGATAGCTATAGACAGTCTTTGCATGCTGGGAGTTGTAGTTCTGCAACAGCTGGAGAGCCGCACGTTGCCCATCACTGTGCTAGGGCATTTCCCACATATTCTCAGTGTGAGGTTGGCTGTGACAACAGTTTAACTCTATGCTTTCTGTTGTTAATTCTGCTGTGTCATTGAGCTTACCTTACATTCATTTAGTGAATCTTAAAGGCATATTATGTTTTCTGCTTCTGTGAACACAATATATAACTGTTATATGACATCCAGTAAATTCCTGCAGTATTTCTCTTGCTTTGAGCATTACTGGGGCCAAGAATCCCAATGGATCTAATACAGAAGCCACTGCGGAAAGAATAGTACGTCTAGTTGCAACTTTCCCTTCCGTCGATACTTTAAAGAAGAACTTGTCGTTCTCTACATTCCATCCCAATCCAAGTATATTCTAAACTGGAAGATGATCATAATTGAGATCTACAGTGCCTTGCAAAAGTATTCACCCCTCTTGACTTTTTTCATGTTTTGTTACATTACAGCCTTAAGATCAATGGTTTGTTAATCAGAATTTTATGTGATCGATCAGAACACAATAGTCTAAGTTGGTTAAGTGAAATGAAAAAAATACATAAATTAAACTATTGTTTAGAAATAGAAAACAGCAAATTGGCATATGCGTATGTATTCACCCCCTTTGTTACCATTCAGAAGTCATATAGTGAAATGATGTTCACTTATGTGCAATCTAAGTGTCACACGATCTGTCATTACTAGCGCTGAGCGAGCATGCTCAGCCTAACACAAGTTCAGCTCGAGCATCGCTATGCTCGGCCAAACACCACGTGTGCTCGAGTCAATGTACTTAAATCCTCAATCCCAGTAGAAACTATTCTGAAGATTTTTGCTTGCTCTATAATACATTTTTGTGAGACAAGGTAATAAAAAATAGAAATTCTGAAATTTAATCTCCATTTGCCATAAACTCTTGAAAAACACCTAAAGGGTTAACAAAGTTTGTAAAATAAGTGTTAAATACCTTGCGGGGTGTAGTTTCTTATATGGGGTCACTTTTATGGAGTTTATACTCTAGGGGAGCATCAGGGGGGCTTCAAATGGGAAATGGGGTCAAAAAACCAGTCCAGCAAAATCTGCCTTCCAAAAACCATATGGCGTTCCCTTCATTCTGAGCCCTGCCGTTTGGCCATACAGCAGTTTACGACCACATATGACTTTTTGTTCGCTTGCTGTTACAGTTTTTGTGATGTTAGTTGACAAAAAAACAGCTTTTTACAGTGTTATTTTTTTTTTTTTGCGGTGTCCACCTGAGGGTTTAGTTCATGTGTTATTTTTATAGTTCAGGTTCTTACAGATGCGGCAATACCTAATATGTCTACTTTTTATTTATTTATTTTACACAATCATATCATTTTTGAAACAAAAAAAATCATGTTTTAGTGTCTGCATAGCCTAAGAGCCATATTTTTTAGATTTTTTGGGCGATTTTCTTAGGTAGGGTATCATTTTTTGCAGGACGAGATGACGGTTTTAATGGCACCATTTTGGAGTGCATATGACTTTTTGATCGCTTGCCATTAGACGTTTTGTGATGTAAGGTGTCAAAAAATGGCTTTTGACAGTTTTTTTTTTTTTTTGCGGTGTTCATCCGAGGGGTAAGGTCATGTGTTATTTTTATCAGATTCAGGTTCTTACAGATGTGGCGATACCTAATATGTCTACTATTTATTTATTTAGGTTTTACACAATCATATTTTTTAAACCAAAAAAAATCATGTTTTAGTGTCTGCATATCCTGAGAGCCATAATTTTTTTTTATTTGTTAGGCGATTTTCTTAGGCAAGGTATCATTCTTTGCTGGACGAGGTGACGGTTTGATTAGTACCATTTGGGCGTAGATACAATTTTTTTGATCACTTATAACATTTTTTGGGAAGTAAGGTGGGCAAAATTTCAATTTTATCATAGTTTTTTTTTTTTTTTTTTTTTTTTTTTATGAAGTCCACCGTGCGGGGAAATTAACAAACCCATTTTATAGATCAGGTCGATACGGATGCGGTGATATATAACATGTGTAGTGTATTTAATTTTTTTAATTTTTATTAGTGATAAAAAAAAAAAAAAATTAAATTTTTTTTTTTTACCCAGACCCACTTGGTACATTATATAATGTACTGTACTGTATTTTTGACACTTAGTCTAATCAGACTTTTGCTTTTAGCAAAAGTCTGATCAGAGTTCTGTTACCATGGCAAGCAGGACGCCTTTGAAGGCGTCCTGTTGTCATGGTTGCCCTCCTCAGCTGCTATAACAGAGCAGCGGAGGATTGGGTGGGAGGGAAGCTGGGGACTGGAGCTAGGGGGGCTGCACCAGGCACAGCAGTCCCCCACAGCAGCTCCCTCCCTCTTAACCCTTTCCATACAGCGGTCCCTACAGACCGCGGCATGGAAGGGGTAAAAGGCTGACATCTGTGCCTGCATAGATGTCAGCCTTTATAAGCAGAGTGTCAGCAATGTGCTGACACTCTGCTTGCCAAGCTCGGCCATCCTGAAATTGAGCGGAGGGGCAGGCAGAGGTACCGCCCGCCGCACCGCCTGCAAGCCCCTAGGGGATTCTTCTTGCTATCTCCCCATCTGTGCTGCAGGTAGGACGTAAGAGAACCATTACTTTCTAACGATAATTTGTTTTCACTTAGTCCTAACCACAGCACAGATGGGGGTTAACTGCCCCCTGTGGACTGGTAGGACCGGCGGAAATTTTAATGAGCCCAAGAACCAATAAGCAATCTTCTGCTCCCTCAAAGGGAGGGATCACCCCCCAACCGTGTCTATAACAAGAATAATGTACTTAGGGTGGGAAATTTGTGTGCTGCTGTTAGGACTAAGGGTTAAACAAATTATCGTTAGACATTAACGATTCCCTTACGTCCTACCAGCAGCACAGATGGGGAGATAGCAAGGACTAAGGATCGCCTGCCCAAAACCCGAAAACTCTGCCACCTTAGCATCTATCCTATAATGGGAGATGGAGGTTGATTCAGAGCTCCAGGAAGCTGCTTTACAGAT
The DNA here is from genome assembly GCA_033119425.1 of Bufotes viridis. Lineage (NCBI taxonomy): Eukaryota > Metazoa > Chordata > Amphibia > Anura > Bufonidae > Bufotes > Bufotes viridis. The sequence goes on along the minus strand of CM065590.1, from coordinate 76,912,645 downwards.
CAACTCTAAGGGGAGAAGTCTTCTCTCCGCAACAGAGGTTGAGACGGCCCTAGTAGAATGGGCCCTCACAAACTCCAGAGGATCTAGAAATTGGGACACAAAGGCCTCCCTAATTGCTTCCCTGATCCAGCGACTTATGGTAGATTTAGACGCTTTATGGCCTTTAGACTTACCGGCAAACAGGATGAAGAGATTCTCGTCTATCCTGAACTCCTTGGATCTATCCACATAGACCTGGAGGCATCTCTAGATATCCAGCGGATGTTTTGCCAGAGCATGAGAGGAGGAGGCAGAAAACAAAACCGGTAAAGAAATTACCTGGTTAATATTTTGAAAAGTTGGAACCTTAGGCCTGAAGTAAGTTTAGGCCTGAAGATGTAAGCCAGCCTGAACCTCCACGGTATCGACAGAGAGTCTATTGCCAGGGGGTTGTCTTCCCAGTATAGGGAACAGAACCTCTGCACCTTGGCGTTGAACCTGGTTGCCATGAGATCCACCTCTGGCATGCCCCATCTGTGAACTAACTGCCTGAAGATCTCCGGATGCAGAGACCACTCCATGGTCGGTAATCTGTGACTTAGGCGGTCTGCAATCATGTTGAGGGAGCCTCGAATGTGAGTGGCAGATAGATGGGAGAGGTTCAGCTCTGCCCACCGTAGAATTACCCCGATCCCTGAAATAAGGGGTAAGGATCTTGTGCCTCCCTGCTTGTTTATGTAAAGAACTGCAGTCATGTTGTCTGACTAGACTTTCACTGCCTTGCCCCGGACCTGAGGGGTAAAGTGGAGGAGGACTAGCCGGATAGCTCACATCTCGCGGAGATTGGAAGAGAGACACCGCTCCTGAGGAGACCAAAATCCACGAACTGGGGACCCATCTAGATGGGCGCCCCAGCCTACAAGGGATGCGTCCGTTGTCAATATGAGCCAATCTGGTTGGGTCATAGACTTTCCCGCTGGCAGATGGAACCACCATCTGAGGGAATTCCCGGTTCGGTTGGATAGGAAGCACAGGGAATCTAGCCCAGCAGGGCTTCCGTTCCATTTGTCTAAGACCTCCGACTGAAGAGGACGGAGGGGCCATAAAGCCCAAGGGACTGCATCCGCAGCTGCTGACATGAGCCGCAGCATCTTCATGAGAGTCCGAATGGAGACTTGACGTGGGATAGAGAGGACCCTTGCCAGGTCCTGAATCCACGCTCTCCTTTCTGGATTCAACTGGAGGGACATCTCCACAGAGTCGACCACGAATCCTAAATAATTAATTGAAGTCGATGGGCTCCTGTTCGACTTCTGCCAGTTGATGATCCACCCTAGGCGAAGAAGAAAGGAAATTGCGACATGAAGATGGTGGGTAAGTATTGGAACTGAAGAGGCTAGGAGAAGCCAATCGTCCAAATAAGGAACAATGGTCAGTCACTGAAGTCTCAGAGCTACCACCACCTTGGTGAAGATAAGAGGGGCAGATGAGATTCCGAAGGGAAGAGCAGCAAACTGAAGATGCCTGCGAACCCCTGAGATCTGGACCACGATCCTGAGAAATTTCCGAGAAGCGGGATGGATCGGGATGTGGAGGTAAGCATCTTTGAGGTCCAGAGTAGCCATCACGTCTCCAGGGTTGAGGATGTGGCTGACTGACCTTATGGTTTCCATCCGGAACCTCGTTCTCCTTACGAAATGATTGAGGAATCTCAAATAGATAATCATCCGGAGATCTTCGTTTTCTTGGGAACCAGGAACACTGGAGAATAAATCCCTAGACCCTTCTCCCCTGCCGGTAGCTCCTCCAGGGGTTCCTTGGAAATGTAGCCCTGTATATAGGACTCTAGAATCCTCTGTTTGGCAGGCAAAAAATTTCGAGTGGTGATGAACCTCTCTGGGGGGAGAGAGACGAGATCTATCGGATAACCGGCGGAGACTATACCTTGAACCCAGGAGTCTGAGATTTCCTGGGCCCATACATGCTTGAAGTAAGAAAGACGTCCCCCCATGGGAACCTGGGGAGGGGTACGGGAAAATCTAGAGGCAGGGGCAGCAGGGTTTACCCAAGAGCCTCTGAAAGGCCCATAGTCAGGAGGGTTTAGCCTCCTTGGTGGGTCTGCGGGAGCATCTTGAGGATCTCCGAGACTGTCCTCCAATCTCTACGTGCCCTAGCCTGCTGTCCCAATCTGCCTCCGTGATCCTGCCTGCTGCGACCTCGAAAAGGCTGTTGGGGGAGACTCTTCCCTTTTTTGTCGGAGAATCCCTCCATAATCTTGTCCAACTCAGAGCCGAACAGACGGTCCGGCTCGAAGGGGAGCCCGCACAAATTATATTTGGAAGCGTTGTCTGCATTCCAGGGTTTCAACCATCAGGGCCTGCGGGCAGCCGAAACTAGGGCCATTGTCTTGGCTGCCAACTTTAATTGAATCTGTGAAGTGTCGCACAGGAAATCCATGGCCAAATTGACAGATTTGAATGCGGCCAGGATATCGTCCCGGGAAACACTCTGGTCGACATCCGTTTGGATCTGATTCAGCTTTGAGCGTAAACAGGAGGCGACCTCAGTAGCCGCCGAGTAACCCGTTCTCAGGGTGCACTTTGCCCTCCTATCTAAAGGGTCCTGCAGACGAGACCCATTGTCCGCAGGGACCAGAGTGTGCCTGGACAGTTTGGCTATCGCAATGTCCACCTTGGGAATGGAACGCCACGATTCCACTAAGGGTTTAGCCATCGGAAACATTAGTTTAAATTTTCTAGTGAGGACTAGACATTTTTCAGTTTTTTTCCCCACTCTGTGCGCATCACAGAAAGAAGGGTCTCATCCGCCTTAAAGACACGCTGTGTTCGACCGGCGGGATTAGGGAGGACTCCCCCACGTCAACATCATGGTCCCCCAACCTGATGGACTTCAATAACTTCTGCGTATTTTCGGGTGGGAAAAAGCAAGAAGTTAGTTCTTTCTCCTCGGAAAAAGATGACCCCACCAAGAAGGGTGTGGGTCTCTCGACAGGTGCGGCGACCTCCATAGGAGTTTGGGAGGGTACCGGTTGAGAAGTCGCACTACCCCCTTGATAGAGTCGTCCACGTAAGTCTTCATCCACTGGAACATCTCTTGCATTGTGGGTTCGGTGGTGGTACGTAAACGACAACTGTCACACCTGGAGTAAGGGCAATTGTCATCCAAGGGTGTGGTACAGTCGTAGCAGGCCAGATGTTTTCTTTTGGCCGCAGACTTCCGCTGCTGATCCGATTCTCTAGGGGAAGCCATCATTGTAACGAAAAAGATAAATTAAAAATCCCTCAAGGACAAAAAGGGTGATCATAAACACCATGCAGGATGCCCACCAACACTGGATAAATATAAAGCCAGAAAAAGAATCCACAATCAAGAAGAGTAACACTCTCTCACAGCACAAGGGACTCTGGAGCTAGCTTGGCAAAGCGACGCAACCAGAGACTGAATGGCAGGCGCTGGGAGCTTAAGAAGGGGAAGGCTCCGCCCAGTGGGCAGGACTACCTGAAAGAAACATACCCCATTGGGATAGGATGTAAATATAATTAAATGGGCTTTATTAAGAACGGAGGAACCAGAAGTGATGTCGCACAATGCGCGTCACTTCCTTAAGATGACGGCGCCCACGGCCGCCAACAATAGAGCGACGCGAGCGGCCGCCGCACTGCTGTGGCTACCAACACAGTTGGGAAGGAAGCGAGCCACAGCGCGCAAATGGGGGAAGAAAGAACGGCACCCCCAGGTACAATAGATAGAAGGCAAATAAAGGTGCGCGAAAATAAGCGCAAGCAGCAAAAAAGAGACAAAAAGTGTGGGGGGAAAATATATACAAAACCCCCCCCCATCATAATACAGACAATCTCCTGCTCCCCCAAAGACGGGGGGAGCACCATGCCAGTCCACCTGTCCAAAGGACAGAAAAAAACACGGTGGGCTGGGGGTGATCCCCTCCCTTTGAGGGAGCAGAAGATTGCTTATTGGTTCTTGGGCTCATTAAAATTTCCGCCGGACCTACCAGTCCACAGGGGGCAGTTAACCCCCACGTCAACATCATGGTCCCCCGACCTGATGAACTTCAATAACTTCTGCGTATTTTCGGGTGGGAAAAAGCAAGAAGTTAGTTCTTTCTCCTCGGAAAAAGATGACCCCACCAAGAAGGGTGTGAGTCTCGACAGGTGCGGCAACCTCCATAGGAGTTTGGGAGGTGTAAGGGATCGTCTCTTATTCGGGGGTCATTCTCACAGAATTATCTTCTCAAACACCGGGTTTCAGGTCCAAACAGTGCAATTTATTTGACACTCTTCAAAAACCGCATGGCATAAAACAAAAGCCTGCCCGTCTGGGCTCTACCTAAACATAATAAACATCGTATCCCTAACTCGGCTATACGATAGCGTTCACACATGGAACCAGGTGCGGCTTACCCCAGCCATACAATACTCCAGCCCTCAGGCTGTAACGAGTGCAGTACCTTTAGACGGGGGTTGTGGTCTAGCAGTCCTCCCGACTCTGACCTTTCAACGCTTGTTCCCGGGCATCACCGAGTCCCCCAAAGTCCAGGCTATTGCATAGCCTCTTGGCCCCTCAGCCTTGCCTTGCTGAGATCACACTGACAGAGCCTCAACAGGCCTCTGTCTGCACACTCTCCAGAGTGAGAGACCCCACCCATGTCTAACAAGAGGATTAAATAGCATCCCTGGACATGGGCATTGTCCAAAATCCCGGACTGGAGCATGGGGAACAGGCACCCACCCAGCACATTGCCTGTTCCCAGTAAAAGCCCGCCCTGGACTAGCTGGAGCCAGCTAAGCTAGTTATCTTGGTGTCCACCAACTAACTTAGTGGCCACCTATATCTAGACTAGGGCCTTTACTTCACCAAGGCCGGGCCTCTTGGTGACACGCTCCTGGTGCAAACAACACCCCTTGTTTATGCTTCCCCGGGACTTTGCTACACCCCTCCTATTCACATTGCCACAGAGAGTACCGGTAGCCTCTCTTTGAGTAGTCGCACTACCCCCTTGATAGAGTCGTCCACGTAAGTCTTCGTCCACTGGATAATCTCTTGCATTGTGGGTTTGGTGGTGGTACGTGAACGACAACTGTCACACCTGTAGTAAGGGCAATTGTCATTCAAGGGTGTGGTACAGTCGTAGCAGGCCAGATGTTTTCTTTTGGCAGCAGACTTCCGCTGCTGATCCGATTCTCTAGGGGAAGCCATCACTGTAACGAAAAAGATAGATTAAAAATCCCTCAAGGACAAAAAGGGTGATCATAAACACCATGCAGGATGCCCACCAACACTGGAGAAAAATAAAGCCAGAAAAAGAATCCACAATCAAGAAGAGTAACACTCTCTCACAGCACAAGGGACTCTGGAGCTAGCTTGGCAAAGCGACGCAACCAGAGACTGAATGGCTGGCGCTGGGAGCTTAAGAAGGGGAAGGCTCCGCCCAGTGGATGGGGCTACCTGAAAGAAACATACCCCATTGGGACAGGATGTAACTATAATTAAATGGGCTTTATTAATAAATAATAATAAATTCTTAATTATTTATGCCCCATCAGTTTAATAGTAGCCGGCCGAAAGCGGAGAGATCGCGCCGCCATTCGAAGAACGGAGGAACCAGAAGTGACGTTGCACAATGCGCGTCACTTCCGGAAGATGGTGGCGCCCACAGCCGCCGACACTAGAGCGGCGCGAGCGGCCGCGGCACTGCTGCAGCTACCAACACAGATGGGAAGGAAGCGAGCCGCAGCATGCAAATGGCGGAAGAAAGAACGGCACCCCCAGGTACAGTAGATAGAAGGCAAATAAAGGTGCGCGAAAATAAGCGCAAGCAGCAAAAAAGAGACAAAAAGTGTGGGAGGAAAATATATACAAACCCCCCCCCCCATCATAATACAGACAATCTCCTGCTCCCCCAAAGATGGGGGGAGCACCACGCCAGTCCACCTGTCCAAAGGACAGAAAAAAACACGGTGGGCTGGGGGGTGATTCTCTCCCTTTGAGGGAGCAGAAGATTGCTTATTGGTTCTTGGGCTCATTAAAATTTCCGCCGGTCCTACCAGTCCACAGGGGGCAGTTAACCCCCATCTGTGCTGCTGGTAGGACGTAAGGGAATGTAATATATTTGCGATAAAATATAGCGATTAGAAAATTTGCGATTAACACTAAGGGCTAGGCAACTTTCCTATTGGTTGCTAGGGATGTTGCTAAGTGCCGATATTCGTGATAAATTCGCGATTAGAATATTCGCGATCAACACTATTCGCGAATCCGAATATATAGCACTATATTCTAATTATTCGCAAATTTGCAAAGTGGTGATATTCGCGATTAAAGTTCTCAACACTATTCCTTATTGACAAACTCAGAAAACTCTTTAAAACTTGGCAAGTCCTTACCTAGATCTAACAGTTCAGTCACATAGAGATTCCATCTAGAAGCCACTTCTTTAGGTAGCTTAGCTAGCATCCTGTGGTTTTCTAGATAGTCGTTCAGTACTTCTAGTCCTCGTACATGTGGGATAGTATTGCTGGCATGCTTGAAGGAGGTCACTGTACTTTTGGAGTCTGAAGTGTTCTTTAGTACCTATTTTAGGCCAGTTATTCCATTTCTCTCTAAAAGCTCTTTGTACTAAGATAGGATGACCATATCTTGCATTAAATTTTTCCCAAACTTGTGTAACCCTATTTGGGGGTGGGTATGAAAAATGTCCCTCTCACAACAGACTCTAGCGCTGACCTGTGTGGAACCTAGAGCCTTCGCTGAATGGAAGAGTGGGAACATAAGTGAAGTATATCAGTGCCTCCACCCAGGTTAGAGCCTCTGTATTACAGGGAGAATCTCTTCCTGGGACTTATCTATGAAGTATAGTTAGTAGCCTTAACAAGGATTACTGTACTAATCTCACAGTCTGAAGAATACATATAGATACCACGTAAGGTTAAAACAGTTCACTTTATAAGGGTAAGAATGATAATAGTACAGCAGCAGTATTGCGATAACCAGGCATCCTGCAACAATCTTAAGTTATATACCCGGGTGTATATATATATATATATATATATATATATATATTTGTGGTCGTGGCTCCGGCGGGGAGCTTGGCGTTACATGACCCTAAACGGCTAGAGGTGTGCCTTGTAGCCGCGCCCGTGATATACCAAAAAAGGGGGCATACCATAGGATGAATAATATGAATCGAAAGAGTATTTATGGGAGGGAACGCAGGGTGGGACATTGCCTGGGCGAGACACCAGACCCTGTGGGTGGAGGGGCAGTGTATAAGTACCCTGCGCCCCTCCCACAAATGCAGGCTGTGTCCAGCCTGCCATACTTGTGGTCGTGGCTCCGGCGGTGAGCTTGGCGTTACCTGACCCTAAACGGCTAGAGGTGTGCCTTGTAGCCGCACCCGTGATATACCAAAAAAGGGGGCAAAAGTTACCTTTAGGGAATTGTTTATTGAGTAAAGAATTACAAAACCAAGGTGTTGAATGCCCTGGCAATTTCTACTTCAGGGTGAGGGATGTATCACGAGAAGCACAAGGATTGCCATCGTCCCATCTTGCGGATGACATGGGCCGGGACTCCGTGCTTGGAGGCCGCGGATGCTGCACCGATTCGGAATGAGTGACCGGATATGCATTTGGCGTTGAAACCTGCCCCTGCCACTATAATGCGTATGTGCTCGACAAACCTGGCAGTAGTGAGGGGCCTAACCGGGAATGGAAGTAGTGGGCTATCTGGATTTCGGTCTCCCAACCTGATCAATAATTGATTGAGGACAGCCACCGGGCACCAGGGGTTATTGGAAGGGAAATAATGGATGCGGACTGGTGGTCCAACCTGTGAAGTCTTGAACACTTCGAGAACAAACACAAAGTGGTCCTGGAAACGCTGCAATTGCCTGACCTGAGGACCAGGTTTACTTGTGTTTAAACTGGTGAATTCCCCAGGTCTCAAGAACCCGTAGAAACTGAGGTATAGTGCTGCCTTGATGATGATGCTCTTGAAGGGGCCAAAAGGGTTCCCGTCTAGAGCCGAGGATAAGACCCTGAACAGGTTTCCCGTGACCGCCTGTCTGGAAGGCTCCTGCCTACAAGAATTCTTTTTAATGCCTCGCAGGGTGGCCTTGACTGTGTAAGAACTAAAAAAGAGCTGCTGTCCGGGTGCTGGATCATGAAAAAGTGCTGTACACCTGCTAGATACATCCTGATTGTGTTGTAGGACAGACATAGCTGTTGGTGACAGTAAGCCAAGAAGGCAATAATAAATGTGACCTTGTCTGTCGGACCTCTGGGGTATTTTCGGGAAAATTCATGAAAAGTTTTCCATCCTGTCCTGTAGTTCCTAAGTGAATTGTTGGATAGAGATCTGCGAATTAGAGATCGGGCAGCTGTTGCATATAGATTTAGTCCATTAACAGTGCCTGAAGAGGTGGCGGAGGTGTGCCTGTTCTTGCTGCGTCTGGCATGACCTGAAAGAAGATGTCAAATTTTAAACGTGACAATGCATCCGCCGCGACGTTTTTGGAGCCCTGGATATGCTCACATGTGAAATGAAAATTGAACTGTAAAGCCAGCCATGTAAGCCTGCGGAGGAAACTCATGATCTTAGGGGAACGTGCTCGACCCTTTGCCAGAATTTCTACCACTGCCATGTTGTCTGAAATGAAGCGGACTAGACGGTTAGCCCACTGGTGGGCCCAAAGATGAGCTGCTGCCACTATTGGATAGATCTCCAGTAGAGGAGAGGACCGAACTGCCTGTGAGTCTGAGGCAATCTGCGGAGGCCACGGACCAGCCAACCATTGCCTGCCGAATATTGCCCCGAAAAGCAAAGAGGCAGCTGCGTCGGTAATGATGGCCGGGCAAGATTCCTCCCACTGCGGAACGAAAAGTGAGAAACCGTTCCACCCTAAGAGAAATCTATCCCACATGGATAGATCGGCCAGTGCATCCCTGTCTAGAATGATTCAGGACTCTTGATCTGGGGCTTCGAGAAGTAACTGAAGGAGCCTAGAGATGAATGACCTACCTTGTGGCATGACTCTGGAGGCGAAATTAAGCGATCCCAATAGGGATTGGAGTTCTACTCTGGATATGGAGCTACAGCCGATCGTCCTGGCAATGGTTCCCTTGAAATCGCTCAATTTCTCCTCCGGTAGCCTTGCTTCCATCCTGACTGTGTCCAGAGTAATACCCAGGAAGGTGAGTACTGTGGCTGGGCCTTCCACTTTGGATGGAGCGACGGGGATGTTGAGAGCTGTGAATATGTTGAGCAACTGGTTCAGTGCCTGCGGAGGGTAGTCAGGTTGTTCTAACAGCAAAAAGTCATCCAAGTAGTGAATAACTCTAGGACATTTCCCGATGTTTACGAGAATCCAGTGGAGGGCTTGGGCGAATTGATCGAACAGCCAGGGCCTACTTTTAGACCCGAAGGTCAAGCGTGTAGAAAAATAATACAAGTCCCTCCACTTGATACCGTAAAGTCCCCATAGGTGTGGATGTATGGGTAGTAACTTAAAGGCGTCTGCAATGTCGGCCTTGGATAGCCATGTCCCCGAACCTAACTGAAGTATGAGTGAAATGGCTTCGTCCAAGGATGTGTATGTCATAGAGAATTCCTCGGAAGGAATTAAAGAATTAAGACTGGGTGTGATGGATGCGTGGGGAGACGACAAGTCGTAAATTAAACGTTTTTTATTGGAAGTTTTCTTGGTGGCTAATCCCAGGGGACTGACCCTGCATTTAGCAAAAGGAGGCTCTATGAAGGGACCGATGATGAAACCCTTGTCCAGTTCTACCTGTAATAGGGAATCAACCGACGAAGGGTCGTTCAGAGCTAACCGGAGGTTCAGAGTTTCCCAGGATGTGTGTGGCACGGTGACTAAGCCTGTGTGAAATCCTTCCCTGAACCCGGAGAGAAGAAAGTCCACAAAGGCTGGATCATGGTGATCCTGCAGTAACGTAGCCAGGATCGTGACGTCAATGTCGGCTAGTCAGCTTTTAGCCGAACGTTGGGGGCAAGTATACTGCGGGTGAGCTCGGAAGCATGTGGCACAAATATGCAGGGCTTTGCACTTGCTGAAATTGCAAAATGAAAGATTATAGTTGTTGCATAGTTGGTTTTTTCCTAGAAACGTAACAGGCCGCCCTGGTTTGTCTGTAGAAGGAACCGCCTTCTGAATGCCAGATGGGCCAGGCTCGGTTTTAGGCAGAACCGGATTGGCTGAGTTGGGGCACCAGTCGGAGGTATGTGCTCGCCTCTGCGGTACTTGAACTGCTAGGGGAAGCAACCCTAGTTTCGACTGTCTGCAGCCGCGTGTTGAGATCCGACATGGAATTGGACAAGTTATTGATGGTGGCGTGTAATTGGGTGAGGGAAAGCTGGATTGTGGATAAGGACACTTGTTCAGCCTGGGCACTCTGTGGTTCGGGGAACAGCAGGCGGTACAATTCCGCCTTGCGTGCTGAGGCCGAATGCCGAATGCCTCGCTTATTCAATTCCGAAATCAGCTTTTGAATCGTCCAAGCATGATATGAGGAACTGCTGGCTCTCCCCGACACAGCGGACTCCACGATTGAAGCGGTGTCCTCAATGTCGGATCCGTGCGACATGATGCCTAGAAGCAAAAGAAACAACGTACCAACCTCTGTTGGAGCAAATGACCTAATAGACATTATGTACGCGAATTACCCGAACCGTGGAAGGATGTGAAGACCACCGCTCCTGTGAGTGACGTGTGAACTAAAGCAACACTTACCTGCTGGGAGACGAGCTGGTTGACTCAGGAATCTAGAATTCATGAAGAGGAAATGCGACCTTGAATGGACTGAAAGAATGCCGTTTTTTTTTTAGTTTTTTTTTTATGAGACTTACCAGAATGATTGCGTATTGGACCTTGAGACAGATGCGCGGGTCCAGTTCCCACACCTGATAGAAACAAAATTGTATGACCTGGTTATATAATAAGCCGATTGTCGGCTTGATCCAGGTGAACTAGCCCTACCTAAGAATGGTGAGCGCCCAAGAACAAGACACAGATGCCGCCGGGAAACGTACCACGACCAGTGAGACTACTGTAGAGCTGAGAACCGAACAAAGTCCTGCGTGAGGACTGCCGGGCTGGAACTCTGGCGGAAGTGCGGCGCGTGGGACAGGGCGGACAGAGGCGAGTAGCGTACCCGCCTGGGAGAGAATCGTAGAATCCGACAGAAAAGTACCTGAGCGTATCAGGGCCGTGAATCTGGACGTACCAGAATTTGATGAGCTGAAAACTCAGCAGAGACGGCCCAGAGAACTGCTGGGGTGGGAATGTAGCCGAGTAGCCTGCGATGAAGCGGGAAGGGGGTACCCTCTGATAAACTGGTGCATCGTAGTTCCTCTGTACCCTCTCCAGCCTGAGCCAGGGCGATCCTGATTAACCACAAATAGAGAAAACACAGAGGAGCAAGTGCTTGACCGTGATGGTGACCCAGTTGAACGGTGAAGAAGGGCTGCGAAGCCTGTAAAGTGGGTAGCGGAACAAGAACGGGCGGGATATAGGGTGGTTGAACCGCGGGAGGCAAGGTGCCTGACTTGAGCAATAGATGAGCAACGACACCATGAAGATCACCAAATGAGTGACAAGAAGTGAAGGTATTGACCGAATGGTGAAACACGTGAAAGTGGAGGTAATGCGCCGCCTGGGCGACTGGTGTGTGATTTAATAGAATGTCAACTGCGAGATGCTATCCTATCATTATGGACCAAAATCCCCCGGTCTACCGTTGAATAAATGCCAGCGAACCCAGGTGGCCCCTTCGCCGAGAGGTCCAACCGTGTTACTGAGCGAAATCAACGAATATGCTGACCTAAAACATACTAAGCAACTAACTGACCACCTGAGCCCAGCCCTCAGCACCAACGTCCCAGGTGGCGCGTGATTGGTAGTGCGATGTATGAAGTATATGGATATGTATGTGTATTAAACGCTCATGATGATTCTGCTATCATAGACGCTGCACCAACAGTAATGTATATTTATGAATTAATATGTAGATGGGTGTACCTGGGCAGGTTTTATGGAATTGAGGTTTATAATAATCAAACTCATAAATACATACAGTTCTTACCCAATACTCAAAATAAATCATAAAGCTCATAGAAGTCAAGTAATACTTTCAAATAATGCCCGGACTATAGATATGTATTTGGGAGGAAAATTAAGCAGGGCGAGAATAGCAGAGCGAGATGCGAGCCACCCACTCCCAGCGCGCCTGCGAGCGGCTGGAGCCCCGACGCGCGTCCCCGTTGCCTGGCAACGCAGGAAGCTACTGCCGGGGAGCCAGTCGCGGCGGCCGCCGGCGCGGGTTTCCCTACGGGAGCAGCAGCGAGGTCCCGCTGCAGCCCTCCTCCTGCACGGCAGGCCGGAGGTCAGATGGCACGTGAGAGATGGGGCAGGGGGGGTGTGATAGAGCCGGTGGCCGCCACGACCAACTACCGGGAGGCCGGCCACTGCGACGGACGGGCGGGGGGCCGTCGTCCGGAGGGCCGGTACCTTACCTTGCGATAGGAACAACAGAGACGCGGGGATCTCTCACTGGAAGTGACGCTACCACGTTGCTTGGACGAGACACAAGCACGTTGCCTGGGCGAGACACCAGACCCTGTGGGTGGAGGGGCGGTGTATAAGTACCCTGCGCCCCTCCCACAAATGCAGGCTGTGTCCAGCCTGCCATACATATATATATAAAGAGTCCTGTGCACGATACCTCCAAGCAACAGAAGAGATGATCAGGTGCAGGGGCCCCTGTGGATGTGGATGACTGTAGATCCAGGACTCTTTCAGATGACACACAGCCGATCAGAAGAGGACGATGACGATGATGAAAGGATTTTTTCCAGGCAGCAAACAGGGCAGCAGCAACACTAGTAGATGCAGGCCTGATTACTCTAACACTTAGTCCTTAACCTGCCAACTAATCTACCAGTGCAACCGGGCCTCTAACTATCGAGTTGGCCGTCGGAAGCCTAACCTATCATTACCCTGAACTATATACTGATCCCTAACTACAGTTACTAACTAGATTCTGTGAATATATAAGTAACTCAGAGCAGAACTAAAGGCTCTGTGTGAGGGAGATAAAGAGGAGCAGGTGGCAATCTATTCCTATACACTCCAGTTTCACTAGCTGCTCTTAGGCCTCTTTCACACTTGAGTTCTGAGGATCCGGCGGGCACTTCCGTCCCGCCGGATCCGTCAGAACGCAAGTCGCCTGAAAGCATTAGAAGACTGATCAGGATCCTGATCAGTCTTCGAAATGCTTTCAGGTTACTATGGCAGCCAGGACGCTATTAAAGTCCTGGTTGCCCTAGTAGTAGTGGGGAGCGGGGGAGCGGTATACTTACAGTCCGTGTGGCTCCCGGGGCGCTCCAGAATGACGTCAGAGCGCCCCATGCACATGGATCACGTGGTCCATGCGATCACGTGATCCATGAGTGTGGGGCGCCCTGACGTCACTCTGGAGCGCCCGGAGCCACACGGATGGTAAGTATACTGCTCCCCGCTCCCCACATTTACCATGGCAACCAGGACTTTAGCGTCCTGGCTGCCATGGTAACCATTGAGAAAAAGCTAAACGTCGGATCCGGCGATGCGCCGAAACGACGTTTAGCTTAAGGCCGGATCCAGATTAATGCACTTCAATGGGCATTAATTCCGGATCCGGCATTACGGCATGTCTTCCGGATTTTTGGACGGAGACAAATCCGCAGCATGCTGCGCTTTTGTCAACGTCCAAAAAACGTTCACATACTGAACAGAAGACATCCTGATGCATCCTGAACGGATTGCTCTCCATTCAGGATGCATTAGGATAATCCTGATCAGTATCTTTCCGTCCTAGAGCCCCGAGGACGGAACTCTAGGACGGAAAGCAAAAACGCTGATGTGAAAGGGGCCTTAAGGATATAGATACTCAAAGATCTGCTTATCTATTCCTGCTAGTTATAAAGATTAAACATGCCACTTGCCTTAGACTTCTGTTGACATAAGATGTCTCCTTCCTGCACTTCTGTCCCTTGTGGTTCTCCTGACTGTGTTTACAAAACAAACCTTGTACTGAATCTCTGGGATTTCTGAAGCAAAGCAGCAGGGGCAAAGAGGCTAAATATATTACATTTTAGCAGTATTAGCAGTTCCCTACACTCTCCCCTTGGTGAAGTCTTTACGTCCTGTCAAAGACAACATAAAGTCATGGTATACAGTCAACATTACCAATGACAACATCAATATGGTTGCTTTTGCATTTACAGAGGCACAACAGGTTAATCGATATACATGCCAACAGGAGCGAAAATTGGTAACATATTGACCAAAGTGGACACTGCACCCACCCAAGCATGATATAAATGAGGCTGAGTAGTAAATCTGGGGTTCCCCAAACTATCATATGTCAGAAAAGGTGGGGGGTGTCTGATTCTCTCCCCTCTACGTACCTCTCTCTGAAATAAACTGGTATGCCCAGGCCATAAACTAGGGTTGTTTGCCATGGGAAGTGATGGTGGCATGGGAGAGCTAGATCTCTGCTCATCCGTAGACACAGATTTAGGCATGGATTATGGAGTTTGATGGTTCATAGATCTCCCTGTAGGAGAAGATATTGGTGAGCTAGGAACTTCAAGAGACACAGTCTAATCACTCTCAATAGTATCAGGAAGGCCAGTTGGAATATCGGCCGAGGACTGGGGAGAATCGCAGGCTGAGCAATCATTGGAGATATCTGTGCCACCAATTTGAGGTATAGGCAATAAATGATTTATATGCCAAGTTCTGATCCTCCCGTCCTGTTATTTTGTAGACTTGTATCCCAGGCAGTTGATCTACCATTGTAAAGAGTTCACACGGCCAGCTTATGTTTTGGAGATGCTCCCAAATTCCGTAGCAGAACACGGTCACCAGGGCTCAGTATCTTACCTGAAGATCAAATCTCCTTTTATTTCCTTCATTCACTTTGGCTGCATTCTCCTCAGCCAGCTGAGGACTCTTAAGCGTTTCTTTCAAACGTGCCACATATTGGTAATGATTTCAATGACTGATACCATCGGTGGAGACCCCCAACAAGATGTCAATAGGTAGCCTAGGCTCTCTTCCAAACATCAGAAAATATGGTGAATATCCTGTGCTCTCGTGCCTTGTACTATTATAGGCATGCACCATAACTTCCACTTTTCGACTCCAGGAACGCTTATCGTCAATTCGTAAAGTACCAAGCATATCAAGCAAAGTCCTGTTAAATCTTTCTCCCTCCAGATGGTAAGGAGTCGTCCGGCTTTTGCGGATGTTCAACAATTGAAGCAACTCTTTGATCAGGTTACTTTCAAAATCCCGGCCTTGATCAGAATGCAAACGATGTGGTAAGCCCTAATGGATGAAATACTTTTCCCAAAACACTCTTGTAATGGTAACTGCTTTTTGATCCTTAGTCGGGAAGGCTTGAGCGTATTGTCTAAAGTGGTCAGTCAGCACCAATACATTTCCAAATCCTCTGGAAGTCTATGCAGACAAGATCCATTGGAACCGAACTTATGAGGTGTCCCATAAAGGCTTCTCGAACAGGGATAGTCTTCCTCTGCAAACATCTGCCACAGCACTTACACGGTCACGGTATCTCTCATTTTGGGTCAGTAGAATCGGTCTTGTATTAGGCCATAAGTCTTCTCAGGTCCCAAATGACCATGATAATCATGCAGACTTTGGAAAATCATTTTCTGAAAGCAACTTGGGATAACTAACTGGCACCTTCCAGGGTGATCATGATACATACAACACCAAACGATAAAGTAGGCCCTTGTCTATTTCAAACTTCTCCCAATCTCGTAGAAATTGAATGGACTCAGATGGTAGAGATGTCTTTAACATTTCTCTATCTTGAGAACTCACTGCTTGATAAAGAGGTCCAATTAAAGGATCAGTCTTTTGACTCCAGATCATTCGCTTTGAAGATATAGAGCAACTCTCTAAGGATCCTAAAGCGGCAGGATATGCAAGTCCATGTCTGGTACAGATGCGGGACCTCCTCCAAAAGAGTCAATAAGTCGATCCCTAACTACATAGCTGCTATAGTCTTCAACTACAGCAGCTATGGCACACAAAGCTCCTACTCCCAGACTTGGTACTTCTTCCGATTCATCCGCTGCTTCTGGACTAGGTAATCCAGGCCGTGTTGATAGAGCATCTGCCCCAATGTTTTTAGGCCCTGGTTTAATACTTGAGTGTAAATTGGTAGTTGGATAAAGCGGCCAACCAGCGATGTCCTGTAGCGTCAGGTTAGCGGTTGTCAAAACGTAGGTTTTTGTTCTTACTTCAAATGTGGCTCCCTATAAGTAGTCATATCATTTATAAACATTGGCCCAGTTAAGCGCCAAAAACTCCAATTTATGCATTGGATAATTTTTCTCGCTGGGGGAAAGACTTCGACTTATGAAAGCTATGGGTTGTAACCCAGCTGGGTATTCTTGGTGCAGCACACCACCTAATCCTTAAAGGCTTGCATCTACATGTAATACATATGGCTTCTGTGCATCAGCATAGGCCAGAACAGGAGCGCCCTCCAGCCACTGCACAGCACCATGGAGCACCACAGGGAGATTGCCACTGTGAACTGTAAGTACTACTACCACCAGTATCAACTACCACTCCTCTCATCCTGACCTCCCCTGCGGGTCACTGTACTATCATCAGTGCAGTCTGAATATGTTATTTGTGCACTGTAAAATAGCATTTTTTGCACAATGTGTCACTACAGCATGGCAGCTGCGTGGGCACTGATTAGAAATGAGGACTTTTATTCCTGATCACTGCTTGCTTGTTAACTGCATTACATTTAGAAATAATCAAGGCAGTATGGGGCTGAATGGTCATTACTTACTATTTCATTTCATTACTTTGTGCCGTCTGAAAAAATCAAGAATTTTAATTTTTGTCGGGTGATTAGCTGCACATTTAGGCCAGGTATAAGGGCCAGTTATTGGGAAAGAGCATTAGTATAAATGTACTGGTGTGGGTATTTCAATTTTGTCTGCATCTCTTTGTATTAGTGGATGCACAACATATGCATAAGAAATAAAAAAAAAATTGCAAAAAAATCTATAATTAACTGTTAAGAAAAACAAACTATTTTAATCACTCTTACAAAAGTCTTAAAATAAAAGCATATAGACGTTGTTTGTCAGTGGTGGCAAGCTATCACTAGATGGCACTCCAGTACTGCAAACCTGTTACTAAAATGCCTGCATTCTAAAATTCTTTACTTAGACTGACAATATTAGAAACTAGTATTACTAAACTTCCATTATAATATATGATAACTCACACACTTTAGAGTACTTGCCAAGCCTCCCTGATTACTAGTTGGTCCTTTAAAAGGAGGGAAATCACCCTGACATCCAGAATGGCATATCCATAACAACTGTTCACATCACATATAAATAAAGTTTCAATTATTGTTAGGTTACAACAGTGTAGTATGCTGCACTAATGTATCCCCCAAAACACCCTGTTGAACTGCACTACCGCAGACCTTGGGGTTACTAGCAATGTTTTATTGTATTATTTATGTATTTCATGTAATGTTATTTTATGTTTTGGCCATGTATTCCTGCAGAGGAGTTATGGTTGGCAATAGTTAGCAGGGCCTGTTCCTCTGCTCTTGGTAGGAGGTGGATGGTCCTGCTTCCTGTAAGAAGGGGGAATTTGAGTCCAGACAGAGAAAAGGAAAGAAACACATTCCAGAGCTCCTACTCTATGGGACTGTATCTAGTTCTCCTGTGAGACCATCTGTAACAGTCCGGGTCTGGTTCGGAGTCTTTTATTGCGACTACTTGGGGTAATTGCAAGGCCGATAACTTAGTCAAAAGGAAGCCAGTGGTCGATGCACAGGATGAGTGTCAGGATTCACAGCAGAGCAGGAGAGAGTAGCTTGATTACAGGCTGAGAGCACAATAATCTCACAAAGCAGGAAGTGCAAGGCTGGGATTTAATTGGTTGTCCAATCAGGGAACAAGGTGGAGAAAACCAGGGAGGCGGGAACAGAACAAGAGGCACAGGGAACTAGGCTTCAGTTCAGCACAGGAGCTGTCCAGAAAGATGAATAGCTCATTTGTAAGAGCTGCCGCATGGAACACAGGAGTCCCTGGGCTCAAGTTTTGACACCATCACTTCAGGAGATTGCCAGAGTAAGGAATGTTGCTTCCAAGAAACTTCAGTGTGCCTAGACAGTAGAGTAATAAGCACAATCACCACTTTAAAGACCCTGCTGCAGGTGAGGGACTATGGCTCAGACATCCATCACGTAGAACAACCAGCAAGCCATACTAACTTTAAGCCTGTATCACAAGGTGGACACCTATAACCGCACGTGCCATCAAATATCCAGACAACCAGAGACCATATCTCCTCATCTGGTGCCAGCACTTTGTACTCAATACTGCCGGATGTTCCACAAGTTATATTTTGCACTAAGTAAAGGAAGACTTTTATATGTTTACTTCTGGCCTGATTCTTCAAACCACCTTACTCCTCAGGGGCTCACTGCATTAAACTGGCATTACAAACAGGATTATGCCACTGTATCTTACTATCATTGACCTTGTTGCTGTGTGGACCCCAAAAGAGACTTTATTGCATTGCTAGAGAGAATTCAGTGGAAGCCACAACCACATCTTGTTGATAACCCACTCTTTGTGGGTGTCTTACACTCACTACACTTGCTACCAAGGCCTAGAAACACTGCACAGAAGGGATTAATTGGCCATCTTGGATGCATGCCACGTGTGCAGAAGCTCCACCTCTCCAGAGTAGAAAATAAGACAAAACGCTCAGCAGATTATTTGCACCTCTGGCTTAGATATATTGATTATATATTTATCCTCTGGGCTGGCCGAAGAGAAGACTTCCACAGATTCACCCAGGAAATTAATGATAATCTGGACCTAAAATTTACGCCAGAAATTAATTACCAGAGAATCACCTTCTTAGAGAATTGCGTAATTAGAACTGAAGTGTTCAGGAAAGATACAGCTACCACCAGTTTGCTGATATGGGAACGTGCTCACCTATATACTGTAGCTTAAAGAAGAGAATTCTCAAAGGACAATGGGGGAGATTTATCAAACTGGTGTAAAGTAGAACTGGCTTAGTTGCCCATAGCAACCAATCAGATTCCACCTGATTATGAGGCCCCTGCAGTGACTTCGAGAGGAGAATAGAGGATACAGGCTAGTCTGACTTTGCACCTAGAAGTCATCTCAGCCACCTGATGTATCTAATAATAAACTGGGTAGTCTGTTAAATAATCCACCCAAGGTTTTTTTTTTTTTTTAATGGATGAATAGCCTGTGCGAGATGCTCTATGCTGCCTATCTGTAAGTAGTGCAATCAGTCTACTTTGCCATGTGCCACTTGTGCAGAGAGTGAAAGAATAGGGGCCCACCTTGCTCTGGGGCCCACCGGTGGATTCACCAGTTCCCCTGTGGGCAGGGCCGGCTCCAGGCTCATGTGGGCCCTTGGGCGATAAATCCCAGTTGGCCCCCTTGAGGCATGTTTTAACATTTACTTGTCCCCCTGTGGCTCCCACACTGTATAATAACCCCCAGTGGCCCCTATACAGTATAATGACCACTAGTGGCCGTTCACACAGTATAATGACCCCCACACACAGTATAATGACCCCACAGTGGCCCTCCATTCAGAATATTGACCCCCAGTGGCCCCCACACTGGAGTTATACTGTATGGAGGGGGCACTGAGGGTCATTATACTGTATGGTGGTCACTTTGGGGTCATTATATTGAATGGGGGCTCTGGGGGTCATTATACTGAATGGAGGGTCATTGGGGATCATTATACTAAATTTGGGGCACTGGGGGTCATTATAGTGTGTAAGGGGCCGTCACAGTGTAATGACCCCCCAGTGGCCCCCTCACATACCTATCATTGCTGGAGCGCAGGGGAGCAAGCAGTCCTGCCATTCACTAAGCGCAGCTCATCTCCCGATGCTTCTTCTCTCCTCTGCCCAGCTGCAGCAGTGGGACACACAGCATGACGTCACCGCTGCGCCAGGCCTGGAGGAGAGAAGGAGCTGTAAAGTGATGTAGCTAGAACAGACTGGGCCCCACAGCAAATTTTAGTATGCCCACCACCCCCCATCCCAGTGGGTTTACATCACGTTTTTTCTATCAGTTTGATGTATACAAATGTGCAGCACTCCACGTTTTTGTATCCTGAAGAGTCCAGTAAAAAATGCATACGTTAACGTATATGGTTTTTTACAATGGAACTCAATGGTGAACGGACGCCACTGTATGGCATCAGTCTGTAGCATCTGTTAATGTATACATTTTTTGTAATGTATACATTTTTGGTATACATTAAACGGATGGCAAAAATGTTATGTGAACCCGGCCTTAGTGCCAGAATAAGCAATAGTACACAGCAGAGCAGCGGGGTGGAGAGGGGAGGCCGTCATGTACTGACAGAGCGCTACCTGGTCCTGGTCATCAGGGGTGAGGACTGTGTTTCCCAAGGATAATTTATCTACTGGGAAATACAGGGCACAGTATAATACACTAGAATCTATATGCTATAAAGATTTTAGCCCTACCCTGGAATAATAATACAATTAGAGGGTCATTTATTAAATAGAAATACGTCTATATTAGGCATATTTCTGACACAGATTGTGGCCCAAAGGTACTTAGCACCGCAATCCGCAACTTTTCACCACTAATGCCAGGTCTATAAAAGGTGGCGTGGGCAGGGAAAGGGATACAGTTATGGCCATACAGTTATTGAATACCACCGCCATACAGTGACCGGATAACACCGCTATACAGTGACCGGTTAACACCGCCACACAGTGAACGGATAACACCGCCATACATTGACCGGATAACACCGCCATACATTGACTGGATAAGACCGCCATACAGTGACCGGATAACACCGCCATACAGTGACCGGATAACACCGCCATACAGTGATTGGAAAACCACCATACAGTGACCGGATAACACCGCCATACAGTGAAGGGTATAAGAGGTGTACAGGGTGTGGTAAAAGGGCAAAAAACAGGGTATTAGGGAGCACAGTACGGGGTGGGGGGGCACAGTCACGTGACCCTGTGACGTTAGAAGGTCCTTATGGTGAATACGGTTCAAACGCCACCATAATGAGAGGCAGAGGAGTGACAGGGGCCCTGGATGGACAGGGGTGGATACAGCAAGTAGGTGGAAGAGACTCCGAGCGGGATTCATACAAAAAGTAGTGGCAGGAGATCTGTGCAGGGCAGCAATAGGAGATAGGAGGGTGACACAAGAGCTCTGGATACATGAGGGAGGAAAGGAGACAGCAGGGGCTCCATGAGGATGAGATAGGTGTTCACACTTCTGCTCCAGCCCTACGGTCTCTCTCCTCAGGCAGCAAGTCCTGTGTAGAGGAGGCATGTCTGAAGCTGTGCAGAAGCCTCATGTGATCAGAGGGCCCACCAAAGGGGTACTGCGTAAGTGAAATGACAACAGTGTTATTGATGGAAGTGCTCAAAGCAGCTCAGTGGGCCCCCCAGGAGCAGTGGGCCCGGGTATGCCGGGTGCTGACGCCAGCCCTGCCTGTGGGTCAGTCCGAGCATGTATACACCATTTGGCCTGAATGAAAGTTTAAGTTTTGGCTGCTTTATTTAGATATATTTGATTGCTCTGAGACAGAAATAACACAAAAGTACATAATTCTATTAGTTATGAGTGAATCGATCAAGTGTACATAACAACCTGAAAACGCTGTGTCAAGGTCTCTATGGTAATATTAGATGCTCATTAAATAATGGCAGTACAGAGGCAGCAATATGACACAGGGTTGAGTCAAAAACATGCAGTGAGCACCTATTGACAGCAGGACTCGACGAGCCCCCAGAAGGGAGGAGCGCAGTGAATGAAAGGAGCGAATAGGCGAAAGAAACTCATCACTGCCACTCTGACTATAGACCTGTTACTATGCTGCTCATATAAGTCTCTGAGGAACTAGCTGATGCTAGAGAAATGGTTAGGACATAGAGGGGTTAGAGTCATGGGCATATTAACAAAGGATGGTCTAGGCCCGCAGGGGTCACTCTTATTAGAGCAGGTGCTACAACTATGCCAGAGATAGAATAGTTTGGAGCCCTCAGTTGGTGGATAGGGTAAAACCAGACCTTAGAAATCAGCAGTAGACAATTAAACCTAGCCTCTCTAATGGTCCTATGTGTCATCTGGGCATAAGAGTGTGACAGTTGCACTAGAGACACAAAACAGTACAAAACAAAATTTTAATGATCATTTTTCAATTTTTAACCACATCCTAAGGCCTCTTTTACACAGGCGTCATGTTTGACGCCCGGATAAGAGGCGGGTGCGTTGCGGGAATATGCGCGATTTTTCCGCGCGGGTGCAAACGTTTGTAAAGCATTTTGCACGCGCGTGTGAAAAATCGCCATGTTTGGTACCCAGACCCGAAGCCGGACTTCATTACTGAAGTCCGGTTTCGGGTAGAGTATTCTGGAGAATTTATTATTTTCCCTTATAACATGGTTATAAGGGAAAATAATAGCATTCTTAATAAAAAATGCTTAGTAAAATGAAGAGGAAGGGGTTAAAAATAATAAAAGTTAACCCACCTTAGCCACTTGATCGCGTAGTTGCGATCTGTCTTCTCTTTTCCAGCATCAGCTAACAGCTAAAGGACCTGTGATGATGTCACATCACATGGTCCAATCACATGGTCCATCACCATGGTAAGATGGACCATGTGATTGGACCATGTGATGTGACGTCATCACAGGTCATTGAGTGTTAGCTGGAAAAGAAGACAGATCGCAACTACGCGATCAACTGACTAGGTAAGTTAACTTTATTATTTCTAACCCCTTCCTCTTCATTTTACTAAGCATTCTTTATTAAGAATGCTATTATTTTCCCTTATAACCATGTTATAAGGGAAAATAATAAAGATCTGGTCCCGTTGCTAAGCAACCATGCGGGAAAATCGCACTGCATCTGCACTTGCTTGCGGATGCTTGCGATTTTCCCGCAGCCCCATTCACTTCTATGGGGCCTACGTTGCGTGAAAAACGCACAATATTGAGCATGCTGCGATTTTAACGCAACGCAGAAGTGATGCATGAAAATCACCGCTCATGTGCAAAGCCCCATAGAAATGAATGGGTCCGGATTCAGTGCGGGTGCAATGCGTCCTCCTCACGCATTGCACCCGCGCGGAAAACTCGCCTGTGTGAAAGGGGCCTAATAAAGGTAGTTTTAGAGATCCCACTACCCTTAGTTGAGAACACCCAGCAGATGAGCAGATAAAATGTGCCTGGTGGCGATCCTCTTTTTTGCAGCGTTCGGCACCAGAACCTTAATCTTGTGGACCATGACTGGGAAAGATGGTCCGGGTGTACAGTGCCACCAGCCTTTGCCCTGCTAATGACTGCGGGCTTTAGCTACTGTGTGAGCCTAGGACATAAAACCTAGATCTATCGCCAGATTTCCGCTGCCCTCTCAAGATAGAAGAGGAACAATTGGATAGATGAATGATCCCATGAGGAGTTTGCCGCCATCTTGGAAGCCGGCAAGCCTTGCTGCTGCACATTCCAGTTCCACCATTGAGCTCACCAAGTTCTACCATCTGAAGTGTGAGTACTACTGGGGCTAGTGTCCCTGAAAAACTATTTAGGAGCTGTTACCTGGCTTCCCTTTAGCTACACCTACTGTGTTGCTGTTACCCCGCTTAAAGGGCTCCAAACCATTTATGCTATTGTAGTCTGTGGCAACCTACAACCCAAATTTGCTGCAACTGATGCTGGATTGTATCACTGGAAAAGTATGTGGAGAAATGTGTGTGGCATGTTGTTTTGTCAGCCTAATGTGGATTCTGACAAAGATATGCACCTATGTGGATCCCTTGAGGGGTTAAAAGGTGAATGACTACAGGTAGCCTTCCATCAGAGGACTGTCACCCATGCGGAGAACCCGCAGGGCCCAAATAGAATTGGCAGCAGGCCCCCTGCTTCACTAAACCTGTCTAATATGACTGACCTGATTGTGACACATCCTGGGCCATGTGATCACCTAGCACCACAATTGTGTCTGACCAATCCAGCAACAGATCCAGTGGCCATAGCAATCATGACTACTATCGAAATCCCAGGCCTTACTACCATTCCAGTACAGCCTGCGCCTGCCAAAAAAGGCACTGCCCTCACAAGCACAGGAAAAAGTAGGACTGCCCAGTGGGAGCCTGCAGAGCAAAAACACTGAATTTTAAAAAGGCTAATTTCCCTAGTTTGAGGGCAGCATTTCAGGGCATAGACCAGGAGCAGCTACTGTCATAATAATACTGAGGATAAATGGGAGAGCTTTAAATCCACATTGAGCAATTGCACAAAAAAATTGATTCCTTTAGGTAACAAGTATAAACGGCTAAAATTAGACCCCCCCCCCCCCCCATGGCTTGCAGCTACTGTAAAAAGGACAAAAAATGACAAAGGCATTTAAAAAATACAAATCTAAGGGGTCAGATGTAGCATTTAAAGTTTACAAAAGGCTTAAAATCTGTAAAAAGGAAATAAAATTTGCAAAATTCCTAAATGAACAGCAGGTGGCAAAAGAGAGCAAAACAAATCCCAAAAAATTATTTAAATATATAAATGCTAAAAAACCAAGGTCTGAGCACATAGGTCTCCTAAATAATGGTAAAGGGGGCTTAGTCACTGAAGATAAGGAAAAGCCAGAGTTACTAAATGTTTTTTTTTAGCTATGTATATACAAAAAAAAAGAAAGGTGCCGATATCTGTGGTGCTGGGGCTGTTAGTACATCCAGTAATATACTCATTCAATTGGCTAACTGTAGATATGGTCCAAGATGAGTTAAATAAGGTAAATGTGAATAAGGCTCCGGGTCCAGATGGATTACACCCAAGAGTGCTTAAAGAGCTCAGTCCAATCATTGATGTGCCCCTGTTTATAATTTTTAAAGATTCTCCAGGTACTGGTACAGTGCCAAGTGATTGGCGCAAGGCAAATGTGGTGCCCATATTAAAAAAAGGATCTAGGTCCTCAGCATGTAATTATAGACCAGTTAGTTTAACTTCTGCTGTGGGAAAAAATGCTTGAATGACTCTTAAGGGACTATATATAGGAGTATGTGACTAAATAATAATCATAAATGGGTTTTCTATTTTTGCAGATAACACTAAACTGTGTAGTACTGTGCCGTCTATGGAAGATGTCCATAAAATACAAGCTGACTTGAAGACTCTGAGTAATTGGGCATCAACTTGGCAAATGAGGTTCAATGTGGATAAGTGTGAAGTTATGCATTTTGGTAGTAACAATCTCTGTGCTTCATATGTCCTAGGGGATGTAACACTGGGGGAGTCACTTATACTGTAAAGAAGGATTTGGGTGTCCTTGTAGATGGTAGATTAAATAATAGCATACAATGTCAATCAGCTGCTTTTAAGGCTACCAGGATACTGTCATGCATTAAACGAACCATGGACTCGCGGGGCAGGGATGTAATATTACCACTTTACAAAGAGTTGGTGCGGCCTCATCTGAAATATGCAGTTCAGTTCTTTGCACCAGTCAATAGAAAGGACGCTCTGCAGCTGGAAAAAGTACAGAAGAGAATGACTAAAGTGATAAGGGGCATGAAGGGTCTTAGTTATGAAGAAAAATAAAATAATTAAATTTATTTAGTCTTGAGAAGAGAGTGACGTCTAAGCAGGGAATGATTAACCTATGCAAATATATAAATGAGCTGTACAAATAATACGGTGAAAAACTGTTCCATGTCAAATGCCCTCAAAAGACAAGGGGCACTTCCTTCGACTGGAGAAGAAAAAGTCTCCAGAAGCATCAAAACTTCTTTACTATAAGAACTGTGAATCTGTGGAATAGACTTTGTCAAGATGTGGTCACAGCAGGAACAGTGGACAGGGTTTAGGGTCAGGGACGGGGTTTAAAGAGGATTTAGATGAATTCTTAAAAGTATATGACATTAATGCTTATGAAAATGTGTAGAAATCTAAGTCCCACTTCCTTCTGGGATTCATGTCCCCACCTATCCCTTGGTTGAACTTTATGGACTTTAAGCCCCAATGCATTCTGAATAGATAAGGATCCGTTCAGAATGCGTCAGTTAGGCTCCGTTCCGCTTCTATTCTGTTTTGGAGGAACTTGCAACTTGCAGTATTTTGGTGTCCGTCTGAAGAGGCGGAGCCTAACGGATCCGTTTTGAATTACAATGTAAGTCAATGGGGACGGATCCGTTTTCAATGACACAATATGGTGCATTTGAAAACGGATCTGTTCCCCCTTGACTTTCAATGTAATTCAAAACGGATCCGTTTTGGACTTTGTCATTTTTCTTTAAACCTAATGCAAACGGATCCGTTCTGAAAGGATACAAACGTTTGCATTATAGGTGCGGATCCGTCTGTGCAAATAAACAGACGGATCCGCACCAACGCAAGTGTGAAAGTACCTTTTAGGACTATTGTGTATGACAGCAGCAATATATCTTTGTAGCGCAACCTGTGCTAAATTGCTCAGTCTTACCCTAAGTTCACACCTGAGCATTTTACAGCGCGTTCAAACGCACTGTAAAACGCTCAACACATGAAAACCAATGCTTTCCTATGGCCCTGGTTCTCACTTGAGCGTTTTACAGCGCGTTTGAACGCGCTGTAAAACGCCCGACGCATAAACAAGTACTTGAGCTTTTTTTGGGGAGTTTGTCGCGCGTTTTGTGATTGACACCACAGCAGTCAATCACAAGAACGCGCATCTGACGCGCGTTTCCTATTTGCAAAAACACACTGAAATACGCGCGACAAAAATGCGCGTAAAACGCGCGTTTTTAGAACGCTCAGGTCTGAACCCAGGGTTAGGGAAAGCTGTGCATAGGAAGGGACAGACAGTGTAGGGAGCGTTATTGAAAGATGTTTATTAGAAAAACTGTGACAGCAGCAATATATATTTTCAGCCCATCCGGCGCTAAATAGAGTCTAATAGGCCACTGTGGACAGTTAAATTATCCACGCCACATCTCCTGTGTAAAGTGTGCGCATCCCAAAAATATCAGTGACATCCAGTGTACTTTTTCTATAGACGGTGTATGCTTCTTACAGTAACATTACCAGGGGTACATCTCCAGTATAACATGTGCGCATAACATTTTTATCTGTGACATACAGTGTGCTTTTTCCGTAGACTCTGTGGACAGTGACATAACCTGTGGTACCTCTCCAATATATTGTTTCCTCATCCCAAATATCTGTGACACTCCCTGTAATTTTTTATTAGCCGCTGGTGACAGCATTGACATTACCTGTGGGATATTTACAGTGTGACGTGTGTGTTTAAAAAAATTTATCCGTTACATACAGTGTACTTTTTAAATAGACGGTGTTACGTGCTGCTGGCCAATGCCCTGTCAAAGGCGCAGGCCCGGATGCCTCCCGCCCTGCAGGAAATTAGGAAGATTTGAACTGCCCCCCTGTTTTATTATTATTTTTTTTATTTTATTTTTTTTTGTTCTCAAATTGGTGTGAATAAGCTGTCTCATATAATGGTTATTTGGGTGCCCACCTAGTTTAATAGCTAAGTAATTCTATTACATCTGTATTTGAAAATTGGGTAGAATAAGATGTGTAATCTAGCCATTAGTGTAGTGTCCACCTGATTTCATAGATAAGCTTTTCCATTAGGCCTTAATTCTGATATTGGCGTGAATTAACAGTGTAATTCAACAGTTAGAGTGTTGTCCACCTGATTTCATAGATTAGCAAATCCATTAATCTGTGATTCTCATTTTGGGGTGAATATCCTGTGCAATATAACTTAGTTAGTGGGTGTCCTCATTGACACTGAATAATTCTTTTGACATATTCAGTTACTGTTACTGTACAGTATGTCCAACATAGAGGTGCCAGGGCCCTCCAAAGGAACTGGAGCTAGCAGAAGTATCAGAAGAAGATGGGGTGGTTGTAGCAGCAGCCACAGCAACAGGCCAGAGCTGCCAGTGTCATCTAGCGGTCATGTTTTGCCAGCCAATCGTGCTGTCCTGAAACGATTGACTCAGTCTTGAACTTCATCTCAACGGACATCAGACCCCCACAGCCAGGAGTCGGTGGGTTCCTCTGATACCACACTTATTTGGCATGGCCCAGGAATAAGCTCTGTGTCCTGACCTGTCCTGAACCTGCCTTTTTCCTTTGCTGCTCCTTCAGCCAGGCAAGTGATGTATGCTGCTGGCTCTGCCCCACTTTTCATCGAGGAATATATTACTGAGGATTGTCAGCAGCTACTGCCCAGTGCAGGTTTGGAGGAGAGGTCCGCTGCTTCCTCCGGTAGGGATGCAAGTGGTGATAATGAGAGTCGTGTGGGAGCAGGTGTTGCAAGCAGTTAGGGACGCGACCATGAGACTGGTGACGGTGACATAAGTGACGAGCAGACAGTAGTGGATGATGATGTAGCCGATTGCATGTGGGAGCCAAGTGAAAAGGAGGCTTCATCATCATCACAGGGGGGGTGAGACAGCAACATGGTGGCAGGGTGCCAATGAGCCAGCAGAGTGGAAGCAGTGTGAGATCTGGAGCCAAACGTGCCTAGGGTAGACCAGCTGTTATTCAGGAGCCTACCTGTCCCAAAACAACTAGCGGTGCATGGCTTCATAGAGGCAGCGGCAGGCAGTCAGCATGGAGTGGTGGAGGTAAAATGCCCTATTCATCGGTGTGGGCACCATCTGTGGGCAGGTGAGGCACCACAACCCTGCGTCAGTACATGGAGCGTCACCATAAAGTGTCCTGTGGCTCTAATGTAGTGGTACATCCTGACGCATCTCCCAGTGGCCCCCACCCCTTCTCCAGCAGTTAGGGCTCCACCACATCAGCAGAAGGGAGCTGTGTTTCTATCCCATCGTCTGCTGATCCTGATGCTCGTTCTCCTCCACCTACTCATCGTCGCGCATTTCGCCAGCAATCGATCACCGAGGCGATTGCAAAGAGACAACAGTATGCCTGCACTCATCCAACAGTGCAGAAGCTGAACCTGTTCCTGGCCAAGTTGCTGGTTCTACAGTCCCTCCCTTTCTATGTGGTTGACTCTGCCCACTTTAGAGAACTCATGGCATGTACTGAGCCAAGGTGGAGAGTGCCAAGCCGTCACTACTTCTCTAAAAACGCCATACCAGCTCTGCAATGCTGCCTCCACGTTCTCATGCTGTGATTGCAGCACAAATGTCCTCCTCCACCTCCTCATCCTACTCCTTGTCCTCAGCCTCCACTGTAGGCCCAGTTCAGAGTGGTGTTCCAGCATACCATCTATGCAGAGCAACACGGTGTCATGTTGTTCTGCACCTGGCTCGCCGGGGAGGAACTGCTCAGCGTCATCAACCAAGAAATCAAATCCTGGCTGTCTCCTCGCAACTGAAGACTGGAACCATGAGCACCGATAACGGGAAGAACATTCTGTTGGTGCTGCGTCAGGGAAGGCTGACCCATGTGCCTTGCATGGAGCAAGTCTTTAATCTGCAAGACATGTTGAAAATGTCCAGGAAAGTGTGCATGCACTACAACCACTCTTACCCTGCAAAACAGGCCCTCCTTGAGCTGCAAAGGCAGAATGGTGTTCCCCAACATTGCCTTATATGCAACGTTTACACACGTTGGAACTCCACCCTCCACATGTTGGACTGACTATATTATGAGCAGAGGAAGACCATGAACAATTTCTTGATGATAGGCAAGATTTCCTGCCCAGCCAGTAGTGTGGCATCAGAGCGGTTGTTTAGTGTGGCAGGGTGTATAGTTACCCCAAAGAGGAAATGTTGAGAGATGAACCTTTCTAAAGATGAATCAGGTGTGGATAAGCCAGGATTTCCACACACTGGTGCCTGATGCATCAGACTAGATCATTCTGGTGCAACGGGGGTTTGAAGATGCCCCCTAGTGTCTTTGGGGTCCCTAAACCTAGTTAACTCACTATGCCTGACAGGCGGATCCTGAGCCTCCGCTATCTGGGAGCTGGGGTACATGTCTGCGGCAGTGCCTCCACCCAGTGGAGCATCGGGGTAGGGATGTGGGGTCCCACTGGGAACATACTTGGTGCAATGAGACTGACACAGCCTAACTGGAATTAACTTTATATAGTACGTAGCAAATGAACCAACATACATAGGAAAATACAATAGAGTAACACAGATAACAATGCAATGTGGATTTTTCCTCACCCACCCACCAGCACACCTGCATCCCACCCCCTTATCTTCGCCCTAGTGGCCATTGGTGCACATAGAAGAGTTAGGGTCCTTATAAGTCCTGCTCCACAGGGTCACTAAAGCAGCCTGAGCTGTGTAATGTCCGTCACTGGACCTCAGAGTCTTTACTGTGAGTGAGGAGACAGGTGCCCTGTGGTGATACAGGGAGAGGTTTGACTTACCCTCACAACACAATTAACCAGGTCAGTCAGCAGCAGTCTCCTCTTACTGGATTCACCAGACGTCTGGACTCAATGCTTGTCTTTGCCAGCAGGTCTCTCTCTCAGCAGGTGTGATCTTGGGTGAAGCAAGTTCTCTCAGCAAGGTTCTATCTCTGGGCTGCAGTCTCTCACAACTAGACACATGTCCTCTCTCTGGCTGAGCATGTCGTAACTTCTAGAAGATCTTCCAGGACCTCCTTCCTCAGAGGTGTGCCGGAAGTATCCTAACAGGACCTGCGATGATGCCACAATCCATGTGACTCATTTCAGCAGGTCATGTGATCAATGCTCAATGTTTTATTAACAGCATACTGAGTCCATCTGCCATCTACTGGGCATTTCAGATAATGCAGCCTGTGTTACTTCACAGGGTTACATGCTCCCCCTTGAAAATACTTGCCTTCTACTGGCAAGTCCTAGCCAGGGGGCCTAACAAAAATTCAACAAAAAAAAAAAAAAGGTTTAGCATACATACAGTACAGTTAGCACAGTAACATCCTAGCTAGCTAGTATCTAGGGTAAAGAGTCACTAACATTTACCACTTCAGCTAGTGCATGTAGGAAAGTGGCCATTTTAGACGCTGCTTGTGTCAGCGGAGCATAACTGGCTCTCCTATATTATCATAAACTAGGGCCCTAGGGGGTTGCCGCACTCTGGTGCTGTGTCTCAGTTCTCGCTGTGGGAGAGGATCTTGGGACATCAACTGTGGAACTTCGACTCCTGCCCTCGAAGTAGAGTCTCTAAGGGAAGTTCCAGGCACAAAACATGGACTTTCTGGATTCAACCTTGGAGAACTTTGTGACCCAGGAGAGGTTCCGGGACTTTGTGAACCCACAGGAGTTAAAAGGAGGTAATTGCTGTGTTTCTTCTGCGGGTGATGACCACCACTGATCCTCTGCACTGGGAGTTCCCGGGGTCTCCTCTGGCCCATTTCCAGGACTCTTTGCTGGGTTTTCCTCCAGTTCTTCACTACTCTCTTCCTCTTCATCAGCATACACAACTGGAAGCAGATGGTTTCTATGCCAAGCCTTTATTCGGCCCTCCGGGCCCCTAATGTTGTACACTGGCAGTCCTTCCAGTTTGGACACAACCTCAAACAGGGCATCTTTCCATCTGTCAGCCAGTTTGTGTTTTCCAGGCACACCTAAATTCCGGAGAAGAACTTTATCCCCTGCTTGAATCTCCCGATATCTCACCTTAGAATCATACCTTCTTTTGTTCCGTTCTTCCATTTTTGCTGCAGCTTGGGTGGCCAACTCATAGGCCCGATGAAGGTTTTGTTTGAGGTTCCTCACATATTGAAAGTGTGAAGTTGAATCTGTTCGATTAGGAGACACTCCCAAACGGACATCTATCGGCAATCGAGCTTCTCTCCCGAACATTAGGAAATAGGGTGAGAACCCTGTAGATTCATGCCTTGTACAGTTGTATGCGTGGACCATGGCTTCCACATGTTTACTCCAAGACCGCTTCTCGACTTGCTTGAGAGTCCCTAGCATATCTAGAAGGGTCCTATTGAACCGTTCTGGCTGTGCATCACCCTCCGGATGATAAGGTGTGGTTCTGGACTTCTGCACCTGCAACATGTCCAACAGCTCCTTGATCAACTTACTCTCAAAGTCTCTACCTTGATCAGAGTGTATCCGATTGGGTAGTCCATAGTGAATAAAATACTTCTGCCAAAGGACTTTGGCTACAGTCACAGCCTTTTGATCTTTAGTGGGGAAGGCTTGAGCATATCTGGTGAAATGGTCCGTTACCACCAGCACATTTCCAATTCCCGCTGTATCGCTCTCAATGCAGAAATAGTCCATGCACACAAGATCCATGGGTCCCGTACTTTTCAGATGACCCATAGGGGCAGCTCTCACAGGCAGAGTCTTCCTCTGGATACACCTCCTGCATGTCTTTACATGTTGCTCGACATGTTCCCTCATGCGAGGCCAATAGAACCGATCTTGTACTAGGCCATAGGTCTTGTCCACCCCGAGATGCCCATGTTGATCGTGGAGAGCTCTCAGGACCATACCATGGTATCTGTGCGGTAGTACCAATTGTTTTCTGTCAGGTTGATCATGATACTTCACGACCCTATAGAGTACTCCATCTTCGAGATGTAGTCGGCTCCATTCTCTTCGGTATAATTCTCTTTGACTCACAGGTAGAGAAGTCAGCAATTTAGGATTCTTAGTCTTTATTGCTCTGATAACTATCCCAATATACCAGTCCTGCGCTTGAGCCTTCTTCTTGTCTTCTGTGGTTATACTGGACCACTGTTGAAGCATGACTGGAGCATGGAACACCTCAGGCACGGCTTCTGGAGAGTGGCTAATGGAGTCTATCCCTCTTAGCTCGGCAAATTCTTCTTGACTCTCGGCCACCACATACATCTGACAAAGGCTCCTACCCCCGGCCCAGGGATCTCTTCCCACTCCTCTTCTTCTTGGTGAGGAGGGAGTCTAGGTCTGCGGGACAGGGCATCTGCGCTGACATTCTTGGGCCCAGGCTTGTACTTCAGGCTGAAACTGTAGCTTGACAAGGCAGCCAACCACCTATGTCCTGTGGCATCCAGCTTAGCTGTAGTCTGGATGTAGGTAAGTGGATTGTTGTCAGTCCTTACTTCGAATGTTGCTCCATACAAATAGTCATGCAGCTTATCCACGATGGCCCACTTGAGTGCCAGAAATTCCAATTTATGGACTGGATAGTTCTTCTCTGCACCTGTAAGACTTCTACTTATGTAAGCCACCGGCCTCAATCCTTCTGGATAACTTTGGTGCAGTACACCCCTAGGCCTTCCATACTGGCATCCACATGGAGGATATATGGTTTCTCAGGGTCTGCATAGGCTAAGACAGGAGCTTCTGTAAGTCTCTTCTTCAATGTCAGAAAGGCATCTTCACATCCTGAAGTCCATTTCTCTCCAAAGGGGTCTTTAGGATATGGTGCCTTAGCACCCTTTACGTCAGAGGTAATCTTCAGTAGGTCATGTAACTCTCGAGCAATCTTTGAGTAGTCTTTCACGAACCTTCGGTAGTAACCACAGAATCCGAGAAAGGACCGCAACTCACTGATGTTATTTGGTCTTGGCCAATTCAACACTGCTTCAATTTTAGCAGGATCTGTGGCTACTCCTTCAGCGGAGACTATGTGCCCCACATAAGTGACAGAGTTCTGGGCAAATCGGCATTTGTCCACTGATAGCTTCAGGCCTTCAGCTTGAAGTCGATCCAACACCTTTAGCAATCTTTGTTCATGCTCCTCTGGTGTCTTCCCGAAAACAATTAGGTCATCTAGATACACTAGACACTCTTTGGGATTCATATCCCCACAGTTTTCTCCATCAGCCTCTGAAAAGTAGCAGGAGCTCCTGTGACTCCCTGTGGCATTCTGGTAAACTGGAAGAACCCCAAAGGGCAGATGAAAGCTGTATTTTCCTGATCCTCCTTCTTCATGGGTACCTGATAATATCCAGACCTCAAGTCAAGCACACTGAACCACTGGCTGCCAGATAGGGCGTTCAGAAGATCCTCTATCCGGGGCAAAGTGTACTGATCTGGCACAGTCCTCTTGTTCAGAGTACGGTAGTCCACACATAGCCAAACTGAACCATTCTTTTTCTCACTACCACAATAGGTGAGGCATAGGGGCTCCGGGACTCTGTGATGATGCCTGCTCCTTCCATCTGCTGGAGTACGTCCCGGACATCTTCCACATCTCGAGGGGGTATTCTTCTTGACCTTTCTCTGAAAGGAGTAGGATCAGCAAGTCTTATAGCATGGGTGGCACTCTTAGAACACCCCACGTCCATCTCTGCTCTGGAGAACACTCCCTCTCGGGTGGCCAGTTTTGAACGAAGGCTGTCTTTCCCCTCCTGTGGTAGAGGAGAATCTTCTAGATCAAAATCTAAAGGTGCTTTCACATGATCCTTCTGCTCTGCACTCACAGACATGATGGACGAAACTTGATCTAAAAGGTGTATCACACCAATCTTCTGATGACGATCAATCCGGATTTCTGAGGGGGTTAAATTCTGTACCATCACAGGAAAGCTCCGACCACCTTTTTCGCCAATCTTTTACCTCAGGTATGAGAGTACACCCCTTCTTTTGATCCTCTTCAGGCAGAGACTCAATAAGGTATTGTCCAGTTCCCCCCAACATTTCATGGTGCATGGAGGCTATGGCTCGTAAGGTTTTGGTCTCACCAGGCTTCACAAATGCAGGTTCTGTTCCTGAATAGTGGCACGACCCTGGTTTTGTTTCAAGGGCTAGTCGTCTACACTCTTTTCCTAGGACAGGGCTGACCTCCATCAGTCGGTCTAAGGAGACATCTCCCACTTCTGTCAGATAGGCCTTGAATACATCCTGTACCATCTTTGCATTAGTACCTAATATTATTGGGGCACACACTTTCTTGGCTGCAGGGCATATTAAAGCTTCCAGCTCCATAGGACATATCATCCTGGTGTTTAACTGGGGAATAGTTATGGTCACTTTTATGCATCCCTCCACAGGTTGAGCTTGAGACCCAACGCCCCATAGCTGAAACTCTCCTGCAGGTTCCATAGGAATGTGTTTCAAATGACGTTCATAGAAGTCTCTGTAGACAATGGTGACTTGAGAACCTGTATCTAGCAATGCTGAAGCATGAATTCCTTCTACTTCCACGTGTATCAAAGATTTAGGCCCAATCTTGGCCTCTACCGATAAACTATGTGTAGGCCGGGTCTTCCTTCGCTTGCAAGACCTGGTCATTTGAGTCTCCTCGAGCTCGGTTGCCAGCACCTCCACATCCACCTCCATTGAATTCGCAGGGCACTCCCGCTGAAAATGCCCTGACTTTCCACATTTAAAGCAGTCCCCTCGGCAGGGTAAATCCTCAGGAAATAGTTTTTTCTGAGTCTTCCTGTGTTGCCCCCCACTTCCAGGGGGAGGATCTGCTCTCTCTGGTGGTGATTTGCTTAAGAGCTCCAATTCAGCCACCTTCTTCCTAAGAGCTGACAGTTCTGTATCCTCTTTCTCCTTCTGTAGGGGTGGACACGTCTGGTCTTCCAATCTCCTGGCTGTATTTATTAATGTGGAATAAGGCAGAACTTTATCATCAAACTTGGCTCTCAGCAGGATCATAACTGGATAATTGGTCAAACCACCTCTCTGAATTTGCTTAGATAGCCGAGCATCCAACTCAGAGGTAGTGACTGCACCTCTATGGAATAACTTTCCAAGCGATAGCTGTAACCGGTTGATGTAGTCAGTGGCTTTTTCATGCTCCTTCTGCTTAGTGGCTAGGAACTTAACCAACAGATCATCCAAATCTTCTGATTTCCCATAAGCATCCTGTAAAACTTGTAGATAGTCGTGCACAGTAGCTTGCCCATTTACTCTCTTGTACAGTCTTATCATGTCTGTAGCGGGAAAACGAAGACTCTCCACCAACCGCTGTTTTTTTATGGTATCCATACAAGACCATTCCTCCAACAACTGCATAGCATTATCCTTTCAGACCTCAAAAGGCTCTTCTCCTGAAGGAACAGGCTGATTCCCAGAAAACACCTTTAGTTTGTGGCAACTATGGGTGTGGTTTGCCGTCACTATGGCTTCTGAGAGTTTCTGTAGTATGTCCGATACATCACTACCTCCTGTAGGCAGGGTGCGTACTTCAGGGTTGTCTGGTTTCAGTAATGCTGTAGATGGATGAGATTCTGCTTTAGGAGTAATCATCCCCTGTCCTCTAGGAGGATAGGCAGCTTGTTCAGGAATGGCTCCGGCCTTTCCGGAGATGGGAGTCAGGAGCTTAGAATAATTTCCTGTGACATAATCTCTCTGTTCTAATTTAAAGGGTTGTTGCAGTGAGACCCTTTCTTTCTTATCAAGGAGAGCGTACACTAAGGAGCATCCTTCACCCGGGGCTCCATATAAATGAATGTTGGTAGGCATCTCATGGTCCCCCAAGTCCGTATGACAATATATTAACATGTAAGTTTGGCCGTCAGAATCCTGCAGGATATCCCTGACGGTCGCCATTTCTATTCCCAGTCGAATTTCTATACACAAGATGACGTGATTCATCTCACAGCAGGATGGGACTTTGCATAACATCACAGCTTGCTGTAATGGTACATTTCTTTGCTGGGCCCACTCTTTTGCAAAGGAGGGAGTGGCCTGAGGATTTAACCTATTCTCACTGATTGTACCCCAATGAATCTCAGCAGTGCCTCCATATGTAACGGGGGTTTGAGGACGCCCCCTAGTGTCTTTGGGGTCCCTAAACCTAGTTAACTCACTATGCCTGACAGGCGGATCCTGAGCCTCCGCTATCTGGGAGCTGGGGTACATGTCTGCGGCAGTGCCTCCACCCAGTGGAGCATCCGGGGTAGGGATGTGGGGTCCCACTGGGAACATACTTGGTGCAATGAGACTGACACAGCCTAACTGGAATTAACTTTATATAGTACGTAGCAAATGAACCAACATACATAGGAAAATACAATAGAATAACACAGATAACAATGCAATGTGGAATGTGGAGTTGGGGCCCTTATAAGTCCTGCTCCGCAGGGTCACTGAAACTGCCTGAGCTGTGTAATGTCCGTCACTGGACCTCAGAGTCTTAACTGTGAGTGAGGAGACAGGTGCCCTGTGGTGATACAGGGAGAGGTTTGACTTACCCTCACAACACAATTAACCAGGTCAGTCAGCAGCAGTCTCCTCTTACTGGATTCACCAGACGTCTGGACTCAATGCTTGTCTTTGCCAGCAGGTCCCTCTCTCAGCAGGTGTGATCTTGGGTGAAGCAAGTTCTCTCAGCAAGGTTCTATCTCCGGGCTGCAGTCTCTCACAACTAGACACATGTCCTCTCTCTGGCTGAGCAGGTCGTAACTTCTAGAAGATCTTCCAGGACCAGGACCTCCTTCCTCAGAGGTGTGCCGGAAGTATCCTAACAGGACCTGCGATGATGCCACAATCCATGTGACTAATTTCAGCAGGTCATGTGATCAATGCTCAATGTTTTATTAACAGCATACTGAGTCCATCTGCCATCTACTGGGCATTTCAGATAATG
This sequence comes from Bufotes viridis, assembly GCA_033119425.1. Classification (NCBI taxonomy): domain Eukaryota; kingdom Metazoa; phylum Chordata; class Amphibia; order Anura; family Bufonidae; genus Bufotes; species Bufotes viridis. The sequence continues at coordinate 76,875,024 of CM065590.1, read as the reverse complement.
CAGCCTGTGTTACTTCACAGGGTTACACTGGCAATAATGTTCTGACTGCAGTCTGCTACCACACCATAACATTGTGAAAAATGGCCCCTTACTTCTGGCCTTGTGCATCAGCCACTTTTCTGATGCTGCCATCTGCCTGATTCCACACACCTGCTGCCATCTTCTCCCACCATCTTGTGCTGTTACTGCCACTGCTATTGCTCCCCACCTCCCCACTTTGTGACTGGGCCACTGTGTTGACTCATTTTGTTGACACCCTCCCCACTCTGCAACTAGGCCACTATGTTGACTCCTCATGCTGTTGACACGCTCCCCACTCTGTGACTAGGCCACTATGTTGACTCCTCATGAATTTGCTCATCTCTAGTCATCATCTATTGCAAATGTGAATAAATCTTTACTAGATACTAGCACTATTTATGGGGGCTCTCTGGCACTTGTAATTTGGCCATAGCTAGCCCATGCAAATGTGTTCCATATGTCTGACTGCAGTGCCTAAAAATTGGCAAGCAAATGGCATCAAACTGTCTACTGGTAACCAAGTTTAATGGCAGCTTGGCGATTTTGGTTTAGGATTGAAGTGGTTATCCAGAAAGATAAAGTTTTATAGATACAGTGCAAACCGCCTTCTGGACCAGGAAATGGGCAGTGTGGACCTGGTGCACAGATGCCAAACACTGTCCACAGTGGTGACCTACCACCTAAAATTTGACTTTTGCCATTTCGTATGTTGAGCTCAGGAGCAGAAATTGTAGAACAGTACTGCCCAGATGGCCACTCAGGTAATCACTGTCCGCAGCATCGATCTGCCTCTGCAACTGAATGGCTGAGTGGGAATCTCCTGCCATTTTATGTGTGTCGAGTCTGGAGCCTGAAATGAATAGCAGTGTGGACCCAGTGCCCAGATGCACGCTGACCGCACCACCACCTGCCTCTACCAAAGACTGGCTAAGGAGGCATCTCCTGCTATTTCCTGTATGTCAGGCTGAGACCAGGAAGCAAAAACCAGCAGGGGCCTGGGAAGAACTGGAACTGCAAGTGTGGCTGTGTGTGGATTGATGAATTACATAGTGAAATTTTTTTCACACTATTCTACCCCTTGTTTAAAAAAAAAATAATAATATATATATATATATATATATATATATATAACTCCTGCTTTCTGAGATGTGTTAATTAAACTATAGTTAACTAAACTGGTTAAGCAATTGCTTCTTAATGGCTTTTGTTTCAAGATAACACGATGAGATAATGAGATTTGAGTTAAGGGTTGGAGTCTTACCCCTGCTACATTGGTATTTATATATAGGAAATTCCAATGCACTTCCAAAAAAGTAAACATGTGTTTACTGGCATCTGAAATAAACACAAGTTAACTTTTTTGGAAGTGGCGTGGAATTTCCTTTTATATGTGTTGTTTGGCGGGAGGATCGCCGCCACAGCCACTGGCACTCCTTCTCTTGATCATTGTCTGCAGTGCTCTACTAGACTACTACTTTAATCTTATTTTAATATTGTCTTTTATGGAATGGGTAACTTTGCATCACTATATTTATGCAAAAAAGGTGATCATCAGCGATAGTTACTTTTCTTTAATCCAAATTCAATATTCCAAAATATCTCATTATCTGTTACCTGTTCCTAGCAAGAGTAAAAACAGAAAACTTACCAGATTTAACTCATTAGGGGTCACCTGCTCAAGGCTGAGTTTCCTATACTTATCAGTGATATAATATTTGATAATCCATCCCCAATAAGGTGCCACTGATGCTGGTCATCCTTCCTGCTACTTTTTCCCCACACTGTATAGCACTCAGATCATGGACTCTTGTAAACGACAGATCCAGGGTTAAGTTGTACATTGCCAGACTCACATTGACAGCTATTTGCACGCATATTGACATGTGCATCAGAAGTGTGACCACACACGATAATGTGTTTCCCATTTACATGCATGAATATTATATTACAAGATGACTAGTCATTTCAAATGTCTTAAATCATAGTGTAGTGTCGACTTAATTACAGCCATTAAAGATTTATTCAGGAGATTAAGAAATAAATTGTTCTCTGCCAAGACTCTGAAGGAGAATCAATAAAATGTCTTAGTTGTGAAATTGAAGTTGTCCGATTTATTTTTTTTAAACCTAAGTAAGGGAACCTATTGGAATAATTTGTACTTACCACCTGAACCTCTTTCATTCCACCTCTCTGATCCTCCACGCCAATGCAGCCATGATGTCAAATTTTAGCAGCAGCCATGACGTGCCTCTATACCACATATGACCACTGCAGCCAGTGAGTGTTTCAGTGGTCAATTTGGGTATACAGACACATCACTACTACAGCAAAAAAACACAGCCCAGCAGGGAGGATCGTGTTACGGAACTGGAAAGCAGGGAGTCTGGGCTGGTAAGCATACATTTTTTCCTTTTTTTTTTTTTTTTTTTACTATTACACTATTACTTTGTTTTCTAGTTTCCCTTTCTTCAAAACTATAATAAACTGGACAACCTTTTTAAATAAAGGAAACCTCTCATCAACTTTATGCTGACCTCACTGTGGGCAGCATAAAATTGTGACAGAAATGCTGATTTCAGCGGTGTGTCACTCATGAGCTAAAAGTCAGTGGTTGTTGAGAACCAGCATCATAATCATTGCAGCCCAAGCCTTGAAAAGAGTCAAGTCTACTCGAGAAGAGTCCAGAGTTATTCATAATCTCCTGCTCTCCTACCCATCTACTGATGATTGGCAGTTCTCTCCTAAAGAGAAAGGGTGAAAACTAAGGCCCCTTGCACACGACAGTATTTTGCGGACCGTATACTGGCAGTTTTTTCAATTCAGTATACTAACAGTATACTAAACCATTAACTTCAATGGGTCTGCAAAAAATACTGAAGTGTCTCCGTATGCCTTCCGATTCAGTTTTTCCGTTTTTTCTGTTCCGTTTAAATATAGACCATGTCCTATTCTTGTCCGCAAATCACGTTCAGTGGCTCAATTCAAGTCAATGGGTCCGCAAAAAAAACGGAAAGCATACGGAAAGGCATCCGTATGTCTTCCGTATCCGTTCCGTTTTTGCAGAACAGTCTATTGAAAATTTTAAGACCAGCCCAATTTTTATTATGGAATTAATGTATACTGTATATGCCAAACGGAAAAACAGAACGGAACAACGGAACCGAAACGGAAACAAAACGGAAACAAAAAACGGAACCACGGATCCGTTATAAACGGACCACAAAACACAGAAAAAAAAATATGTTCGTGTGCAAGAGGCCTAAGTCGAAGACTGTCAGTCATCAGCAGGTGGGCGAGGAGAGCAGTGATTTATGAATAACCATGTCTCTTCTCAGGTGGCCGTGACTCCAGGCCCAGTCTGCAATGATTGTGATGTTGGTTCTTGGCAACCACTTACTTTTAACTTTTAAATGACAGACCGCCACACACACACACACACATTAATTTGGGCGTACGCTGACTGTGGCCAGCACTCTTAGCATCCGGCCACTGTTAGCACATTGCCCACCCCCACGCTGATCAGCTTCGGACCGCTGATCAGCGAGTTTGAATTTTTTTTTTTTTTACTTTTTTCGGGCCTTCATGAGGACGAGGATTACCCCACTTTCCTCTTGTCGCCCACATCCTCCTCCTCATCTAGCGATGATGATGAGCCCCCAAGGTGGTGGAGACACCGCCAGACGGAGCAAGGGTGTCCCCATGCCAGGGACCCTGTGGCCCACACTAGTACGAGCAGCTCTGGGGCTCGTACTAGTTTTACGGCCCTCCAGATAAGTGTACCTGTGCCCCCTACCGGTGAACTTGCATGGTGTACCCCAGAGGATTTTGAGCCCGTGATTCCTGATTTTGTTGGCCAACCAGGAATCCAGATTCCCACAGTGGGCTTCACTGAATATGACTATTTAAGTTTTTTTTTTCAGTGACCACTTTGTGAATCTGATGGTGGAGCAAAGGACTTGTACGCCCAACAGTTCATTGCTTAACACCTGGGCTCCTTTTTGGCTAGTCCGGTGGCTGGACTCCGGTCAGTGCACCCGAGATGAGAACGTTTTGGGGCCTCGTGCTGCACATGGGCCTAGTAAAAAAAAAAACAGTGTCGGGCAGTACTGGAGTGGGGATGTCCTCTACCAGACCCACTCTACTGTATGGCCATGACACGCTCCCGTTTTGAGGCCATTCGGAAATGCCTGCATTATGCAGATAATGCAGCATATCATCCCCGAGGGGATCCTGCCTATGACCGCCTGTACAAAATCAGGCCGGGCATCGATCACTTCGAGGCCCAATATTTTGGAGGCCTATGTACCTGGAAGGAAGGTCGCTGTTGATGAGGTATGGCGTGAAGCTGTACAAACTTTGTGAGAGTACCTCAGGGTACACTTACAAGTTTCGTGTGTATGAGGGGAAAGATTCCTGTATTGAACCCCCAGAATTTCCCCCCACTCTGGGTGTTAGCGGGAAACTTGTGTGGGACCTTATGCACCCACTGCTAGATAAGGGTTACCACCTGTATGTCAACCTTGTTCCAGTCCCTCGCTGCCAGATCCACGTCCGCTTCTGGGACCGTGCTAAAAAATCAACGCGGCCTCCCTACCTACCCCCTCCAGGTACCTGTGAGACCCATGCCCTTACCAGTGGAAACCTGTTGCTGGTCAGATATAAGGACAAGAAGGACGTCCTTGTACTGTCCACAATTCACGCAATTGTATCGTCGACTACAATCGGTACATGGGAAGAGTTGATCTCTCTAATAAAGTCCTCAAGCCATATAACGCCATGCACAAAACCCGGGCATGGTACAAAAAATTTGCAGTCTACTTGGTACAGGTTGCCTTGTACAACTCTTTTGTGCTGTCCCAGAGCGCTGGCAACACAGGGAAATTTCTGCAGTTCTATGAGGCAGGGACCAAGGACCTTATCTTTTCTGACCGGGAAAGAGCAGGCCGGAGTACCTCGAGAACTGGAGGCGTCCGGATCATCCCTGGCTCTCCAGGTGTGGTCCCCCATACTAGAAAGAAGGGACGGTCGCAAAAAAAGTGCAGGAGGGGGATACGGAAGGACACCACCATTCAGTGTGAGACGTGCCCCAATCATCCAGGCCTCTGCATTGACGGTTGCTTCAGGGAGTACCACACTTCCATGGACTACTAAATTTAAATCCCCTTTCCCAATTTTTATTCTATTTAGGCACTGACAATCGCCCAGAAAAAAAACAAAAAAAAATATGGTTCTCAGACTTGAGACACTAAAACAAAAAAAATGTTTTTTTCAGAAATATGATTTTGTAAACCGGAAACAAATAAAAAAAAAGTATACATATTAGGTATCGCCACGTCCGTAAGAATCTGCTCTATAAAAATACCCCATTATCTAACCTCTAAGATGAACACGGTCAAAAAAATAAAATAGAAACCGTTTAAAAAAGCTATTTTTTTTGTCACGTTGAATCACAAAAAGTGTAATAGCAAGCGATCAAAAAGTCATATGCCAATTAAACTGTCCCCATGCTGAGCAAAAATTATGGCCGCCAAATATATATATATTTTGCAGTGGAGCGAGTCACAGCCAGGGAGAAGGTGAGCTTTTTTTCTCCCTGGTTGTGACGCGCTCCACCAGGGAGAAGGAGATGCCCCTTAATTAGCATACAAGGCGGCAAAAGAGAACGAGGTGCACAGCGGGGCAACAGAGCAGCTGATCTGAAAAAAATTAGAGCACTGACATCTACTAATCATGCCCTACAGTGTCAGGTACTAATATTGTAATGTCAAGACCAGTGAAAGGTCCTCTTTAAGGATATATTTTTTTCAATTTTAAGCCCATCTTGCCTGTTCTGCCGTCTTAGCTAAATTGATAAACTTGTTTTGTCTGGTATTTTTATCAGCCTTACACTGCCCATACATTGCCTGCCACAGATGAAATTCACAAGAGGATCTGAATGATTTGTTGTGGATTTGCTATTACAAATTCTTGTTAAATTGTGCAATTCTGCGACTTGAGCATGTAACCTAAGAAGTATACAGCCTTGGAATGGCATCTTCTACCTTTAGCTGATATCACACAGATAGTTTTTTTTGGCATTTTTGAGGGATTTTAATATTATTATTATTTTTTTTTTTATTATTGTTGCCATTTTGCAACACTTTTCAGGCAAAAAACACCAGCTCCAGATGTCTGGTGAAAATAGTAAACCCAGCACACAAAAGTGTACTTCAGTGCAGTTTTTTCATTATTGATGTGCATTGGTGGTGTTTTCCCCCTCATTTTCTGCCATTTTAGTCCCAGACATCCATTGAGTTTTTTGCCCTGCTTGAAGAAAAGCAAGTGCCAGTTTACATGTGGGCTCATACCTTCCTGTAAAAAAAACAAAAAAAACAAAAAAAAAAAAAACACAAAACAAAAGGTACAATACCACCATTAAAAATGGCCAGAGCTAAAACACAATATATCGCCAGAAATGCCAAAAAGAGCTACCAAATCAAGGCTTTTTTAAGTTATTGGTTTTGACCCAAAATATGTTTTATATGATAGGATATTATAGGTTGTTGAGATGGGTAGGTGTCTTTTCCCATCTGTAATTTCACATTCTTATTAAAATAGCATAGCCTCAAGAAGGAGGCGGGGGGTATGTAATATAGTTGCAGGAACATTATTCCTTTTTGTTGGTAAAAACAAGGTGGTTCCTCTTTTGTGGGGTTTTCTTTGTGATGTCAGCCTCCTCCAGAACTCCATCTATTGTACATACTTGCTCAGCTGTGACCAGAATTCCAATAAAAGTAAATGAAGCATGCTGGGAAAAAGCTGCATCAGGCCAGTTTTAAACAAAATGCGGCCCTGGGCAAAATTAATTTCTGAAGTATTGTACCCACAGTCACATTCTGTCAATTCAGTAAATTAAAACAAATACGTAAATTATATCTATAATTACATTAAACAAATTGAATTAAAAATAAACAATATCAGTATAATTTTGCCTTCTGCATTCTGAAATTATTTGCTATACACTGTATACACAATACTATCTTCTGAATGCAGTCTTGTCAATTAGTTATTTACTAGAACTAGAAATGAGCGAATCAATTCTAAACTAATTGGATTTGTTACGATTTTCTCATATATTCGTCTGCTAAACAAATCCAAAGGTTAACCCTGGGTTCAGACCTGAGCATTCTAAAAACGCGCGTTTTACACGCGTTTTTGTCGCGCGTATTTCAGCGCGTTTTTGCAAATAGGAAACGCGCGTAAAACGCGCGTTCTTGTGATTGACTACTGTGGTGTCAATCACAAAACGCGCGTCAAACGCCCCAAAAGAAGCTCAAGTACTTGTTTATACGTTGGGCGTTTTACAGCGCGTTCAAACGCGCTGTAAAATGCTCAAGTGTGAACCACTCCCATAGGGATGCATTGGTTTTAATCTGTTGAGCGTTTTACAGCGCGTTTGAACGCGCTGTAAAACGCTCAGGTGTGAACCCAGGGTTAGAGATCTGCTTTGAGCTAAAATGGTGCCCAGCTCCATTTTACTATTGGGAGGGAAATTACTAGAGGGAAGAAAATGGAGAATCAGATAACCATGGGAGAGGTGGGGTGGCTTACCTATTTTGGCTCAGAGGCTGTCAGACAGGCTGGTCAGTCAGTTATGGGCAGAACTCTGGCACGTTCTGCTGCTCATAAAGCAATAGAATATCAATCTGTGTTCAACTTTAGACCCAAGAGCATGTGTAGTGACTGCGTCTGCCAACAATCAATTGCAGAGCAGACACAAGTGGATAATCAAGTTTTACTAGGGACACACTATAGGGAGAATACAGGGAGGGAGATATAATTGGGTAGATTTTAGGGTTTTATCATTGATAGCTTTGCAAAGAGGGTGATGGACTGGTCACTCTAAGTTGTATGTTGCCTCATAGCTCATATAGCTTGCTGGCAAATTCTATCCTGTCACAAACTAATTTTCTCTGTGTATGGACAGCCAGCTGGCTTTTTATTTTGTAAAGCTAAAAACCTCATATTTCTATAGTTCACTGGCTTCTTTCCAGAACCCCAATAGCTTATATTCTGCTGCAAACAATGAGCAAGTGTGCCCATTTTTTCTAAAAACCTCAATTTACTGTTTGTAATTGGGCATGGAGTGCATCAATATATCAGTGCTAGTGAATATGTTCTATTAGTGCAAGATATCCTTTTGTTACAAAAAAATGCATTACCATACCCATGTTATTGAATGCATGTTACTGCAAAAATTGCATTACAATACTCGTGTTAGTGAACGTGTTGTATTACTTCAAGATGCTGTTCAGTTAAAACATTTTAATACAATAAAACTGCACTATTTGAATTGTAAATTGTCAGTACAGGGTGCAGTGTGATTATAGAAGAGGAGAGATATTTAATAATGCCTCTTTTTTTTAAACCACAGAAAAAACACTTCTGGTATCATGTACGCATCTGTGTACCAAAGCTGTGACTTCGCATATAGGCATCACAATAAAATGTCTGGTAAATAAAAAAGTTCAAAATGAAAAACCCATGCCTTGTCATCCAAGAGTCAGAATGTGGGTATTAGTTCAAATCGCTTATAATATCTTCTGACCCAGATCTCCCGTCAAATCATTTAAAGGTGTAGAAGTGTCTATCTCTAACAGAGAAAATGGAAGTATAGCTCCATCACCCACCACTTGTGCAACATATAGAATATTATATTTTTGCCAATAATTCTCTCCAGCTAATTCATCTAGCTCCTGTTAAAAATAATTATGCTAGAGGGGCATGCAGTAGGGAGATCCCTTTATTCCCAACCAACCTGTAATAGTACCCCACATCTTAGTAAATAACTTTCTAGACTCCCTATAATCTTGGTGGGCACTGAGTAATAGTCCAGACTCCAATAGCGTTAAAATATTATCATATGAGGATCTTCTCAGCAGAGTCCTACAGAGTGGAGTTTCCTCCTAATGACAATAAAGCCCTAACTGTGAAGCTATAAAATAGCCCTTAAAATAGGGAAAAGGTTCAGCCCTCCCTGTTCCATCTGCTTATAAAGATATTCCAATTTAAGCGTTACTCACTTTCTTTCCCAAAGTAAATCATTAATAATTCTCCCAATTAATTAATAATCCATATTGGGGAATTCCTAAGGATATAGAGGAGTTGGGGTAATATCACCAACTTTACTAGGGATATTCTGTCCACTCTGGATAAAGGAAGTCAAAGCCATATCGTGATTTTTTACCTCAATTTACTTATCAATGGAATCAAGTTTGTCTGTACAAAATCTTCAACCTTAGAGTACCCCTCAATGGAATTTTCAGGTCTATCTACAGGCATAAGAGTTGTCTTTGACCAATTAATATCAAAGCCCCAAACTGCAGTAAAAGAATTAACTAATCAAATAAGTCCATGAAGTGAGATACTAGTATGGTTTATAAAAAACAGCATGTCATCCGCATATAAAGAAATGCAGTCCTCTACTCCTAGTGTCCCAAACCCCGTGATCCTAGAGCCTTGTCTAACTCTAGCAGCGAGGGGCTCGATATAGATATCAAATAACAATGGAGAGAGTGGGCAGCCTTGATGGAATCAGGTGGTTGGACCATGTGACCCAGCTGAAGACAGAACAGGAGACCGGCAGCTACGCGATCAAATGGAGGAGGTGAGTACATTTTTTTATTATTTTTAACCCTCTATTGCCATTTTTACTTTGCATTCTCTATTGAGAATGCTATTATTTTCCTTTATAACTATGTTAGAAGAGAAAATCCCGATTGTCTCCTAGCAACCACTTGTTTGCAGATGCTTGCGATTTTTCCGCAGCCCCATTCACTTCTATAGAGCCTGCATTTCGTGAAAAACGCAGAATATAGAACATGCTGCGATTTTCATGCAACGCAAAAGTGATGTGGGAAAATCACGGCTCATGTACATAGCCCCATTGAAATGAATGGGTCCGGATTCAGTGCGGGTGCAATGTATTCACCTTACACATTGCACCCACGCGGAAATCACGCCCGTGTGAAAGGGGTCTAACACAGTTAAAGTCCCCATTGACCAGCGAGGGGCATTCAGGCCATTGATCTATAAAGGCTAATAAACAGTTAAGTACGTGTACAGAAAAAGGGGGAGGGATGTAAACAAAGGCCAAAATACATAATTTCCCAAAAAGTTTCCCATAGAGAAAAACAAATCTCCCCTGCTTATCGATAGAAGATGCCTCGCAGACAAAATCAATACCCCTATGGATTAAAACAGTAACTCTTCTGGAGTAACTAGTAAAAGTAGAATTATAAGTCTGCGCAGCCCATCCCCTACCGAGCCGCAAAACCGACTCATCGGTAGCATGAGTCTCAACCAGACAGACAAGCAGGTAGATGTCTTTGCACTTGGTCAAAGACCGCTTGTCTTTTAATCTTATCACCAAGACCTCGAACATTTACAGTAAAGATTCTAACTGACATCAAATCCGCCAACAGAATCCCATAGTATAAAACTGTTCAGATTCCCGACCACCCACCCCCGCATCCTAGGAGACACATCGCAACCCATCCCACAGACCTTCCCCTCAAACTTCCTGATCCACCACATCACTGCCACAGATCTCTTAACTAAGACCACCAGAAGTATCCGTGGCTGCCTTCCAGGGATTGGTTTACCCCCCTGGAACCCAGTGCGCTCTTTCCACCATAAATGATGGAGAGAAATATTCCATTCCAAACTTATCCTGTTTTTTTCTTCATTGCCTTCAGATAGACCCAAAATTCTCATGTTGCATCTCCTGGACCTGTCCTCCAAATCCACCACCTTTTTTTAAGAGTGTTAACATCCATCCTTAAATTAAAAATTTCAGATTTGGATATTTTAGCTTTGCTCTCCAAGACCCACGGATTTCTCTATAGTTGTAACTCTGACCTGAATCTTTGTGACCTCGTCCCTTATCAGGACCACGTCTGTCTTAATTTAACCCAAGCTGCGATATTATGTATTAGTTCGATTTTTTTAATCCGCAGCCAGGATTTTTTTTTATGCGACAGCTTCTATAGTGGACGAATTATTTAGATCTCCCCTCACTGCCCCTTCCTTCTGAGGATCATCCAATACTTCTTGTCCACGAAGTCCAGCATTTTTTTAACATTTGAATCAGCTGTCCCTTTTTGTCTTGCTCTTGTGCTTACATTTGGGGATTTTAAAAACTGATCCATTTTGGCCGATTCTAGTGGTTTCTGCCATGTTTTCTGAGCCCATTAATCCGCTAAGTGCCTATTTTGCTTGGAGGCAATTTTTTCTCCCTTTTTCATTTTTTTTTCTTTTAAAGAGAGTTCCTTTCTATTTTCCTTTTTTCCTCCCTTCTCTCCTCTGCCCCAACTTATCACTGTCTTGAGAGCTTTCCAAAGCCTATTTGATCTTAATCAAGGAATTTATTTTTATTATTTCTCTATAGAAGATGCTCAAGAGAGTCTACCTGTTGATGACTTTTGTGAGAACAGTCAGTATTTGGACTGCCATAAGAAGGAGATTCAGGGAGTAGAGTTGAGTGGACACCTGGATGTTCGGGTTCGAGAAGTTCGGTTGAAATTCACGAAAATGTTCGGGTTCGGGATCCGAACTTGACCCGAACTTGACCCCGAACCCCATTGAAGTCAATAAAGACCCAAACTTTTGGGCACTAAAAAGGCTGTAAAATAGCCCTGGAAAGGGCTAGAGGGCTGCAAAAGGCAGCAAAATGTAGATAAATCCCCTGCAAACAAAGGTGGATAGGGAAATGACTTAAAATAAAATAAATAAAAATTAACCAATATTAATTGGCAACTTGGAGGAGGAGGTGGAATAGGAGGTTGGGGTAGCGTCAGGTGGGCATGCTATGGTAGTTGAAGTTCTCATCACAGCCATAAAGGATTCATGTCTGCCTGCAGCGCCACAGGCCTCATTCACAGCTTCAGGCCCATGGCAACCATACATGGGAGTTGGAGAAGTTCTCATCACAGCCAAAAAGGATTCATGCCTGCCTGCAGTGTCACAGGCTTCATGCACAGACTCAGGCCCCTGGCACCCACAAATAGGAGAGTTCAAATCACGCTAAATCACGCCACAGGCAAAATCACCCATGGCTGCCGCAAAGAGGAGAGTGGTCCCGTAACAGCAACACAGGCATAATGTTACCCAGCAATGGAACAGGCCACTTTCAGCAATTTAGGCCCTAGCACCCAGACAGAGGAGAGGTCATTTGTAAGCAAAAAGAGGTTAATGTCTCCCACCAATACGGCAGGCGATTAAATGAAATATAGGCCCCTGACACCCAGACAGAAGAGAAGTCATTTGACAGTAAAAAGAGGTTAATGTAATGCACCAAAGCAGCAGGCGATTAGCTGAAATGTAGGCCTATGGCACCAAGACAGAGGAGAGGTTCATTCAACTTTGGGGTTGCCCCCCAAATAATGGTACAATTAAAAAAGGGGGATTCAATAAAGAAGTGTAGAGTACATGAATGTATGGTTGAGGGTGAGGCAGTTATAAATGTCTATTCTGCACAAGGTACGGACAAGTCCTGTGGAATCAATGCCTGGTTCATTTTAATGAACGTGAGCTTGTCCACATTGGCTATGGACAGGCGGCTGCGTTTGTCTGTAATGACGCCCCCTGCCATGCTAAATACATGTTCAGACAATACACTGGCCGCAGGGCAGGCCAGCACCTCCAAGGCATAAAGGGCAAGCTCTGGCCATGTGGAAAATTTGGAGACCAAGAAGTTGAATGGGGCAGAACCATCAGTCAGTACGTGGAGGCGTACTGTTCCACCATGTTGTTGAAATGCTGCCTCCTGCTAACACGTTCCCTATCAGCTGGTGGTGCAGTTTGCTAACCCTGCTGTCTGAGAAGCTGGCTGTGTCACAGCTGCATTGGCGACCTCTTCCTCCTCTGCCTTGTGCTTCCACTTGTCCCCCCCCCCCGTGTCAGTTGGGACTGCACTCAGGAGCGTGTCTACCAGTGTGCACTTGTAGTCTCGCGTCTTTCTATCACGCTCCAGTGCGGGAATTAAGGTGGGCATGTTGTCCTTGTACCGGGGATCCAGCAGGGTGGCAATCCAGTAGTCAGCACAAGTTAAAATGTGGGCAACCCTGCAGTCGTTGCACAGGCACTGCAGCATGTAGTCGCTCCTGTGTGCCAGGCAGCCCAGAGGTAACGATAAGCTGTCCTCTGTAGGTGGTGTATCGTCTGTGTCCTCTGTATCCCCCCAAGCCACGCTCCAGTGATGGCCCTGAGCTGTGTAGGGTGCCACCCTGCAGTGAAACCGGTTCCTCCTCCTCTACCTCATCCTCCTCCTCGTCCTCCAGAACTGTGCCCTGGCTGTCCACATGTGTACCTAACCTGGCCTCTACTGGTGCAGGAACCCACCCTCTGAGCCACTTCTGTATGACCTGCCTGAAACCCTGTGAAATGCCCCCTCTTCCTTCTCCTCCTGTGCCGCATCCTCTTCCATCATCGCCTTAATATTTTTTTCAAGGAGACATAGAAGGGGTATTGTAATGCTAACAACGGTGTCATCAGCACTGGCCACGTTGGTTGAGTACTACAAAGACCGCAACAAGGTACACAAGTCTCGCATGCAGGCCCAGTCACTGGTGGTGAAGTGGTGCTGATCCGCAGAGCGACTGACCCGTGCATACTGCATCTGAAACTCCCATATCATCCGCTGCTGCTCGCACATTCTTTCCAGCATATGTAAGGTGGAGTTCCACCTTGTGGACATGTCGCATATAAGGCAGTGAGCACGAAGGCCAAAGTTACGCTGTAGCACAGACAGGCAAGCAGCAGGGTGAGAACGCCAAAAGCGTGCTCTGACATGTCTGGGTAGTTTTTAAGAAACTTTTGCACCACCAGATTCAGCACATGTGCCAGGCAAGGGATGTGCGTCAAACCGGCTAGTCCCAAAGCTGCAACGAGATTTCGCCCATTATCGCACACCACCAGGCCGGGCTTGAGGCTCACCGGCAGCAACCACTCCAAAGCTCCTGTGCGGTGTGGGGTTTGTCACCGAAACAGATGAGTTTTAATGTCGCCTGCTGACGTTTACCCCGGGCTGTGCGGAAGTTGGGGGTGAAGTTCTTTCGATGACTGGATGTGGTGGTGGTAGAAGAGGAGTAGTAGTAGGAGGAGGATGATGTGGAGTAGGAGGAGGAAGCAACAGGAGGCAATGAATAATGCCCTACGATCCTCGGTGGTGGAAGGATATGCGCCAAACCGCTATACGCCTCGGGCCCAGCCGTCACTACGTTCACCCAGTGTGCAGTTAGGGAGATATAGCGACCCTGGCCGTGCTTACTGGTCCATGTATCTGTGGTTATGTGGACCTTGCCACAGATGGCATTGCGCAGCGCACACTTGATTTTATCCTCCACTTGGTTGTGCAGGGAAGGGACGGCTCGTCTAGAAAAGTAGTGGCGGCTGGGAACAACTTACAGGGGGACAGCCACTGCCATCAGCTGTTTAACCTCTTAAGGACACAGGGCGTACAGGTACGCCCTAATGTCCGAGTCCTTAAGGACACAGGGCGTACATGTACGCCCTGTGTTTAAACTGCTACTGCACCCGATGTGGGCGCGGTAGCAACATGGTTCCTGCTGATGTAGATCAGCAGGAACCATGTTCTAATGCCGAGGGGGGTCATGTGACCCCCCCGTATCGGCGATCGCTGCAAACCGCAGGTCAATTCAGACCTGCGGTTTGCAGCGATTTGCTATCTCTGATCCCGCGGTCTGTGACCGCGGGATCAGAGAGTTAACTGCGGCAAAGATCTTTATTTTAACCTCCCCTGCAGCCCCCAATCTTGTTATGGCGGCGGGGGTGCAGGAGGGGTGGTTGCGGAGGCGGGAGGCGGTGCGGGAGGCGGGCGGTGCCTCCCTTGTAATAATTTCCTGGTGTCTAGTGGTTCTATCAGAGTGCCAGCACATTGCTGGCACTCTGATAGAAAAACGGCTGGCATCTGTGCTGCAGATGCCAGCCGTTTAACCCTTCCTTACAGCGGTCCGGACGGACCGCGGTATGAAAGGTGTTAACAGGGAGGAGCTCCCTCCCTCTCCCATCGGGGGCTGCTGTGCCTATGCAGCCCCCAGGATGGGATCGCAGAGGAGGGAGCTCCCCTCCCTCCCCATCCATCACCCACTGCTCTCTAATGGCAGTGGGTGATGGTTACCATGGCAGCAGGACGCTTTCAGAAGCGTCCTGCTTGCCATGTTATAGTAACTCTGGTCAGACTTCTGCTAAAGGCAGAAGTCTGACCAGACTGTGAAAAGTAAAAAATGCAAAGCAGTACACAATATAGTGTACTGTACTGTATTATATAGACACCAGATCCACTGGATCTACAAGAACCAAGTGGGTCTGGGTCCAAAAAAAAATGTAAAAAAGTGAAAAAAAGTGAAAAAAAAAGTAAAACACAAATCACTGAATAAAAAGTAAAAAAAATAAAATACACTACACATATTAGGTATCGCCGCGTCCGTAAAAAACAGCTCTATAAAAATATCACATGACTGAACCCCTCAGGTGAACGCCATAAAAAAAAAAACAAAAATGGTGTAAATAAGCCATTTTTGGGCACCTACATCACTAAAAGTGTAATACAAAGCGATCAAAAAGGCATATGCCTCCCAAAATAGTACCAATCTAACCGCCATCTCATCCCACAAAAAATGAGCCCCTTCATAAAACAATTGCCCAAAAAATAAAAAAACTATGCCTCTCAGACTAAAACATGATTTTTTTGTTTCAAAAATGCTTTTAGTGTTAAATGTAAAAATTTTAAAAAAGTAGACATATTGGGTATCTCCACGTCCGTAAGAATCTGCTCTATAAAAATATCACATGACCTAACCCCTCAAGTAAACACTGTAAAAAAAAAAAAAAACTGTCAAAAAGCCATTTTTTGTCACCTTACATCACAAAAAGTGTAATAGCAAGCGATCAAAAAGTCATATGACCCCCAAATAGTGCCAATCTAACCGCCACCTCATCCCACAAAAATTATACCCAACCTGAGACGATCGCCTAAAAACTGAAAAAAATATGGCTCTCAGACTATGGAGACACTAAAACATGTTTTTTGTTTCAAAAGGATATTATTGTGTAAAACCAAAATAAATAAAAAAAGTATACATATTGGGTATCGTCGCGTTCGTAACGACCTGCTCTATAAAAATATAACATGATCTAACCCCTCAGGTGAACGCTGTAAACATAAAAATAAAAACGTTGTAAAAAAGTAATTTTTTGTCACCTTACATCACAAAAAGTGTAATAGCAAGTGATCAAAAGTCATATGCACCCCAAGATAGTACCATTCAAACCGCCATCTCATCCCGCAAAAAATGAGCCCCTACATAGGACAATCGCAAAAAAAAAAAAAAAAAAACTATGGCTTTCAGAATGTGGAGACACTAAAAATCATTTTTTTCAAAAATGCTTTATTATGTGAAACTAAAACAAAAAACCCCAAAAAGTAGTCATATTTGGTATTGTCGCGTCAGTAACAACCTGCTCTATAGAAATAGCACACAATCTAACCTGTCAGTTCAACGATGTAAATAACAAAAAATACAAAACTGTCACAAAACAGCTATTTTTTTGCAAATTATCCATTTTAATCCATTTTTCCAGTAACAAAGCAAGGGTTAACAGCCAAACAAAACTCAATATATATTGCCCCGATTCTGTAGTTTGCAGAAACACCCCATATGTGGTTTTAAACTGCTGTATGGCCAAACGGCAGGGCACAGAAGGAAGGGAACGCCATATGGTTTTTGGAAGGCGGATTTTGCTGGACTGTTTTTTTTGAGACTATGTCCCATTTGAAGCCCCCCTGATGCACCCCTACAGTAGAAACTCCAAAAAAGTGACCCTATTTTGGAAACTACGGGATAAGGTGTCAGTTTTGTTAGTACTATTTTAGGGTAAATATGATTTTTGGTTGCTCTATATTACACTTTTTTTGAGGTAAGGTAACAAAAAATTTAAATTCAGAAATTTCATCTCCATTTGCCAATAACTCTTGTGGAACACCTAAAGGGTTAACAAAGTTTGTAAAACTGGTTTTGAATACCTTGAGGGGTGTAGTTTCTTAGATAGAGTCACTTTTATGGAGTTTCTATTCTAGGGGTGCATCGGGGGGCTTCAAATGGGACATGGCGTCAAAAATCCAGTCCAGCAAAATCCGCCTTCCAAAAACCATATGGCGTTCCCTTCCTTCTGTGCCCTGCCGTTTGGCCATACAGCAGTTTATGACCACATATGGGGTGTTTCTGCAAACTACAGAATCGGGGCAATAAATATTGAGTTTTGTTTGGCTGTTAACCCTTGCTTTGTTACTGGAAAAAAATGGATTAAAATAGAAAATTTTCCAAAAAAATCGAAATTCAGAAATTTTATCTTTATTTGCCATTAACTCTTGTGGAAAACCTAAAGGGTTAATGACGTTTGTAAAATCAGTTTTGAGTACCTTCAGGGTGTAGTTTCTAGAATGGGGTCATTTTTGGGTGGTTTCTATTATGTAAGCCTCACAAAGTGACTTCAGACCTGAACTGGTCCCTAAAAAGTGGGTTTTTGAAAATTTCTGAAAAATGTCAAGATTTGCTTCTAAACTTCTAAGCCTTGTAACGTCCCCAAAAAATGAAATGGCATTCCCAAAATGATCGATACATGAAGTAGACATATGGGGAATATAAATCAATAACTTTTTTGGCAGTATTACTATGTATTCTAGAAGTAGAGAAATTGAAACTTGGAAAATTGCAAATTTTTTCAAAATTTTTGGTAAATTTGGTATTTTTTTATAAATAAAAATGAAATTTTTCGACTTTATTTTGCCACTGTCAGTAAATACAATATGTGACGAAAAAAACAATCTCAGAATGGCTTGGATAAGTAAAAGCGTTTTAAAGTTATCACCACATAAAGTGACACTAGTCAGATTTTGAAAAAATGGCCTGGTCCTTAAGGTGAAATAGGGCCGTGTCCTTAAGGGGTTAAAACAGTCAGTCTCCAACAGACGGAATGACAGCATTTCAAAGGCCAGTAATTTTGGCTCGAGGGTGGGTAGGTGGGTATTTCCTTCTTCTCTCCAATGTTTGAGAGATGGACAGCTGAATGCTGCCTTGTGATATGGTGGAGATGCTTGGTGATGGTTTCGTCGTGGTGGTGTTGGTGGAAAATCCTCTGTTTGCTGGTCGCCAGGTGCCACGGTGACGCCAGAGGTGTAGGGAGAGACCGAGCCAGCAGCAGAAGAGGGAGCAGGAGGAGCATGAGAGAGTTCCTTGTTTTTAAGGTGTTTACTCCACTACAATTCATGCTTTGCATGTAGATGCCTGGTCATGCAGGTTGTGCTCAGGTTAAAATGGCACAACATGCAAACCACTCGTGTCTTGTCGTCAGGACATTGTGTGAAGAACTGCCACGCCAATGAACTCCTTGGAGCAGGCCTAGGTGTGCTCGGTGCCTGGGTGTACAGGCGTACTGTCTCTGGAACAGCCGCTACGCTTTTGCACCCAGCTCCCTCTTTTGCTGTGCTGTTGCCTCTGCGCGACCACCACCTCTTCCTCAGAACTGCACCCCTTACTAGCACGACCTACAGTCCAGTCTGGGTCTAAGACTTCATCATCCTCCACATCATCTTCCACCCATTCATGACCCCTGCCCCCCTTGTCGGTCTGCACATTGCACACACACTGTTTCGTCATCATCAGAGATGTTTTGCGGCGGTATTGCCATCTTCTCATCCTGCAACAAAAGTGGTTGAGCATCAGTGCATTCAAGGTCTTCCTCTTCTGAGCTGGGCTAGGTGGATGGAACACGGAAACCCTGCCAACAGAGTCATCAAAAAGCATGAGACTTTCCTGCATGATTTGGGGCTCTGACTGCTTGGCTGATTTGCAAGCGGGTGAGGTGGAAGACTGATGGGCATGGGCTGCAGGTGCCAACTCTGAGCTTTGTGCAGAGGACTGGGTGTTAGATACTGTGAAGGAACTGGAGGCACTGTCAGCCACACATTCTACTATCGCCTGTACATGTTCTGGCTTCACCATCCGTAGAGCGGCATCTGGGCCGAACAAAAAACGCTGCAGATTCTGTCGCCTACTCGCACCAGAGGAAGGTGTTTGACTTGGAGCAGTAGTTGGCGCTGAACGGCCACATCCTCTCCCAGCAACAGGAGCTCCACCAACACCACCACGACCATGCCCACATCCCTTATTTGATGTTCTCCTCATTATTTGCGTTCACCCACCAAGCTGAAAGATTGGCCTCTCTCCGGTGTACATTTACCTGCCACTAGTCGACAATTACGTTCGCTAGGGCAGTGCCCGTGTCATAAAAATGCTCTGTGGACCCAAAATAATGTTTCTTGGGCCCAAAATACACTGATTCTCAATTTCTATGCGGAAATGTAAAAAATGTTTGCGTACGCCGTATGCACAAGTGGTTTGTGGAACAGGAGCAAGTATTTTTGTAATAAAATACAGAAAATTTGTATTTCACTGCTATAAATTGAAATTAATTATTTATACGCCGGATGCAGTTTTTTCGGCCTAAACACGGCTTTTTTTCAATAAAACCCCAAAATGCAGTTTTTAACTGCTGTACATTAAAAGTAGACATTTATACTATGTATGGACACAAGATTTGGGGAACCAGAACACGGATTTGGTCACCAAAATTCACAAATGCAGTATTTCACTGCTATAAATTGGAAATAATTATTTAAACGACGGATGCACAACAGTTTTTTCCCCACAAAAAAGAATAATGCACTATTTCTCAGCTGTAATGTGAAATCGGTATTTAAGCGATGTATTTCAAGATGCTCT
Organism: Bufotes viridis; assembly: GCA_033119425.1. NCBI lineage: Eukaryota > Metazoa > Chordata > Amphibia > Anura > Bufonidae > Bufotes > Bufotes viridis. The sequence continues at coordinate 76,855,162 of CM065590.1, read as the reverse complement.
GTGGATCAGGATTACCCCTTTTTTGTCAAAAAACTTACACTTATGCTGTATTTCACAGTAGCAATGTAAAATAGGTGGTTGGAATTGGTATTTCAGACTGTTTGGTGGACCTTGAATAAGGTTTTTTTTTCTATAAAAAGACAAAGAAGCACTATTTTAACTAAAATACACTGATGCACTATTTGATACCTGAAATTGAATATACAGTTTAGTGCATAGTATACAAAAGTGCTCTGTGGCACCACAGAGCTCAGACTAGATAAATGGACTATGTCACGGTTTTTGTCACCAAAATTACCAAAAGCAGTTTTTCACTGCTGTAAATTAAATGTAGGTATTTATGCCGTGTATGTACAACTGCTTTGTAAAGCAGGAATTTAGCTTTTTTTCACACAAAAAAAGAATAATGCACTATTTCTCAGCTGTAATGTGAAATCGGTATTTAGGTGTTGTATTTCAAAATGCTTTGTGGATCAGGATTTCCACTTTTTTGTCAAAAAATACACTTTTGCACACAATGCAATGTAAAATAGGTGGTTGTAATGGGTATTTTAGACTGTTTGGTGGACCTTGAATAACGTTTTTTTTTCTATAAAAAACAAAGAAGCACTATTTCCCTGCAGAAATATAAAATATATCGTTGGAAGGTGTATGCAGAACTGTTTTGTGGACAAGTAATACGATTTTTCCCCAAAAATTGCACAGATTCTCTATTTTACCGCAAAAATGTCAAATATATATTTTGGCGGTGTAAAACAGGCTTGGTGGATCAGGATGATCCCTTTTTTTTAACTAAAATACATTGATGCACTATTTGATAACTGAAATTGAATATACGGTTTAGTGCATAGTATACAAAAGTGCTCTGTGGCACCACAGATCCCAGACTAGACAAATGGACTATGTCACCCCTTAATCATACAAAAGACATTATAGGGGACTTGAGCAGCCAGAAAAAAAAAATTTTTTTTCCTTCACTGAGCTACAAAGGCTGATGTCCCTGGCTTCCTGGAACACATGCAGTATACTGCAGTAGCTAAAATGGCCACCGAGCACCACCTCAGTAACAGATGGATTACAAAAAAAGATTTCCCTTGCAGTGGCTGGGTACAGAAATGTTGGATTGCTGAAGCTCCTTCCCTCTCTATTTGCTATATCTTGTAGATTAAAGTAGCACAGGTTCTTCTGATTTCTGCCCTATTCTGTCCCTGATCGCAGCACCAGCATCCTCTTCATAAGCTCAAATCAGCAGAGTGACGTGCGGCAGTACGTGACTCCAGCTTATAAAGAGGCTGGGTCACATGCTGCACTCAGCCAATCACAACCATGCCATTAGTAGGCATGGCTGTGATGGCTTCTTAGGGCAAGAAGTAAAGCACTTGCTGATTGGCTGGTGTGCAGCCCTTTAGAAAGCGGGAAGAAATCGCCGAACAATGGACCCGAATTTTTTTTAAAATGTTCGGGTTCGGGTCCATATCCTGAACACCCCAAAATTCGGTATGAACCCGGACTATACAGTTCGGGTTCGCTTAACTCTATCAGCAAGATGTGGGGGACCCTATGCATAGCTGTGTTGTTATTGTTGGTGATAAGAGTGCCACTTGTAGCCACTATTGTGGCAGTAGGAGTAGTGGTAGTGACAGTGACACTTGGGGCAAGTACAAAGCAGGGAATCAGGAGGAGGGTAAAAGAGCCTATGATGACTTTGATGAGGATTATGTAATGAACAGGAATTGGAAACCTGATTGTGTTGGCGGCAATAAAGAGCAGAGGCAACATACTTATGGAGCCTCCCAAAAAACTTCCAGGGTCAGATATGCTTCTATTATCGTCAGCTTGGCAACTGGTGATACCATTGATACGGTGGTCACTGACTCAAAATGTGCCAGACCTAATCCAAGCTAGGATTCCGCTAGCTCTGTGCAAGTATGTGCAAGTATTTCTCTTCTGGCACTTTTCTCCACAAACAAAAACATTGCCGTGTGCAAGAGCTCCAGCAGTAAAATATTCCATGGACCTTCAAACACATACACGTAGGCACAACAGCTCTATTGCAGCACATGTACTATCACCAGACCCTGTAGGAAAAAAAAAAAGTGGCCCCTAATTAGCAGAACAAGAGTATCTTCCTTTAACCAGTCCAGGCCGCATCCACATGCAGTACGGTGTCTCTTTAATCATCATTAGAGATGGCCCGAACTATCCGACGACGAACAGTTCCCGGCGAACATAGCTTGTTCGCGTTCGCCTCAACGGGCGAACACATGCGATGTTCGGTCCGCCCCCTATACATCATCATTGAGCAAACTTTGACCCTGTACCTCACAGTCAGCAGACACATTCCAGCCAATTAGCAGCATACCCTCCCTTCCAGACCCTCCCACCTCCTGCACAGCATCCATTTTAGATTCATTCTGAAGCTGCAGTCTTAGTGAGAGGAGGGAGAGTGTAGTTGCTGCTGATTTAATAGGGAAATCGATAGCTAGGCTAGTGAATTCAGTGTCCACTCCAGTCCTGAAAAACTCATCTGATCTCTGCTGTAAGGACAGCGTCCTGACAGCACCCCAAAAAGCCCTTTTTAGGGCTGCAACATTAGTCTGCTTTTTTTTTCTCCATATACATATTGAAGTTGCCTGGCATGCCTGTGTGTGAGGAGCTGCAGGCCCACAGACTGTAGTGTGCCCACTGCCAGTGCCCACCCCTGTCATCCCATGTGGCACAGGACTTTGCATCAAAAAAAGGCATCTAATTTTTACACTTTAATCTAAGGTTAGTTGCCTGCCAGTGTGTGTCAGCCCGACTTCCACTGACTGTAGTGTGCCCACTGCCAGTGCCCACCACTCATACCGGCTGGCACAGGACTTTGCATAAAAAAAGCCATTTAATATTTACACTTTAGTGTAATTTCAGTTGCTTGCCTGCTGCTAGTGTGTGTCAGGCCGACTTCCACTGACTGTAGTGTGCCCACTGCCAGTGCCCACCCCTGTCATCCCGTGTGGCACAGGACTTTGCATCAAAAAAAGGCATTTCATTTTTACACTTTAGTGTAATTTCAGTTGCTTGCCAGGTGGCACAGTAGCTTGCCGATAAATAAGTAATTTAATTTATTTTTAGACAGTAGTCTAAATTCAGTTGCTTGCCTGCTGCCAGTGTGTGTCAGGCCCACTTCCACAGACTGTAGTGTGCCCACTGCCAGTGCCAACCACTGATACCGGGTGGCACAGTAGCTTGCCGATAAATAAGGCATTTCATTTTTAGACAGTAGTCTAAATTCAGTTGCTTGCCTGCTGCCAGTGTGTGTCAGGCCGACTTCCACTGACTGTAGTGTGCCCACCACTCATACCGGCTGGCACAGGACTTTGCATAAAAAAAGCCATTTAATATTTACACTTTAGTGTAATTTCAGTTGCTTGCCTGCTGCTAGTGTGTGTCAGGCCGACTTCCACTGACTGTAGTGTGCCCACTGCCAGTGCCAACCACTGATACCGGGTGGCACAGTAGCTTGCCGATAAATAAGGCATTTCATTTTTAGACAGTAGTCTAAATTCAGTTGCTTGCCTGCTGCCAGTGTGTGTCAGGCCCACTTCCACAGACAGTAGTGTGCCCACTGCAAGTGCCAACCACTGATACCGGGTGGCACAGTAGCTTGCCGATAAATAAGGCATTTAATTTTTAGACAGTAGTCTAATTTCAGTTGCTTGCCTGCTGCCAGTGTGTGTCAGGCCCACTTCCACAGACTGTAGTGTGCCCACTGCCAGTGCCCACCACTCATACCGGGTGGCACAGTACCTAGCACGCATAGTACCACTTATCTAAAAAAAAAAATGACAGGCAGAGGCAGGCCACCCTGCAGGGGCCATCGTGGTTGTGGTGCTGTGATTTCCACTGTCCCTGGAATAATGCCTAGTGTTCAGAGGCCACGTACCCTGAACCCGAAAAATTCTGAGGACATAGTTGACTGGCTTAGACAGGACACCCAATCTTCAACAGCTTCCGCTAAGAACCTTGACGCACCATCCTCCTCCAGCTCAGCTTTGGTCACCTGCTCTCAAGTTACCACGCACCCGCCCGCCGCCACCACCACAGCCACCACAACCGCTTCACTTGATCCTTCAGAGGAGTTATTTACACATCAGTTGGATGCAATTAGTGATGCGCAACCATTATTGCCAGATGATGTAGATTACAGGGATATGTCTCAGTCAGGCAGGATTACACACATGGACGTACAGTGTGATGATGATGATGATGATGTTGTACCCGCTGCTGCTTCCTTTGCTGAGGTGTCAGATACAAGTGAAGCGGTTGATGATGACGATGTGTCCACGGATGCCACGTGGGTGCCTGCTCGAAGAGAAGAAGAGGGGGAAAGTTCAGATGGGGAAACAGAGAGAATGAGGAGACGAGTTGGAAGCAGGGGAAGGTCGTCGCAAGGAGTTAGTGGCACAGTCAGACAGCATGTATCGGCACCTGGGGTCAGCCAGACAGCACGCCAGTCAACGCATGCTGTTGCCACCACCAGAATGCCGTCATTGCAAAGCTCAGCAGTGTGGCACGCTGTCTTGGGGTTGACTTGCCTGAAAGCAGAGAGCTACACAGGACCAGCACTCCTGTCCGCCCTGAACGCACAGGTGCATCAGTGGCTGACCCCGCACCAACTGGAGATCGGCAAAGTGGTGTGTGACAATGGTACAAATTTGTTGTCGGCATTGAATTTGGGCAAGTTGTCAGATGTGCCGTGCATGACACGTGTTGAATCTCATCGTACAACGCTTTGTGTCTAAGTACCCAGGCTTACAGGACGTCCTCAAGCAGGCCAGGAAGGTGTGTGGCCATTTTTAGGCGTTCCTACATGGCCATGGCGCACTTTTCCGATATTCAGCGGCGAAACAATATGCCAGTGAGGCGCTTGATTTGCGACAGCCCAACACTTGGAATTCAACACTCCTAATGTTCGACCGCCTGCTCCAACAAGAAAAAGCCGTCAACGAGTATTTGTATGACCGGGGTGCTAGGACAGCCTCTGCGGAGCTGGGAATTTTTTTGCCACGTTACTGGACGCTCATGCGCAATGCCTGTAGGCTCATGCGTCCTTTTGAGGAGGTGACAAACCTAGTCAGTCGCACCGAAGGCACCATCAGCGACCTCATCCCATTTGTTTTCTTCCTGGAGCGTGCCCTGCGAAGAGTGCTGGATCAGGCTGTAGATGAGCGTGAAGAGGAAGAGTTGTGGTCACCATCACCACCAGAAACAGCCTTGTCATCATCGCTTGCCGGACCTGCGGCAATGCTGGAAGAGGAGTATGAGGAAGAGGAGTCAGAGGAGGAATGTGGCGGCTTTGAGGAGGAGGAAGACCAACCACAGCAGGCACCCCAGGGTGCTCGTTGTTGTCACCCATCTTTGACCCATGGTGTTGTACGTGGCTGGGGGGAAGAACAGACCGTCAATGACATCAGTGAGGACGAGGAACGGGAAATGAGTAGCTCTGCATCCAACCTTGTTCAAATGGGGTCTTTCATGCTGTCATGTCTGTTGAGGGACCCACGTATAAAAAGGATAAAGGAGAACGACCTGTACTGGGTGGCCATGCTACTAGACCCCCGGTATAAGCAGAAAGTGGCAGAAATGTTACCAAATTACCGAAAGTCGGAAAGGATGCAGCAGTTCAAAACCAAACTAAAAAATATGCTTTACACAGCTTATAAGGGGGATGTCACAGCACAACGGGAATCTAACAGGGGAAGAGGCGAGTGTAATCCTCCTCCTACCACGGCGGTAAGGACTGGACGATTTACAGATGTGTTGTTGATGGAGGACATGCGGAGCTTTTTCAGTCCTACTCATCGCCACAGCCCTTTGGGATCCAGCCTTAGAGAACGACTCGACCGACAGGTAGCAGACTACCTCGCCTTAACAGCAGATATCGACACTCTGAGGAGCAATGAACCCCTTCACTACTGGGTGTGCAGGCTTGACCTGTGGCCTGAGCTATCCCAGTTTGCAATAGAACTTCTGGCCTGCCCTGCTTCAAGTGTCCTGTCAGAAAGGACCTTCAGTGCAGCAGGAGGCATTGTCACTGACAAGAGAAGTCGCCTCGGTCAAAAAAGTGTTGATTACCTCACCTTCATAAAGATGAATGAGGCATGGATCCCGAAGGGACTGACAGTGGGGGATACGTTTGACTAACAAAAGGCCTGATGACATGCCTTGGCCTAAAAATGGTCCCCACGCTGCTGTATTTAATGTCTGCATACCGGATGACTTTCGTGAATTCTTCACCACCAACTAGGGTTCAAGCCGCAATGTTTTAGTCACTTTTCTGCCTGGAAAACATAAATTTTTCTGGCCGCTGCTACAATAGCGGCTGCAACAATGCCATTATTTTTCAGGCAAGTGTACATGTCTAATTTTTCTGTCCTATGGTGCAGCACTGTGGCTGCAAAAACAAAAAAAAAAAAGGCACATACAAGGGTCAATTCTCCTTCGTGATCGTTACCTTGTTGTGGTGAAGGGGCTTGCGTATCACAATGAAGCAATGATCACCTCTATGAGTGTGGTGGCAATGTTGCCACACCCCAGATGATAAGGCCGTTGCTTCATTATGGTCAGACCAAAAGCGATCGGACGGCTGGATAATATTTCATAGAAAAAACATTAATTTACCTTTTTTTTTATATGTGGTATGGGTTTTTAATACATAAAATAAAAAATCATAATAAAGTCTCTTAATAGTTTATTAGAAATGATGCAGACAATTAAAAAAATCCCCATTAATTCCAATACAAAGCAAGTACAGAGCTCAGAATTAAATTATTTCATGATGTCGTAATGGTTCGCTAATTCGACAATGGTTAATCAATTTGACCGGATACGGTCCGTAACAGGGATTAAACTGATAGGAATAGTACTAGTTAAGACACCACTCATATAGGGTGTCACAGCACATTGCTCTGTGCACGCGCAGTGCCTCAATTTGGGAGTATGAGGACCGACCAAGCTGCTTTTTCCATCTCCCGGTTCCTGAAATCAATTCAGTTTGGTGTATGAGAGTTTGGTCTGTCACTGTGAAGGCAGTCGAAGGTACCCGGCCTAAATTTTCTTTCACAAAAGGCAATCCCTGATACGGCGCAGACGCAGTGACCGTGGATTAAAACAGAGTGGAGGGAGCCAGCGTTTTTTTAACAATCTCCCTGTTCGAAAAATCTATTCAATAAATGGCCCCCAGATTGGGGACGTTAGAGGGATTAAACTGATGAGAATAGTACTACAGAAAATACCACTCATATCGGGTGTGACAGTAAATTGCACGGCGCAGACGCAGTGACCGTGGATAAAAACAAAGAGGAGGGAGCCAGCGTTTTTTTTTAACCATCTCCCCGCTCGAAAAATCAATTCAATTCACCTTTCAGGGACCCTTGGTGTTGTACGTGGCTGGGTGGAGGAAGAAACCTTCAATGACATCACCGGGACGTGGCTAGCTTGGTATCCAACCTTGTGCAAATGGGGAGTTTGCGGTTCTGCAAATGGACTGTTTGCGGTTGTTTGCGGTGCATTGAAAGGGGAGTTTGGTCTGTCAATATCTGTAAAGTGGGCGTAACCCTTACACTACCTGATCGATACATCATACCTGATCGTATACACACACAGGATGTTTTAAAGCATGTTATTCCAAACAATTTAGGAATGTTAGTTGATTTATGACTCTGCGTCCACTACGTAATTTTCCATGGGAGTTTTGCCATAGATCCCCCTCCGGCATGCCACAGTCCAGGTGTTAGACCCCTTGAAACAACTTTCCCATCACTATTGTGGCCAGAAAGAGTCCCTGTGGGTTTTAAAATTCGCCTGCCAATTGAAGTCTATGGGCGGTTCGCCCGTTCGCGAACATTTGTGGAAGTTCGCGTTCGCTATTCGCGAACGGAAAATTTTATGTTCGCGACATCACTAATCATCATCACTTCCTGAACCGCCCATGACTGACCACCGCTCCCACTCACATCTATAAGCCCGACGAAAATAGCCAAACCAGCGCTCAGATATTTTCAGTGGCCCCATAGGAAATGAATGGAGGGCGCCTGCGCAGTGTGCCCTCCAACACTTTCGGGGCTCCGTTTTCGTTCTTCTCCAGCAGTGGGACCTGCACCTATAAGACAATGGGGGTATATCCTAGCGATATGCCCCCATTGTCTGTGATAAGACAACTGCTTTAATGATGTAATTCCCCTGATATTCATTTTAGAGCAGACACTGACGCTGATGCCACATGGAATGGCAGAAGAAGAACAGCTTCGGTATCTTGCAGGCCATCCTGCAGCTGTTGGGGACCCTTATGGAAAAAAGTCCAGTGGAAGAGGAAATGGAGAAGGAGGATGTACAAGTGGAACAAGAATAGGAGGAGTTGCTTAAGCAGGAGGACAAGGCTGATGATAATGGAGACGACACTGGCCATGATAGCCAATCATCTCAGTGTGGGGAAAAGAAGGAAATAAATAGGTCCTTGGGCACACTGGCGAACATTGCAAGATGTATACTTGCCTGCTTACATACAGATACAGTAGCGGTATTTTAAGCATGAAACAAACTGATGATTACTGGATAGGGATGTTTTTAGACCTTTACAATCAAAGCAAAATGGGGGGAATGTTTTCTTGTTGCCGAAATGGAGACCAAATAGATTTAATACCAGAATACACTGTGTATTCAACTTGCTACAGTTTTCAGTGAGTAGACACCTGCTGCCCATATCTCTGACTAGAAGCCAACCCCCCCCCCCCACTGAGTCTCCCACCTCTCTCAGGCCCCTTTCACACAGGCGTGATTTCAGCGCGAGTGCAATGCGTGAGGTGAACACATTGCACCCGCGCTGAATCCGGACCCATTCATTTCAATGGGACTGTGTACACGAGCGGTGATTTTCCCGCATAACTTTAGCGTTGCGTGAAAATCGCAGCATGCTCTATATTCAGTTTTTTTCACGCAACGCACGCCCCTAGAAGTGAATGGGGTTGCGAAAAAAAATCGCAAGCATCCGCAAGCAAGTGCGGATGTGGTGCGATTTTCCCGCATGGTTGCTAGGAGATGATCGGGATGGGGACCTGATCTTTATTATTTTCCCTTATAACATAATTATAAAGGAAAATAATAGCATTCTCAATAGAGAATGCAAGGTAAAAAGGGCAATAGAGGGTGCAGGTGATTGGACCATGCGACCCAGTGACGTCACTGAAGGTCCTTCACTCCCTTCCCGGCTGAAGACAAAACAGGAAATCGGTAACCGGCAGCTACGCGATCAAATGGAATTGGTTACTTTATTTTTTCATTATTTTTAACCCTCTATTGGCCTTTTAACTTTGCATTCTCTATTGAGAATGCTATTATTTTCCTTTATAACTATGTTATAAGGGAAAATAATAAAATATACAGAATACTCAACCCGAAACTGGGTACCAAACATGCCGATTTTTCACACGCGCGTTCAAAACGCATTAAAACGCTTTGCACTCGCATGGAAAAATCACGCATTTTCCCGCAACACACCCGCCTCTGATCCGGGCGTCAAACGTGACGCCCGTGCACTGAGAGAGGCCTTACTGTCTCTGCTACCAAAAATAACAGAAGCCATTGCAGCAGCATCCACTCCAGTATGACGCAAATCAGCAAACAGAGATGTACTGCTTAAACACTCAGGTTCAGTGGGTACCTACCGTGTTCCCTGACCCCATGAACATCTGGGTAGGAAGATTGGAACTGTGGCCCAAACTGGCTCAGTATGTTCTGTCTTCTCCACTGTCATCTCAGAGAGGGTTTTCAGCGTGGGAGGAGGCACCATTACACACAAACAGACAAAGTTGTCCTCTGCCAGAGTACGAAACCTCACTTTTGTCAAAACAAATGAAGCATGGATACATGAGGATTTTCACACAACTCTGGTTCAGGCTGATGAATAGATCTGCCATTGATGACATTGGTTATTTATCGCGCCACTGCTGCTGTTTGCCTCTTTGACATCATATACCATACAGTATGTTTGCTATTGTTGCTGCTGCAGCTAATACTCCCTGCTGCTAATCCCCCTACTGCCACTTCCTTTACCCCTACTGCCACTACCATTACTCCTACACAGTCATCACTACTACTACCCCAACCCTACCTCACACACATCTACTGACTTCTCTGTTCCATGCTGTGCTGTTATTGATGGCGTTATTATTGCTACTCATTATTACCCCTACAAAACTTACCCTTTCCACATCCACACTGTACTACTGCTAAAAGAAAGAGTTTTTCCTGGCTTGTACATCTATAGAACAAGCCACTGTTTCTTCTGACAGCTAACACTTGTGTATAAATATGGGCAGGCTAACACATACAATAATTTTTAAACACTTGTGTAGTACAAGCCACTCTTTCTTCTGACAAAATAACGTGTGTGTGTGTATAAACAGGGTGAGGGATATGTCCTTGTTGAGGTAAATTTTTAGACACTTGCTCCCAACAAGTCACTGTTTATTTCCCATAACACAGTTTATGTTTAACCCCTTCTTGACATGAGGATTTTCTCCTATTGCATTTTCGTTTTTTTTTAACTTCCTGCTAGCAGTGTAACTAGAAAGGACTGGACCCCACCACAAATTTTGGAACCTCCACTCCTGTGGCTAGTCAAGTTCACTCTCTCAGACCAGGCCCAACAGCTGCTATGTCCGTTTCTGTCGGACATAGTTCAATTTGGTTCAATTTTTAACATCAGTGTGAGGGTTTAGTGTGACGGCAGTGTGCACCTATCTCTGGTTCTGTGTTTGTTCTGAATTCTTGCCACATCCACATAAATTTCATCTTATGTAGGATGTCCATTGTGGTACTTGTAGTCCGTTGCTGGCATCATCCATTGTATGCATTTTTTGCTGGTGATTGCCATTAGCAACGGACTACAAGTGCAGGATGTGCTCCCCTATAGAAATGCACAACTGCATATGGGTATGAGCGCATGCTGCTTGCTTTTCACCACATTTTTTGATGGTTTATATATATATATATATATATATATATATATATATATATATATACACGGAGGTGTATAAACTCCAATTTAAATGTGCCTGTTTTTCATCTTCAGGTCACATTTGGGTGCACCTGCTAGGCTTTGGGCTATATCAGTCAGTCTTGGGTAGGGCTCATAGACACCTCCCACCTCCCATTGCAAGCATGGCTACATGCTGGAGGTAACAGAGGAGATGTTTGTGAGTCGTCCTAATGCTCCTGTAATTGCCCACTGGCCCCTGATATCGCCCATATGGCGCAGGTAGGTGAGTGTTAGGGCCCACGGGCTACTTGAGAGACCTTGACGCTGGTGCCCGAGGCTTAAGACATATCCTCCTAGTAGGATATGTCGAACTAACTCTCAATTTTTAACATCAGTGTGAGGGTTTAATGTGACGGCAGTGTGCACCTATCTCTGGTTCTGTGCAAGTTTCATAGTGTCCGCAAAAACATATATTTTGTTGTGGGGTGAAATTCAATTGCCAAAATAGCAATACCCTGAGTCTGGTGTCCCAGCTGTTGCAGGCCAAGTTTCATAGTATCCGCAAAAACATATATTTTGTTGTGGGGTGAAATTCAATTGCCAAAATAGCAATACCCTGAGTCTGGTGTCCCAGCTGTTGCAGGCCAATTTTCATAGTGTCCGCAAAAACATATTTTGTCCTGGGGTGAAATTCAATTGCCAAAATAGCAATACCATAAATCAGTGGTTTCAGCTGTGGCTGGCCAATTTTCATAGTGTCCGCAAAAACATATTTTGTTGTGGGGTGAAATTCAATTACCAAATTAGCAATACCATAAATCAGTGGTTTCAGCTGTGGCTGGCCAAGTTTCATAGTGTCCGCAAAAACATATATTTTGTCCTGGAGTGAAATTCAATTGCCAAAATAGCAATACCATAAATCAGTGGTTTCAGCTGTGGCTAGCCAAGATTCATAGTGTCCGCAAAAACATATATTTTGTTGTGGAGTGAAATTCAATTGCCAAAATAGCAATACCCTAAATCTGGTGTTCGAGCTGTTGCAGGCCAAGTGTAAATCTGTCCATAAAAGGATATCTTTCATCCAGGGCCTAAATACTAGCCCTAAAAGAGATATTCCCCTAAATCAGTGGTTACTGATGTGCCTGGATTAATGTAATACGCTACATAAATAAATAGGCAGATAGTGTTAGGTGCCTGTAAAAAGAGGCCTGAATTTGAAATCAGTACATTGGGCCAAATATTTTTTTTCTTATTGTGGTGCTTGGTGAACAGTAACAATGAGGAAAACATCTAGTAAGGGACGTGGACGCGGTGGTGTTAGTGTACCCTCTGGTGCTGGGAGAGGACGTGGCCATTCTGCCACAGCCACACGTCCTAGTGAACCAACTACCTCAGGTTCTAGTACCCGCCAGAATTTACAGCGATATTTGGTGGGGCCCTATGCCGTTCTAAGGATGGTAAGGCCTGAGCAGGTACAGGCGCTAGTCAATTGGGTGGCCGACAGTGGATCCAGCATGTTCACAACATTATCTCCCACCTAGTCTTCCGCAGAAAGCGCACAGGTGGCACCTGAAAACCAAGCCCATCAGTCTGTCACATCACCCCCATGCATATCAGGGAAACTGTCTGATCCTCAAGTTATGCAGCAGTCTCTTATGCTGTTTGAAGACTCTGCTGGCAGGGTTTCCCAAGGGAATCCACCTAGCCCTTCCCCAGTGGTGGAAGACATAGAATGCACTGATGCACAACCACTGATGTTTCCTGATGATGAGGACATGGGAATACCACCTCATCGGAGTCCACACGTCTCTGATTATGACGAAACACAGGTGCCAACTGCTGCGTCTTTCTGCAGTGTGCAGAAAGGTCAGGGTGAACAGGAGGTCAGGGAGGACTGTGTGGAAGACGATGCACGGGACGATGAGGTCCTAGACCCCACATGGAATGAAGGTCGTGCCACAGACTTTCATAGTTCAGAGGAAGAGGCAGTGGTGAGACCGAGCCAACAGCGTAGCAAAAGAGGGAGCAGGGGGCAAAAGCAGACCAGCCGCCGCCAAGAGAGTTCGCCTGCTACTGGCCACCTCCACCAGGAACCGAGCACCCCAGAGGGAGCTTCAAGGGGTTCACTGGCATGGCACTTCTTTAAACAATGTGCTGACAACAAGACCCGAGTGGTTTGCACGCTGTGCCATCAGATCCTGAAGCGAGGCATTACTGTTCTGAACCTTAGCACAACCTGCATGACCAGGCATCTACATGCAAAGCATGAACTGCAGTGGAGTAAACACCTTAAAAGCAAGGAACTCACTCAGGCTCCCCCTGCTCCTTCTTCTGCTGCTGCCTCGGCCTCTTCCTCCGCCTCGGGAGGAATGTTGGCTCCTGCCGCCCACCAAACAGAGGATGTGCCACCGACACCACCACCTGCGTCACCAAGCATCTCCACCATGTCACACGGCAGCGTTCAGCTCTCCATCTCACCAACCTTGGAGAGAAAGCGTAAATTCCCACCTAGCCACCCTCGAACCCTGGGCCTGAATGCCAGCATTTCTAAACTACTGGCCTTTGAAATGCTGTCATTCAGGCTGGTGGACACAGACAGCTTCAAACAGCTGATGTCCATGGCTGTCCCACAGTATGTTGTTCCCAGCCGCCACTACTTCTCCAAGACAGCCGTGCCTTCCCTGCACAACCAAGTATCCGATAAAATCAAGTGTGCACTGCGCAACGCCATCTGTGGCAAGGTCCACCTAACCATAGATACGTGGACCAGTAAGCACGGCCAGGGACGCTATATCTCCCTAACTGCACACTGGGTAAATGTAGTGGCGGCTGGGCCGCAGGCGGAGAGTTCCTTGGCGCACGTCCTTCCGCCGCCAAGGATCGCAGGGCATCATTCTCTGCCTCCTGTAGCCTCCTCCTCCTACTCGGCTTCCTCCTCCTCTGCTTCCACCAGCTCATCCAGTCAGCCACACACCTTCACCACCAACTTCAGCACAGCCCGGGGTAAACGTCAGCAGGCCATTCTGAAACTCATATGTTTGGGGGACAGTGGTTGCTGCCGGTGGGCCTCAAGCGCGGCCTGGTGGTGTGCGATAATGGGCGAAATCTCATCGCAGCTCTGGGACTAGCCGGTTTGATGCATATCCCTTGCCTGGCGCATGTGCTGAATTTGGTGGTGCAGAAGTTCATTCACAACTACCCCGACATGTCAGAGCTGCTGCATAAAGTGAGGGCCGTCTGTGCGCGCTTCCGGCGTTCACATCCTGCCGCTGCTCGCCTGTCTGCGCTACAGCGGAACTTCTGCCTTCCCACTCACCGCCTCATATGCGACGTGCCCACCAGGTGGAACTTCACCTTGCATATGCTGGAGAGACTGTGCGAGCAGCAGCAGGCCATAGTGGAGTTTCAGCTGCAGCACGCACGCGTCAGTCGCACTGCGGAACAGCACCACTTCACCACCAATGATTGGGCCTCCATGCGAGACCTGTGTGCCCTGTTGCGCTGTTTCGAATACTCCACCAACATGGCCAGTGGCGATGACACCGTTATCAGCGTTTCAATACCACTGCTATGTCTCCTTGAGAAAACGCTTAGGGCGATGATGGAAGAGGAGGTGGCCCAGGAGGAGGAGGAGGAGGAGGAGGAGGAGGAGGATGAGGGGTCATTTTTAGCACTTTCAGGCCAGTCTGTTGAAAGTGGCTCAGAGGGAGGTTTCTTGCAACAGCAGAGGCCAGGTACAAATGTGGCCAGCCAGGGCCCACTACTGGAGGATGAGGAGGATGAGGAGGAGGTGGAGGAGGATGAGGATGAAGCAGGTTCACAGCGGGGTGGCACCCGACACAGCTCAGGCCCATCACTGGTGCGTGGCTGGGGGGGATACGGAGGACGATGACGATACGCCTCCCACAGAGGACAGCTTGTCCTTACCTCTGGGGAGCCTGGCACACATTAGCGACTACATGCTGCAGTGCCTGCGCAACGACAGCAGAGTTGCCCACATTTTAACGTGTGCGGACTACTGGGTTGCCACCCTGCTGGATCCCCTGTACAAAGACAATGTGCCCACCTTACTTCCTGCACTGGAGCATGATAGGAAGATGCGCGAGTACAAGCGCTCGCTGGTAGAGGCGCTCCTGAGAGCATTCCCAAATGTCACAGGGGAACAGGTGGAAGCCCAAGGCGAAGGCAGAGGTGGAGCAAGAGGTCGCCAACGTAGCTGTGTCACGGCCAGCTCCTCTGAGGGCAGGGTTAGCATGGCAGAAATGTGGAAAAGTTTTGTCTCCATGCCACAGCTAACTGCACCACCACCTGATACGGAACGTGTTAGCAGGAGGCAGCATTTCACTAACATGGTTGAACAGTACGTCTGCACACCCCTCCACATACTGACTGATGGTTCGGCCCCATTCAACTTCTGTGTCTCCAAATTGTCCACGTGGCCAGTTAGCATTTTATGCCTTGGAGGTGCTGGCCTGCCCGGCGGCCAGCGTTTTGTCTGAACGTGTATTCAGCACTGCAGGGGGCGTCATTACTGACAAACGCAGCCGCCTGTCCACAGCCAACGTGGACAAGCTGACGTTCATAAAAATGAACCAGGCATGGATCCCACAGGACCTGTGCCTCCCTTGTGCTGAATAGACATTTATAACTGCCTCCCCCTCAACCATGTATTCTTGTACTCCGGGGCACTTCTTTATTGAATCCTCATTTTTTTTAACTTTACCATGATCGTGCGGTGCAACTCAAAGTTGAATGAACCTCTCCTCTGTCTGGGTGGTGGGGCCGAAATAACTGAAAGTGGCATTCTCCGGTGGTGGGTAATATGACGCATGATTCCTTGCTGTGGGACCTCTCTCCTCTGTCTGGGTCCGAAATAACTGAAAGTGGCCTTCTCCACTGGTGGGTGATATGACGCATGTTTCCTTGCTGTGGGACCTCTCCCCTCTGTCTGGGTGCTGGGGCCTAAATAACTGAAAGTGGCCTTCTCCAGTGGTGGGTGATATGACGCATGATTCCTTGCTGTGGGACCTCTCTCCTCTGTCTGGGTGCTGGGCCGAAATAAATGAAAGTGGCCTTCTCCGGTGGTGGGTGAAATGACGCATGATTCCTTGCTGTGGGACCTCTCTCCTCTGTCTGGGTGCCTGGCCGAAATAACTGAAAGTGGCCTTCTTCAGTGGTGGGTGATATGACGCATGATTCCTTGCTGTGGGACCTCTCTCCTCTGTCTGGGTGCTGGGTCCGAAATAACTGAAAGTGGCCTTCTCTAGTGGTGGGTGAAATGACGCATGATTCCTTGCTGTGGGACCTCTTTCCTCGATCTGGGTGCTGGGCCGAAATAACTGAAAGTGGCCTTCTTCAGTGGTGGGTGATATGACGCATGATTCCTTGCAGTGGGACCTCTCTCCAATTGATATTGGTTAAATTTTATTTATTTTATTTTATTTTAATTCATTTCCCTATCCACATTTGTTTGCAGGGGATTTATCTACATTTTGCTGCCTTTGGCAGCCCTCTAGCCCGTTCCTGGACTATTTTACAGTCTTTTTAGTGCCTAAAAGTTCGGGTCCCCATTGACTTCAATGGGGTTTGGGTTCGAGATAAAGTTCAGGTCGAGTTCGGATCCCGAACCCGAACATTTTCGGGAAGTTCGGCCGAACTTCCCGAACCCGAACTTCCAGGTGTTCGCTCATCTCTAGTGGTGATTTGAATTTTTTTATTTTTTTATGTTTTTAAAACTTTTTGAAACTTTTTTTGGCCCACAATTGGACCCCAACATGCAATCATGAGATTGCAATTTGTATAAGGTAATAGAATTTTGTTCATTACAATATACATAGATCGGTATATTCAATGCAGTGCTGCTACCTGCAGGCCTGCATTGGGATATACCAGTAATAGGCCTAGAAGCCTAGTACAGGTTCTAGGTCAGGGATCAGCAAGCTTTGGCACTCCAGGTGTTCTAAAACTACAACAACCACAGTGCCCCATTCGCTTCTATGGGAGTTAGAAGAACAGCCAAGCATGTTTGCATGCTGGGAGTTGTAGTTTCCCAGCAGCTGGAGTGCCGAAGGTTGCTGATCCCTGTTCTAGGTATTACTTCAATGGAACTGGCTGAGTTTGAAGGTTTTCTTACCTGAAAAGCGCACGGTATTGGTTTTTTGCTATCAGATGCCATAGTCATATTTGACCAGAGCATCTGAGGGGTTGAATGTCTATCATCAGAAATAAAGCCAATTGCAGACATTAGCCCTGGGTATCTGTTTGCACTCGGTAGCTATGCTGCTCACTCCGCTCTAGGCCATCTGCCTCAAATAAGGGACAATTTTAGTAAGGTTTCTAATATTGAAAAACATAACAAATGTGATGGCGCAGTGCGTTTGAAAATATATTCCCACTGTATGTAAAATGGTAAACAATTGCCGAATCCATAGTGGTACCCTCAGATCTGAGGTGCTAAATATGTTCTGAGTCAGGTCTAGCCACAGACCACAATTTGTGACATGTGGGCCATGCAGCAGTGGAACAGATATCACTGCATGCCCTCATTACATCACTAGTTTAACCTCTTACAGGACACAGGGTATACAGGTACGCCCTGATGTCCGAGTCCATAGGACGTACATATAAGTCCTGTGTAGTTACGATCACCACGGTGCAGTGCAGGCACTCTGGAACAATGCTGAGGGGTCCTGCCCCCCCTCCGCATAGGCGATCGCTGCAAACCGCAGATCAATTCAGACCTGCAGCGCTTTCTGCTGTTTCTGATCCCCACTGTCTATGACCGCAGGGATCAGAAACTTGTAAATGCCTAAAAGTGTATTTTTTTTAAACCCCCCCCCCCCCTGCAGCCCTGATGGGTATTATAGCGGCGGGTGGATTTGAGGGCGGTGCGGCAGGCGGGATAGCAATTCCCCTCCCACCTCCTCTGTAATATTCATTGGCCATTGGTTTAGCAGAGTGTCAGCACATTGGGACAGTATTTTGTTATATGAACGCTACATCGACGACCTGCTCATAGTATGGTCGGGCGATGTGGCGTCCATACTGCAACTTGATTTTTATTTAAACTCCACTCTAGAATCTTTATCTTTCACATTACACTATAATGTGGAAGAGATTCCCTTTTTGGATTTGTGCCTCAGGGGGGATCCCTCCACATGTGAAATTGTCACTTCACATACCGCAAAGAACTAGCAGGTAACACTATTCTCCATGCTGGTTCGTGTCACCCTGCCCATGTAATACAAAACATCCCGTTTGGTGAATTAATACGAGCTCGCTGCAACTGCTCCAACATGGTGTCCTATAACAAAGAATACCATGATATTAGAGGCAGATTGCATCGCAGAGCCAATCATCATGCCATTATTGATCGGGCATATAAAAAAGTATTACCTCTGGATAGAAAACCTTTAATTTTTCCACATACCAGCAAGATGTCTGACCCCCGCTCTCACAGCCAACAAGCTACTACTTTTGTCACACAATATAGCCAAGAATATCCTGCTATCTGCAAAATCATATAAAAAAATATTTTCCTATTCTGGCTAGTGATGAGCAGTGGTCTGACATCGTGTCTGGAGGCGTTAGGTGTGCAGCTAAAAAAGCTACTACTGTGGGCAATCTAATTAGCCCGAGTTTGTTTCTTTCATCCAGTTCCAATAATTTGCAGCCTATTTGGTTAAACTGCAAAGGCTGCTATAAATGTGGACACCTAAGATGTATCTGTTGCTCTCATATTATGGTGAACAAAACCTAGACATCTACCACCAACAATGAATTTGTTATAGAATCATATATAAATTGCAACACCAAATATGTCATATATTTGATTACCTGAAATGTATGACAACTTCAATATGTGGGATGCACAACGGGCCCTTTAAAGAACAGAATTCGCCGACATCTCTCTGATGTTTCATTTTTGACAAACACAATGTTTCAGCAGTGAGTTCACATTTTGCAATAGTCCATGCAGAGGACGTGTCGCACTTGCAGGCCCAAGGCATAGAAAGAGTCTCCTTACCGCTGAGAGGGGAGATCATAGGAGGAAGCTTCTCAATAGAGAAGCTTTCTGGATTTTCAAATTGGGAACCAGACAGCCGCATGGTCTGAACAAGCTCCTAGATCTCATATTACAATATTGAGAGGACTCTCCTTCTATGCCTTTTCCTGGTTTGTAGTGAAGCAGATGTGTATATATATATATATATATATATATATATATATAATTTTATATTTTTCCACCCACTATGATATGGCCTACATCATGCATTGTTCTGGGTTTCTCTTTCCTTTTTGTTTTCAGATTTGCTGCTGCTGCTTTTCACTATAATGATATTTTACATATGCAACTGTTTGTGTGTTTTTAGACTTGCCTTTGTGTAATGGTGAGAGACTAATGAGGGGCTGTGGTCTGCTGTGCCCTCCTCCTTGCACAGGTGTTACCTGATGGGGCAGGGTATATCAGACTGATGTCCTCTCATTCTCACCATGTCTGCCATGAGGAAGGACCTCACATACTATTTGGTCCGAAACATGTTGGCAATACTGGCATGAATCTTGTCTTACTGACTTGGAGATTTTAATCGATGAAATAAAGACGGAAATTATTTTTACCTCACCCACTACTGGAGCTGGATTTTTCTCTTTCTACATTGCGGACATCTGTGCTGGTGCAGATGTCAGCAGTTTAACCCCTTCCATGCTGTACATATGGACCGCTGTATGGAAGGGGTTAACAGGAGAGAGCTCCCTCCTCTCTCCAATCGGGGCTGCTGTGCCTTTGCAGCCCCCAACAGGATGGGATCACAGAGGAGGGGACCCCCTCCTCCCGATCACCCGCTGCTCTGTTCTGGCAGTGGGTGATGGTTACCATGGCAGCAGGACGCTTTCAAAGGCGTCCTGCTTGCCATGGTAATGGAAGTCTGATCTGACTTCTGCTAAAGGCAGGAGTCTGATCAGACTAAGTCTAAAAGATAAAATACAGTACACTATATAGTGTACTGTACTGTATTATACTTCGCATCAGACCCACTGGATCTTCAAGAACCAATTGGGTCTGGATCAAAAAAAGTAAAAAAAGTAAAAATAAAAACACATTTATCACTGAATAAAAATTAAAAAATAAAACACACTACAGATATGTATCGCCGCGTCCGTAAAATCCCGCTCTATAAAAATATCACATGACCTAACCCCTCAGGTGAACACCATAAAAAAATGGTGTAAAAAGCCTTACATCACAAAAAGTGTAATACCAAGCGATCAAAAAGGCGTATGTCTCCCAAAATAGTACCAATCAAACCGCCATCTTATCCCACAAGAAATGAGCCCCTACATAGCGCAATCACCCAAAAAAATAAAAAATATGGCTCTCAGACTATGGAGACAATAAAACATGATTTATTTTTTATTTTTTCTAAAATGTTGTTATTGTGTTAAAGTAAATTAAAGAAGTATACATATTGGGTATCGCCACGTCTGTAAAAACTTTCTCTATAAAAATATCACATGATCTAACCCCTCAGGTACATACCATAAAAAATTAAATAAAAACAGTGTAAAAAAAATGATACCCTACATAGGACAATTTCCCAAAATAATAAACAAATATGGCTCTCAGACTATGGAGACATTAAAACATGATTTTTCTTTTGTTTCAAAAATTATATTATTGTGAAAAACTTAAATAAATAAAAGTATACATATTAGGTATCGCCGCATCCGTAACAACCTGCTCTATAAAACTAACACATGACCTAACCACTCAGGTGAAGACAGCAAATAAAATTATATTAATACGGTGTCGAAAGCCATTTTTGTCACCTTGATTCACAAAAAGTGTAATTGCAAGCGACCAAAATTTCATATGCACCCCAAGATAGTGCCAATCAAACTGCCATGTCATCCTGCAAAAAATAAGCCCCTACATAAGACAGTCGCCCGAAAATAAAAATAAACTATGGCTTTCAGAATGTGGAGACACTAAAAAATCGTTTTTTTTTTTAATGTTTTATTATATAAAACTGAAACAAAACCCCCAAAAGTAGTCATAAATGGTATTGTCGCATTTGTAACAACCTGCTCTATAGAGATAGCACGCGATCTAACCTGTCAGATCAACTATGTAAATAACAAAAATAAAATGGGTCTGAAAATTGTCCATTTGTCCAGTAATAAAGCAAGGGTTAGCAGCCAAACAAAACTCAGTATTTATTGCCCTGATTCTATTGTTTGCAGAAACACCCCATGTTTGGTTGTAAACTGCTGTATGGCCAAACGGCAGGGTGTAGAAGGAAGAGAACGCCATATGGTTTTTGGAAGGCAGATTTTGCTGGACTGGTTTTTTGACACATGTCCCATTTGAAGCCTCCCTGATGCACCTCTAGAGTAAAAACTCCAAAAAAGTGAATTCCATATAAGAAACCACACCCTCACGGTATTCAAAACTGATTTTACAAACTTTGTTAACCCTTTAGGTTTTCCACAAGAGTTATTGGCAAATGGAGATGACATTTCTGAATTTCTATTTTTTGTTACCTTGCCTCATAAAAAGTATAATGTAGAGAAAACAAAAATCATATTTACCCTAAAATAGTACCAACAAAACTGACACCTTATCCTGTAGTTTCCAAAATGGGGTCACTTTTTGGAGTTTCTACTGTAGGGGTGCATTAGGGGGCTTCAAATGGGACATGGTGTCTAAAACCAGTCCAGCAAAATCTGCCTTCCAAAACCATATGGCTTTCCTTCTGCGCCTTCCGTTTGGCCATACAGCAGTTTACGGCCACGTATAGGGTGTTTCTGCAAACTAAAGAATCAGCGCAATAAGATCTAATTTACACGTCCGCAAAATGGATCCGCATCCCATCCGCAATATTGAGGAAGGGTTGCAGACCCATTCATTTCAAAGGGGCAGGAATGGATGTGGAAAGCACACTATGTGATGTCCGCATCCGCGTTTCCGCATCTCCGTAAAAAATAGAACATGTCCTATTCTTGTCCGCAATTGCGCACAAGAAAAGGCATTCTCTATATAGTGCCAGCAATATGCGGTCCGCAAAATGCGGAATGCACATTGCAGCCGTCCGTGTTTTGCGGATCTGTTTTTCCGCAAAACACACTACGGACGTGTAAATTAGGCCTTAATATTGAGTTTTGTTTGGCTGTTAACCCTTTGTTACTGGAAAAATGGATTAAAATTGAAAATTTGACCAAAAATTTAAATTCTGAAATTTTATCTCCATTTGCCATTAACTCTTGTGGAACACCTAAAGGCTTAATGACATTTGTAAAATCAGTTTTGAATACCTTGAGGGGTGTAGTTTGTAGAATGGGGTTATTTTTGCGTGATTTCTATTGTTTAATCCTCACAAAGTAACTTCAGACCTGAACTGGTCCCTAAAAGTGGATTTTCACCCTTCTCGACCCCCGCTACAAAGAGAACTTCTTATTTCTCATTCATGTGGTGGACAGGACCAGTAAAACAATGCAATACCAGAAGGTACTTGTTTAGAGATTGCGCCAAAATTTACATTATTATTATTTATTTTTAGAGCGCCATTCAGTCCATAGCGCTGTACATATCATAAGCGGTGCACATACATAATACAGGCAATTGCCTTAAGCATGAACGAGACAAGTTACAGACTGGTACAGAAGGATAGAGGGCCCTGCCCGTGAGGGCTTACAATCTACATGGTATGGGGGATGGAGACAGTAGGCGAGGGTGAAGCTGGTCATGGCGGTATAGAGGCAGCAGTGTCACTGGTCGTAGGCTTGTCTGAAGAGGTGGGTTTTCAGGTTGCTTTTGAAGGATTCCACTGTAGGTGAGAGTCTGATATGTTGGGGTAGCGAGTTCCAGAGTATAGGGGATGCACGGGAGAAATCCCGGAGGCAAGTGTGGGAAGAGTTGATAAGAGGAGAGAAAAGAAGGAGGTCCTATGAGGATCGAAGATTGCGTGTGGGGATGTATCGGGAAAGTAGCTCAGAGATGTAGGGAGGGGACCGGTTGTGGACGGCCTTGTATGTGTTGGTTAGTATTTTAAACTGAATTCGCTGGGCAATGGGGAACTGGCAGAGGGAGAGGCAGAGGAGTAACGGGGGAGAGGTAGATTAGTCGGGCAGCAGAGGTGAGGATAGATTGTAGGGGTGCGAGAGAGCTAGATGGAAGGCCACAGAGGAGAATGTTGCAGTAGTCTAGGCGGGAGATGATGATGAGGGAATGTACAGGCATTTTTGCCGATTCAAAGTTGAGGAAAGGGCGGATGCGGGAGATGTTTTTGAGTTGGAAGCGGCAGGTGGTGGAAAGGGCTTAAATGTGTGGTCAGAAGGAGAGGGCAGAATCCAAGGTCACTCCAAGGCAGCGGACTTGGTTGACCGAGGAGAGTGTGCAGTCATTGATTGTGATAGATAGGTCTGTTGGGGGTGAGCAAGATGGGGGAAAGATGATGTATTCTGTTTTATCCATGTTAAATTTTAGAAAGCGAGAGGAGAAGGAGGATATGCGAGATAGGCATTGTGGGATTCTGGATAGTAAGGTGGTGATGTCTGGACCACACGGCCAGCAGAGTCCGTACTTCCTTAGGCAAACGAGGAGGGAGACAAGGGAACACACAGCAGTTTCAACAAAGGCAGGGCAACACTCTCCAAGGCATGGGACACTTTCATGACACCCCGCCAGCACAAGGAGGGAAAAGTTTTGGAAGATAGTGAAGGAATACATCGCAAACCATGTCAGCATCCTAAATGATCCCTCATTGCCTTACAACTACTGGGTGTCCAAGCTGGACACGTGGCACGAACTTGCACTCTATGCCTTGGAGGTGCTGGCCTGCCCTGCTGTCAGCGTTTTGTCTGAGTGTATTTAGTGCTGCTGGTGGCATTATAACTGATAAGAGTATTCATTTGTCCACTGGCAATGCTTACAGGTTGACTCAGATAAAAATGAACAAGGCCTGCATTGCCCCTGACTTCTCAACTCCACCAGAAGAGAGCTGAGCTGATGATGAACATAAAGGCAATTTCAATGTATTGTTTATAATGTACTCGGTCTACTGTAGTGTATTCCCATGCTCCTTTTCCACCACAAAAATGTGTATATGGTTGAATCTTGTTTCCTCCTCCTCATCCAGATTGTATATATTCCCTCCACTACAATTTTTAAAGAGGGTCAGCTCACCAGCAGGCCCTCAACCATAATGTTTTAGAGGGACAGCTCACCAGCAGGCCCTCAACCATAATGTTTTACAGGGTCAGCTCACCAGCAGGCCCTCAACCATAATGTTTTAGAGGGACAGCTCACCAGCAGGCCCTCAACCATAATGTTTTAGAGGACAGCTCACCAGCAGGCCCTCAACCATAATGTTTTACAGGGTCAGCTCACCAGCAGGCCCTCAACCATAATATTTCATAAGGTCAGCTCACCAGCAAGCTCTAAACCAGGCATCCTCAAACTGCGGCCCTCCAGCTGTTGTAAAACTACAACTCCCACAATGCCCTGCTGTAGGCTGTTCGGGCATGCTGGGAGTTGTAGTTTTGCAACAGCTGGAGGGCCGCAGTTTGAGGATGCCTGCTCTAAACCTTATTGTTTTACAGGACAAGCAGGCCCTCGACCATAATGTTTTAGAGGGTCACCAGCAGGCCTCCAATCATAATTTTTCAAGGTTGTGTATGATGCCCTCCTTTGTGTGTAATAAAGGGTGTATTGTAGTGCCGGATCCTTGTAATTTTGGCAGCCCTTTAACTTGGTGCATAGGCTTTATGAGTGTAGGAGTCCCACTACTAGTGTTGAGCGCGAATATTCGAATTTCGAATTTTTATCGCGAATATCGCAACTTCGACAATTCGCGAATATTGCGAATATATCGCTATATATTCGCAATTTCGAATATTCGTTTTTTTTTTTGTTTTTTTTGTTGTTAATTCTTGTTGCTCTCTGGTTGTCTTCCCAGCTCCCACTTCCCAAAAGCTGTTCTTACCTGTCCGGAGGATTCCTGGCTCCCTGCCCACTTCAGTCATTGCCCGTTGCCGCTTCTGCTGACTTCCCATGTGCATGGGAACGCCTCCATGCTAAAATGTACTGTCGGATGTGAGAATCACGATCTCACAAATTTGACTAAGTTGTAATCGCAATGCGATTAATATAACCTGAATTATTCGCATTGCAATATTCATTCTATTCTAGCAATACAACCATTAGGAACTTAGCTCTAAGATCAATTCGCAGCGAGTATATGTTCGCCTCGCGAATGAAACTTAGAGCTAGCTGAGTTCCTAATAGTGGTATTGCTAGAATATAACGAAGATTGAGAATATAGTGCTATATTCGTGAATTCGAGATATTCTCAATCTTCGTTCTATTCTAGCAATACATCCATTAGGAACTTAGCTCTAAGATCAGTTCGCAATGCGAGTATATGTTCGCCTCGCGAATAAAACTTAGAGCTGAGTTCCTAATGGTTGTATTGCTGGAATAGAACGAAGATTGAGAATATCTCGAATTCACGAATATAGCACTATATTCTCAATCTTCGTTATATTCCAGCAATACAACCATTAGGAACTCGGTCAGCTCTAAGTTTCATTCGCGAGGCGAACATATACTCGCATTGCGAATTGATCTTAGAGCTGAGTTCCTAATGGATGTATTGCTAGAATAGAACGAAGATTGAGAATATCTCGAATTCACGAATATAGCGCTATATTCTTAATCTTCGTTATATTCTAGCAATACAACCATTAGGAACTCAGATCTAAGTTGTAATCGCAATGCGATTAATACAGGTTATATTAATCGCATTGCGAATGAAACTTAGAGCTGGGTTCCTAATGGTTGTATGTATTGCTAGAATAGAACGAAGGTTGAGAATATCTCGAATTCACGAATATAGCACTATATTCTCAATCTTCGTTATATTCCAGCAATACAACCATTAGGAACTCGGTCAGCTCTAAGTTTCATTCGCGAGGCGAACATATACTCGCATTGCGAATTGATCTTAGAGCCAAGTTCCTAATGGTTGTATTGCTAGAATATAACTAAGATTGAGAATATAGTGCTATATTCGTGTGATATTCGTTATCTTTGTCAATTCTAGTAATACAAGTTAACCATTAGGAACTCAGATCTAAGTTTCATTCGCGACGCGAATATATATTCGCGTAAAATTCGCAATATATAAAATCATGACGAATATTCGATTTCGACGAATATATGACGAATATTCAATCGAATATTCGCGAAATATCGCGAAATCGAATATGGCACCTCCCGCTCATCACTACCCACTACCTGAACAATTCTACCACAATGTACAGACTGTTTACTGAATATACAGGAAAGAATGTTTTTTCCTGAATTTTTTTTTATTTTTTTAATTTTTTTTTTTTTTTGGGGGGGAGGGTTGTGCGTATTTTTGTCAGTCTGTAAAAGTGGCGTACAGCTCGGACAACATGGTTCCCAGCAGCGATCTGGGGGTCCAAGATGCATCCATGCTGTTCCTGATCCATCTTTGATAGCATACCTCTGCCACACTAATCATTCTACTGTTAGTAACTCATAATATGCCTTCATATAGTCCTTTAAAAAGTTCTAATTTCCTTTCTAAAATACAATCTAGTGACATTCCCAGGACAGAAGAGGAAATAAGATTAAACCTTCTGAGTCAGATATTCAACTTTGAATAACAAGGGAAATATTGCATCAACATCAGGCCAAGCTGCTTCACAAATTACATTACTCACTCCCTTTCCCTCTTCTCTACAAAGCAAAATTAAATTAAGATCATCCAAACTAAAATATCTATTGTCATTCAAGAAATAGTTCTACTATGTCAGATTGCCCTGTGGAATATTCTGAATGTTAGCGATAAGCTCACGACAAACACTAAATTTAGTATTTTTTACAACATTTCATGACTGTTCATGCTAATCATTAGCAAAAAAACAATATTCTTGTATTAAAATATGTTTCTGTCCTCGAATTCTTTCATTGCATCTACAATTGGCAAGGGTTCTCATAACTCAGAATATTCTAGAATAAATGTACACTCATTGACAGAAAAATTACCACACCAAGAAGAAGTTGCTGTAATCAAACGAAACTTTCTATGTGTGAATGTAACGATAATTGAAAGGAGGCTCTAGGTTCCTATTGAGCAGACTCTAGCCTGGATACAAAATGAGATACAGTTGTACATGGAGGCATACAGGTTCCCTATAGTATCCTGAAGCACATTTTCCCAAAAATGTTGCGGCTGGGCCTGTAGATGCTGCACAGTCATGGGTTGCTGAAGCTGACATCTCAGCTGTTCCCATAAATGCTCGATTGGCGGTAAATTTGGTGACTGGGCAGGTCAAGAAAGTGTTGCAATCTGGTGGAGACATTCCTGGGAAACCCTTGCTCTGTGTCGGCAAGCATTATCCTGCTCAAGAATGACATTTGGAATCCCTGTCGTGTGGCCGAAGGATGTGCTCAGCTGTTAGTGTCCCTCATATCACTACTAAAACACTGGTACATCCTACGCCAGGACCCACATTTAGCCAAATATCTTTCCCCAGTCGTCTCCATGACGCCACTTCCTGAGATTGACTTCCTTCTGATTGGACAGGAAAAACACAAAGGTTTAAAACCCCACCCCCTCCCTCCATCGCCAGTGTTTTTCCTGTCCCATCTGGATAGGAAGCTGGAGAAGTGTATGGAGCTCTAGCTGGGCTCACCTGATTTCCTCCACGACAGGCCAAGGTCGGATCTGCAAGGCAACTCTCCTTCCTCCTCCATGCTAGGCCTGGGCTCGGGCGCATTGCGTTATGCCCCCTGCGGCGGTCCAGGGGACTTAATGCAGAGGGGAAAGAAGATTTTGGCGCCGGATCGGCACTGTGATGTGCCCGGCAGGTGGGTGACGTCAGACGCAGGGGGCAGAGCCAAAGCATTATGATGTCACTAACATGGCGCAGGTCCTGGCAGGGCAAAGCACGCCATAAAAACCCACAGGACCTGCAGAATGGCGCCCTGCACAGTGCAGCTATCCCTTTCTTGAGTGCACCTCTGGAAAGTAGTCGGGAGTCAAGATGAGCACCCCCCTCATGCCGGGCTCTGGAGCCGAGCCTACAACAAATCCTGGGACTGTGAGTAGCCTGCTCTCAGGCACTTGACTATGTAATGCTGTTTGGTCTGCTCATGCTTCCCTCCCTTACCTTTCAGGGAGAAAAGGATTCAGCTACTACCACTAAGAAAGCCAGGAAATGTGGTATCTGCCATAAACGGCTATCCAATACAGGGACAAAACCCCTTTGTAAAGATTGCAAGTCCAATGTTGTTAAATCAGAATCTTCCAGCTTCATTGAAGATATTAGAAAAGTAGTAAAAGAAGACTGAAGGACTGGTAGTGTCAGACTCTGAATCAGTACAAAAACAGTTCGCATCCTCAGATGAAGATAACGAATATAGACTTTTTTTGTTCAATTCGGATGACATTGATGAATTGATCAAAGCTATAAGAGCTACCATTCAAATGGAAATACCAAAGAAACGCAGGTCAACACAAGAAGAGATCTTTGGGGGCCTAGGGGAAAGGAAAAATGCGCTCTTTCCAGTATCAGATAATGTCCAAAAGTTGATACGTTCTGAGTGGGAGAAACCAGACAAAGGATCCTTTATTCTAAGGGGGATTAAAAGGCGTTACCCGTTTAGTCTAGATGACTGCACTGACTGGGAAACCATCCCTAAGGTAGACGCACCAGTAGCTAAAGTGGCTAGACATACAGCTCTACCTTTTGAGGATTCACCACAACTAAAAGACCCGTTGAATAGAAAGGCGGAAAGTCTTTTAAGAAAAACCTGGGAGGCAACAGCGGCCCTTCTCAAACCAGGGGTTGCTTTAACCTGTGTAGCCAGAACATTAAACTTATGGCTGGAGCAACTAGAAATCCACCTAGTTAATAAAATGCCACACGACCAGATACTGGAGAGCTTGCCCTTAATGAAGATGGCAACCTCTTTCCTAGCAGACGCAGCAGCAGAGTCTGTTAAACTGGCCGCCCGTACAGCCGTTTTATCCAACACGGCGAGACAGGCTCTATGGCTCAAAGCTTGGTCAAGAGACATTGCTTCGAAAAATAAACTAATTGCGCTCCCTTCCACGGTCAATATGTCTTTGGAACAAACCTAGACAAAACCTTAGAGAATGCTACTAATGGGAAAAGGGGATTACCAGAAGAAAGATACAAACAAAAAGGCAGTTTTTCGTGACCGACATTTTCAACCCGAAAATAAAAAGATAAAGGGAAGTCTGGAATGTGAAGCTATGCAAAAGGAGGCAGGGGAAGGAATTTCCTTTTCAACCCCAATAGAGCAGAATCCTCCTCCACTTATACCAAACAATGACGCCATACCAGTAAGTGGAAGGCCCAGCTCCTTTAAAAAATCTTGGGAGCAAATAACGAACAATGTGTGGACTTTAAACATCGTAAAGGAAGGTTACAAAATAGAGCTACTCTCTCCCCTTTCTCAGAAATTTATTACTACCCTCCCTACATGTCAAATTGGTACCCTAAAAACTACATCAAAAATCTACTAAGCTTGGCCGCAATAGAACCTGCAGATAGGACAAGGATTCTATTCCCGTCTCTTTATAGTATAAAAGACAAACGGAAAATCCAGAGTTATAATAATTTTGAAATACTTAAACAAATTTGTCAAGTACCAAAAATTCAAAATGGAAACTCTAAAGTCAGCAGTAAAGCTTATAAAAAAAGGACGTAGTAATGGCCACAATAGACTTAAGGGATGCCTATTATCATGTCCTGATACACAGGTCATCAAAAAATTCCTGAGGTTTGCAATTCAGCTAAAGGGGCACAATCGACATTTTCAATTCAGGTGTCTCCCCTTTGGGATCTCCTCAGCTCCAAGAACTTTTACAAAGGTGATGGCGGAGGCCATAGCGAGTCTAAGAGAGAGGGCAATCTGTGTGATCCCTTATCTGGATGACCTGTTAGTAGTTGCAGACAACAAAACTCTTCTAGAAGCCCACCTCCAGACAGTCCTGAACCATCTCCAGGGCCTAGGTTGGATAATCAACTGGGAAAAGTCAGATTTAATCCCTGACAGGCAAAAGATATTCTTAGGCATAACTCTAAATACAATATCCCAAAAATCCTTTCTTCCACCTCAAAAGTAAAAAACTTCAAACCACGCTGAAGAATTTCAAGAAAGTAAAATTCTGCTCCATCAAATGGCAATGAAGGTGTTAGGAAGCCTTTCCGCATGTATCCCAGCAGTAGCCTGGGCACAATTTCACCTAAGGCCACTTCAAAGATTAATTCTAAACAAGTGGAACAGATCTCAAACGACTCTAGAAAAACGAATATTCTTAGATCAAAAGTGAAGAATTCCCTGAATTGGTGGATGGAAAAAAACGTAGAAAATGGTGTATTTTGGGGCCAGGAACAACTCTTAGTGAATATAACAGATGCGAGCCTCCAGGGTTGGGGAGCATTAGTCCAAGGGAACTCCTACCAGGGGAGATGGCCAAGTCATGTGAAACATCAATCCTCAAACTTCAGGGAACTGCGGGCAATTTGGGAAGCATTGAACACAAGTCTTCTATCAGTAGGACGCCATGTCCGAGTATATTCAGACAATGCAACAGCAGTGTCCTTCATCCAGCACCAGGGAGGCACAAGACACCGTCTACTACAGGGCCTATCAAGCAAAAATTTTCTCCTGGGCAGGGGAAAATATATAGTCACTATCAGCAATCCACCTGAAAGGATCTCTAAACGTTCAGGCCGACTATCTGAGTCGCCACACGTTAGACCCGGGAGAATGGAAGTTATCCCGGAGGTTTTTAAACTAATCATAGGGAAATGGGGCAGACAGACAGATCTTTTTGCGTCCAGGAAAAATCATCAGTTGAGTCATTTCTTTTCCCTCAGCCCAAGGGATTGTCCTCTGGCTGTGAATGATTTCAACCAAAACTGTACTGACGAATCTAGTCTATGCATTTCCTCCATTTCCTCTGATCCCCAGAGTCCTCCAGAAATTTCAGAAGGAGAGATGTACGTTAATTCTGATAACCCCCTTTGG
This sequence comes from Bufotes viridis, assembly GCA_033119425.1. NCBI lineage: Eukaryota > Metazoa > Chordata > Amphibia > Anura > Bufonidae > Bufotes > Bufotes viridis. The sequence continues at coordinate 76,824,050 of CM065590.1, read as the reverse complement.
CCCAAGAGGAGTTGGTTTGCGCTATTAAAAGCCCTCAGCATAGAAGCCCCTCTCCTTCTACCTCTGGGCGAAGTGGAGATAAAAGAAAAAAAGGAAGTTAATCCAATCTTGATTGGGACCAAACAAGATAAGAAATACAGGGCGCCACAGGTGGGAGAGGATGAAAAGGTTGGTTAACAGAAGGCGGCTCACCTATAGTATTCCAAAACTGGAGTACTATTATAAATATTTGTTGTGGAAAAAAAGGAACAGGAAGGGAAGAAACGGATATTCATGGGAGCGCCAAAAGACACATCCAGTTTACTAGGTACAGACTCTAAAATCAAAGTTAGGCATATGGATAACACTTACTCCACTAGGGGTTTGTCAACAGGATGAAGATAGAAATTCCAGTGACTCACACCCCCTATGCCAGGATTGCCTGTAGGTTTCCTCGTACTTCAGGCCATAATATACCTAATTTTCCTTTTTATGTTTTTTATGTATTTTTATGTATTTTTCTCTGATATACCTCTGTTCCTCCTATTACGCTAATAATAATGATAACTTCACATTTCTTCTTTTATAACCCAAACCATCAGCACCTCCTTCTCTCCACTTTAATTGCATTTGTATTTGTATTCAAAACTGTACTTCTAGACACTAGATTGCAGTGCGATCACGTGACCAGCCGTGCCACGTGACCGACACTGTCATGACTTCATTGGAACTCTGTACGCTCCGCATGCGTACCATAGGGCGGATTTCCGGTGCGATCCTGTGTTCCAGTCACATGACCGGCATTTACCCTCCACACCAGGAACTCTGTGCTCCATGTATGCGCTCCACAGAGCAGATGTTCCCGCCCATGGATCGCTTGCATGGGCGGGAGTTACCCTGTACTAATATCATTATGTGTCTGCGTTCCGCCAACCGGAAGTACCAGAGTCTCTCCCGGGGTCTATCACTGCACGCTAGGGCCACTTGTTTTTACGGTTTGATTGAATTGAATACATTTATTTATGAATTGAGTACTATACAATTTTTAAGCGAATCATTTTAAGTGAATATACTTATACTTATCGGAAGGTGGAACGCAAACATGCGTTCCAGATACCGGAAGTGACGTTAGATACTTCCGTTTTGGTTTTGCAGGCAGGAAAATGCCATTTTCGAATGTATATATATATATATATATATATATATATATATATATATATATAACTATGTGGTGTATGTACTTTTAATATTGTCTACTCCTGAAGAAGGGGTCTGAACCCCTGAAACGCGTCGAGCTATCCATATTAAAGGTGAATGAATTGAAGCAATTGAATTTTGCCATCATCCTTCACTGTGACTCCACAAGCGACCTTGGCGAGGGGGTGACAGTCACTGGACCAATGTGTGCAGTCTGACACTCATCCAGTTGACTAAAAACCCCCAGTGAAGTAAGTACTCCATCCTCTTCATTAGATGTACTACTTGAATCGTTCCACTGGTATGGACCCCGGGTTTAAATGACCTACGAGGAAACCTACAGGCAATCCTGGCATAGGGGGTGTGAGTCACTGGAATTTCTATCTTCATCCTGTTGACAAACCCCCTAGTGGAGTAAGTGTTATCCATATGCCTAACTCTGATTTTAGAGTCTGTACCTAGAAAACTGGATGTGTCTTTTGGCGCTCCCATGAATATCCGTTTCTTCCCCTTCCTGTTCCTTTTTCCACAACAAATCCTTCTACCTCTGAGGCCAGAGAGTGTAATACCCTTTTTCGGTGTGCCCAAGATTACGTACACACATGCTCCTATTATATAAAATATTGTCGCCCCAAGCAAACTAAAACAGCATCAGTCGAAAAGGGACAGCATCGGCCACATCCTCAATAATACAATTTGGAGATAACACAGTACTCTCACAGTGGTCCATAGACATCTAATAGGTTTAGGTGGCCTCATGAAGCTACAGGATATGTAAAGAAGTTGCTTAACTGTACATTCAATGGTGTAGCCTCGCCCACTCTTGTTTTTACTATAAATGTCCCACAAAAGAGATTTTTGGTTGCTATAGTCAACTAAGCCAGTTGTCCTTTGCACCAGTTTTGATGAATCTCCCTCAGTGTCTGCATCTCCCTTTCCCTCAGACTAATTACTTTTTCCAGCTGGCTGCTCCTTGCCTTTCACCCCTATTCCTCTGCTATGGGGGAATGACTTGTGAGTGGGGAAAAATTCAAGTGTGTCCTGAATAGGGACATTTACTGGGGACATTTACTATGACCTGCAAGTACCATAGTTTGTGACTATTTAAATGCTATTGCTCCTGAATTTAGGCAGAAGTGGCATTTCTATGCCACCTTCAGCACTTTCTGAAATGGTGTGGATGGGGATTTTGTCACTGCTATGCCAGTGGTCCACTGCTAAAAGTGGTTAAAATGTACTTTAATGTGTTTTATCTTCCTGTGTAATGGGGGCAGTGCCTGATGAGGGGCGTTGGACTAAAAGTACTGCATGTCCGACTTTTTAGTCCGGAGGCCTCATGCCGTGCACTGCTGTGCTGTGCCGCAACTCTGCCCCCGCCCCATTATAGTCAACGTGGGCGGAGCAGCAGTCCGTCGGCACGGCGAAATAGCGGCATGATGGATCCGACAGGGTGTACAGCCTGTCGGATCCGTCCTGCCGACAGTGTGAAAGTACCCTTACATATGAGGTTTGATGGAACTACAGAATGTGAAGAGAAACTACTTACAAATAATTAAGGGGCTTCACAGCCAACATACCTGGGAGAATAGAAAACCTCAGAAGCCTGGACATGTATTAGTGGCAGACTGAGGTTGTCTGCTTAAAACCTGTATCCTGCTGAGGATACTGCAGATTCAACATTGAGTACAGCAACCTACAAAAGGCACATAAATTAGTCTGACATACAGGGATGTCCCATACTTTCACAGTGGAGAGATCATTGAGCACTTCTGTTTGAGTGCTTGTGCATAATTCAGCTAGACAAGTGCAATGTAAGGAAAATTGCTTTAAGGAAATACTTTGGCCTGTTAACTATTACTGAAGCCATGATAGTGAGCATATTGCATATTGTGTAAGAACTGCCAGTCCATGCATGATAAGAGCTGTGACTAATGTACCTGAATTCTTCTGTAACGAACCATTCTGATAACCTGGTGTCTTTATTGCATGCAGCTTCACACTGTGACACCATACCATCATTAGCTGCCAAGGCACCCTGCCTTGTACCTCAAAGCACCCATCAACACCAAGGACACCCCAAACCACCATCAGGCAGGAGAACCCCAAAAACAGGGTGTGCCCCATAAGGAAAAAAGGTGCACCCTCCCATCACTGCACAGCATCCAAACTGTGATTACAACTACTCCCATCCTAAACACCGTCCCTGCTGCACAAGCACTGATTTATGCCAGTTTACTAGTGTATTAAAACTTATAGAATGCCCCTACTGGATTGTACATTATCAATCAGATATATCTTGGTCATATAGTAATCAAATCCACAGGATAAACGGATCGATAAAATCGGGACCAACTGAGTGTCCTTCTAATTCACGGTTTGATGATTAGTATATTGTGGTAGTGAGGAACATCAATCCAGGTTGGTCCAGGTTGGCCAGTAGCCAGATTTTGTAATCGGATCAGAATGGATCCAGAATATGATTATCATAATAATACTATCAAATGCTGCGTCCTCAATTTTTGGACTCAGTTTTTGGAATGACAGGGCTTATCTATAATGGTTATTAGCTGGGTTACCAAGCATGCAGTGGTCAATATTATAGGACAATATCTGCTTTTTGTTTTGGTTTTGTTGTCCAGCATGATTTACTTTTTGTCCCCTGAAGAACCAGCAGGATGCTGAGGAAACGCAGCGTCGGGACGCCTATATTGATACTAAAGATGTTTTTGGGAATTTGGGATTTATACTAAGGACTAGGGTTGAGAGAAACCCGAACTGCAAAGTTCAGATTCGTACTGAACTTTGCAAGTGGGTACCTGAACCCAGACTCTCACTGAAGTTTGGGTTCGGTGTTAGGGTGATTTTATTATTTTCCATTATAACATGGTTATAATAGAAAATAATAGCATTCTTAAGACTGAATGCTAAATGGCCATTAAGGGGTTAAAATAATAAAAAAAACTTCCCTCATCCACTTGATTGTGCAGCCAGTATCCTCTTCTTTCTGCAGGACCTGCGATGACGTAACCGCACTCACCATGTCATGAGCGCGTAACGTCACCCAGGTCCTTCTATCTTCATTCTATGAATGAAGATAGAAGGACCTGCGGTGACTTCCCTACCCCGCTCATCACGTGGTGGGCACGGTCACGTCATTGCAGGTCCTTTTTCAGGTCCTGCAGAAAGAAGAAGATACCGGCTGACCGATCAAGTGGATGAGGTGAGTTTTTTTATTATTTTAACCCCTCAATGACAATTTTATTTAGCATTCTGTCTTAATGATAATATTTTCCGGTATAACGGAGAATAATAAAGTGAACTTCAGGTCTCTAACTTTAATGGGGTATGGGTTCGGGTCGACTCGGGTCCCGAACCCGAACTTAACCTGAAGTTCGGCGAACCCGGCGAACTCTAACTTCCACGGGTTTGCTCATCCCTACTAAGGACTTCTTTCATCTATTTTTGTCTTATTTTTGGGACGATAATTTTTCTGTCAGACAGGATATTAACAGGTACCAGAGAGGCTTAGCCACCGAGAGGGTGGCTCTGCCTTTAAGCAGGGGTAGTTTTAGGGATTGAATAGGGACAGACAAGTTCCATGTCCCAACCTGGACTGATGTTCCTCACTATCACAATATACTAATTAGAGCTGAGCGAATCTAAGCTGAAGTGGAGTTCAATCCGAGTGCAGGAAAAATTAGATTCGCACCGAATGCAAATTTTCTCATACTTCGTGGTAACGAATCGCATTTTCCTAAAATGGCTGCTGCACGTGTGAGGACATGGAAAAAGGAAGTATGGGAAGGCAGGATCATCCAGACTGACGTGCATCATGCATATCAATCAGCAGCCAGCCAGCCCTGTGATGTCACAGCCTTATAAATAAGGTGGCCATCTTAGATTCAGACATTTTCCAGCATTCTTAGTGTAGGGACAGCAATTGGAAAAACCTTATTTTGAAAAAATGATTTATAAGTGCAGGGAAAGTATACGGAGGAATCACTTCACAGTATTTTTAGTGCAGGGAGGAACGTCAGAAGGCACTAGTGACAGTACTAGAAAGCGATTTACAAGTACAGGAAAGAGAATTTGGGGATCCAAATAGCCATTATACAGGTCTGTCATTCCAGCAATTTGTTCTTGGGGTGCAAGTGCTATGTTAAAAAAACATTAAGTGGTTTATATCTGTGGAAAAAAAAAATACACAGTTTACTTCTGCAGTTATATGTGGTAAAAGCGTTTAGTGGCGTATTTCAGTACAAAAAGAAAAATATATCGCAGTTCACTTCTGCAGCTATATGTGTTGAAAGCGTTTAGTGGCATATTTAATTTCAAAAGAAAAATACATTCTCAGTTCACTTCTGCAGGCCTGCATTGGGATATACCTCAGTAATAAACCTAGAAGCCTAGTACAGGTTCTAGGTCAGGGATCAGCAAGCTTTGGCACTCCAGGTGTTCTAAAACTACAACAACCACAGTGCCCCATTCAGCTTCTATGGGAGTTAGAAGAACAGCCAAGCATGTTTGCATGCTGGGAGTTGTAGTTTCCCAGCAGCTGGAGTGCCGAAGGTTGCTGATCCCTGTTCTAGGTATTACTTCAATGGAACTGGCTGAGTTTGAAGGTTTTCTTACCTGAAAAGCGCACGGTATTGGTTTTTGCTATCAGATGCCATAGTCATATTTGACCAGAGCATCTGAGGGGTTGAATGTCTATCATCAGAAATAAAGCCAATTGCAGACATTAGCCCTGGGTATCTGTTTGCACTTCGGTAGCTATGCTGCTCACTCCGCTCTAGGCCATCTGCCTCAAATAAGGGACAATTTTAGTAAGGTTTCTAATATTGAAAAACATAACAAATGTGATGGCGCAGTGCGTTTGAAAATATATTCCCACTGTATGTAAAATGGTAAACAATTGCCGAATCCATAGTGGTACCCTCAGATCTGAGGTGCTAAATATGTTCTGAGTCAGGTCTAGCCACAGACCACAATTTGTGACATGTGGGCCATGCAGCAGTGGAACAGATATCACTGCATGCCCTCATTACATCACTAGTTTAACCTCTTACAGGACACAGGGTATACAGGTACGCCCTGATGTCCGAGTCATAGGACGTACATATAAGTCCTGTGTAGTTACGATCACCACGGTGCAGTGCAGGCACTCTGGAACAATGCTGAGGGGTCCTGCCCCCCCTCCGCATAGGCGATCGCTGCAAACCGCAGATCAATTCAGACCTGCAGCGCTTTCTGCTGTTTCTGATCCCCACTGTCTATGACCGCAGGGATCAGAAACTTGTAAATGCCTAAAAGTGTATTTTTAAACCCCCTGCAGCCCTGATGGGTATTATAGCGGCGGGTGGATTTGAGGGCGGTGCGGCAGGCGGGATAGCAATTCCCCTCCCACCTCCTCTGTAATATTCATTGGCCATTGGTTTAGCAGAGTGTCAGCACATTGGGACAGTATTTTGTTATATGAACGCTACATCGACGACCTGCTCATAGTATGGTCGGGCGATGTGGCGTCCATACTGCAACTTGATTTTTATTTAAACTCCACTCTAGAATCTTTATCTTTCACATTACACTATAATGTGGAAGAGATTCCCTTTTGGATTTGTGCCTCAGGGGATCCCTCCACATGTGAAATTGTCACTTCCACATACCGCAAAGAACTAGCAGGTAACACTATTCTCCATGCTGGTTCAGTGTCACCCTGCCCATGTAATACAAAACATCCCGTTTGGTGAATTAATACGAGCTCGCTGCAACTGTTCCAACATGGTGTCCTATAACAAAGAATACCATGATATTAGAGGCAGATTGCATCGCAGAGCCAATCATCATGCCATTATTGATCGGGCATATAAAAAGTATTACCTCTGGATAGAAAACCTTTAATTTTTCCACATACCAGCAAGATGTCTGACCCCCGCTCTCACAGCCAACAAGCTACTACTTTTGTCACACAATATAGCCAAGAATATCCTGCTATCTGCAAAATCATATAAAAAATATTTTCCTATTCTGGCTAGTGATGAGCAGTGGTCTGACATCGTGTCTGAGGCGTTAGGTGTGCAGCTAAAAAGCTACTACTGTGGGCAATCTAATTAGCCCGAGTTTGTTTCTTTCATCCAGTTCCAATAATTTGCAGCCTATTTGGTTAAACTGCAAAGGCTGCTATAAATGTGGACACCTAAGATGTATCTGTTGCTCTCATATTATGGTGAACAAAACCTAGACATCTACCACCAACAATGAATTTGTTATAGAATCATATATAAATTGCAACACCAAATATGTCATATATTTGATTACCTGAAATGTATGACAACTTCAATATGTGGGATGCACAACGGGCCCTTTAAAGAACAGAATTCGCCGACATCTCTCTGATGTTTCATTTTTGACAAACACAATGTTTCAGCAGTGAGTTCACATTTTGCAATAGTCCATGCAGAGGACGTGTCGCACTTGCAGGCCCAAGGCATAGAAAGAGTCTCCTTACCGCTGAGAGGGGAGATCATAGGAGGAAGCTTCTCAATAGAGAAGCTTTCTGGATTTTCAAATTGGGAACCAGACAGCCGCATGGTCTGAACAAGCTCCTAGATCTCATATTACAATATTGAGAGGACTCTCCTTCTATGCCTTTTCCTGGTTTGTAGTGAAGCAGATGTGTATATATATATATATATATATATATATATATATATAATTTTATATTTTTCCACCCACTATGATATGGCCTACATCATGCATTGTTCTGGGTTTCTCTTTCCTTTTTGTTTTCAGATTTGCTGCTGCTGCTTTTCACTATAATGATATTTTACATATGCAACTGTTTGTGTGTTTTTAGACTTGCCTTTGTGTAATGGTGAGAGACTAATGAGGGGCTGTGGTCTGCTGTGCCCTCCTCCTTGCACAGGTGTTACCTGATGGGGCAGGGTATATCAGACTGATGTCCTCTCATTCTCACCATGTCTGCCATGAGGAAGGACCTCACATACTATTTGGTCCGAAACATGTTGGCAATACTGGCATGAATCTTGTCTTACTGACTTGGAGATTTTAATCGATGAAATAAAGACGGAAATTATTTTTACCTCACCCACTACTGGAGCTGGATTTTTCTCTTTCTACATTGCGGACATCTGTGCTGGTGCAGATGTCAGCAGTTTAACCCCTTCCATGCTGTACATATGGACCGCTGTATGGAAGGGGTTAACAGGAGAGAGCTCCCTCCTCTCTCCAATCGGGGCTGCTGTGCCTTTGCAGCCCCCAACAGGATGGGATCACAGAGGAGGGGACCCCCTCCTCCCGATCACCCGCTGCTCTGTTCTGGCAGTGGGTGATGGTTACCATGGCAGCAGGACGCTTTCAAAGGCGTCCTGCTTGCCATGGTAATGGAAGTCTGATCTGACTTCTGCTAAAGGCAGGAGTCTGATCAGACTAAGTCTAAAAGATAAAATACAGTACACTATATAGTGTACTGTACTGTATTATACTTCGCATCAGACCCACTGGATCTTCAAGAACCAATTGGGTCTGGATCAAAAAAAGTAAAAAAAGTAAAAATAAAAACACATTTATCACTGAATAAAAATTAAAAAATAAAACACACTACAGATATGTATCGCCGCGTCCGTAAAATCCCGCTCTATAAAAATATCACATGACCTAACCCCTCAGGTGAACACCATAAAAAAATGGTGTAAAAAGCCTTACATCACAAAAAGTGTAATACCAAGCGATCAAAAAGGCGTATGTCTCCCAAAATAGTACCAATCAAACCGCCATCTTATCCCACAAGAAATGAGCCCCTACATAGCGCAATCACCCAAAAAAATAAAAAATATGGCTCTCAGACTATGGAGACAATAAAACATGATTTATTTTTTATTTTTTCTAAAATGTTGTTATTGTGTTAAAGTAAATTAAAGAAGTATACATATTGGGTATCGCCACGTCTGTAAAAACTTTCTCTATAAAAATATCACATGATCTAACCCCTCAGGTACATACCATAAAAAATTAAATAAAAACAGTGTAAAAAAAATGATACCCTACATAGGACAATTTCCCAAAATAATAAACAAATATGGCTCTCAGACTATGGAGACATTAAAACATGATTTTTCTTTTGTTTCAAAAATTATATTATTGTGAAAAACTTAAATAAATAAAAGTATACATATTAGGTATCGCCGCATCCGTAACAACCTGCTCTATAAAACTAACACATGACCTAACCACTCAGGTGAAGACAGCAAATAAAATTATATTAATACGGTGTCGAAAGCCATTTTTGTCACCTTGATTCACAAAAAGTGTAATTGCAAGCGACCAAAATTTCATATGCACCCCAAGATAGTGCCAATCAAACTGCCATGTCATCCTGCAAAAAATAAGCCCCTACATAAGACAGTCGCCCGAAAATAAAAATAAACTATGGCTTTCAGAATGTGGAGACACTAAAAAATCGTTTTTTTTTTTAATGTTTTATTATATAAAACTGAAACAAAACCCCCAAAAAGTAGTCATAAATGGTATTGTCGCATTTGTAACAACCTGCTCTATAGAGATAGCACGCGATCTAACCTGTCAGATCAACTATGTAAATAACAAAAATAAAATGGGTCTGAAAATTGTCCATTTGTCCAGTAATAAAGCAAGGGTTAGCAGCCAAACAAAACTCAGTATTTATTGCCCTGATTCTATTGTTTGCAGAAACACCCCATGTTTGGTTGTAAACTGCTGTATGGCCAAACGGCAGGGTGTAGAAGGAAGAGAACGCCATATGGTTTTTGGAAGGCAGATTTTGCTGGACTGGTTTTTTGACACATGTCCCATTTGAAGCCTCCCTGATGCACCTCTAGAGTAAAAACTCCAAAAAAGTGAATTCCATATAAGAAACCACACCCTCACGGTATTCAAAACTGATTTTACAAACTTTGTTAACCCTTTAGGTTTTCCACAAGAGTTATTGGCAAATGGAGATGACATTTCTGAATTTCTATTTTTTGTTACCTTGCCTCATAAAAAGTATAATGTAGAGAAAACAAAAATCATATTTACCCTAAAATAGTACCAACAAAACTGACACCTTATCCTGTAGTTTCCAAAATGGGGTCACTTTTTGGAGTTTCTACTGTAGGGGTGCATTAGGGGGCTTCAAATGGGACATGGTGTCTAAAACCAGTCCAGCAAAATCTGCCTTCCAAAACCATATGGCTTTCCTTCTGCGCCTTCCGTTTGGCCATACAGCAGTTTACGGCCACGTATAGGGTGTTTCTGCAAACTAAAGAATCAGCGCAATAAGATCTAATTTACACGTCCGCAAAATGGATCCGCATCCCATCCGCAATATTGAGGAAGGGTTGCAGACCCATTCATTTCAAAGGGGCAGGAATGGATGTGGAAAGCACACTATGTGATGTCCGCATCCGCGTTTCCGCATCTCCGTAAAAAAATAGAACATGTCCTATTCTTGTCCGCAATTGCGCACAAGAAAAGGCATTCTCTATATAGTGCCAGCAATATGCGGTCCGCAAAATGCGGAATGCACATTGCAGCCGTCCGTGTTTTGCGGATCTGTTTTTCCGCAAAACACACTACGGACGTGTAAATTAGGCCTTAATATTGAGTTTTGTTTGGCTGTTAACCCTTTGTTACTGGAAAAATGGATTAAAATTGAAAATTTGACCAAAAATTTAAATTCTGAAATTTTATCTCCATTTGCCATTAACTCTTGTGGAACACCTAAAGGCTTAATGACATTTGTAAAATCAGTTTTGAATACCTTGAGGGGTGTAGTTTGTAGAATGGGGTTATTTTTGCGTGATTTCTATTGTTTAATCCTCACAAAGTAACTTCAGACCTGAACTGGTCCCTAAAAGTGGATTTTCACCCTTCTCGACCCCCGCTACAAAGAGAACTTCTTATTTCTCATTCATGTGGTGGACAGGACCAGTAAAACAATGCAATACCAGAAGGTACTTGTTTAGAGATTGCGCCAAAATTTACATTATTATTATTTATTTTTAGAGCGCCATTCAGTCCATAGCGCTGTACATATCATAAGCGGTGCACATACATAATACAGGCAATTGCCTTAAGCATGAACGAGACAAGTTACAGACTGGTACAGAAGGATAGAGGGCCCTGCCCGTGAGGGCTTACAATCTACATGGTATGGGGGATGGAGACAGTAGGCGAGGGTGAAGCTGGTCATGGCGGTATAGAGGCAGCAGTGTCACTGGTCGTAGGCTTGTCTGAAGAGGTGGGTTTTCAGGTTGCTTTTGAAGGATTCCACTGTAGGTGAGAGTCTGATATGTTGGGGTAGCGAGTTCCAGAGTATAGGGGATGCACGGGAGAAATCCCGGAGGCAAGTGTGGGAAGAGTTGATAAGAGGAGAGAAAAGAAGGAGGTCCTATGAGGATCGAAGATTGCGTGTGGGGATGTATCGGGAAAGTAGCTCAGAGATGTAGGGAGGGGACCGGTTGTGGACGGCCTTGTATGTGTTGGTTAGTATTTTAAACTGAATTCGCTGGGCAATGGGGAACTGGCAGAGGGAGAGGCAGAGGAGTAACGGGGGAGAGGTAGATTAGTCGGGCAGCAGAGGTGAGGATAGATTGTAGGGGTGCGAGAGAGCTAGATGGAAGGCCACAGAGGAGAATGTTGCAGTAGTCTAGGCGGGAGATGATGATGAGGGAATGTACAGGCATTTTTGCCGATTCAAAGTTGAGGAAAGGGCGGATGCGGGAGATGTTTTTGAGTTGGAAGCGGCAGGTGGTGGAAAGGGCTTAAATGTGTGGTCAGAAGGAGAGGGCAGAATCCAAGGTCACTCCAAGGCAGCGGACTTGGTTGACCGAGGAGAGTGTGCAGTCATTGATTGTGATAGATAGGTCTGTTGGGGGTGAGCAAGATGGGGGAAAGATGATGTATTCTGTTTTATCCATGTTAAATTTTAGAAAGCGAGAGGAGAAGGAGGATATGCGAGATAGGCATTGTGGGATTCTGGATAGTAAGGTGGTGATGTCTGGACCACACGGCCAGCAGAGTCCGTACTTCCTTAGGCAAACGAGGAGGGAGACAAGGGAACACACAGCAGTTTCAACAAAGGCAGGGCAACACTCTCCAAGGCATGGGACACTTTCATGACACCCCGCCAGCACAAGGAGGGAAAAGTTTTGGAAGATAGTGAAGGAATACATCGCAAACCATGTCAGCATCCTAAATGATCCCTCATTGCCTTACAACTACTGGGTGTCCAAGCTGGACACGTGGCACGAACTTGCACTCTATGCCTTGGAGGTGCTGGCCTGCCCTGCTGTCAGCGTTTTGTCTGAGTGTATTTAGTGCTGCTGGTGGCATTATAACTGATAAGAGTATTCATTTGTCCACTGGCAATGCTTACAGGTTGACTCAGATAAAAATGAACAAGGCCTGCATTGCCCCTGACTTCTCAACTCCACCAGAAGAGAGCTGAGCTGATGATGAACATAAAGGCAATTTCAATGTATTGTTTATAATGTACTCGGTCTACTGTAGTGTATTCCCATGCTCCTTTTCCACCACAAAAATGTGTATATGGTTGAATCTTGTTTCCTCCTCCTCATCCAGATTGTATATATTCCCTCCACTACAATTTTTAAAGAGGGTCAGCTCACCAGCAGGCCCTCAACCATAATGTTTTAGAGGGACAGCTCACCAGCAGGCCCTCAACCATAATGTTTTACAGGGTCAGCTCACCAGCAGGCCCTCAACCATAATGTTTTAGAGGGACAGCTCACCAGCAGGCCCTCAACCATAATGTTTTAGAGGACAGCTCACCAGCAGGCCCTCAACCATAATGTTTTACAGGGTCAGCTCACCAGCAGGCCCTCAACCATAATATTTCATAAGGTCAGCTCACCAGCAAGCTCTAAACCAGGCATCCTCAAACTGCGGCCCTCCAGCTGTTGTAAAACTACAACTCCCACAATGCCCTGCTGTAGGCTGTTCGGGCATGCTGGGAGTTGTAGTTTTGCAACAGCTGGAGGGCCGCAGTTTGAGGATGCCTGCTCTAAACCTTATTGTTTTACAGGACAAGCAGGCCCTCGACCATAATGTTTTAGAGGGTCACCAGCAGGCCTCCAATCATAATTTTTCAAGGTTGTGTATGATGCCCTCCTTTGTGTGTAATAAAGGGTGTATTGTAGTGCCGGATCCTTGTAATTTTGGCAGCCCTTTAACTTGGTGCATAGGCTTTATGAGTGTAGGAGTCCCACTACTAGTGTTGAGCGCGAATATTCGAATTTCGAATTTTTATCGCGAATATCGCAACTTCGACAATTCGCGAATATTGCGAATATATCGCTATATATTCGCAATTTCGAATATTCGTTTTTTTTTTTTTGTTTTTTTGTTGTTAATTCTTGTTGCTCTCTGGTTGTCTTCCCAGCTCCCACTTCCCAAAAGCTGTTCTTACCTGTCCGGAGGATTCCTGGCTCCCTGCCCACTTCAGTCATTGCCCGTTGCCGCTTCTGCTGACTTCCCATGTGCATGGGAACGCCTCCATGCTAAAATGTACTGTCGGATGTGAGAATCACGATCTCACAAATTTGACTAAGTTGTAATCGCAATGCGATTAATATAACCTGAATTATTCGCATTGCAATATTCATTCTATTCTAGCAATACAACCATTAGGAACTTAGCTCTAAGATCAATTCGCAGCAGTATATGTTCGCCTCGCGAATGAAACTTAGAGCTAGCTGAGTTCCTAATAGTGGTATTGCTAGAATATAACGAAGATTGAGAATATAGTGCTATATTCGTGAATTCGAGATATTCTCAATCTTCGTTCTATTCTAGCAATACATCCATTAGGAACTTAGCTCTAAGATCAGTTCGCAATGCGAGTATATGTTCGCCTCGCGAATAAAACTTAGAGCTGAGTTCCTAATGGTTGTATTGCTGGAATAGAACGAAGATTGAGAATATCTCGAATTCACGAATATAGCACTATATTCTCAATCTTCGTTATATTCCAGCAATACAACCATTAGGAACTCGGTCAGCTCTAAGTTTCATTCGCGAGGCGAACATATACTCGCATTGCGAATTGATCTTAGAGCTGAGTTCCTAATGGATGTATTGCTAGAATAGAACGAAGATTGAGAATATCTCGAATTCACGAATATAGCGCTATATTCTTAATCTTCGTTATATTCTAGCAATACAACCATTAGGAACTCAGATCTAAGTTGTAATCGCAATGCGATTAATACAGGTTATATTAATCGCATTGCGAATGAAACTTAGAGCTGGGTTCCTAATGGTTGTATGTATTGCTAGAATAGAACGAAGGTTGAGAATATCTCGAATTCACGAATATAGCACTATATTCTCAATCTTCGTTATATTCCAGCAATACAACCATTAGGAACTCGGTCAGCTCTAAGTTTCATTCGCGAGGCGAACATATACTCGCATTGCGAATTGATCTTAGAGCCAAGTTCCTAATGGTTGTATTGCTAGAATATAACTAAGATTGAGAATATAGTGCTATATTCGTGTGATATTCGTTATCTTTGTCAATTCTAGTAATACAAGTTAACCATTAGGAACTCAGATCTAAGTTTCATTCGCGAGCGAATATATATTCGCGTAAAATTCGCAATATATAAAATCATGACGAATATTCGATTTCGACGAATATATGACGAATATTCAATCGAATATTCGCGAAATATCGCGAATCGAATATGGCACCTCCCGCTCATCACTACCCACTACCTGAACAATTCTACCACAATGTACAGACTGTTTACTGAATATACAGGAAAGAATGTTTTTCCTGAATTTTTTTATTTTTAATTTTTTTTTTTTTTTTGGGGGGAGGGTTGTGCGTATTTTTGTCAGTCTGTAAAAGTGGCGTACAGCTCGGACAACATGGTTCCCAGCAGCGATCTGGGGGTCCAAGATGCATCCATGCTGTTCCTGATCCATCTTTGATAGCATACCTCTGCCACACTAATCATTCTACTGTTAGTAACTCATAATATGCCTTCATATAGTCCTTTAAAAAGTTCTAATTTCCTTTCTAAAATACAATCTAGTGACATTCCCAGGACAGAAGAGGAAATAAGATTAAACCTTCTGAGTCAGATATTCAACTTTGAATAACAAGGGAAATATTGCATCAACATCAGGCCAAGCTGCTTCACAAATTACATTACTCACTCCCTTTCCCTCTTCTCTACAAAGCAAAATTAAATTAAGATCATCCAAACTAAAATATCTATTGTCATTCAAGAAATAGTTCTACTATGTCAGATTGCCCTGTGGAATATTCTGAATGTTAGCGATAAGCTCACGACAAACACTAAATTTAGTATTTTTTACAACATTTCATGACTGTTCATGCTAATCATTAGCAAAAAAACAATATTCTTGTATTAAAATATGTTTCTGTCCTCGAATTCTTTCATTGCATCTACAATTGGCAAGGGTTCTCATAACTCAGAATATTCTAGAATAAATGTACACTCATTGACAGAAAAATTACCACACCAAGAAGAAGTTGCTGTAATCAAACGAAACTTTCTATGTGTGAATGTAACGATAATTGAAAGGAGGCTCTAGGTTCCTATTGAGCAGACTCTAGCCTGGATACAAAATGAGATACAGTTGTACATGGAGGCATACAGGTTCCCTATAGTATCCTGAAGCACATTTTCCCAAAAATGTTGCGGCTGGGCCTGTAGATGCTGCACAGTCATGGGTTGCTGAAGCTGACATCTCAGCTGTTCCCATAAATGCTCGATTGGCGGTAAATTTGGTGACTGGGCAGGTCAAGAAAGTGTTGCAATCTGGTGGAGACATTCCTGGGAAACCCTTGCTCTGTGTCGGCAAGCATTATCCTGCTCAAGAATGACATTTGGAATCCCTGTCGTGTGGCCGAAGGATGTGCTCAGCTGTTAGTGTCCCTCATATCACTACTAAAACACTGGTACATCCTACGCCAGGACCCACATTTAGCCAAATATCTTTCCCCAGTCGTCTCCATGACGCCACTTCCTGAGATTGACTTCCTTCTGATTGGACAGGAAAAACACAAAGGTTTAAAACCCCACCCCCTCCCTCCATCGCCAGTGTTTTTCCTGTCCCATCTGGATAGGAAGCTGGAGAAGTGTATGGAGCTCTAGCTGGGCTCACCTGATTTCCTCCACGACAGGCCAAGGTCGGATCTGCAAGGCAACTCTCCTTCCTCCTCCATGCTAGGCCTGGGCTCGGGCGCATTGCGTTATGCCCCCTGCGGCGGTCCAGGGGACTTAATGCAGAGGGGAAAGAAGATTTTGGCGCCGGATCGGCACTGTGATGTGCCCGGCAGGTGGGTGACGTCAGACGCAGGGGGCAGAGCCAAAGCATTATGATGTCACTAACATGGCGCAGGTCCTGGCAGGGCAAAGCACGCCATAAAAACCCACAGGACCTGCAGAATGGCGCCCTGCACAGTGCAGCTATCCCTTTCTTGAGTGCACCTCTGGAAAGTAGTCGGGAGTCAAGATGAGCACCCCCTCATGCCGGGCTCTGGAGCCGAGCCTACAACAAATCCTGGGACTGTGAGTAGCCTGCTCTCAGGCACTTGACTATGTAATGCTGTTTGGTCTGCTCATGCTTCCCTCCCTTACCTTTCAGGGAGAAAAGGATTCAGCTACTACCACTAAGAAAGCCAGGAAATGTGGTATCTGCCATAAACGGCTATCCAATACAGGGACAAAACCCTTTGTAAAGATTGCAAGTCCAATGTTGTTAAATCAGAATCTTCCAGCTTCATTGAAGATATTAGAAAAGTAGTAAAAGAAGACTGAAGGACTGGTAGTGTCAGACTCTGAATCAGTACAAAAACAGTTCGCATCCTCAGATGAAGATAACGAATATAGACTTTTTTGTTCAATTCGGATGACATTGATGAATTGATCAAAGCTATAAGAGCTACCATTCAAATGGAAATACCAAAGAAACGCAGGTCAACACAAGAAGAGATCTTTGGGGGCCTAGGGGAAAGGAAAAATGCGCTCTTTCCAGTATCAGATAATGTCCAAAAGTTGATACGTTCTGAGTGGGAGAAACCAGACAAAGGATCCTTTATTCTAAGGGGATTAAAGGCGTTACCCGTTTAGTCTAGATGACTGCACTGACTGGGAAACCATCCCTAAGGTAGACGCACCAGTAGCTAAAGTGGCTAGACATACAGCTCTACCTTTTGAGGATTCACCACAACTAAAAGACCCGTTGAATAGAAAGGCGGAAAGTCTTTTAAGAAAAACCTGGGAGGCAACAGCGGCCCTTCTCAAACCAGGGGTTGCTTTAACCTGTGTAGCCAGAACATTAAACTTATGGCTGGAGCAACTAGAAATCCACCTAGTTAATAAAATGCCACACGACCAGATACTGGAGAGCTTGCCCTTAATGAAGATGGCAACCTCTTTCCTAGCAGACGCAGCAGCAGAGTCTGTTAAACTGGCCGCCCGTACAGCCGTTTTATCCAACACGGCGAGACAGGCTCTATGGCTCAAAGCTTGGTCAAGAGACATTGCTTCGAAAAATAAACTAATTGCGCTCCCTTCCACGGTCAATATGTCTTTGGAACAAACCTAGACAAAACCTTAGAGAATGCTACTAATGGGAAAAGGGGATTACCAGAAGAAAGATACAAACAAAAAGGCAGTTTTTTCGTGACCGACATTTTCAACCCGAAAATAAAAAGATAAAGGGAAGTCTGGAATGTGAAGCTATGCAAAAGGAGGCAGGGGAAGGAATTTCCTTTTCAACCCCAATAGAGCAGAATCCTCCTCCACTTATACCAAACAATGACGCCATACCAGTAAGTGGAAGGCCCAGCTCCTTTAAAAATCTTGGGAGCAAATAACGAACAATGTGTGGACTTTAAACATCGTAAAGGAAGGTTACAAAATAGAGCTACTCTCTCCCCTTTCTCAGAAATTTATTACTACCCTCCCTACATGTCAAATTGGTACCCTAAAAACTACATCAAAAATCTACTAAGCTTGGCCGCAATAGAACCTGCAGATAGGACAAGGATTCTATTCCCGTCTCTTTATAGTATAAAAGACAAACGGAAAATCCAGAGTTATAATAATTTTGAAATACTTAAACAAATTTGTCAAGTACCAAAAATTCAAAATGGAAACTCTAAAGTCAGCAGTAAAGCTTATAAAAAAAGGACGTAGTAATGGCCACAATAGACTTAAGGGATGCCTATTATCATGTCCTGATACACAGGTCATCAAAAAATTCCTGAGGTTTGCAATTCAGCTAAAGGGGCACAATCGACATTTTCAATTCAGGTGTCTCCCCTTTGGGATCTCCTCAGCTCCAAGAACTTTTACAAAGGTGATGGCGGAGGCCATAGCGAGTCTAAGAGAGAGGGCAATCTGTGTGATCCCTTATCTGGATGACCTGTTAGTAGTTGCAGACAACAAAACTCTTCTAGAAGCCCACCTCCAGACAGTCCTGAACCATCTCCAGGGCCTAGGTTGGATAATCAACTGGGAAAAGTCAGATTTAATCCCTGACAGGCAAAAGATATTCTTAGGCATAACTCTAAATACAATATCCCAAAAATCCTTTCTTCCACCTCAAAAGTAAAAAACTTCAAACCACGCTGAAGAATTTCAAGAAAGTAAAATTCTGCTCCATCAAATGGCAATGAAGGTGTTAGGAAGCCTTTCCGCATGTATCCCAGCAGTAGCCTGGGCACAATTTCACCTAAGGCCACTTCAAAGATTAATTCTAAACAAGTGGAACAGATCTCAAACGACTCTAGAAAAACGAATATTCTTAGATCAAAAGTGAAGAATTCCCTGAATTGGTGGATGGAAAAAAACGTAGAAAATGGTGTATTTTGGGGCCAGGAACAACTCTTAGTGAATATAACAGATGCGAGCCTCCAGGGTTGGGGAGCATTAGTCCAAGGGAACTCCTACCAGGGGAGATGGCCAAGTCATGTGAAACATCAATCCTCAAACTTCAGGGAACTGCGGGCAATTTGGGAAGCATTGAACACAAGTCTTCTATCAGTAGGACGCCATGTCCGAGTATATTCAGACAATGCAACAGCAGTGTCCTTCATCCAGCACCAGGGAGGCACAAGACACCGTCTACTACAGGGCCTATCAAGCAAAAATTTTCTCCTGGGCAGGGGAAAATATATAGTCACTATCAGCAATCCACCTGAAAGGATCTCTAAACGTTCAGGCCGACTATCTGAGTCGCCACACGTTAGACCCGGGAGAATGGAAGTTATCCCGGAGGTTTTTAAACTAATCATAGGGAAATGGGGCAGACAGACAGATCTTTTTGCGTCCAGGAAAAATCATCAGTTGAGTCATTTCTTTTCCCTCAGCCCAAGGGATTGTCCTCTGGCTGTGAATGATTTCAACCAAAACTGTACTGACGAATCTAGTCTATGCATTTCCTCCATTTCCTCTGATCCCCAGAGTCCTCCAGAAATTTCAGAAGGAGAGATGTACGTTAATTCTGATAACCCCCTTTGGCCCAAGAGGAGTTGGTTTGCGCTATTAAAAGCCCTCAGCATAGAAGCCCCTCTCCTTCTACCTCTGGGCGAAGTGGAGATAAAAGAAAAAAAGGAAGTTAATCCAATCTTGATTGGGACCAAACAAGATAAGAAATACAGGGCGCCACAGGTGGGAGAGGATGAAAAGGTTGGTTAACAGAAGGCGGCTCACCTATAGTATTCCAAAACTGGAGTACTATTATAAATATTTGTTGTGGAAAAAAAGGAACAGGAAGGGAAGAAACGGATATTCATGGGAGCGCCAAAAGACACATCCAGTTTACTAGGTACAGACTCTAAAATCAAAGTTAGGCATATGGATAACACTTACTCCACTAGGGGTTTGTCAACAGGATGAAGATAGAAATTCCAGTGACTCACACCCCCTATGCCAGGATTGCCTGTAGGTTTCCTCGTACTTCAGGCCATAATATACCTAATTTTCCTTTTTATGTTTTTTATGTATTTTTATGTATTTTTCTCTGATATACCTCTGTTCCTCCTATTACGCTAATAATAATGATAACTTCACATTTCTTCTTTTATAACCCAAACCATCAGCACCTCCTTCTCTCCACTTTAATTGCATTTGTATTTGTATTCAAAACTGTACTTCTAGACACTAGATTGCAGTGCGATCACGTGACCAGCCGTGCCACGTGACCGACACTGTCATGACTTCATTGGAACTCTGTACGCTCCGCATGCGTACCATAGGGCGGATTTCCGGTGCGATCCTGTGTTCCAGTCACATGACCGGCATTTACCCTCCACACCAGGAACTCTGTGCTCCATGTATGCGCTCCACAGAGCAGATGTTCCCGCCCATGGATCGCTTGCATGGGCGGGAGTTACCCTGTACTAATATCATTATGTGTCTGCGTTCCGCCAACCGGAAGTACCAGAGTCTCTCCCGGGGTCTATCACTGCACGCTAGGGCCACTTGTTTTTACGGTTTGATTGAATTGAATACATTTATTTATGAATTGAGTACTATACAATTTTTAAGCGAATCATTTTAAGTGAATATACTTATACTTATCGGAAGGTGGAACGCAAACATGCGTTCCAGATACCGGAAGTGACGTTAGATACTTCCGTTTTGGTTTTGCAGGCAGGAAAATGCCATTTTCGAATGTATATATATATATATATATATATATATATATATATATATATATAACTATGTGGTGTATGTACTTTTAATATTGTCTACTCCTGAAGAAGGGGTCTGAACCCCTGAAACGCGTCGAGCTATCCATATTAAAGGTGAATGAATTGAAGCAATTGAATTTTGCCATCATCCTTCACTGTGACTCCACAAGCGACCTTGGCGAGGGGGTGACAGTCACTGGACCAATGTGTGCAGTCTGACACTCATCCAGTTGACTAAAAACCCCCAGTGAAGTAAGTACTCCATCCTCTTCATTAGATGTACTACTTGAATCGTTCCACTGGTATGGACCCGGGGTTTAAATGACCTACGAGGAAACCTACAGGCAATCCTGGCATAGGGGGTGTGAGTCACTGGAATTTCTATCTTCATCCTGTTGACAAACCCCCTAGTGGAGTAAGTGTTATCCATATGCCTAACTCTGATTTTAGAGTCTGTACCTAGAAAACTGGATGTGTCTTTTGGCGCTCCCATGAATATCCGTTTCTTCCCCTTCCTGTTCCTTTTTCCACAACAAATCCTTCTACCTCTGAGGCCAGAGAGTGTAATACCCTTTTTCGGTGTGCCCAAGATTACGTACACACATGCTCCTATTATATAAAATATTGTCGCCCCAAGCAAACTAAAACAGCATCAGTCGAAAAGGGACAGCATCGGCCACATCCTCAATAATACAATTTGGAGATAACACAGTACTCTCACAGTGGTCCATAGACATCTAATAGGTTTAGGTGGCCTCATGAAGCTACAGGATATGTAAAGAAGTTGCTTAACTGTACATTCAATGGTGTAGCCTCGCCCACTCTTGTTTTTACTATAAATGTCCCACAAAAGAGATTTTTGGTTGCTATAGTCAACTAAGCCAGTTGTCCTTTGCACCAGTTTTGATGAATCTCCCTCAGTGTCTGCATCTCCCTTTCCCTCAGACTAATTACTTTTTCCAGCTGGCTGCTCCTTGCCTTTCACCCCTATTCCTCTGCTATGGGGGAATGACTTGTGAGTGGGGAAAAATTCAAGTGTGTCCTGAATAGGGACATTTACTGGGGACATTTACTATGACCTGCAAGTACCATAGTTTGTGACTATTTAAATGCTATTGCTCCTGAATTTAGGCAGAAGTGGCATTTCTATGCCACCTTCAGCACTTTCTGAAATGGTGTGGATGGGGATTTTGTCACTGCTATGCCAGTGGTCCACTGCTAAAAGTGGTTAAAATGTACTTTAATGTGTTTTATCTTCCTGTGTAATGGGGGCAGTGCCTGATGAGGGGCGTTGGACTAAAAGTACTGCATGTCCGACTTTTTAGTCCGGAGGCCTCATGCCGTGCACTGCTGTGCTGTGCCGCAACTCTGCCCCCGCCCCATTATAGTCAACGTGGACGGAGCAGCAGTCCGTCGGCACGGCGAAATAGCGGCATGATGGATCCGACAGGGTGTACAGCCTGTCGGATCCGTCCTGCCGACAGTGTGAAAGTACCCTTACATATGAGGTTTGATGGAACTACAGAATGTGAAGAGAAACTACTTACAAATAATTAAGGGGCTTCACAGCCAACATACCTGGGAGAATAGAAAACCTCAGAAGCCTGGACATGTATTAGTGGCAGACTGAGGTTGTCTGCTTAAAACCTGTATCCTGCTGAGGATACTGCAGATTCAACATTGAGTACAGCAACCTACAAAAGGCACATAAATTAGTCTGACATACAGGGATGTCCCATACTTTCACAGTGGAGAGATCATTGAGCACTTCTGTTTGAGTGCTTGTGCATAATTCAGCTAGACAAGTGCAATGTAAGGAAAATTGCTTTAAGGAAATACTTTGGCCTGTTAACTATTACTGAAGCCATGATAGTGAGCATATTGCATATTGTGTAAGAACTGCCAGTCCATGCATGATAAGAGCTGTGACTAATGTACCTGAATTCTTCTGTAACGAACCATTCTGATAACCTGGTGTCTTTATTGCATGCAGCTTCACACTGTGACACCATACCATCATTAGCTGCCAAGGCACCCTGCCTTGTACCTCAAAGCACCCATCAACACCAAGGACACCCCAAACCACCATCAGGCAGGAGAACCCCAAAAACAGGGTGTGCCCCATAAGGAAAAAAGGTGCACCCTCCCATCACTGCACAGCATCCAAACTGTGATTACAACTACTCCCATCCTAAACACCGTCCCTGCTGCACAAGCACTGATTTATGCCAGTTTACTAGTGTATTAAAACTTATAGAATGCCCCTACTGGATTGTACATTATCAATCAGATATATCTTGGTCATATAGTAATCAAATCCACAGGATAAACGGATCGATAAAATCGGGACCAACTGAGTGTCCTTCTAATTCACGGTTTGATGATTAGTATATTGTGGTAGTGAGGAACATCAATCCAGGTTGGTCCAGGTTGGCCAGTAGCCAGATTTTGTAATCGGATCAGAATGGATCCAGAATATGATTATCATAATAATACTATCAAATGCTGCGTCCTCAATTTTTGGACTCAGTTTTTGGAATGACAGGGCTTATCTATAATGGTTATTAGCTGGGTTACCAAGCATGCAGTGGTCAATATTATAGGACAATATCTGCTTTTTGTTTTGGTTTTGTTGTCCAGCATGATTTACTTTTTGTCCCCTGAAGAACCAGCAGGATGCTGAGGAAACGCAGCGTCGGGACGCCTATATTGATACTAAAGATGTTTTTGGGAATTTGGGATTTATACTAAGGACTAGGGTTGAGAGAAACCCGAACTGCAAAGTTCAGATTCGTACTGAACTTTGCAAGTGGGTACCTGAACCCAGACTCTCACTGAAGTTTGGGTTCGGTGTTAGGGTGATTTTATTATTTTCCATTATAACATGGTTATAATAGAAAATAATAGCATTCTTAAGACTGAATGCTAAATGGCCATTAAGGGGTTAAAATAATAAAAAAAACTTCCCTCATCCACTTGATTGTGCAGCCAGTATCCTCTTCTTTCTGCAGGACCTGCGATGACGTAACCGCACTCACCATGTCATGAGCGCGGTAACGTCACCCCAGGTCCTTCTATCTTCATTCTATGAATGAAGATAGAAGGACCTGCGGTGACTTCCCCTACCCCGCTCATCACGTGGTGGGCACGGTCACGTCATTGCAGGTCCTTTTTCAGGTCCTGCAGAAAGAAGAAGATACCGGCTGACCGATCAAGTGGATGAGGTGAGTTTTTTTTATTATTTTTAACCCCTCAATGACAATTTTATTTAGCATTCTGTCTTAATGATAATATTTTCCGGTATAACGGAGAATAATAAAGTGAACTTCAGGTCTCTAACTTTAATGGGGTATGGGTTCGGGTCGACTCGGGTCCCGAACCCGAACTTTAACCTGAAGTTCGGCCGAACCCGGCGAACTCTAACTTCCACGGGTTTGCTCATCCCTACTAAGGACTTCTTTCATCTATTTTTGTCTTATTTTTGGGACGATAATTTTTCTGTCAGACAGGATATTAACAGGTACCAGAGAGAGCTTAGCCACCGAGAGGGTGGCTCTGCCTTTAAGCAGGGGTAGTTTTAGGGATTGAATAGGGACAGACAAGTTCCATGTCCCAACCTGGACTGATGTTCCTCACTATCACAATATACTAATTAGAGCTGAGCGAATCTAAGCTGAAGTGGAGTTCAATCCGAATTGCAGGAAAAATTAGATTCGCACCGAATGCAAATTTTCTCATACTTCGTGGTAACGAATCGCATTTTTCCTAAAATGGCTGCTGCACGTGTGAGGACATGGAAAAAGGAAGTATGGGAAGGCAGGATCATCCAGACTGACGTGCATCATGCATATCAATCAGCAGCCAGCCAGCCCTGTGATGTCACAGCCTTATAAATAAGGTGGCCATCTTAGATTCAGACATTTTCCAGCATTCTTAGTGTAGGGACAGCAATTGGAAAAACCTTATTTTGAAAAAATGATTTATAAGTGCAGGGAAAGTATACGGAGGAATCACTTCACAGTATTTTAGTGCAGGGAGGAACGTCAGAAGGCACTAGTGACAGTACTAGAAAGCGATTTACAAGTACAGGGAAAGAGAATTTGGGGATCCAAATAGCCATTATACAGGTCTGTCATTCCAGCAATTTGTTCTTGGGGTGCAAGTGCTATGTTAAAAAAACATTAAGTGGTTTATATCTGTGGAAAAAAAAATACACAGTTTACTTCTGCAGTTATATGTGGTAAAAGCGTTTAGTGGCGTATTTCAGTACAAAAAGAAAAATATATACGCAGTTCACTTCTGCAGCTATATGTGTTGAAAGCGTTTAGTGGCATATTTAATTTCAAAAGAAAAATACATTCTCAGTTCACTTCTGCAGCTGCATGTGGTGAAAGCGTTTAGTGGCGTATTTCAGTAGAAAAGGAAATATATACGCAGTTCACTTCTGCAGCTATAGGTGGTGATAGCGTTCAGTGGCGTATTTCATTACAAAAACAAAAATATATATATGCAGTTCACTTCTGCAGTTATTTCCAGAAAAAGCATTTGGTGGCCTATTTCAGTACCAAAAATATATATATTCTCATTTCACTTCTGCAGCTATACAGTATGTGGTGAAAGCATTTAGTGACCTATTTCAGTACAAAAAGAAAAATATATACGCATTTCACTTCTGCAGTTAGTATTATTTCAGTAGAAAAACAAAATATATTCAGCATTCACTTTTGCAGTTATATGTGGTGTGGGAGTCGCTCTGGTAGATAGCGGTGCAGGTGCAGTACCGAGGCAAAACAAGGAGTCCAGAATGTGCAATAAACAGTGTTTTATTCACACTGACACAAAAATAAACGACAAACAGTCTCTTGGTGGTAATTCATGCACATCAGAAATAAGGAGGCAAAACAAAACAGGAGCACTGGTTCAGTCACCTGGGAGGTTTAGGTGCAGGTTCGCACCAGGCTGTCGGCCCAGCCGCAGGAGAATCCACCTTCAGGGTGCCAGGAACAACAACACCTCCTTGCTGAGCTCTTTCCTCTAAGTCAGAGAACTCCACAGCCCTGTTTGCAGCTCCAGGACAATCACCACACAGCTGCTAAGGAGGCTGCCTTTTAAAGGCCTGGATAAAGTCCGGCCTGGACCGTGGGAGTAGGCACCCACCCAGCTCTTTGCCTACTCCCAGTAAGAGCCAGCCCGGATTAGCTTTGCAGCCAAACTAGGTAACAAAGTCAAACAGCACTAGCTGCTGCAGACACATAAAACCCGGCTCTCACCTCACCGAGGCCAGGAACCTCGGTGACACGTACCTGCCATCAACTATGATACCTTGCACCCTCTTACAGTGGTAAAACCTTTTAGTGAAGTATTTTGGTCGAAAAACACAATATATATTTAGCGTTCAGTGATGCAGTTATACGTGGTAAAGCCTTTAGTTGCATATTTCAGTAAAAAAGAAAAATATATTCTTATAAAAATGTATCCTTATTAAGGAGGGGTCCACGGAAGCAGTGGCTGTAGAAGTCAGTCAGTGTGTAGTGATGTCTGTAAACTCTGTGGTAGGGCAGTTTTTGTACAGCCTCCGGAAGAGGTGAACATGGCCATATGTAGAATCTGTGGGCAGAAGGTGAAGCGTGCCCAATGTGGAAATTTTGGCACCACAGCCCTGCATCAACATATGCAGCATCACCATAAAGTGGCCTGGGAGAACAGTGGCTCCAATGTGGTGGTCCAGCCTGCCACAGCAACTGTTATGGGTGGTAGTGTCAAACGAGGCTCACCTGAGTCAGGGGACACCCGAGCTGGAAGTATGGAGTCCAGTGGCAAAGGCCCACAGAAGCAGGGGGCAGGTAGCGTGGTCGATCAGTCCGGGTCGGCAGCAGAGATGGCAGCGAGGTAACAGCAGGAGTAGACGGAGGCGTGGTCGGTGGTAAGCAGTGAGTCAATGCAGGCGGCAAATCAGCGAGGTCAAACGGTCTGGGTTGGCAACGATGGTAAATCAGCAGTAATGATGGTGGTGGTGGTGGTGGTGGTGGTGGTGGTGGTGGTGGTGGTGGTGGTGGTGGTGGTGGTGGTGGTGGTGGAGGAGCAGAGAGGAAGCTTGCTACAGGCTTGGAGGCACAATAACCAGCGGGGGTCAGGTGCAAGAGGCTGGGCTTATAAAGAGGAAGTAGCAGGTGCAAGGAATCACAGAGATTAACAAGGCAAGGCTGGAACAAGGTAGATCAAAGAGTTCAGCAGAAGGAAAAGTCCAGAAGGGCTGGTAGTCTAGTGGCTAGAGCTACCACCTGGGACGTGGCCGGTCACGGGTTCGAATCCCGACAGCAACCATCTCAGCGGGGAGAATAGATGCTGGATGACCAGGACGCTCCATGACCTTCCCAGGAGCTGCAGTTGGGAGCAGCGGTTCATTTCTGAGATGTCCGTATAGTGCGGGGGGAATCCGAAGACCCTCTCCATCTCCGTGCACCACAGGATGTCCTTCTTCCCATCTATGATGACTGGTAACTCGTGAGGTTTTCACTGAAGAAGAGACCAAGGACTGGTAATTATGGTTTCAATCTTGATGAACTTCGCGACTCTTCCGGGCTCGAAGCTTTGTCTTCTCATTGTCTGTAGCTACTAGAGGCCTGTTCATACAACGCAGTATCCCCCAAAAGTATCTGGCTTGATAAACAGCCGATACTGCACTTGCATCAATCTTGACAGGATTCGTCTCCAGGTGGAGAGAAATAGTTTTTTGGAATGCTTTCTCCATCCCAACCACGTAGTCGAATAAACAGAAGACTGGCGAATTCTCTCTTGTCTTAGGCAACACTTTATTTAATAAATGCAATAATAAAAAAATTTATAATTAAATTGAACCAAAACTTGAGTAAAATTAAAAGAAGGTAAACTTAAATTCGCCAATATATTATCCAAATCTTCGAGGGAAATTCATGGACAATCAATTTGCCAAGCCTTTTGTGCCGGAGAACATGTATTCTTAAATCATCTTTTATACGTAATCAGTGGCTCACTAGATAGTCAAGGATAGGTAAGGTGCACACCCCTGGTACCACCCAAACCTAAAGATTAAGGAGAATGTATATAGAGTATGGGGGGCACTCATATACTTAGTAACAGATGGACATAGATTATACAGTAAAAATCATACATTTATTAAAACTAACAATTAAGAAAAACAATATATATCCTAAACCATAAAATTGGAAGCACAAATAGTTAAAAATAGTCATTGGATGTGGCTACTAGCAGTGAGGGAGTTGTAATAATCTGAGATGCACTCTACTGTTGAGCTAATGACAAGTCCCGAACACTTTCAAAAAAGTTCGGGTCCGCTGTTCGGCAATTTCTTCCAGCTTTCTGAAGGGCTGCACAGCAGCCAATCAGCAATAGTGATGTCGCGAACATAAAATTTTCAGTTTGCGAACAGCGAACGCGGACTTCCGCAAATGTTCGCGAACGGGCGAACCGGGCGAACCGCCATAGACTTCAATTGGCAGGCGAATTTTAAAACCCACAGGGACTCTTTCTGGCCACAATAGTGATGAGAAAGTTGTTTCAAGGGGTCTAACACCTGGACTGTGGCATGCCGGAGGGGGATCTATGGCAAAACTCCCATGGAAAATTACGTAGTGGACGCAGAGTCGGGTTTTAATCCATAAAGGGCATAAATCAACTAACATTCCTAAATTGTTTAGAATAACGTGCTTTAAAACATCCAGTGTGTGTATACGATCAGGTATGATGTTGTATCGATCAGGTAGTGTAAGGGTTACGCCCGCTTCACTGACATTGACAGACCAAACTCCCTTTTAATGCACCGCAAACAGTTCATTTGCACAACCGCAAACTCCCCATTTGCACAAGGTTGGATACCAAGCTAGCCACGTCCCAGTGATGTCATTGAAGGTTTCTTCCTCCACCCAGCCACGTACAACACCAAGGGTCCCCAAAAGATGAATTGAATTGATTTTTCGAACGGTGAGATGGTTAAAAAACGCTGGCTCCCTCCACTCTGTTTTAAAACCACGGTGACTGCGTCTGCGCCGTGCAATTTACTGTCACACCCGATATGAGTGGTATTTTCTGTTGTACTATTCTCATCAGTTTAATCCTCTAACGTCCCCAATCTGGGGGCCATTTATTGAATAGATTTTTCGAACGGGGAGATGGTTAAAAACGCTGGCTCCCTCCACTCTGTTTTAAACCACGGTCACTGCGTCTGCGCCGTGCAATTTACTGTCACACCCGATATGAGTTGTATTTTCGGTAGTACTATTCTCATCAGTTTAATCCCTCTAACGTCCCCAATCTGGGGGCCATTTATTGAATAGATTTTTCGAACGGGGAGATGGTTAAAAAAACGCTGGCTCCCTCCACTCTGTTTTATACCACGGTGACTGCGTCTGCGCCGTGCAATTTACTGTCACACCCGATATGAGTGGTATTTTCTGTAGTACTATTCTCATCAGTTTAATCCTCTAACGTCCCCAATCTGGGGGCCATTTATTGAATAGATTTTTCGAACGGGAGATGGTTAAAAAAACGCTGGCTCCCTCCACTCTGTTTTAAACCACGGTCACTACGTCTGCGCCGTGCAATTTACTGTCACACCCGATATGAGTTGTATTTTCGGTAGTACTATTCTCATCAGTTTAATCCCTCTAACGTCCCCAATCTGGGGGCCATTTATTGAATAGATTTTTCGAACGGGGAGATGGTTAAAAAACGCTGGCTCCCTCCACTCTGTTTTAAACCACGGTCACTGCGTCTGCGCCGTGCAATTTACTGTCACACCCGATATGAGTGGTATTTTCTGTAGTACTATTCTCATCAGTTTAATCCCTCTAACGTCCCCAATCTGGGGGCCATTTATTGAATAGATTTTTCGAACGGGAGATGGTTAAAAACGCTGGCTCCCTCCACTCTGTTTTAAACCACGGTCACTGCGTCTGCGCCGTGCAATTTACTGTCACACCCGATATGAGTGGTATTTTCTGTAGTACTATTCTCATCAGTTTAATCCCTCTAACGTCCCCAATCTGGGGGCCATTTATTGAATAGATTTTTCGAACGGGAGATGGTTAAAAAACGCTGGCTCCCTCCACTCTGTTTTAAACCACAGTCACTGCGTCTGCGCCGTGCAATTTACTGTCACACCCGATATGAGTGGTATTTTCTGTAGTACTATTCTCATCAGTTTAATCCTCTAACGTCCCCAATCTGGGGGCCATTTATTGAATAGATTTTTCGAACGGGAGATGGTTAAAAAACGCTGGCTCCCTCCACTCTGTTTTAAACCACGGTCACTGCGTCTGCGCCGTGCAATTTACTGTCACACCCGATATGAGTTGTATTTTCGGTAGTACTATTCTCATCAGTTTAATCCCTCTAACGTCCCCAATCTGGGGCCATTTATTGAATAGATTTTTCGAACGGGGAGATGGTTAAAAAACGCTGGCTCCCTCCACTCTGTTTTAAACCACGGTGACTGCGTCTGCGCCGTGCAATTTACTGTCACACCCGATATGAGTGGTATTTTCTGTAGTACTATTCTCATCAGTTTAATCCTCTAACGTCCCCAATCTGGGGGCCATTTATTGAATAGATTTTTCGAACGGGGAGATGGTTAAAAAACGCTGGCTCCCTCCACTCTGTTTTAAACCACGGTCACTACGTCTGCGCCGTGCAATTTACTGTCACACCCGATATGAGTTGTATTTTCGGTAGTACTATTCTCATCAGTTTAATCCCTCTAACGTCCCCAATCTGGGGGCCATTTATTGAATAGATTTTTCGAACGGGAGATGGTTAAAAACGCTGGCTCCCTCCACTCTGTTTTAAACCACGGTCACTGCGTCTGCGCCGTGCAATTTACTGTCACACCCGATATGAGTGGTATTTTCTGTAGTACTATTCTCATCAGTTTAATCCCTCTAACGTCCCCAATCTGGGGCCATTTATTGAATAGATTTTTCGAACGAGGAGATGGTTAAAAACGCTGGCTCCCTCCACTCTGTTTTAAACCACGGTCACTGCGTCTGCGCCGTGCAATTTACTGTCACACCCGATATGAGTGGTATTTTCTGTAGTACTATTCTCATCAGTTTAATCCCTCTAACGTCCCCAATCTGGGGGCCATTTATTGAATAGATTTTTCGAACGGGAGATGGTTAAAAAACGCTGGCTCCCTCCACTCTGTTTTAAACCACAGTCACTGCGTCTGCGCCGTGCAATTTACTGTCACACCCGATATGAGTGGTATTTTCTGTAGTACTATTCTCATCAGTTTAATCCCTCTAACGTCCCCAATCTGGGGGCCATTTATTGAATAGATTTTTCGAACGGGGAGATGGTTAAAAACGCTGGCTCCCTCCACTCTGTTTTAAACCACGGTCACTGCGTCTGCGCCGTGCAATTTACTGTCACACCCGATATGAGTGGTATTTTCTGTAGTACTATTCTCATCAGTTTAATCCCTCTAACGTCCCCAATCTGGGGGCCATTTATTGAATAGATTTTTCGAACGGGAGATGGTTAAAAAACGCTGGCTCCCTCCACTCTGTTTTAAACCACGGTCACTACGTCTGCGCCGTGCAATTTACTGTCACACCCGATATGAGTTGTATTTTCGGTAGTACTATTCTCATCAGTTTAATCCCTCTAACGTCCCCAATCTGGGGGCCATTTATTGAATAGATTTTTCGAACGGGAGATGGTTAAAAAACGCTGGCTCCCTCCACTCTGTTTTAAACCACGGTCACTGCGTCTGCGCCGTGCAATTTACTGTCACACCCGATATGAGTGGTATTTTCTGTAGTACTATTCTCATCAGTTTAATCCTCTAACGTCCCCAATCTAGGGGCCATTTATTGAATAGATTTTTCGAACGGGAGATGGTTAAAAACGCTGGCTCCCTCCACTCTGTTTTAAACCACGGTCACTGCGTCTGCGCCGTGCAATTTACTGTCACACCCGATATGAGTGGTATTTTCTGTAGTACTATTCTCATCAGTTTAATCCCTCTAACGTCCCCAATCTGGGGCCATTTATTGAATAGATTTTTCGAACGGGGAGATGGTTAAAAACGCTTGCTCCCTCCACTCTGTTTTAAACCACGGTCACTGCGTCTGCGCCGTGCAATTTACTGTCACACCCGATATGAGTGGTATTTTCTGTAGTACTATTCTCATCAGTTTAATCCCTCTAACGTCCCCAATCTGGGGGCCATTTATTGAATAGATTTTTCGAACGGGAGATGGTTAAAAAACGCTGGCTCCCTCCACTCTGTTTTAAACTACGGTCACTGCGTCTGCGCCGTGCAATTTACTGTCACACCCGATATGAGTGGTATTTTCTGTAGTACTATTCTCATCAGTTTAATCCCTCTAACGTCCCCAATCTAGGGGCCATTTATTGAATAGATTTTTCGAACGGGAGATGGTTAAAAAACGCTGGCTCCCTCCACTCTGTTTTAAACCACGGTCACTGCGTCTGCGCCGTGCAATTTACTCTCACACCCGATATGAGTGGTATTTTCTGTAGTACTATTCTCATCAGTTTAATCCCTCTAACGTCCCCAATCTGGCGGCCATTTATTGAATAGATTTTTCGAACGGGAGATGGTTAAAAAACGCTTGCTCCCTCCACTCTGTTTTAAACCACGGTCACTGCGTCTGCGCCGTGCAATTTACTGTCACACCCGATATGAGTGGTATTTTCTGTAGTACTATTCTCATCAGTTTAATCCTCTAACGTCCCCGACTCCCCAATCTGGGGGCCATTTATTAAATAGATTTTTGAACGGGAGATGGTTAAAAACGCTGGCTCCCTCCACTGATATGAGTGGTATTTTCTGTAGTATTATTCTCATCAGTTTAATCCCTGTTACGTCCCATATCAGGGATTGCCTTTTGTGAAAAAAAATTTAGGCCGGGTACCTTCGACTGCCTTCACAGTGACAGACCAAACTCTCGTACACTAAACTGAATTGATTTCAGGAACTGGGAGATGGAAAAAGCAGCTTGGTCGGTCCTCTTACTCCCAAATTGGGGCACTGCGCGTGCACAGAGCAATGTGCTGTGACACCCTATATGAGTGGTGTCTTAACTAGTACTATTGCTATCAGTTTAATCCCTGTTACGGACCCTATCCGGTCGAATTGATTAACCATTGTCGAATCCCCCATTGACATCCCCCTTATAAGCTGTGTAAAGCATATTTTTTAGTTTGGTTTTGAACTGCTGCATCCTTTCCGACTTTTGGTAATTTGGTAACATTTCTGCCACTTTCTGCTTATACCGGGGGTCTAGTTCGTGGCCACCCGATCGCTTTTGGTCTGATCATAATGAAGCAACGGCCTTATCATCTGGGGTGTGGCAACATTGCCAACACACTTATAGAGGTGATGATGATTGCTTCATTGTGATACGTAAGCCCCTTCACCACAACAAGGTAACGATCACGAAGGGGAATTGACACTTGTATGTGCCTTTTTTTTGGTTTGTTTTTGCAGCCACAGTGCTGCACCATAGGACAGAAAAATTAGGCATGTACACATGCCTGAAAAATAATTGCATTGTTGCAGCCGCTATTGTAGCAGCGGCCGGAAAAATTTATGTTTTCCAGGCAGAAAAGTGACTAAAACATTGCGGCTTGAACCCTAGTTGGTGGTGGAGAATTCACGAAAGTCATCCGGTATGCAGACATTAAATACAGCAGCGTGGGGACCATTTTAAGGCCATGGCATGTAATCAGGCCTTTTGTTAGTCAAACGTATCCCCCACTGTCAGTCCCTTCGGGATCCATGCCTCATTCATCTTTATGAAGGTGAGGTAATCAACACTTTTTGACCGAGGCGACTTCTCTTGTCAGTGACAATGCCTCCTGCTGCACTGAAGGTCCTTTCTGACAGGACACTTGAAGCAGGGCAGGCCAGAAGTTCTATCGCAAACTGGGATAGCTCAGGCCACAGGTCAAGCCTGCACACCCAGTAGTGAAGGGGTTCATTGCTCCTCAGAGTGTCGATATCTGCTGTTAAGGCGAGGTAGTCTGCTACCTGTCGGTCGAGTCGTTCTCTAAGGCTGGATCCCGAAGGGCTGTGGCGATGAGTAGGACTGAAAAAGCTCCGCATGTTCTCCATCAACAACACATCTGTAAATCGTCCAGTCCTTGCCGCCGTGGTAGGAGGAGGATTACACTCACCTCTTCCCCTGTTAGATTCCCGTTGTGCTGTGACATCCCCTTATAAGCTGTGTAAAGCATATTTTTAGTTTGGTTTTGAACTGCTGCATCCTTTCCGACTTTCGGTAATTTGGTAACATTTCTGCCACTTTCTGCTTATACCGGGGTCTAGTAGCGTGGCCACCCAGTACAGATCGTTCTCCTTTATCCTTTTATACGTGGGTCCTCAACAGACATGACAGCATGAAAGACCCCATTTGAACAAGGTTGGATGCAGAGCTACTCATTTCCCGTTCCTCGTCCTCACTGATGTCATTGACGGTCTGTTCTTCCCCCAGCCACGTACAACACCATGGGTCCCAGATAGGTGACAACAACGAGCACCCTGGGGTGCCTGCTGTGGTTGGTCTTCCTCCTCCTCAAAGCCACCACATTCCTCCTCTGACTCCTCTTCCTCATACTCCTCTTCCAGCGTTGCTGCAGGTCCGGCAAGCGATGATGACAAGGCTGTTTCTGGTGGTGATGGTGACCACAACTCTTCCTCTTCACGCTCATCTACAGCCTGATCCAGAACTCTTCGCAGGGCACGCTCCAGGAAGAAAACAAATGGGATGTGGTCGCTGATGGTGCCTTCGGTGCGACTGACTAGGTTTGTCACCTCCTCAAAAGGACGCATGAGCCTACAGGCATTGCGCATGAGTGTCCAGTAACGTGGCAAAAAGATTCCCAGC
This sequence comes from Bufotes viridis, assembly GCA_033119425.1. NCBI lineage: Eukaryota > Metazoa > Chordata > Amphibia > Anura > Bufonidae > Bufotes > Bufotes viridis. The sequence continues at coordinate 76,789,220 of CM065590.1, read as the reverse complement.
TCCGCAGAGGCTGTCCTAGCACCCGGTCATACAAATACTCGTTGACGGCTTTTCTTGTTGGAGCAGGCGGTCGAACATTAGGAGTGTTGAATTCCAACGTGTCGGGCTGTCGCATATCAAGCGCCTCACTGGCATGTTGTTTCGCCGCTGAATATCGGAAAAGTGCGCCATGGCCGTGTAGGAACGCCTGAAATGGCCACACACCTTCCTGGCCTGCTTGAGGACGTCCTGTAAGCCTGGGTACTTAGACACAAAACGTTGTACGATGAGATTCAACACATGTGCCATGCACGGCACATGTGACAACTTGCCCAAATTTAATGCCGACAACAGATTGCTTCCATTGTCACACACCACTTTGCCGATCTCCAGTTGGTGCGGGGTCAGCCACTGATCCACCTGTGCGTTCAGGGCGGACAGGAGTGCTGGTCCTGTGTGGCTCTCTGCTTTCAGGCAAGTCAACCCCAAGATAGCGTGACACTGTCGTATCCGGGATGTGGAATAGCCCTGGGGAGCTGGGGAATCAGTTGATGTGCAGCCAGACGCCGCAGCAGAAGAGGACTCAGCCGAGGAGGATATTGAAGAGGATGGAGTAGGAGTAGAGGAGGTGGCAGTAGGTCTGCCTGCAAGTCGTGGTGGTGTCACCAACTCCGCTGCGGAGCCACGCATTCCATGCTTGTCAGCCGTCAGCAGGTTGACCCAATGCGCAGTATACGTGATATACCTGCCCTGACTGTGCTTTGCAGACCAGGTATCAGTGGTCAGATGGACCCTTGCCCCAACACTGTATGCCAGAGATGCCATGACTTCCTTTTCAATGACATGGTAGAGGTTTGGGATTGCCTTTTTGAAAAAAATTTCGTCCGGGTACCTTCCACTGTGGTGTCCCAATAGCGACAAATTTTTTGAAGGCCTCAGACTCTACCAGCTGGTATGGTAAAAGCTGGCGGGCTAAGAGTTCCGTCAAGCCAGCTGTCAGTCGCCGGGCAAGGTGACTTTGTGACATTGGCTTCTTATGCTCAAACATGTCCTTGACAGACACCTGACTGTGGGCAGATGAGCAGGAACTGCTGAAGGTGAGAGATGGAGTGGCGGGTGGTTGAGAGGGGGCAGGGAGGACAGCAGTGGTTGACGTGGCTGAAGATGCTGGACCAGGAGGAGCATGGTGGCTTTGAGTTTGTGTACTGCTTGTACTCATGTGTTGATCCCATAGGCGTTTGTGATGTGAGATCATGTGCCTTCGCAAAGCAGTTGTACCAAGGTGGGTGTTGGACTTCCCACGACTCAGTTTCTTTTGGCACAGGTTGCAAATGGCATTGCTTTTATCAGAGGCAGACACACAAAAAAAATGCCACACTGCTGAGCTTTGCAGTGACGGCATTCTGGTGGTGGCAGCAGCATGCGTTGACTGGCGTGCTGTCTGGCTGACCCCAGGTGCCGATACATGCTGCCTGACTGTGCCACTAACTCCTTGCGACGACCTCCCCCTGCTTCCAACTCGTCTCCTCATTCTCTCTGTCTCCCCTTCAGAACTTTCCCCTCTTCTTCTCTTCGAGCAGGCACCCACGTGGCATCCGTGGACACATCGTCATCATCAACCGCTTCACTTGTATCTGACACCTCAGCAAAGGAAGCAGCAGCGGGTACAACATCATCATCATCATCATCACACTGTACGTCCATGTGTGTAATCCTGCCTGACTGAGACATATCCCCGTAATCTACATCATCTGGCAATAATGGTTGCGCATCACTAATTGCATCCAACTGATGTGTAAATAACTCCTCTGACGGATCAAGTGAAGCGGCTGTGGTGGCTGTGGTGGTAGTGGTGGTGGTGGCGACGGGCGGGTGCGTGGTAACTTGAGAGCAGGTGACCGAAGCTGAGCTGGAGGAGGATGGTGCGTCAAGGTTCTTAGCGGAAGCTGTTGAAGATTGGGTGTCCTGTCTAAGCCAGTCAACTACGTCCTCTGAATTTTTCGGGTTCAGGGTACGTGGCCTCTGAAAACTGGGCATTATTCCAGGGACAGTGGAAATCACAGCACCACGACCACGACGACCCCTGCGGGGTGGCCTGCCTCTGCCTGTCATTTTTTTAGATAAGTGGTACTACGCTGTGCTAGGTACTGTGCCACCCGGTATGAGTGGTTGGCACTGGCAGTGGGCACACTACAGTCTGTGGAAGTGGGCCTGACACACACTGGCAGCAGGGAAGCAACTGAATTTAGACTACTGTCAAAAATTAAATGCCTTATTTATCGGCAAGCTACTGTGCCACCCGGTATCAGTGGTTGGCACTGGCAGTGGGCACACTACAGTCAGTGGAAGAGGGCCTGACACACACTGGCAGCAGGCAAGCAACTGAATTTAGACTACTGTCTAAAAATTAAATGCCTAATTTATCGGCAAGCTACTGTGCCACCCGGTATCAGTGGTTGGCACTGGCAGTGGGCACACTACAGTCAGTGGAAGAGGGCCTGACACACACTGGCAGCAGGCAAGCAACTGAATTTAGACTACTGTCTAAAAATTAAATGCCTTATTTATCGGCAAGCTACTGTGCCACCCGGTATCAGTGGTTGGCACTGGCAGTGGGCACACTACAGTCAGTGGAAGTGGGCCTGACACACACTGGCAGGCAACTAACCTTAGATTAAAGTGTAAAAATGAAGTGCCTTTTTTTAAGCAAAGTCCTGTGCCACACGGGATGACAGGGGTGGAGCACTGGCAGTGGGCACACTACAGTCAGTTGAAGTCGGCCTGACACACACTAGCAGCAGGCAAGCAGCTGAAATTACACTAAAGTGTAAAAATTAAATGCCTTTTTTATGCAAAGTCCTGTGCCAGCCGGTATGAGTGGTGGGCACTGGCAGTGGGCACACTACAGTCAGTGGAAGTCAGCCTGACACACACTGGCAGGCAACTAACCTTAGATTAAAGTGTAAAAATTAAGTGCCTTTTTTAAGCAAAGTCCTGTGCCACACGGGATGACAGGGGTGGGCACTGGCAGTGGGCACACTACAGTCAGTTGAAGTCGGCCTGACACACACTAGCAGCAGGCAAGCAGCTGAAATTACACTAAAGTGTAAAAATTAAATGCCTTTTTATGCAAAGTCCTGTGCCAGCCGGTATGAGTGGTGGACACTGGCAGTGGGCACACTACAGTCAGTGGAAGTCAGCCTGACACACACTGGCAGGCAACTAACCTTAGATTAAAGTGTAAAAATTAAGTGCCTTTTTTTAAGCAAAGTCCTATGCCACACGGGATGACAGGGGTGGGCACTGGCAGTGGGCACACTACAGTCAGTGGAAGTCGGCCTGACACACACTAGCAGCAGGCAAGCAGCTGAAATTACACTAAAGTGTAAAAATTAAATGCCTTTTTATGCAAAGTCCTGTGCCAGCCGGTATGAGTGGTGGACACTGGCAGTGGGCACACTACAGTCAGTGGAAGTCAGCCTGACACACACTGGCAGGCAACTAACCTTAGATTAAAGTGTAAAAATTAAGTGCCTTTTTTTAAGCGAAGTCCTGTGCCACACGGGATGACAGGGGTGGGCACTGGCAGTGGGCACACTACAGTCAGTTGAAGTCGGCCTGACACACACTAGCAGCAGGCAAGCAGCTGAAATTACACTAAAGTGTAAAAATTAAATGCCTTTTTATGCAAATTCCTGTGCCAGCCGGTATGAGTGGTGGACACTGGCAGTGGGCACACTACAGTCAGTGGAAGTCGGCCTGACACACACTAGCAGCAGGCAAGCAGCTGAAATTACACTAAAGTGTAAAAATTAAATGCCTTTTTATGCAAAGTCCTGTGCCAGCCGGTATGAGTGGTGGACACTGGCAGTGGGCACACTACAGTCAGTGGAAGTCGGCCTGACACACACTAGCAGCAGGCAAGCAGCTGAAATTACACTAAAGTGTAAAAATTAAATGCCTTTTTATGCAAAGTCCTGTGCCAGCCGGTATGAGTGGTGGACACTGGCAGTGGGCACACTACAGTCAGTGGAAGTCAGCCTGACACACACTGGCAGGCAACTAACCTTAGATTAAAGTGTAAAAATTAAGTGCCTTTTTTTAAGCAAAGTTCTGTGCCACACGGGATGACAGGGGTGGGCACTGGCAGTGGGCACACTACAGTCAGTGGAAGTCAGCCTGACACACACTGGCAGGCAACTAACCTTAGATTAAAGTGTAAAAATTAAGTGCCTTTTTTTAAGCAAAGTCCTGTGCCACACGGGATGACAGGGGTGGGCACTGGCAGTGGGCACACTACAGTCTGTGGAAGTCGGCCTGACACACACTAGCAGCAGGCAAGCAGCTGAAATTACACTAAAGTGTAAAAATTAAATGCCTTTTTATGCAAAGTCCTGTGCCAGCCGGTATGAGTGGTGGACACTGGCAGTGGGCACACTACAGTCAGTGGAAGTCAGCCTGACACACACTGGCAGGCAACTAACCTTAGATTAAAGTGTAAAAATTAAGTGCCTTTTTTTAAGCAAAGTCCTGTGCCACACGGGATGACAGGGGTGGGCACTGGCAGTGGGCACACTACAGTCAGTTGAAGTCGGCCTGACACACACTAGCAGCAGGCAAGCAGCTGAAATTACACTAAAGTGTAAAATTAAATGCCTTTTTATGCAAAGTCCTGTGCCAGCCGGTATGAGTGGTGGACACTGGCAGTGGGCACACTACAGTCACTGGAAGTCAGCCTGACACACACTGGCAGGCAACTAACCTTAGATTAAAGTGTAAAAATTAAATGCCTTTTTTGATGCAAAGTCCTGTACCACACGGAATGACAGGGGTGGGCACTGGCAGTGGGCACACTACAGTCTGTGGGCCTGCAGCTCCTCACACACAGGCAGGCCAGGCAACTGCAATATGTATATAAAGGAAAAAAAGCAGACTAATGTTGCAGCCCTAAAAGGGCTTTTTGGGGTGCTGTCAGGACGCTGTCCTTACAGCAGAGATTAGATGAGTCTTTCAGGACTGGAGTGGACACTGAATTCACTAGCCTAGCTATCAATTTCCCAATTAAATCAGCAGCTACTACACTCTCCCTCCTCTCACTAAGACTGCAGCTTCAGAATGAATCTAAAATGGATGCTGTGCAGGAGGTGGGAGGGTCTGGGAGGGAGGGTATGCTGCTGATTGGCTGGAATGTGTCTGCTGACTGTGAGGTACAGGGTCAAAGTTTGCTCAATGATGATGTATAGGGGGCGGACCGAACATCGCATATGTTCGCCCGGCAGAGGCGAACAAGCTATGTTCGCCGGGAATTGTTCGCCGGCGGATAGTTCGGGCCATCTCTAATCAGCAAGCGTTTTACATATTGCCCTTGGAAGCCATCACAGCCATGCCTATTAATGGCTAGTCAAGTACTGCTGCACGTCACGCTGATTTGAGCTTATGGAAAGGATGCTGGTGCTGTGATCAGGGACAGAATAGGGCAGAAATCAGAAGAACCTGTGCTACTTTAATCCACAAGATACAGCAAATGGAGAGGTAGGGAGGGAGGTAGGGAGCTTCAGAAATCCAACATTTCTGTACCCAGCCACTGCCAGGGAAATCTTTTTTTGTAATCCATCTGTTACTGAGGTGGTGCTCGGCGGCAATTTTGGCCACTGCAGTGTACTGCGTGTGTGCCAGCCAGCCAGGGGCATCAGCCTAATCCTATTTTTTAGCTCGGTGAAGGAAAAAACGCTTTGTAGCTCAGTGAAGGAAAAAACCCTATATTGCCTTTTGTATGTTTAGGGGTGACAGTCCATTTGTCTAGTCTGGGATCTGTGGTGCCACAGAGCACTTGTGTATACAATGCACTAAACCATTTATTCAATTTCAGGTATCAAATAGTGCAAATCAGTGTATTTTAGTTAAATAATATATATATATTTGACATTTTTATCGGTGAAATAGAGAATCTGTGTAATTTTGGGGGAGAACCCATATTCCTTGTCCACAAAACAGTTCTGCATACAACGTCCAACAACATATTTTATATTTCTGCAGGGAAATAGTGCTTCTTTGTTTTTTATACAAAAAAAACGTCATTCAAGGTCCACCAAACAGTCTGAAATACCCATTCCAACCACCTATTTTACATTGCTGCTGTGAAATGCAGCATAGGTGTATTTTTTTCACAAAAAAGTGGAAATCCTGATCCACAAAACATTTTGAAATACACCGCCCAAATACAGATTTCACATTACAGCTGAGAAATAGTGCATTATTCTTTTTTTTTGTGTGAAAAAAGCTAAATTCTTGCTTCACAAAGCAGTTGTACATACACGGTATAAATACCTACATTTAATTTACAGCAGTGAAAAACTGCATTTGTGAATTTTAGTGACAAAAGCAGTGGCATAGTCCATTTAAAAACTGGATTTTGGGGTTTTATTGAAAAAAGCCGTGGTGTAGGCCGAAAAAACATCCGGCGTATAAATAATTTCAATTTACATCAGTGAAATACTAATTCTCTGTATTTTATTACAAAAATACTTGTTCCTGTTCCACAAACCACTTGTGCATACAGCGTACCAAAAAAAAAAAATATTTCTTTATAGAAATTGAAAATCAGGGTATTTTGGGCCCAAAAAACATTATTTTGGGTCCACAGAGCATTTTTATGACACAGGCACTGCCTTAGCGAACGTAATTGTCGACTAGTGGCAGGTAAATTGACACCGGAGAGAGACCAATCTTTCACTTTGGTGGGTGAACGCAAATAATGAGGAGAATATCAAATGAGGGACGTGAGCATGGTGGTAGTGGTGTTGGTGGAGCTCCTGTTGCTGGGAGAGGACGTGGCCATTCAGCGCCAACTACTGCTCCAAGTCAAACACCTTCCTCTGGTGCGAGTAGGCGACAGAATTTGCAGCGTTATTTGATAGGCCCAAATGCCGCTCTGCGGATAGTGAAGCCAGAACATGTACAGGCGATAGTAGATTGGGTGGCCTCCAGTTCCTTCACAGTATCTAACACCCATTCCTTTGCAGAAAGCTCAGAGTTGGCACCTGCAGCCCATGCCCATCAGTCTTCCACCTCACCCCCTTGCAAATCAGACAAGCATTCAGAGCCCCAAATCATGCAGGAAAGTCTCATGCTTTTTGATGACTCTGTTGGCAGGGTTTTCCATCCACCTAGCCCAGCCCCAGAAGAGGAAGACCTTGAATGCATTGATGCTCAACCACTTTTGTTGCAGGATGAGGACATGGGAATACCGCCACAATACGTCTCTGATGATGAAACACAGGTGCCAACTGCTGGGGCTTTCTGCAATGTGCAGACCAACGAGAAGGGCAGGGGTCATGATTAGGTGGAAGATGATGTGGAGGAGGATGAAGTCCTAGACCCAGACTGGACTGAAGGTCGTGCTAGTGAGGCGTGCAGTTCTGAGGAAGAGGCGGTGGTCGCACAGAGGCAACAGCACAGTAAAAGAGGAAGCAGAGTACAAAAGCGCAGCGGCCGTTCCAGAAACGGTACACCTGCTACTGTCCACCGCACCCAGGCATCGAGCACACCAAGACCCGCTCCAAGGAGTTCATTGGCATGGCAGTTCTTCACACAATGTCCTGATGACAAGACTCGAGTGGTTTGCATGTTGTGCCATCAGAGCCTGAAGCGAGGCATAAACGTTCTTAACCTGAGCACAACCTGCATGACCAGGCATCTACATGCAAAGCATGAACTTCAGTGGAGTAAACACCTTAAAAACAAGGAACTCTCCCATGCTCCTCCTGCTCCCTCTTCTGCTGCTGGCTCGGCCTCTCCCTCCAACTCAGGTGGCACCTGGCGACCAGCAAACAGAGGATGTTCCACCACCACAAACGACACCATCACCAAGCATCTCCACCATGTCACACGGCAGCATTCAGCTGTCAATTTCCCAAACATTGGAGAGAAGGAGGAAATACCCACCTACCCACCCTCGAGCCCTGGCCCTGGCCCTGATTGGCAGCATTTCAAAATTACTGACCTTTGAAATGCTGTCATTCCATCTGTTGGAGACGGACTGTTTCAAACAGCTGATGGCGGTGGCTGTCCCCCAGTACGTTGTTCCCAACCGCCACTACTTTTCCAGATGAGCCGTCCCTTCCCTGCACAACCAAGTGGAGGATAAAATCAAGTGTGCGCTGCGCAACGCCATCTGTGGCAAGGTCCACATAACTATAGATACATGGACCAGTAAGCACGGCCAGGGTCGCTATATCTTCCGAACTGCACACTGGGGGAAACGTAGTGGCGGCTGGGCCCGAGGCGGATAGTGATTTGTCGCATGTCCTTCCACCACGAGAATCGCAGGGCATTATTCGTTGCCTCCTGTTGCTTCCTACTCCTACGACTCTTCTCCCACCCCCACACCCGGTCATCGAAAGAACCTCACCCCCAACTTCAGCACAGCCCAGGGTAAACGTCAGCAAGCGATTTTAAAACTCATGTGTTTGGGGGACAAACCCCACAACGCACAGGAGCTTTGAAGGGGCATAGAACAGCAGACTGAGTGGTTGCTGCAGGTGAGCCTCAAACCCGGCCTGATGGTGTGCGATAATGGGCGAAATCTCGTTGCAGCTCTGGGACTAGCCGGTTTGACGCACATCCCTTGGCTGGTGTATGTGCTGAATCTGGTGGTGCAGAAGTTTCTTAAAAACTACCCAGACATGTCAGAGCTGCTGCTGAACGTGCGGTCCATATGTGCATGCTTTCGGCATTCTCACCCTGCTGCTGCTCGCCTGTCTACGCTGCAGCGTAACTTCAGCCTTCCTGCTCACCTCCTCATATGCGACATGCCCTACCAGGTGGAACTCCACCTTACATATGCCAGAGAGACTGTGTGAGCAGCAACGGGTGATAGCGAAGTTTCAGATGTAGTATGCACAGGTCAGTTGCTTTGCGGATAAGCACCACTTCACCACCAGTGACTGGGCCTGCATGTGGGACCTGTGTACCTTGTTGCAGTCTTTGGAGTACTCAACCAACATGGCCAGTGCTGATGACGCCATTGTTAGCATTGCAATAGTCCTTGTGGTAAAGTGTATGGTCAAGTCCTGGAGGGAGTGTATATCTCACCCAGGTTCCTCTACTGGGTGAGGTAGAGAAAATCCACAATAGTTAAAAGGGTCTCAGCAATGTGTAGGTTGCTGAGACAGTTTTTTTTTGTCAATTCTTGGTCTAGATTTTATGGCTTGGGAAGGTAGGAGGTAGTGGGACCTCCCAATCCACCCTCCCCATTCCAGGACAGGTTTCTCCCCTAGCCTGAGGGATCTCCAGCTGAAGTCAGCTGGGATCATCAAGGGGAAATAAAAAACAGGTCCCAGGCTGTCAGTCTGGGGAGGTGATGCCTGGAGACAAGTCCAGGAGGTTAGCTGCTGTCCTGTCTAAAAATAACCCTGAATGCCTGCGAGAACAGGGTTTAATAGGTGAGCCGGTTACGAACCTATATTAGGTAGTGCTCAGACGAGCAGGATTTGTTTTATTTGTTGCCAAAAGGGAAAGGCTGTTTTATTTGGCTGTCTCTACCACAATAAAGTGGAACTTTATTTTGAACTTATCCTGTTGTCTGCACCGGAATCTGTCATCGCCGCCCTCGCTGAAAGAGCAATCCCTGACACCCTTCTACGTCTCCTTGAAAAAAAATATTACGGCGATGATGGAAGAGGATGCGGCACAAGAGGAGGAAGAAGAGGGGAGATTTCACAGGGTTTCAGGCAGGTCATAAAGAAGTGGCTCAGAGGGTGGGTTCCTGCACCACATGTGGACAGCCAGGGCATACTTCTGGAGGAGGATGAGGTAGGGGAGGATGAACTGGTTTCACGCAGCTCAGGGCCATCACTGGAGCATGGCTGGGGAATACGGAGGACACAGACGATGCACCACCTACAGAGGACAGCTTATCGTTACCTCTGGGCAGCCTGGCACACATGAGCGACTACATGCTGCAGTGCTTGTGCAACGACAGAGTTGCCCACATTTTAACTTGTGCTGACTACTGGGTTGCCACCCTGTTTGATCCCTGGTACAAGGACAAGGTGTCCACCTTAATTCTCGCACTGGAGCGTGATAGGAAGATATGCGACTACAAGCGCACGCTGGTAGATGCGCTCCTGAGGGCATTCCCAACTGACACGGGTAGCAGACATTAACCTCTTTTTGCTGTCAAATGACCTCTCCTCTGTCTGGGTGTCAGGACCTACATAAATGATAATGGCCTGTTCCTTTGCAGGTTGACCTGAGGCCTGTGTTGCTGTTATGGGACCTCTCTCCTCTGTCTGGGTGCCAGGGGCCTACCTTAATAATCGCCTGCTGCATTGGTGGGTGAGGATAGGTTCACACGACATTTTGCTGCAACAATGTCGCGCTACAATTTTTATAATGGTAGTCTATGGTGTTGCACTGCAACATGCTGCGAATGCAACACGACAGTCGCAAAAAATCCATTCAAGATAGATTTTTCTGCAACTTTTGTGTCGCAGCATGTTGCAGTGCAACACCATAGACTACCATTATAAAAATTGTAGCGCAACAAATGTTGCAGTGTAGTTGTGCCCTATTTGTTGAGCAACTTATTGTCGCGTGAAAAATGACATTGTGTGAACCTAGCCGACATGATGCTTGTTTTGCTGTTATGGGAACCCTCTCCTCTGTCTGGGTGCCAGGGGCCTACATTAATGATGATCGCCTGCTGCATTGGTGGGTGACATGATGCCTGTTTTGCTGTTATGGGACCTCTCTCCTCTGTTTGGGTGCTATGGCCTAAATTGCTGAAAGTGGCCTGTTCCATTGCTGGGTGACATGATGCCTGTTTTGCTATTATGGGACCTCTCTCCTCTGTTTGGGTGCTATGGCCTAAATTGCTGAAAGTGGCCTGTTCCATTGCTGGGTGACATGATGCCTGTTTTGCTGTTATGGGACCTCTCTCCTCTATCTGAGTGCCAGGGGCCTAAATTAATGATAATTGCCTGCTGCATTGGTGGGTGACATGATGTCTGTTTTGCTGTTATGGGACCTCTCTCCTCTGTATTGGTTCCAGGTGCCTACATAAATGATACTGGCCTGTTCCATTGCAGGTTGACCTGAGGCCTGTGTTGCTATTATGGGACCGCTCTCCTCTTTGCAGGAGCCATGGGCCTGAATGATTGTTGCCTGTGGCACTGCTGGGTGTAATCAATACTGTTTTGGCGTGATTTGAACTCTACTATTTGTGGGTGCCAGGGGCCTGAGTCTGTGCATGAGGCCTGTGACACTGCAGGCAGGCATGAATCCTTTTTGGCTGTGATGACAACTTCTCTAACTCCCATGTATGGTTTCCTTGGGCCTGAATCTGTGATTGTGGCCTGTGGCACTACTGGCAGACATGAATCCTTTTTGGTTGTGATGAGAACTTCTCCATCTCCCATGTATGGTTGCCATGGGCCTGAAGCTGTGAATGAGGCCTGTGGCTCTGCAGACAGACATGAATCCTTTATGGCTGTGAGGAGAACTTCAACTACCATAGCATTCCCACCTGACTCCAACCCAACCTCCTATTCCACCTCCTCCAAGTTGCCAATTAATATTGGTTAATTTTATTACACACTTATTTGCTGGGGATTTGCCTACATTTTGATGCCTTTTGCAGCCCTCTAGCCCTTTCTAGGGCTATTTTACAGCCATTTTTGTGCCCAAAAGATCGGGTCTCCGTTGACTTCAATGGGGTTCGGGGTCAAGTTCGGATCCTGAACATCCAGGTGTCCGCTCAACTCTACTGGTGAATGAGGAGACCACAGAGTGGCCCAATCACAGTCTGGAGGTGGTAGCAGCATCAGGAGGAGGCCACAGAATGGCAGAATGACAGTGTGGAGATGGCGGCAGCATAAGGAAGCCACAGAGTGTATCAATGACAGTGTGTGGAGTTGGCAGCAGCATCATCAGGAGGCCACAGAACGGCAAGGTGACCTAATGTTGAGGTAGCAGCAGCATCAGGAAAACATAGAGTGGCAGTGTGACATAGTGTTGGGGTGGCAGCAGCATGAGGAGACCACAGAGTGGCAAGGTGACATAGTGTGGAGGGGACAGCAGCATTAGGAGACCACAGAGTGACCCTGTGACAGAGTGGGGAGGTGAGTGGCAATTCTAGTACCAGCTGAAGATGGTGGGTGAAAGAAGGAGAACTTGGCATCAGATGTGTGGCATCAGGCGGGTGGCAGCATCAGAATAGTAGCTGAGGCAGGTAGCCAGAAGAAATCAGTCTCTTTTGTCAGTGTTGGTGTGGCACCATGGATGATCTAGTCTGATGCATCAGGCATTGGTCAGACCTTCACATGCAAACGAGGTGCAGAACGAGGTGCAGAACAGCATGACACTGCCGTGCCCTGCACATGTGGTATGCTGGAGAGACACTGTGAATTGTTCCTGCAGTGGGGGCTGAGAACACAGTGGAGGATGAGGAGGCAGAGGCGAATATTGTCACAGGACCAACGGCGTGTGAACGTGGAGGTGGAAGCGACATCACCTGGCCAAGTTGCTGGTGTGGCTGGGTAGGAACCACATTTACCCAGTGGACCGTAAAGGACATATATTGTCCTTGACCATAGTTACAGCAACTGACCAATTTTTTTTTTTGCCACTAATACACACCAAAAATATCTGTAATTTTCTCACTTCAGCACACAATGGCTATAAGCTCTTTTTCTTTTTCCCCACTAATACACGCCAAAAAAGGCTTTAGAAAATATCCGCTGAACTGCAAATATATATTTTTTTTTGCCACTTATACACACCCTATAAATCAATTCACAGAAAAATAGGTAGAAGGTATACGTCCACACCAACTAAAAAGAATTCACAGCCTGGCTGGACGTTTAAAAATGAAGAAAATAATAAACACTTTATTCACATAAATATGGGTTATTGCCACGTGATTGAAAATACGTCAGGCGCAGGATTCCACTGTATGGAGAGGGATGAGCATTAGAACCATCCATACACATAGAAACCTGATTAGAAGAGCCCCTCACAGACTGGTAGGTGACGTCAGTCCAGCCTGGATATAGTGGACAGCTGGATAATGATATAGCAGTCCACCTGGGAATGCCTGCGAGTTATATGAGGGATATAGCCCCAGTGAGCACACAACCTTAGAGCTCACTCAATATTGCTGCTATCTACCCTGATCACCTCATTAGCCATTCATCCAGATCTACATGTAAGGTGGCTCTCATTCATACAGCCAGCAGTGTGCGGCTCGGGTGATATAGCTGCAGTAAGCACACAATTGTCAGAGGTGATCACCTCACACTGATAGACTAATCCTGTTACCCTGACCACATTCACACATTCACACTGCCCCTTAGTCTGGGGGCTGGCATACATCAACAGCGTCACTCAACGCGTTTCTACAAGGGGAGCAGAGCCCCAAGTATCATCAGGAGTTAGGAACCAATGTATGTAAGTATAGGATTTAAAGTCCTGACTGCCCGCACAGTTGTGTGCCAAGCATCCGGCGCTGTGATGGCCGTGCGCGGCCAAACACACGCCGGACTCATCGGTTCCTAACTCCTGATGATACTTGGGGCTCTGCTCCCCTTGTAGAAATGCGTCGAGTGAGGCCCACTGGACTCAAGACAAGTGCATTGTCACTGAGCTATAAGCTTGCTTGGAATTGGCTTAGGATTTTATTCATCTATGCAATTCAGTATATGAAAGGTAGAATGAACCTAAAATTAGGAGCGAGGCTGACGCCTGACTTAGGTCAGTAATCAGATATTAGCGTCACACATGACTTGAATTTGCCTCATATCTATGGCTTAATAAAATGTTACATTTTTTAAAGGCTAAAATGGGTCTAGAACCCAGGCCCACTGGACTCAAGACAAGTGCACTATTACTAAGCTATAAGCTTGCTTAGGGTTAGCCTCAGATTTTATTCATCTATGCAATTTTGCATACAAATACAAAGTATATCTATAACTCATTCTCACTTTGACCCTGACCTATGAAGAGCATAATTCAAACTCAGGTGTCAGGGTCAGGTGTCACACTGGCATTATTTTGATAGTTGACTATGATATCTGACCATGTCCTAAAATGAACACCGTACAGCAGGGTGGTATGTCCCTTCAATGCAAGTCTGCGAGCACTTAACTACTGTGACATTCTTTCGCCTACTATGTTTGTTTTTCAGCTCTGGAGCTCACAAAAAAAGATAGAGAGATAAATCACACTTAGGGCCCATTCACAAGACTGTATGAACGGATCCGCACTGTTCCGCAATTTTGCGGAAGGTATGAGTACCCATTTATTTCTATTGGCCCTCAAAAGATGTCGACATCCGTTATTCCGTACCGCAGTTCCGCAAAAATAAACTTCTTTGTCCTATACTTGTCCGCAGAAAACATTCCGTGAACCCATACAAGTCTATGGGTTCGCAAAAATGCAGATTACATTTGCGGATCGATGTCCGCAATTATATTGACCCAGCCCCATATAAAAATTTATACATTATCAGACAGATCTATCTGGACAAAATCAGACAGAGAAAATACATTTTGTGAATTGGATGTGGATTTGTGATTTTCCTGACATGGCTTTCTCTGTTGAGAGGATGATAGTTCTCATCCAGGAGAGAATAGAGTTGTGGGACAGTCGTTCTGAATTGTACCATGGCCATGTCCGCAAGGATAGGTCGTGGTGCGAAGTTGCCAAAAATCTGATGCCGGATGAGTGGGCAAATAGAAATGCCAAAGTCCATAAAAGGATTAGTAATTAAACATATATTTTAAAATTTCTAGATTATATTTTTATTAGAAATAAATTTGGGTTTCGGTTGTCTAGCATGTGCAGCATGCTCAGAAGTTTTCAAACTTCTATGAGCATCCTCACCTAATTTAAAAGTGCACGAGCATGATGTCAGTTTATTCCAGTCTATTTGCATGTAGGTTATAGCTTGTGCAGCATGCTCAGAAAAGTCTGCAAACTTCTTTGAGCATCTTGCAGTTATTTTCAAAGTGCATGAGCATGATGTCATTGTAATCTAGTGTACATGCATGTAGTATGTAGCTTGTGCAGCATGCTCTGAGAAGTTGGAAAAATTATTTGAGCATGCTGCACGTGCTAGACACTACATGCATGTACACTAGATTAAACTGACATCATCTTCTTTTTTTTCTCAAAAAAAAAAAACACAACATTTTTTTAAATTATTTTTTATTTAAATCACAGTAAAAAATCTTGAGACCCGATTGCATTCCTGCCGGGATCAAGTCCGGCATGAAGAAATAGCCCGTAAAGGCAAAAGTGGCGATATCGGTAGAAAGAAAAATAATATCCACACACAGCAACTACAATTATTAAAGCCAATATTTGAGCTGAGACCATAAATTGGAATATTGTCGATTTTTGGGATTATGCATTTACTAGAAGTCTTTCTTCTGGTAAAATGCTTTGCCTCATGTTTGTGTCCTGGAAAGTAAGTCCAGAACGAAGAGACCCAAGCAACATATCGAATGTACCAACTGACATACGGCAGTAACCCTGAAAGTCAAAGTACAAGGTATGAAAGTGGCCCTTCTGTAGGTGCTGGGAGACAATGGGATGAACCCACCGCCTTCTCCTTCTCGGTTCTTCAGACAGCATAGGTGGCTGCTGTCCAAATCTCCGAGAAACTAGCCAGTACAGAAGAAACTCACGTCCAGTAGCCCTGATACACTAAGAATTAAAGTCCGAAACAGATGCCGACCAAGCACAAGTTTCACACTAAGCTCTCTGTGTAGTCAAAGCCAGAAAAAATGGCGCCAATGCAATCTGTCAGGATAATTTTATATATATGTCACCTTTTTTAAAAATTCTCCACAGAAATCTTTATATAAAATATTAAAAAGACACCTTCCGTTTTTTTTGCGGATCCGCAAAAAAACAGAACATATTTACCAACTCTGTTCCGGATCCGCAAAGCACTACGGCCGTCTGAATGAGCGCTTACAGAAAGGCAGGAGTCTTTTTGTGATGTTCAGAAGCAGTGAAGAAGCAGTTATTTTATCAGGCTGAAGATCTCAGCTAGCTTTAATATATCCCCACTTTCTCTCAGCCTTCTTCTGAGTATCTGTTGCCAGGACAGACGGATCTTGTCTGACAAAAGGCAGTGGGCTGCAATACACACACACATATATATATATATATATATATATATATATAATCTCCATCTCTCTAATATGGTGCCTGGATATATAAATATATAAGACTTACATTTCCTGAATAACACGCACCTTCCCCTCAACACTGGATTGCCTTTAAAATATATATTTTACACTTTTTTTATTTTTATTTTTTTTCTGGCAGGTATTGTGATCCATGGCTGTTTTCAACTGCATCGTATCTCATCACAATCTAGTCATTGGCTCTCTGATCTAACTCCTCCCTATGGGTAGAGACGCCCAACTCCCCCTAGTGATAGTTTAAGTTCTTCTGGATCAAAAATACATGAAATGCATACATTACTAGTAATAAGCGGCATCGGCTATATTCGATTTCGTGATATTTGACGAATATATGGCGAATTCGCTATATTCGATTACTAACATTCATAATGTGTAATGCGATAATCACAATGTAAAAATCGCATGCGCATGCAAGAAAAGGGCATGGTGCAGTTTTCAAACTAAGAAGCGAAGTGCGTGTTAGTGAGTGGAGCACCAATATTCATAATGTGATTTTTTTTTATTGCCATGCGATTATTGGCACTTCACTGTCATGTGCATTGTGATGTGTACTGTGTAAAAAAAATAAGAATATTCGTGATTATTAATATATCGTGATATTCAAAATACTCATGAAATCGCAAAGTGCCGATATTCGTGATAAAAATTTGCTTTTCGAATATTCACGCTCCACACCATACATTACATAACAGCACATTTTTTACACTTTTTCAGAGGGTGGGGTGCTGCAGATACATCAACCAATTACCAAATGAAAGGTAGTCTGGCTCTCTGAAATGTCTGAGTTAGGCCCCATTCACACGTCAGCATTTTAATCCGCATCTATTCCGCAATTCTGCGGAATAGATGCGGATCCATTCAATGTGAATGGGGCCGGACGTGATGCGGAGAGTACAC
Source organism: Bufotes viridis (assembly GCA_033119425.1). Classification (NCBI taxonomy): domain Eukaryota; kingdom Metazoa; phylum Chordata; class Amphibia; order Anura; family Bufonidae; genus Bufotes; species Bufotes viridis. Next base: position 76,772,127 of record CM065590.1, on the reverse strand, counting down.
TATGTGCTCTCCGCTTCCGCATTTGCGGAGCCGCGGACCCTAACTTCCGGGTTTCGGCCGCGAAACATCCGGCTGCGGCTCCGCAAAAGATAGAGCATGTCCTATTCTTGTCCGCAGCCTGCGGACAAGAATAAGCATCTCTATGGCGAGTGCCGGCATGGTGTGTTGCGGATCTGCAATACACCACGGACGTGTGAATGGGACCTTACAGGTAATTCATAATAGATTTCCATCATAACTGCGACAGCTTTGTGATGTGGTGCATGCCCACAGTTTGTACAGGTGAAACATCTAACATGTTTCACTTGTAAAAACCTTGTGGGCAATTACCATATTATAAAACCTTGGCAATTGCAGTAAAATGCACACAGTATTTTACCATAACACAAATTCAAGTGTAAACCCACCCTTAGTAGAAGACCTGTTCATAGGAGCTTGCAACCTATAATGAATAGGGAATAGATACTTCAGTATGGCGCTCATGTCCTGAATGTACTGTATATCTCTCTGGGATGCATAACACTTTATTTCATCTCTAGGATATGGATATTATTTTCCGCAGCAGAGATGAGTGCAGATAATCTGCAGCATTTACAGTAAAAGTAAAGTTGACAAGATTTTAAGAAAATATTATCCGCACAATATGGAAAGCAAGGAAATCTGAACATAACTTGACATGTGAGGCTCCTGCGAAATCCACTGTATATCAATTTATGTTCAGATTTCTACAGCAGATTTCTCCTGCTGTATTGTTATGCACCAAAATCTGCAAAAACCTTTGCACAATTTGGTGCAAATTATGGAGCTGCCAAATTTGCCCAAATATTGTGCATATTTTCTGCTGTGGAAAATCCGCAACAGTCCCAACACGTGTGTCCATAGCCTTAAAGGGTTATTCCCATCTTATAAAGTGATGCCATCACTTTATGAGAATAACACTTGAAATATTTGAACATGTAATTAAAATTACTGCCAGTTCTTGATTGTGTCCACAAAGTTTTGCTTGACATTTCAAATGGCTTCCACTGACCTACAGCTATTTAGTTTAGAAAGAAGGGGCACAAGCAAAGCTACAAGTGGCTATTTTCTATTGTAGGGCCTAATCTCTGGATGGGACAATTATACCCCTTTGATAATGAGCGGCTTTAGCATTCTGCTTTAATCGTCTTGTTATTGACTTCCCATCCAGTAGCTTTTCTGTGAGTCACATCGGCCATAGAGTTTCTATGGAAACCGCCTGCCCAAAATAGCAAGTAAACAGAAAGCGCTATTTATTCATTATTTATGTGCCATGTAATATTTTGCTGAGACTCTTGATATAATGATCATTTTTTTTCATACATTCCAAACAGTGTGACCAATTTAAGTGATCTAGGCAACATTAATGCAAAAAGAATATGACCTGGTAATAAATGTTGACAAAACGAAGAAAACAATTTACGGTATATTCAGCACAGATTTATTTTTATGGTCTCTGCAATTTGTCCTGCAAAACTAAGCTTAACTAAATTAATTCATTTGCACTTGGCTAGACTGGCAAATAAAACAGCCCTAGCTAGCAAATGACAGCGATCCATACATTTATTTAGTAACTAGTGATGAGTGGCAGGAGCAATATTCAAATTCGTCATGTTTCGGGAATATTTGGGCGAATATTTGTCATAAATTTGCGAATTTGCTGATTTTCGCAATCAAGAAAATAATGACAATGTAATATGCGGGTATTGTGCGCCCAATACAGGCATGGGTCACTTTTGCTACATTTTTCAAGCTGCTAGAAGTTTCCTGAGACTGGAGAAAATGGTTGGTACGGCACAATAGCTTTATATGCTGATAGAGTGCTCCGATATATCCTCGATTGCACAAATTGGCAAATAATGATACGCATATTTTGGCGCAATAAGTGCAACTTCACATTTTTGTAGGTCTGACTACATGTTACTCATTGGTGCACTAGGTATTGTGAACTTTTAACATCACAGCACTATGTCTGTAGCATGTATGGTTCTTATATAGTAAGGGGTAGGCAACTTTCTTATTGGTTGCTAGGGATGTTGCTAAGCTCAGACAAAGACATTGCAGCTGTCTCATTGGCCCACAAGCAAAAAGCAGGAAGGGATCATGGGTTCAGATGAAAAAAAATCTAGAATATTCGCGAATACAAATATATATAGCACTATATTCAAAATCTCAAAGAGGCGATATTCGCAATTAAAATTTGCGATTTGAATATTCGCGCCCAACACTATTAGTAACTGCCATGTCCAGCATGGACAGCAGCTAGAACGGATGGGAGTGATTCAATAAGGTCCTGGTAGGTTGCCATAGGTATCTGGAGCCGTGCTGACTGCAATACATCCCACAGCTGCTGGAGGGTGGCTGGGGAGGATCCATAGAGTAAACATGAGGATCAAGGTGATCACACATCTGCAGTTGGGTTTAACCGCAAACAGAGAAAACCACGGCACAGCTGCTGGGCCACTGAACATCCACCGCACGTCCACGTCGTTAAAACAGCATAGCAGTGCTCAAGCCCTCATAGAAATTGCATCTCTAATGATATTCTTGCCAAATATATTTTGTACAAAATTATTTGTGCCTGTCCACCAACAGCAAGGTGATCTCTTTAGGACAGCAATCTACAATACATACTATCTCCACTGATGCCATACTGGCCTCCATTAAATTCAGGGAATGCGGGCTGCACATGCATTCTGAGCCCACTCTGTATCTTACCTCTCCTGGTGCCAAATGCCTTACAATAAATGTAAGGAGAGCAGGCTACAGTTTTATACTTGCAGTAAGTAAAATCAGCCTATGGGACAGACAGGTTAGTTAGGAGTGCACAACCAATTTGTATTTAGCCCCCTGAACACTAATACCCCAAATTAAATCCAGTGTGACCAATTTCCTTCAGAAGTCACCTAATTAGTAAATATAGTAAGTATACCCACAGCTGTTCTGTGAAGGCCCCAGAGGTTTGCTGGAGAACATTAGTGATCAAACAGCATCATGAAAATAAAGGAACATACCAGACAGGTCATGGATAAAGTGTGAATGGAAAAATAAACTGTGATATCAACATGTTTCTAAATCCAATGTTGACCAGGTATTTAGATACTTAAAATATAACTTTTACTAGATATGCCATAAAATAATTCAAAAAGTAAGAAAACACCACAAAACAGTGAGCAGAAAAGAGGACTGAACCTCTACCGACACATTCCACTTGATCACATATCATCTGCTGGTAAGAGAAGATATATGTACGATCCTACCAGTTCCAGATGGGTAAATTGTTGTTAAGTATATGCTGGAATGATATCCTTCGCTGCAGTGGCCGAGGATATTGGGGACGGGTGCTTTGTGGCAATTAGAATCTGATGACCCTAGTCAATGGTTCCCTCAAAATAAATCATTGAAGGGGACTAGTACGTTTACTGCCTTAAAGACACAGAGCACCCGCCCCGATAGGGGCGACCCCATACGGAACCTGTCCCTAGTTAGGGGCCTAATCTCTATGCTTGCCCTCACTAAATCCCTACATGCCACGTTTTGTCCCAATCACAAGACTCATCAGGGAAATCGATAATGAAGTTCAATAGTGATGTTTAAAATCTACAGGTGGACAGTGATCCCACTGTGTTCAATGCAGGGAAGTGTCCCTTTCATCAGGCTGCCTCACCGTTAGTGTATCTAGTTATCGATTCCCCTGATGAGTCTTGTGATTGAGATGAAACGTGGCATGTAGGGATTTAGTGAGGGCAAGCATAGGGATTAGGCCCCTAACTAGGGACAGGTTCCGTATGGGGTCGCCCCTATCGGGGCGGGTGCTCTGTGTCTTGTAGGCAGTAAATGTACTAGTCCCCTTCAATGATTTATTTTGAGGGAACCATTGACTAGGGTCATCAGATTACCATTGCCACAAAGCACCCGTCCCCAATATTCTCGGCCACTGTAGCGAAGGATATCATTCCAGCATATACTGAACAACCATTTACCCGTCTGGAACTGGTAGGATCGTACATATATTTTCTCTTACCAGCAGATGATATGTGATCAAGTGGAATGTGTCGGTAGAGGTTCAGTCCTCTTTTCTGCTCACTGTTTTGTGGTGTTTTTTTACTTTTTGAATTATTTTATGGCATATCTAGTAAAAGTTATATTTTAAGTTTCTGAATACCTGGTCAACATTGGATTTAGAAATATATTTAGGAGTGTGACCTTACATTCTGGCACATATACGTGCGTACAGGTGGTGGATGAGTGAAATCAACATGGCCAAACAGGGATGCTGTTGGCCTTGTAACAAAGTGGGGAGGGTGGCAACAGCATGAAGAGTCAAATTAGAGTCCCCGTAACAGAGTGGGGGGGTGGGGTGGCAACAGCAGTGGCAGTGACAGCGCAAGATGGTGGCAGATTGACACAGAAGCAGATGTCACAATGTTCCGGTGTGGCAGCACACTACAGTCAGATCATTACTACCAGAATGATCTAGTATGTTAAATCAGACAACGGTGTATGGAAATCCTGGTTAATCCAGGCCTAATTCATCTTTGCAAAGGCTACTCTCTCAACATTTTGTATTGAAAGAAGAGTTCTCCTTGGGGTAAGTATGTCACTTGCCTTACCAAATACCTGCTCTGATGCCACACTACTGGCCAGACAGGAAAGCTTGCCCAGGGCAAACTTGGCCAGTTAAGGCCACAATTCAAGTTTGGCTGCTCAGTAGTCCAGGGGACCTTGGATCTGGGGTGACAGGGTGTAGTCCAAATATGCCACCACCTGCTAATTCAGGTTCTTCTCCATGTCCTGTTGCTGCTGCTGGGTAGTTTCTTCAGAAGGCGGGTGAAGAAAAGTGCTCATTAGAGACTCAATACACTAGTGTTGTCCTCAAGACATAAGTTGTTGCTTGCTAATTAAGCTGGTACTGCCACCCCATCCCCCTCCAGCAGTCTTGACAGTGGACCATGAGCTCAGAAGGTCCCCCCGGCTAGACCTTTGTGAGGATGGGGGAATGCGCATACGTAGCCACCAACCAAATACAAAAGATGTCTAGATAGTAGTTGAGATTTTCATCACTCTCTGAAGGTGTAAAAAAGGACTCCATTTTGGACCAGTAGCGAGGGTCTAACATTGTAAAGAGCCAATAGTCAACTCTGTGCCGAATGGTGATAATGCGGCTGTCACTACGCAAGCAAGCAACTCAGCATGCATCTGGCCATTTGCACAAGGAACTTGGAGGGGCACCCTGCCTCCATCTCCACTGCATACATTCAGGGTCTTCGTCGTCGCCCTTTAGCTCCTCCCGCTCCTCTACTGTCTCTTGTGCAGATAAACCACCTAGTTTTATACAGAATTACTGGATGTTTATGTCCTCCTCCTCATCTTCCCCCTGTGCCACTTCAGCCTCCACAGGGCTCAGGTGGCCGGGAGATGTAGGCATGGGCGGACTGGGAACTTAATGTGGCCCCATTTTGTAGGCAGTTCCAAATTAACAGAAGGCAGGGCAACAGAAGTAGGCAGAGTCAACAATGCCATAGAGCAAAATACCATCACACAAATAACACAACCAAATAACACAGTGTAACACAATATATTTCCACAAAAGCTGGACCTCTGTGGTGGCCATCAATAGCTCCCATATTCTGTCTTTCTGCTCCTCCAGTTGTCAATGGAGCAGGGGGCTTAGGAGGTGAGGTGTGGGCCACAGCTGTGGAATTCAGGAGGGCATGTGCAGTTTCTGGCTGGCTACATGAGTACCTGCATTACACAGCGTTAATTACTGTGGAGAGCTCATTATGTACCCTGCCAGCAGCAGAGAGGAGGGCTTGGGTGGCCCCCTAGGGCATTGGCCCACCGGGAAAATTCCATGTAGGGTCTATGGCCAATCCTCTCCTGGATGGAGTCACCATGTTTTCTGTCCCCTCGCCAGTCAGATTTATCAGCATCCCCTACAGGACGTGAAGGAGTGGAATGACCTCATTCATCCTGGTGACTGACAAAGTGGCCTCCTCAAAGAACCGGAGCAAATGGCAGGTGTCACACATGAGCTGCCTCTGTTTAACGTCAAAGTTACACTGGGAAGTAGTCCTGTCTGTCTGCATCATCAAGAAATTGGTTACGGTTTTTTCTGCTTATACAGTCGGTCCAACATGTGGAGCTTGTAGTTCCAATGCGTAGAAACGTTGCATATGAGGTGATGTAGGGGAACACTATTCTGCCTTTGCAGCTCAAGCAAGGCATGTTTTGCATGGTAAGAGTGGCTGAAGTGCGCACTTTCCTGGACATTTTTAAGATGGCTTGCAGTTGGATGGAAGACTTCAAGAACCAGGTGATAACTGGATTAAAGATGTGCGCATGGTTCATCCCTCCTAGATGCAGTGCAGACAGAATGGTTTTTCCCATTATTGGTGACCATGGTTCCTATTTCCAGTTGGTGAGGAGACAGCCAGGATTTGATTTCTTGGTTGATGATGCGGAGCAGTTCCTCGGTGTGACTTTGTTCGCCCAGGATGACCAGGTGAAGAACCATCTGACAACGCTATTTGCATAGGTGGTATGCTATGGAACCACTCTGAACTCTGCCTACAGTGCAGACTGAGGACAAAGTGGAGGATGAGCCGGCAGATGAGGACATTGGTACTGAAACTCCACAATGAGAACACAGAGGCAGCACTGCCATCACCTGGCCAAGTTGGTGTGTCTGGGCCAGAACCACATTTACCCAGCGAGCTGTAATGGACATACATTGTCCTTGACCATAGTTACAGCTCCACATGTCAGCGCTGGCATGAACTGTACCAGACACCGACAGGCTCAAGGACTGGCCCACCTTCTGCTCAACATACGTGTGCAGAGCTGGTACAGCTTTTTTGGAGAAGTAATGACGGCTTGGGACTCTTCACCTCGGGTGAACACAAGCCATCATTTCTCCACAATATGGAAAGGGAGGCACTGTAAAGCCAGCAACTTGGCCAGGAGCAATTTGATGTGTGCACACATACTGTTGTCTCTTTGCCATCGCCTCTGTGATTGATTCCTTGCAAAACATGTGATGAGGAGGAGCCTCAGGAGCAATCGATGAAGGGAAGGAATGACAACTTCCTTCTGCTGAGGTTGAGGAGCTCTGACTGCTGGAGAAGGTGTGTGTCGGCCATTCGGAAATGCAGCGGTTTCTGCGTTAGGCTGTACCACTACACTACACTAGGCCACTTTATGGTGACACTCCATGTGTTTTAATGCAGGGCCGTGGTGCCAACATTAACAACCTGACCATGCTTCACTTTCTGCCCACATATCCTACATACCACCACACTAACATCCTCCAGTAACTTGATAAAAAAATTCCATACTGCTGAGTATGGCATTTTACCCCCACGACTCTGTGCTGACTGCCTCCCATTGGCTTTATGAACCCCTGCACTGCTTTTTGTTTCCTGACAGGTAGGTTCCTGAGTAACAGACAGTCTACCCTGGGCATGTTTGGCTCCAGATCTCCCACTGCTTACACCCTGCTGGCTCATCAGCATGCTGCCACCCTGCTGCTGTCTCACGGACCTGCTGCCATTCTCACCCCCTAATGATGATGATGATGCCCCCTCTTCACCCAGCTCCCACTTGCGATCAGCTACATCATCATCCACTACTGTCTGGTTGTCACTTGTCACCCTCAACAGTCTCATGGCAATGTCCCTCACCGCTCGCAACACATGTTCCCACCCAACTGTCATCATCGCGCACACCTAAGGAGGAGGCAGTGGACCTCTCCTCCAAGTCTGTGCTGGCCTGTAGCTACCTCACTAAGCTTGTCCTTGCTGAAATGCGGAGCAGAGCCGCCATCATGCATTGCCTTCCGAGCAGAAGGAGCAGCAAAAGAAAGAGGCTGTTGCAGGACAGGTGATGGCACAGAGACAGCTCCTGGACCATGCCAGCTAAATGTGGTGTGTGGGGAATCGCTCTGGTAGACAGCGGTGCGGGTGCAGTACAGAGGCAAAGGGAGTCCAGGAAGTTCAGCAAACAGTGTTTATTTCACACTTGCATAAAAAAACTCCAAACAGTCACTTAGTCTTAATTCACACACGGAAAAAACTTAAGGCAAAACAAAGAGTCCAAAACAGGATCCAATCACCTGTGAGGTGTAGGTGCGGGTTCGCACCTGGCTGTCAGCCCAGCCGCAGGAAAATCCACCCTCAGGCTTCCAGGCTGACTGCACGCCTCTTTGCTGGGCTCTTGCTTCCAGCCCAGAGAGTTCCACAGCACTACCAGCAGCTCCAGGACAAATCACCCCCAGCTGCTGGTGCTGGCTGTGTTTTTAAACCCAGCCCAAAACCAGGACTGGGTCGTGGGGAGCAACCACCCACCCTACACTTTAGCTGCTCCCGGTAAGAGCCGGCCCGGATCGGCTTTGCAGCCATGCTATCTAGCAATTGTGTCAGTAGCACTACCTGCTGCTGACATCGACAAAATGGCTCTTACCTCACCGAGGCTATGAACCTCGGTGACACGTACCTGCCATCCATGACGGCACCCTGCACCTTACCACAGGTGTCAGAGGAACCCACTGATTCCTGACTGTCTGTATCTGTTGTCACCTGAGATAATGTCGAAGAGCAAGTCAACCATTCCAATACAGCTGGATTGTTGGTCAAAACATGACCAGAGGATGACAGTGGCAGCTCTAGCCTGTTGCTGCGTCTGCTGCTACCACCACCCCTTCTTCTGTTGCGACTTCTGCCGGCTACAGCACCATTTTTGCCACTGCTTATTCCTTTTGTCTGTTGGCCATAGTTTACAGTACCAAACATCAGTAATGTAACCAGCCATCCACGCATACCAAACTTCAGCACAGCTTGATAAAGGGCATCCTCCAGTAAGTGCCCTAAACGTTGCATTGTACGCTACTGATGTACTTATGGCTGAATTCAAATAAATTAATAAAAGAAATAATAATCCAAAAAAGACACTGGTGTGCTGTCCTCAATTATATTATATACCAGATTTAGTATGAATGGCGCAGCAGATAAACTGTATTAGACCACCTGGTGACAATGAGTCTGATGCACAGTAAGCTTATGTTTAACAGAACAGATTAAGAATGAATCAGAAGATGAACTAGATAAATGCACCTATGTACAGATGCAGCCGAGCTAAATTTGATGATTAACATGTTTGGTAAAAAATGGCACAAAAAGGTAACTAACTCTTTCAATGTATTTCAATGCATTTTGTCACAAGATGGCAAGAGATAACACTGTGACGTGTTATCAGAGTCCATTTTAGCTTGGCTACATCTGCATTAGACCGCCTGTTGACAATGAGTCTAATGCACAGTAAGTCTATGTATAACTGAACAGATTATTATAAATGGTGCAGCAGATCAACTAGGTAAACGCGCCTATATATTAGACCACCTGTTGACAATGAGTCTGATGCTCATTAAAGGGGTCATTTATTAAGACTGGCGTTTTAGATGCTGATCTTAATAAAGCCCCTGCTCTGGCGGTGGATTGCCAAAGTTATGTAGAGGCTCAGGCCTCTATATAACTTAGGCGTATCCAGTGTCGCTTCTAAATGTAAGCCAGCTTCCTAGCTGGCTTACATTTAAACCATTTTCTATGCCTAAACCAAGCGTAGAAAATTATGAATAAGATGGGCTTACCGTCCTGTACCCTTCCCTGCCCACGCCTACTTTTTTAGACCTGGCGTGAGTGGGGAGAAGTCACAGATTGCGGCGCAAGTACTCGTACTGCAATCTGCGCCTTAAATACGTCTAATATAGACGTATTTCAGGTTAATAAATGACCCCCTAAGTCTGTGTAATTGAACAGATTAATCATTAAGGGTGCAGGAGATGAACTATGAAAATGTGACTGTATAGTAGACCGCCTGTTGACGACGAGTTTGATGCACAGTAAGTCTATGTATAACAGAACTGATTAATTATTAATGGTGCAGCATAAGAATATGGGTAAATGCGCCTATATATTAGACCGCATGTTGACAATGAGTCTGATGCACAGTAAGTCTGTGTATAACAGAACAGATTTAGAATGAATAGCATAGCAGATGAATAAGATGCACAGGGCGATTACATCCTGCAGACTCCCTATGCTCTCCCTACAGTGTGTAAAAACTCTCTCTACGATCTCGCTACACTGTCCCTTTCCAATATTCTACAATTAAAAGCATTGTTAACCACTGTTCCTAGCACTTGGCATGTCTGTCCATAAGCTCAGCTCACAGTAAAATGGTAGAGACCAGGATGGATAAGGCTTTAATATTGCTGTGACATCACCGGGGATGGATTTCTGCTGATTGGCTGACTACACGGCAATATGGGTCATATCGCCCACTATTTAGTCAAGTCTGCTGTCTTTTGGGAGCTGATGATGTGCGCTCAAGCCTCAACGGAAGATTCCTAGTCTGCATTTTTTCCTCCTAAAAAGCCATCCCTGCCTTGTTCTCTCAACTGGTGGCAGACAACGTGGGCTGCTCTCTGTGATTCTCGCTGTGCGGTAAGGTTCACGTCATGGTGAACACCTGGAGCAGCTATTATGGGCATGGACAGTACCTATCTTTCACGGTCAATGTTTTTTTTTCATGCACTGGTGAGGAAGCCACCCCGGCAACAAGCCCAGGCTTTTTTGACTCCCCCACGATCATGTCGCCCTGGTTCTCACACCAGACACATATCTGCCCCCTCCATGGATGCTTGCCTGTCCCCGACAGCAGCAGGGAACTGTTTTGCTCATACATGTGCTACCCCTCCTTCCTAACACATGTATTAGGTCGTATTGCCGCCAGGGCATAGCTAAAGGCTAGGGTCCTGGTGCAAGAGCTTGGGCCTTCCCTTCCCTCAGTGCTATGGGGCAGTGGTGCACCTAGCCTTTCTGTTGCTTGAGGTAGAAATTTAAACAAACCCCCCCCCATGTCAAATCGAAACAGACCCCCCCCCCCAGACCAGATCCTCAGATGAGACCCCCATCAGCCCTTCATGTTAGAACCTCCATATCAGACCTGAGATCAGACCTGCATTAGACCTCTATGTCAGACCTCAGATCAGACTCCCTTTAGACCTCCATTTCAGACCCCCACATCAAACCTCAGTATGGGCAGGCATTGTAACCCTGTCAAAGTATCCTTTTTGAATGCTTGGTCCAAAGCGACTAGACACTTTTTTAATTTTTTTTAATCATACAGTATATGCCGCTGTCCCTTTGTCATTACTAATGCTGTCTTTGCATTAAAGAGCATGGAAGGATATAAATACAGTCCTAGGAGACCTACAAGTGTCTTACATGATTTTTTCAGGTAAACTGGGGCATTTTTTATTAGGGTTGAATTTAGTGACCAATGGTCACCACTGCATCCAAGCAGTTGGACAGAGCCCTCTCTCTGTCCAACTGCTCGGATGCAGTGGTGACCATTGGGGACTCTCTTTGCCTACTTACCAATATGCAAGCAGTAAAATCTATGACCTTTTCACCCCAACTCTAAAATGCCTTGGACTGCCCACAAAGTCCTCCAGCTACACTGTAATCTTCGTACATATGTGGCAGGACCTAATAGGATACTTGTCAGTGTTATGCTGATAGGCATAATACAATGTAATACAAAATTACTTCAAATTCTCTCGTGGTATAAAAAAATGAGATGGGGATAAAAAAAGATAAGGCTTTCAGATTATCTTAATACTAATAACTAAAAAAGAAAAACATTTTATTGTGCAAAAGTAGTCTAAAAAAGAAGTCTAATTTATATTAGTTTGGTACTACCGTAGTTGTAGTGACACACAGAATAAAGTTGACGTGTCATTTATTCCCTTGCAGATAACTACTGTGAGATAGTAACATAGTTTACAAGGCTAAAAAATGACATCCATCCATCCAGTTCAGCCTTTTTTCCTGCAAAGTTGATCCAACTAAGCAAATAATCCTCATAAGGCCAATTTTCCTCATTTTATGGGAAAAAATTTCTCCCCAACTCCAATCAGGCAATCAGAATATCTCCCTAGATCAACGACCCATCTCTAGTAGCTATAGCCTGTAATATTATTATACTCCAGAAATACATCCAGGCCCCTCTTGAATTCCTTTATTGTACTCACCATCACCACCTCCTCAGGCAGAGAGTTCCATAGTCTCACTGCTCTTACCGTAAAGAATCCTCTTCTATGTTTGTGTAGAAACCTACATTCCTCTAGATGTAGAGGATGTCCCTTTGTCACAATCACAGTCTTGGGTATAAAAAGATCATGGGAGAGATCTCTGTAATGACACCTTTTATATTTAGACTTGGGTATTAGATCGCCCCTAAGTCATCTCTTTTCTAAATTAACTAACCCTAATTTTGATAATCTTTCTGGGTCCTGTAGTCCACCCATTCCAGTTATTACTTTAGTTGTTCTGCTATGTCTGCCTTGTTCACAGGAGCAAAAAATTGTACACAATACTTCATGTGTAGTCTGACTAATGAATTATAAAGTGGCAGGACTATGTTTTCATCCTGTGTATCTATGCCACCCATTATCTTATTGGCCTTGACAGCAGCTGCCTGACACTGGTTTCTGCTGCTTAGTTTGCTGTCCACTAAAATTCCTAAGTCCTTTTCCATGTCAGTGTTACCCAGTGTTTTATCATTTAGTATGTATGGGTGACTTGCATTATTCCTTCCCATAGGCATAACCTAACATTTGTCAGTGTTAAACCTCATCTACCACTTATCTGCCCAAGCCTCCAATCTACCCAGACTCATCTATAACAGTATACTGTCCTCTTCTGTGTCATCTAGGGTTTTCCAAGATTTTATAACTGATGACCTATTCTCTGGATAGATCATCAGTATCTGATCGGTGGGGGTCCGACCCCATTTGAGAACGCACCGGCGCTCCTATGAGCACCGCTGTGTCATGACCGGTTGTTCGGTCTCTGCCCTCTTTCCTGGCTAGGGCACTGCAGGGATATCAGGGCTCCAGGTTTGTGGGCATGAGCCTCCTTACCATCTGAGGTGGCTCATGCATTAGGAGTCTAGGGGCAGTTTTAGGGACCTGCCAGGAGGTGATCTGCTCCTTGTTCTCTGCATTCCAGCCCAGTGGCTGCGGACAATGCACGGTGGGGGGTTTTCCCCACTCCCCACCGTGACACGCTGCTTTCTCTGTGCGTACGAAGCACAGCTTCATACATTTTATAGCGGCTGTGCTTGGTATTGTGCTCAGCCCCATTCACTTGACCGATTAATGTGTCATCAATGGCCAACAAAAAACTGAGAGGAGGCTGTGCGCTACTGTGAACACTGCTGCCTTCTCAAACAGCTGATCAGTGGGGATCCCAGGTGTCGGACCCCCAATGATCAGATACTGATGACCTTTCCAGAGGATAACATTTCAGAAAACCCCTTTAATTACTTTATACAGTTTAGTATCATCAGCAAATGTTACTTACCCACATACTGTACACATGTTACCTTAATCCAATAATTTTCATTTTATGAATTAACCTTTTATGTGACACAGTATCAAATGCTTTGGAAGTCAAGATATATGACATCCATTGACTTAGCCTGGTCCAGCCTAGAACTTACCTCCTCATAAAATTATTTTCATTGAAATGCTCCAGGATAGCATCTCTTAGTGCTTCAGGATAGCATATACAGTCGTGGCCAAGAGTTTTGAGAATGACACAAATATTAGTTTTCACAAAGTTTGCTGCAAAACTGCACTTCATACACTTCATAGGCTTTTATCGACAATTACATGACATTTATGCAAAGAGTCAGTATTTGCAGTGCTGGCCCTTCTTTTTCAGGACCTCTGCAATTCGACTGGGCATGCTCTCAATCAACTTCTGGGCCAATTCCTGACTGATAGCAACCCATTTTTTTATAATCACTTCTTGGAGTTTGTCAGAATTAGTGGGTTTTTGTTTGTCTACCCGCCTCTTGAGGATTGACCACAATTTCTCAATGGGATTAAGATCTGGGGAGTTTCCAGGCCATGGACCCAAAATGTCAACATTTTGGTCCCCAAGCCACTTAGTTATCACTTTTGCCTTATGGCACAGTGCTACATCGTGCTGGAAAATGCATTGTTCTTCACCAAACTGTTGTTGGATTGTTGGAAGAAGTTGCTGTTGGAGGGTGTTTTGGTACCATTCTTTATTCATGGCTGTGTTTTTGGGCAAAATTGTGAGTGAGCCCACCTTCTTGGATGAGAAGCAACCCCACACATAAATGGTCTCAGGATGCTTTACTGTTGGCATGACACAGGACTGATGGTAGCACTCACCTTTTCTTCCCCGGACAAGCCTTTTTCCTGATGCCCCAAACAATCGGAAAGAGGCTTCATCGGAGAATATGACTTTGCCCCAGTCCTCAGCAGTCCATTCACCATACTTTCTGCAGAAGATCAATCTGTCCCTGATGTTTTTTTTTGTAGAGAAGTGGCTTCTTTGCTGCCCTTCTTGACACCAGGCCATCTTCCAAAAGTCTTCGCCTCACTGTGCGTGCAGATGCGCTCACACCTGCCTGCTGCCATTCCTGAGCAAGCTCTGCACTGGTGGCACTCCGATCCCGCAGCTGAATCCTCTTTAGGATACTATCCTGGCGCTTGCTGGACTTTCTTGGACGCCGTGAAGCCTTCTTAACAAGAATTGAACCTCTTTCCTTGAAGTTCTTGATGATCCTATAAATTGTTGATTGAGGTGCAATTTTAGTAGCCACAATATCCTTGCCTGTGAAGCCATTTTTATGCAATGCAATGATGGCTGCACACGTTTCTTTGCAGGTCACCATGGTTAACAATGGAAGAACAATGATTTCAAGCATCACCCTCCTTTTAACATGTCAAGTCTGCCATTTTAACCCAATCAGCCTGACATAATTATTTCCAGCCTTGTGCTCGTCAACATTCTCACCTGAGTTAACAAGACGATTACTGAAATTATCTCAGCAGGTCCTTTAATGACAGCAATGAAATGTAGTGGAAAGGTTTTTTTTGGGATTAAGTTAATTTTCATGGCAAAGAAGTACTATGCAATTCATCTGATCACTCTTCATAACATTCTGGAGTATATGCAAATTGCTATTATAAAAACTTAAGCAGCAACTTTTCCAATTTCCAATATTTATGTAATTCTCAAAACTTTTGGCCACGACTGTATTAGTGCACCAGGATATAATTTCTTAGTGCTCCAGGATAGCATCTTCTAGTGCTCTAGGATAGTATCTTCTAGTGCTCTAGTACAGCATCTTTTAGTGCTCCGTCACAATTGTTTAAGTCAAGTGAGCTATTGTGTCATCAGGAGTGGGTTTTAGTCAGATAAGACCTGTATTACACCAACAGATTATCTGACCAATATATGACCAAGAAAAGATCTGTGTGTTTAAACGACCATCTGACCAATGAAAATCTGTCAGATAATCTTCTGGTGACAGGTGTAATACAGGCCTAAACTGCTATGACATCTCAAGTGTGTTTGTTGGGTAATTTGCTGTGACCTCAAAACTGTGTTTTGTTTAACTGGTTTTAGTCTGACACTTTTCCTGTATCATATTGTGCTCTCAGATAGAACAGCAGAAAGGGTCATCTCCAGAAAGGGTCACTTTAAGCTACTGTGACATCACATTAAGTTTGAGTTAGATTAGTTCAGGAGTGGATTTAAATTGGCACAGGTATATCAAAGAACCCATATGCAGTACCCAAAGGGACTACTGCAACTAACTAAAGGTAAATTTAAAATGCCATGTTATTGAGTTAAATGTTGTGATTTATTGTGCCTTATTTACCGAATAGCAATTATAGGCAATCAAGCGGTTAACAAATTGACAGACTGTTTAAGTTGCCAGGGTAATGGACCAGTTTCGCTCCCTCGTTACTTAGTGGAGAGTCTAGTCTGAGCAGAGCAAGGGAGAAGAGATGCGTGTGAAAGCTCCTGCTATCTAGGCCCAAGCACAGAAAACCTCTCAAAGGCTTTTCAATGGATATTGTTGTCTTTCATGAAGAAATAATGCACTGCACTGGCTCACAGAGACCAATTAAGGCTACTTTCACACTTGCATTGTTGTTTTCCAGTACTGAGACCAATTAAGGCTACTTTCACACTTGCGTTGTTGTTTTCCGGTACTGAGATCCAGCATAGTATCTCAATACGGTATAAAATGTTTACTTTAGTCCTCATGCATTCTGAAAGTAAAGCGATCTGTTCAGAATGCATCAGGATGTCTTCCGATCCATAAGCATTCCGTTTTGTGACCGGATACAAAACCGCTGCAAGCTGCAGTTATGTGTCCGTCATAAAAACAGAAAAAACTGATCCATCACCCATTGACTTTCAATGTATTTAGTGACGGATCTGCTTTTTCTTCCCGTTTTGATTTCACACAACCACATCCTAATGCAACAAATGCATCCTGATGTGCAGTATTAGATCTGTTTAATTCTGTATTGAGATCCTTTACTGGATCTCAATACCTGAATTAACAAAGTAAGTATGAAAGTAGCCTAAGAAAGGATGCATCTGAAGCTGCAAAAAAAAGCAACGTTCTTACTAGAGTACCTATGAGAAAATTAAGATAATAAGGTCCAGAACCTAACAGGCTGTGTCAGCTTCAGACAGCAAGGTATTTGCTTGTTTATGGCATAAGAGATCTTACTGCTGTGGAAAGGATTATTGCCTTCGGCACCTACCATACTTTGAGACGGACTGGCCATTCATATATAAAATGTGCACCCCTCAGAAAATATATTTTCTTTTCTTTTCCCGATACTTATTTTAAAATAAGAATGTTATAATGATGAGTTTGTTTATGTTTTTATTAGATTTGTATGTGCAACACTTACAAATGGCAATTAGTCACCAGCTGAGACCCACACTATATAATGAGAGGGGTATCCCCAGATGGGATACACTTTAGCCCCTGACGAAGCTTGGAAGGAGCGAAACCCGGGTCGGGCTTTGATGTGATCACTGCAAAAGGATTTGCTATGAATGTGTTTCGACCATCCATCTTGTAAGTGCAATAAATAGCGATTAGCTTCTTTTAAAATCGTATTGCACTATGTGTGTTTAATTATTGCAGCTACTTCAACACTGTGGATTTGATCCGTTCGGTGTGGGTGCTGTCTTTTCCCTTCATTCCGGAAGCTGTGGCCTTGTGAATCCTTGGAACTCCCCCATTGAAAGCAGCGCGGTTCCAAACTTTTTAACTTAAGGTGGGCACATTGTCTTTGTACCGGGGATCCAGCAGGGTGGCAACCCAGTAGTCCGCACACGTTAAAATGTGGGCAACTCTGCTGTCGTTGCGCAGGCACTGCAGCATGTAGTCGCTCATGTGTGCCAGGCTCCCCAGAGGTAAGGACAAGCTGTCCTCTGTGGGAGGCGTATCGTCATCGTCCTCCGTATCCCCCCAGCCACGCACCAGTGATGGGCCTGAGCTGTGTCGGGTGCCACCCCGCTGTGAACCTGCTTCATCCTCATCTTCCTCCACCTCTGCAGAAGGAGTTAATAAGAACCTAACTGCATGCCTGTGGTTCTATTGAAACACTGCAAAGTGTCCTTAGAAAGAGAGAAGCCTACATTGTTATCTACTTTGGAACTGTGCCTTATACTGTCATATGTATTGCTACTCCCAGTAAAGAAGTACTTTATTTATTGTAAACTGCGGCCTGGTTATTGACTCTGTCATACATCAGGTGGCCCTCTGTATCCATACTTCTGCCTTGCAATCTATCAAACATCACAATCAAGGGCATCCCAATTACTATCAGGCAGGAGCCTCAATACCATAGTGTGCCCCAAGACAAGAAAGGGTACACCCTCCGGGAGCTGTACAGCCATAGGGAGCACCAGAGTAGTGGTTGCCACCATGAGCTGTGAGTTCTACCACCACCCATAGAGCCATAACTACCACTCCCATCCCCCACACACTTCCTTAGGTCTGGCTAAAAAAAACTGTTCTTGCACAGAGACTAGAGAGGGGTCGTTAATCCAGGGAGTTATTCTGATTGCCTCATTGGAGTCGGGAAGTGGGGAAAATTGGCTTCTGCCTCACAGGGGTTTTTTGCCTTCCTCTGGATCAACTTGTAGGAAACAGGCCGAACTGGATTGACAAATGTTTTTTTTCGGTCGTATAAACTATGTTACTATGTTACTAGTGGGGACCCCTCTGTCAGTTTCCACATGTGACAGGACCTACTAGATTCCCACACTTTTTATACTCTTTATATTTCTGACTAGATTTGTGACTACTGCTCTTGCTGTTCGCTCTTTAAGTCAGAGATGTCGCGAACATAAAATTTTCCGTTCGCAAATGGCGAACGCAAACTTCCGCAAATGTTCACGAATGGGCATTCCGCCATAGAATACAATAGGCAGGTGAATTTTAAAACCCACAGGGATTCTTTCTGGCCACAATAGTGATGGAAAAGTTGTTTCAAGGGGACTAACACCTGGACTGTGGCATGCTGGAGGGGGATCCATGGCAAAACTCCCATGGAAAATTACGTAGTTGACGCCGAGTCGGGTTTTAATCCATAAAGGGCATAAATCACCTAACATTCCTAAATTGTTTGGAATAACGTGCTTTAAAACATCCAGTGTGTGTATACGATCAGGTATGATGTTGTATCGATCAAGTAGTGTAAGGGTTAAGCCCACTTCACAGTGACAGACCAAACTCCCCATTTAACGCACTGCAAACAACCGTAAACAGTCCATTTGCACAACCGCAAACTCCCCATTTGCACAAGGTTGGATACCAAGCTAGCCATGTCCCGTTCCTTGTCCTCACTGACATTATTGAAGGTCTCTTCCTCCACCCAGCCACGTACAACACCAAGGGTTCCCGAAAGGTGACAACAAGACCCTGGGATGCCTGCTGTGGTTGGTCTTCCACCTCCTCAAAGCCACCTTCCTCCTCTGACTCTTCTTCTTCAGACACCTCTCTCTGCGTTGCCGCAGGTCCAGCAATCGACGACGACAAGGCTGCTTCTGGTGGTGATGGTGACCACAACTCTCCCTCTTCATGCTCATCTATGGCCTGATCCAGCACTCTTCGCAGGGCACGCTCCAGAAAAAATGCATGTGGGAAGAGGTCGATGATGTTGCCTTGGGTTTGCCTGACCAGGTTTGTCACCTCCGCAAAAGGACGCATGAGCCTACAGCCATTGTGCATGGGCGTTCAGTAACGCCCCTTATCAGGGGCCGGTGTATGGAATAGATTTTAGGAACCCGGAGATGGAAAAAGATAGTTGGTCAGTCCTCTTCCTTCCAATTTAGGGCACTCCTCGTGCGCCATGCAATGTACTGTGCCATCCTATATGAGTGGTGTGTTAAATAGTACTATTCCTATCAGTTTAATCCCTGTTACGTCCCCTATCAGGGGACGTGTATCGAATAGATTTTAGGAATCGGGAGATGGAAAAAGATGATTGGTCGGTCCTCTTACTTCCAATGTGGGGCACTGCGCGTGCGCCGCGCAGTGTGCTGTGCCACCAATACAAATAGTATGAACTATTATTCTTACCATTTTAATCTTTGTTAAGTCCCCTATCAGGGGACGTGTATTGAATTGAATCCTTGCATGGGGAGATAGAGAAAAAAGCTTGCTCTGTCCGCTTCCTTCTAATTTTGGGCACTTGCAATGTAATTTGCCACCAATGCAACTAGTGTAAACTAAGTACTATTCCTATCAGTTCAATCTCTGTTTTCTCCCTTATCAAGACCAGCGCAGGTGTAGTGAATAGCTTTTTGGAACTGGGAGATGGAAAAAGACCCATGCTCGGTCCGCTTCGTTAGAATTTTAGGTCACTGAGCGTGCGCCGTGCAATGTACTGTGACACCCTATATGAGTGGTGGGCACAGTACAGTCTGTGGGCCTGACACACACTGGCAGGCAACTGCAATTATATTAAGGGGTAAAAATGAAATGACTGCTTTATCCACAAGGTACTGTGCCACCCTATATGAGTGGTGTGCACACAGTACAGTCTGTGGGCCTGCGGCCTCTCACACACGGGCAGGCAACTGCAATATATATATATATATATATATATATAAATGCAGACTGATGTACAGTACCAGGGCTTTTTGGGGTGCTGTCAGAACGCTGTCCTTACAGCAGATGGCCCCTTTCACAGGAGCGATTTTTTCCGCGCGGGTGCAATGCGTGACGTGAACGCATAGCATCCGCACTGAATCCTGACCCATTAATTTCAATGGGTCTGTGTACATGAGCTTTTTTTTTTTCACGCATCACTTGTGCGTTGCGTGAAAATCGCAGCATGTTCTATATTCTGCGTTTTTCAAGCAGCCCTAGCCCCATAGAAGTGAATGGGGCTGCGTGAAAAACGCATTGCATCTGCAAGCAAGTGCGGGTGCGTTGCGTTTTTCACTGATGGTTGCTAGGAGATGTTGTTTATAAACTTTCAGTTTTTTTATCATGCGCATGAGAAACGCATCAAAACACATTGCACCCGTGCAGAAAAACTGAACGCAATCGCAGGCAAAACTGAATGGCTTTGCCTGTGAAATCGCACAGTTTTCACTGAATGCATCCGCAATGCATCCAGACCTAAGGCCCCATTCACACATCCGCAATTTTTGTACGCATCCATTCCGGATGCGGAATCTGCGGAATGGATGCGGACACATTCATTGTGAATGGGGCCGGACGTGATGCAGAGAGAACACTATGTGCTCTCCGCTTCCGCATTTGCAGAGCCGCAGCCCCGAACTTCCGGGTTTCGGCCCCGAAACATCCGGCCACGGCTCCGCAAAAGATAGAGCATGTCCTATTCTTGTCTGCAGCCTGCCTCTATGGGGAGTGCCAGCATGGTGTGTTGCAGATCCGCAACACACTACAGACGTGTGAATGGGGCCTAATCCGGACACGCTCGTGTGAAAGAGGCCGATGAGTCTTTGAGGACTGGAGTGGACACAGAACACTAGTAGCTAACGCTTTCCCTAGAATCCCTATATTAATTCAGCAGCAGCAGCACTCTCCCTGCTCTAACTAACACTGCAGCTTCAGCTGCAATGTGTCTGCTGACTGTGAGGTACAGGGTCAGAGTTTGCTCAATAATAAAGTATAGGGGGAGAATTGAATATCGCATATGTTCGCCCGCCGCGGCGAACGCGAACATGCGGGATTCGCTGGCGAATAGTTCGGGACATCTCTAGTCAGAGGACAGAAAATAATGAAATAAAAGAAATGTCTAACCTTACCAGTTGATTTTAGATGTAGAAAAAACTTCCACTAAAGGCGTCAGTAGCCGATAATAACTTGAGCAGACAGCTCACGGTTCGTGGAAGCAAAGGCATAATGGTTGCAGCAGGTGTGGCTACAGAACCAGGTGTTACTAGACTTGGTACTGATGATGCCCAGGATCAGGACATCTGAACACAATGCCTTGATGCTGTTAACATTAGATCTGCATGTAGAGGAACCCAGAGCTGAATATGAGCCCAGGAGTACGAGTAAATGTGGTTTGGTGTCTGAATGAGTCTGGCCTGGGGTCTGAATTTAGGCTTCTGATTTAATGTACAGATCAGGTCTGGTGTCTAAATTAATTAAGGGGTCTGCCCTAGGGTTTAAATTTATTTATGGGTCTGTAAAGTTTGAATTTAGGTATTTAGTCTGGAGTCTAAATTTAGTTGTGTTGTCACAGAGGGTGGAGATGAGCTACCAAAGTGAGAAGCCAAAGATGTCGGTGTAGCAATCGAGAGAAGACGTCATGGTGGCCTGGACTGGATAGAGAAAAAAAGGGGGAAAAAATAATCATGTCGAGCATCCGTTATGCACATTTTCCATCCGTTCCCTGGATCGGAAGAACAAAGAATGAAAAAGTGATGTGAGCCCAGCCTTACCCGACTAATCGTCCTCCATGCAGTGTTTTAGTGTTCCACTTTTATTTTACTTCTTCTGTTATAGGTGTTTCGTACACATTTAAGTGAGTGTAATTAGGGAATTCATGTGTTAAGGTATAATTGTTAGAAAGGATAAATTCCTGTAGGTCCATAGGACTCCAGTTGCGCCACTGCAGCGATCTCGGCTGCATCTTTTCAGCAGTTGCATCCTGGCAGATTTATGTCTCTGCCATGGACCTATATATTTGTTTTTGTACATGACACCAGCCATTCTATATAATTACTTAAAGTAGTTCTACTGGAAAGTGACAGATGCACTGCTTTGAAATACGCTGTTTCTATACCCATTTCACTGCTTTTAAAAAATGCCCTCTTAAATTGTATATTTTGCTGCCATTTTATATTTACTTAGTTTCCAGAGCAGGGCAGCAGTGGTGACAGCTGTCTGTCCCTATATGACCCGGGGTTAAGAGAGCTACAGCTAATACCTAAGACTTACAGATGACACCTGTCCCGTTGTTTCACAAAATTATGTCTCTCACACTATGTGAGCAGAACTGTTGCAGTTATCGATTAGTTTGAACCCAAAGTGTCCTTGTAAAGTAAACATTATTTTCTTACAGAAGGTTTCTGTCTGTATCCTACCTCCATCTGATACCTTTACCCAGTGAGTGACTGCGTAAACCTATATCAACTAGGCCTTACATTTGTACGATGTGTGTGAGACAGGACGTACAGTACGGTGGCCCAGGATGCATTGTATTCTCAGTCTAGCAGTAATTGAATTATCCATCAAGTGTACCTTGCTTAAAAGCAACACAAATGCAGTAGAAGTAGATCTTTCAAGTACAATAACGAATTTTAGAGACTGCACAATTCCAGTCAATTAAATGATGTAGTAATTATCTCCCATTAACATCAGAAGATAATTGTTTACCAACTTTGTCCTGTGTGGAGGCGAAATACAGTTGAACAATATCAGAGGAATACATTAGATATAGTAGGAGTGGGCGTAAAGCACATATCTTAACCCCTTAGTGACCACCAATACGTGTTTTTACGGCGGTCACTAAGGGGCCTTGGGCTGGAGCGCCGTCTTTTTACGGTGGCACTTCAGCCCAAGTTAGCACTTAAATCAAGTGCTGGAGTTCCGTGCCCACAGCTACCGGAGGTAGCTGAGGGCTCGGGGCAGTGATCAGAGATTGTGACAAGCGGTCTCTCATCATGTGATCACCGTGATACACTGTATCACGGCGATCACTGAAAATTCTGGCAGCAGAGCTGCCGGCAGTAAACTTTCTCCCTCCTCTCATGTAAGAGAGTAGGAAGAAAGCCTTCGGTACAGCGATCGGGTCCCGATCCTCACCCCCACCCCCTCTGCACACAAGAAAGATGGCGGTGGCCTGGCGCATGCGCACACTGTAAGCCGGCTGCCTTCGCCCCTGCACCAGGTTCTCTCTCCTCAGGAGAAGAGAGAGAGAGTAATAGTGATGCCCCGATCGGGTCCGGCAGCACCCTGATTGGGGCAATATAGCCCCAAATACAATTTTTATCCACTCTCCAAATTAATGTGGACGTCACCAATTTTGCCCGTTATGATTTTTTTTATTTATTTGTGGACGATAAAGTCCTGGAGTTAATTATACAGCAAACTAATCTATACGCCACACAGTTTTCTGTACAAAAGCCCATGTCCATTTATATAAGACGGTGGACCCCCACAAGTTTCCCTGAAATTAAAACATTTTGGGGGCTTACCCTGGACATGGGCATTGTAAAAAAGTCATCTGTCCTATCGTATTGGGCTGCGAGTACTGTCCACTCGACCATTGTGTTTGCAGCAGTTATGTCCCGAAACCGCTATAAAGCCCTAAATCGGTTTATGCATTTTTCGTACAATTCCCAAGTCACCCCCCAGAACTGACCCAGCCTACAACCGTCTAACTAAACTGAGGCCCCTTATTTCCCTCCTTGCAGAATTATTCTTAAAATGATAAATCTGTGCCAAAACAGCCCTTTTTTGGTTACCTTGCCTCACAAAAAACATAGTATGGAGCAATTAAAAATCATATTTACCCCAAAATAGTACCAATAAAACTGGCACCTTATCCCCTAGTTTCCAAAATGGGGTCAATTTTTGGGAGTTTCTACTGTAAAGGTGCATCAGGGGGGCTTCAAATGGGACACGGCATCGAAAAATCAGTCCATCAAAATCTGCCTTCCAAAAACCATATGGCCCTCTTTTCCTTCTGTGCCTTGCCGCCTGTCCTTACATCAGTTTACGACCACATGTGGGGTGTTCCTGTAAACCGCAGAATCAGGGCAATAAATATAGTTTTGTTTGGCTGTTAACCCTCGATATATTTATGTATGTATGTGAGATATTGCAGTTGAAAATAGGAAAATATGCCAATTTTTACAAATTTTCATAGATTTTTACATTTTTTAATAAAGATACATATATTTTATCGGTAAAATTTTACCACCTAAGTAAAGTACAATATGTGACGAGAAAACAATATCAGAATTACTTTGATGTGCAAAACCTTTACAAAGTTATTCTCTGCTAAAGTGACACAAATCTGTCTTGGTTATTAAGGCCCAAACAGGCTTGGTCACTAAGGGGTTAATTATCTTGTACCTATGCTAAAGACCAGGAATGCCCAACATGTGGCCCAGCATGCCCGAACAGCCTAAAGCTATCAGCCTACAGAAGGAAATGAAGGGAGTTGTCGTTTTACAACAGCTGGAGGGCCACAGGTTGAGCATCCCTGCTATAAACCATATGCTATGGCTGCGGATACATAGGTGAATAAACATTTTGCACTTTTATTCAAGCTATTGGATTGCTGCGGTTTTCCTTGGATATTGTTGGGTTACCTAATCAGAATCAAGAACGCTGGCACCCAGATCTATTTTATACACTGGAGAGTGCTGCCTGTGTAACACCCCAAAGTGGTGTTAGCACTTCTACACCTTGCTACTGTCTTTATTGGTCTAACCTTATCTCATCTTATGCATTTTTTCCAGGTCCTCCACACTGTGCATTTCTAATATTATGCAACTGTTCATGTAGTGTGCCTGGTCCACCAGCAGGTGGAAGCAAATATGGCAGAGCTATAGTTATAGAGAGTGGAACTTTCCATTCCATTCTGGAGACAGGTGGGCAAGTCCTACTTCCTGCAGGAAGGGTTGGGCAGAAGTTCTAGTCAGCCTAGCTTACCCCCAGGTAGGGGAAGTGTGTGCAGGGGCATGTCTCTGCTGGATGTGCCCACGCAAGCCAGAGCAACTTAAGCTCTGCTGGCCATGGATGCTAAAGCTTGAACCCTCAGGAGCCAGGAGGAAAGTTCCCTGGCATAACCTAGAGTCAGACTACAAAGTGAATTGCAGCATTCAGAAGAAGCTGAGTTAGACAGCCAGACTGTCAGTACAGCAGATTCAGAGAGAAACAGATATAGCAGAGTTTACCTGCCAGTTTCATGGTAAAGCCTGCTGGAACCAAGACAAAGCCTGTAAACCATTCATGGAGAATGTTTATGCAAAGAAAAGCTGCCATTGAACTTCATCTCAAGGTCTAGACTCAAGTTATTCATTTATCCCTCAATTATTCCCCCTATTTATTGCTTCAGAGCCAAAGCTTAGGGTCCAGCCGTGTCCAGGTATGAGCAGTGTGACACACATGAAGAGACATTTTAGGCAGCACTATACCACTCGGCAGTTCCTACACCTGGGAAGTGTTATATAGAGGGCCCTAGGGGGAGGCGCCCATTGCAATGTTGGTGTCAGGATCTACATTTGTGTTTTTAAACTACAATGCCTTCAGAATTATCAGAGAACACCCTAAAAATGACTTTTCTACGTATTTTGCAGAGCGACAGGCGCAGGAAAATGTGCACCAGCCACTGAGGGGTTAACCCGCCATCTTTGCCAGTGATCGTGTATGTTGCAATGTTGGTGTCAGGATCTACATTTGTGTTTTTAAACTACAATGCCTTCAGAATTATCAGAGAACACCCTAAAAATGACTTTTCTACGTATTTTGCAGAGCGACAGGCGCAGGAAAATGTGCACCAGCCACTGAGGGGTTAACCCGCCATCTTTGCCAGTGATCGTGTATGTTTTTCTTGTACCACAAGAGCGGGAAAACAGGGAAACGCCCATCCAAAGAGCTGGAAGCGACAGCCTTGCCCACTGGAAACTGTCCAGTGCAATTGCAGAGAGTGAAGACTGCACTCCTAAGACTCCTCCCCCCTTACCAGTTTGCAGTAGCCAAGAGGAAGACAAGATGGCGCGTCCTCTGCCGCCTAACTGGGAAGAAATTATCTGGAACGATGAGCCCGAATTGCAAGCTGCCCTGGAAAAAGTGCGACTTTCTCAGGTGCAGCAGAAACCGGAGAGAAGGTCCATGGTATCCGCCGTACCAACTGGTGCAGAGAAGGCGGCTGGAGTGTCCACTCAACTGCCCAGTAAGGACTGCCCGTCCATTCGTCAAAATCCGATGGTCCCACCGTAGGTGACGGCCCACACTCAGATGATGTGGGACTATAAGAAGGCGATAGAGGATGGGGTAATCCAGGTCCTGGACCACCCAAGGCCGGAGGATCTGCAATTGGAGTGACGTCGAGGGACCGTTCTGTGGTTTTCCGTCAAAAGAGGCAGTGGATTCCTGGCAGACGACGAGGAGCTATTCGTGGGCCGCAGGTCAGTAAAGCGCCCCTATTTGCCCTAGGCTTGCCATAGTCTTTACATGGGGGACCACGTTGAATATATCTCCATGAACACTCTTAAGATACCCTTTGCCACTGGGGTCACCCTATTGACCAAGCCCCTTGTCCCTATGCCAGCAGCTGAGAGCTGGCAGGAGGATACACCAGCCGCAGGCCCTGTGCGCTGCCTCCAGGAGACTGCAGACAGAGTTTTCCGCTTCCAACAAAAGGCTCAGCCTCAGCCAGACCCCAGGTCTACCACCGCCACCAACTTTTTAGCTGGGTTATCTGACAACTGCCACCTTCTCCTACAACCCAATGGTGGTCGATAATCAGCTGCCATGGAAGATGGCATCGGCCACAGTAAGAAGGCCCCGAACTCCATCACCACTGTTGGAGATTCCTTGGCCACAACCTTTACAGCTGGAGATCCTGAGTCCCCCTGCCCTGGCTGGAGGTTCCTGCAACATTAGGCAGCAAGTAGCTGCAGTCTTAGCCAGTGTGACCACCCGGTCAGTACCAGAAACCTCCACTAGAGGTCAGTGGAGCTTCACCACAACTCTCAGCTTGGCTTACAAGAGGCAGGAGCGCCCTCTTACGTCTTTTAGTAGCTCAAGCAGCGGAGAAAACTTTAGAAACCTCCTCTAAGGAGCCCCTCTACTGCATCCTTAGGCTACAGATGACGTCCGTATGGCATAGTTTTTTTTTTTTGCGGATCCATTGCAATAATGCCTATTCTTGTCCTCAAAACGGACAACAATAGAACATGCTCTATTTATTTTCGGGGCTATGGAACGGACATACGGATGCAGAGAGTACACGGTGTGCTGTCAGCATTTTTTGAGGACCCATTGAAATGAATGGGTCCGCATCCTATCCTCAAAAAAAACGGAATGGACACGGAAACAAAATACATTCGTGTGCATGTAGCCTTAAAGAAAGACAAATCTTGGACGTTGGGAGCCAAAGCGTGGACTGCTTCTGAAGGGTGAGAGCTTGTTGCCCATTGTTTAATTGTTTTGTTGCCCTATTTTGCTCTCATCCAGATGGACATGGATTGTCAGGACTCCCCCCATCTGCAAAATATTCCCAAGTTGCACACGTCTGCGTCAATTCCTTCCCCTCCCCCCCTTCCTTCTCAGGTTAAATGGGAACCCCCCTTGCTTAATGGGTTCTCATCATAATTGCTGCTATTTTATGCATACCTAATGTGGATTACAAATAACTTTTACACTACTTGTTTCAGTTTGGTGCACTTAACATGCCAAGCACTTAAGGAAAAGACTCTAATGTGAATTTGATTGCATTATATTTTTGCACTATTTTTGCACTAATGTTTTGACATTTCCGCAACGTTCAAGCACTTTAACCCATTGTCTTTTACAGGTACAACACTGAACTTTTGCACTTTTAAATGGACATTGGTAAAATAATGCAGTTAGCTAGCACCTTACTTCATTGCTCATATGGACTGCCTTTGGGGATTCAAAAATACTAATGGTCTTATGTTACCTTGTGTTAGCTTAGAAAGCCTAGGCATTGTACTGTATTGTTGCTACACAGGGAGAACCAAGTGGTATGTCACAAGCAGATCTGACAACGTCAAGGGTAACCCCGCTGCTAAAAAATGTGTGTTTAGAGGGATTAGCCCTCATGGGAGTTCTGGGAGAGAACCGACTCCTCCTCCTAGTTTGGTGTGTCCTAAGGCTTAATGCGCAGCCTTATGTATGTTTGGGAAGTTCTGACAACAGCCAAGCAAGTGTGCATGCTGGGAGTCATAGTTTCACCACAGCTGGAGTGCTGAAGGTTGCTGATCCCCACTATAGGCAAAAGTATGAGCAGACTTGCAGTTTCTCCAAAGTATAAAGAAAAACATAAGGATATTCAGAACACTGAAGAAGTAAAAATCTTTGTGCACTGTACTGCAGGGGAGGAGAGCAGAGGATGCAGTGATGGGAAGGGGCATACCATTCTTCTCTTCAGGGCACACTCTGGTTCTGAGGTTCTCCTGCCTGGTGACGGTTGAGGTGCCTTTGATGTTGAAGGTTCTGAGGTTTAAGGCAGGGTACCTTGATGGAGCTGTGGATGTCGGTACAGTGTATTGGTGCAAGAAGGATTGATGAGGCAGTTGTGCAGCAGAATAGTTCTTTACTAAAGAATTCAAATGCAAACATCTCAGGACAGTTCTTAACATGCATGGCAGTTGGAACACAAAATGCACCTTCTATAGATGTTACAGGTTTCTCACCTGCACAAGTAGTTAATAGGCGAAAAGTTTCTTCCTTCCATTGTACTTCTCTAGATAACTTGTACTTGAGCATCCAGGCATGGGGTGCACATTTTTCTTTAGGCAAGGCAAAACACGGGACAGACCCTAAACATCAGACAATAATATTCTGCACCTTTTTTTTAACACTTCCACAGTGTCCTCTGTAGTGTTGAGCGCGAATATTCGAATAGCGAATTTTTTTAGTGATTATCGGCACTTCGCTAATTCGCGAATATTTCGAATATAGCGCTATAAATTCGCTATTTCGAATATTCGTTTTTTTTTTTTTTTTTTTAGTTATATTTTTTTCTTTCCCACTTCCCAAAAGTAGTTCTTACCTGTCCTGAGGATTCCTGGCTTCCTGGCTGCTCTAGTCAGTGCCCGTTGCCGCTTCTGCCGACTTCCGTGCTCATGGAGCGTCCCCATCACCATGGGAACGTCTCCATATGCTAAAATGTACTGTCGGATTTGAGGAATTACGTTAAAATCGCAATGCGATTAATTCAAGTTATATTAATCGCATTGCGATTACAACTTAGCACTGCTTTCTTACATAGGCTAGAATTAACGAATATGGAATATAGCACTAGCAGTGCTAAGTTGAAATCGCAATGCGATTACTTCAAGTTAAATTAATCGCATTGCGAATTCAACTTAGCACTGCTGCTATATTACATATTCGTTAACTTCGTTCATTCTAGCAAGCTGACTCATTATAAACCCAGCTCTAAGTTGAAATCGCAATGCGATTAATATAACTTGAATTAATCGCATTGCGATTTCAACGTAATTCCTCAAATCCGACAGTACATTTTAGCATATGGAGACGTTCCCATGGTGATGGGGACGCTCCATGAGCACGGAAGTTTATGGTTGGCTTGGTAGAATTAGCGAATAGCAAATATGACGAATGTATTCGTCATATTCCTCAAAACGAAGATAACGAAGTATTCTGCATCTTCGTTTCAGCTACCTATTCGTCAACTTCGCTAATTCTAGCAATCAAATAGGAAAGTTGACTGACTACAGCTGTGTTTAATTCGCTATGCGATTATATTACTTTGCCACTTTTTTTTTAAATAAATCAAATAATTATAATGATTATCAAGTATAATAATTATACTGTATTTATTTAAAAAAAGGTAGTAGTACTAGTAAGTAATATTATCGCATATGATCCTAATACTATTCTCCATATTCGATAATATTATCGCATTGCGAACAAAAACTTAGTGCTATTTTCTCCATATTCGATAAGCCACATAATAGGAAAGTTGACTATAGAGACCAAGTTTTTATTCGCATATGCGATAATATTACTTTGCCACTTTTTTCTATATTCTTTCATTGCGAATACAAACTTAGCTGTCTATAGGCATCTTTCCTTGTGCATTTTTTTCGTGTCATAGAATATTCGTGAATATTCTGAAAATATATAGCATTATATTGAATATAATGATATATATTTCTATTTTAGAATAGTCGTATTTTTTTTTTTTTTTTATTTGATTTGGCCAGAGTGTGACCACACATGATTCCTTCCCGCTTTTTGACTGAGAGCGAATATGTAGAGTATAGCGTTATTCAGTGGCGTAATGAGAAAGGACTGGGCCCCACAGCAAATTTCTGAATGGGCCCTCCTACCCCCCACAACTACCCCCCACAAACTTCTACGCAACCCACTACTCCCATGCAACCCCCTCTCCTTTGGCTAGTCACGATCGCTCTCTGCGATGAGACCCGGAAGCTCCTCCGTCCATTTCGTACATTGTTTCTGTATATAATATCATTGTATAATACTGTTGAGAGGGCCCTGACAATACCTGGGTGGGCCCCTACTGAGTTTGGGCACCAAATCAGCCGCTTCCCCTATAGTTACGCCCCTGGCCAGAGGTGTAACTTGACCAGCATGCACTTTCTATAATGCTGGGTTCACACCAGCGCTTCCCGCTTCGCGCGTACGACGTGCGATCTTTACTTCTATTTTCGCATTGCGAAAATTAAAGTAAAAATTGCGTGTCGAGCGTGCGTTTGCGCTATATATCCCTATGGGGGACGCGCAACGCTACTCCCCAAAGAAGATCCTGTACTTCTTTGGGCATAGAGTGTTTTACAGCTCTTTCAAACGCGCTGTAAAACGCTCAGATGAGAACCATGCCCATAGGGAAACATGGTTTTTCACCTGTTGAGCGTTTTACAGCACGTTTGAACGCGCTGTAAAACACCCAAGTGTGAACCCAGCGTAATACCAGTGTCTTCTTATGCGGCACAAGGGTCTTTGGGCCCCCTCAGGCTCCTGGGCCCGTTAGCAACTGCTACCTCTGCACCCCATATAGCTACGCCCTGGCGTTATTCATATATATACACTCACCTAAAGAATTATTAGGAACACCTGTTCTATTTCTCATTAATGCAATTATCTAGTCAACCAATCACATGGCAGTTGCTTCAATGCATTTAGGGGTGTGGTCCTGGTCCAGACAATCTCCTGGACTCCAAACTGAATGTCAGAATGGGAAAGAAAGGTGATTTAAGCAATTTTGAGCGTGGCATGGTTGTTGGTGCCAGACGGGCCGAGTATTTCACAATCTGCTTAGTTACTGAGATTTTCACGCACAACCATTTCTAGGGTTTACAAAGAATGGTGTGAAAAGGGAAAAACATCCAGTATGCGGCAGTCCTGTGGGCGAAAATGCCTTGTTGATGCTAGAGGTCAGAGGGCCGACTGATTCAAGCTGATAGAAGAGCAACATTGACTGAAATAACCACTCGTTAGAACCGAGGTATGCAGCAAAGCATTTGTGAAGCCACAACACGCACAACCTTGAGGCGGATGGGCTACAACAGCAGAAGACCCCACCAGGTACCACTCATCTCCACTACAAATAGGAAAAAGAGGCTACAATTTGCACGAGCTCACCAAAATTGGACTGTTGAAGACTGGAAAAATGTTGCCTGGTCTGATGAGTCTCGATTTCTGTTGAGACATTCAAATGGTAGAGTCCGAATTTGGCGTAAACAGAATGAGAACATGTATCCATCATGCCTTGTTACCACTGTGCAGGCTGGTGGTGGTGGTGTAATGGTGTGGGGGGTGTTTTCTGGGCACACTTTAGGCCTCTTAGTGCCAATTAGCCATAGTTTAAATGCCACGGGCTACCTGAGCATTGATTCTGACCATGTTTATCCCTTCATGACCACCATGTACCCATCCTCTGATGGCTACTTCCAGCAGGATAATGAACATGTCACAAAGCTCGATTCATTTCAAATTGGTTTCTTGAACATGACAATGAGTTCACTGTACTAAAATGGCCCCCACAGTCACCAGATCTCAACCCAATAGAGCATATTTGGGATGTGGTGGAACGGGAGCTTCGTGCCCTGGATGTGCATCCCTCAAATCTCCATCAACTGCAAGATGCTATCCTATCAATATGGGCCAACATTTCTAAAGAATGCTATCAGCACCTTGTGGAATCAATGCCACGTAGAATTAAGGCAGTTCCGAAGGCAAAAGGGGGTCCAACACCGTATTAGTATGGTGTTCCTAATAATTCTTTAGGTGAGTGTATATATATTTATACACACATAGATATATATATACATATATATACACACATAGATATATACTGTATGTATGTAAAATAATGTATAAATAATGCCACAACTACACTGCTACATGCATGGGGGGCAGGGGCCACTATTAAACATATGGGTGCTGTTAAATGGGCGGTTACTATGGAGATCAAAAATAAAGGGACGGTCAGTGCGGGTGTAGATTTCTTGATCATACAACTCATTGATTTTTTGGCTCTTAGCAGCCGCCCCGCCGATACCTCTCAGGGTGGCGAGGCAGTTGTGGCTCTAGTGGCACAATACTGTGCCACAGAGTCCTCTGGCCCGGCTCTGAGCAGCAGCAACTGCTGCTCTCCGCCTCCTGCAGGACCAACCCCCCTGGAATCCTCCCTGCTCCTTTTAGACAGCGACTGTGAGTGGGACATCTTGGGGAAGGCAATGCAGGAAGCTTTTGGAGGTGATGGAGGAGGATGAGGGTGTACCACCGCTCTTCCCACCCATACATGATCAGCACCGCACACATGCTGGATTACGTCTAACAGCAGATGGTGTGGGCTTCATACTTCACCGTTAACAATACTTGCTTCTGTATGTCCTGACACTGCTGAGTTATGTGTGGGCCTTATACTACAGTGTTACCGTGTGCCTACTTCTGTCTGTCCTGATCCAGATGAGTCTGACCCTAGACTAAAGAGGCCTTACAACTAAGTTATAAAATTACACCGTAACATAACATTAGAAAAAACGAAAGCACAAGTTATAACAGTTAATAAACTATTTATAAATAACATTATAGAAAAAAATAAGTACAATAGGCCTCTATGGCAATTTTTTTAGCCGGGCCAGCAGCTCCCTCATCTTGGCCATTTCACGGAGATGCCTCCTATCCATCTCCTGCATCTTTCGCAACAGCTGCCGCTGCTGCTTGGCCAATTCCTCCATCTCCCTCCTGTACTCCCGCTCCATCCTGGCCATTTGACGGACACACTTGTTCACAACTGTAAAAATAAATAAATAAACAAACAATTACTGCAATTCAGGTTACAAGACAATTAGTGCTTAGTGTGGAGTATGAGTTTAAAAACCGCCTATTTAAATCTTAACTCAGTAGCTATAGATTTTTATGTTACTAATATTTTGGTTTACTTTGTGAGAGTTCGGGTATGGCATAATGTTATTTGGTTTGTTAATACTTTTTTGGTAGTTTACAGAGTTTGGTTGCAATTATGTTGTTTTCTATTACTGTAGCTTCTGTTTTCCCCTCATTGTTGGCATTTTAACCGCTTAACGGCCAGCCCACAATAGTACGTCATAGTGGGACATGACTTGATGCACAGGGACAGTGGCGCACCCAGGGGGTGGTCCAACAGGTCTGGACCCCCCTA
Source organism: Bufotes viridis (assembly GCA_033119425.1). Taxonomy (NCBI): domain Eukaryota; kingdom Metazoa; phylum Chordata; class Amphibia; order Anura; family Bufonidae; genus Bufotes; species Bufotes viridis. Next base: position 76,738,325 of record CM065590.1, on the reverse strand, counting down.
GAACCATTAAATTTTTATTTTATTTTTTTATCCTCCAGGGCCGCTATCGACCGCCATAGGCGGCACGGCCCTGGTTCTAATTAGGCTGCAGCGGGCACAGGAGCGCATCGTTTACTGCCCCGCCGCCTATCACCACTATAGGCTTCAGGCCTATTTGCTGGTAGAAGCCCAGCAAATAAATGGATGGCAGTATGGGGCAAATTAATTAATATGGGGCATCTGGTGGCACTATAGGAACATTATTTGGGGGCACTATTGGGCAGTGGAGAACTATGGGGTCGTTTACTGGGGCACTATATAGGGGTATTTTATACTGGCATACATTATGCGGACATTAGCTGAACTGTGGGCACTAAGCAGGGTTATTTCATTTATTGTTATATTATAAGGAAAAGTATTACTACTACATTATGGTGAGCTTTACTACTGCTACTGGGGGGCTGAAGGGAGCATGATTACTAGGATCTGGGGAGGGAGGAGAGCGGAGGAGCTCTCTGTACCCCCACCCGGACCTACACTCTTTTAACATGAGGGGGACAGTGTGAGTGTAAGTACAGGAGCTTTATGTCGGGGCCCTGAGTACTGAGTAAAGTGCGTCTATGTAGGATGAGGGTAAGACTCTTACCTTCATCCTCAACAATATAATTTCAGCTGTACATTGTTTGTTGGGAGTGGCCTATTATATGTAGGAGGGGCTAATAACAATTGCCGTAGCTTTATTTTATTCCGACCCCACTAGACAAAATTCCTGGGTGCTCCCCTTAACAGGGACGTACTATTGCAGACCAACAAAAAACCGTCCCCCAGGCATAATCGCTTTGGAAACGAGGTGCAAAACCTGCTTAGCTAAACGGGCAGCCATGTTAACTAAGGTCTGCTATTGTTCAGGGATCGTGTGATATTTTTGAATATGTTTTGTGTACCGATTTATATTGGTGTGTGCACATATTTACCCTCCTGGTGAGGCGTGTATACGACCTCTTCCTTCTCCTCTTCAGGACGTGGGGGAGGGGCGATTCTGGTGGCTGCACCCGCCTCCTCCATTGTCACCACTTCCGGTGGTGGATGGGCTGCTGTGAGGGTGGAGGGTCCTGGCTGTTCCTCCGTCTCCTCCTCCTCCGTGGACACCTCAATGTCCTCCGCTTTTCTTTTGCAGTGGCGGACAGAGGGGACGGTTTTACCTGTAATAATCACAAATTGTTAAAAATGTAAACAAACAACTCAAGAATCATAAAAATGTAAAAGATCTATACATTACTATATGGAGGCATCTGCAATCCAATGGTTGATTTGCCTCATTTTGTAGGGAACTGACATTCTTAAAACCTGTGTTACAGATGGTAAAACCGGCCTAAGTTACCAATAACGCGCATGTGCCAAGGTCAGCGCTAATCGTGGCCGTGCAGGAGTTAATGTGCCAGTATCTGTGATATATGCGGGAGAATGCAGCCTGTGTCCGTACATCAGTAACGGCTGTACCCCTGCCGCTGAATTAAGGTCATGCGCCCGCCTGATCATAGCGATGTACATGTAGGGTGCTGGGCATTAAGTGACGTTCTGTTGCACCGTACATGTACTGGGGGCTGGAAGGGATGAAATACGGATGTAGTAGAGTTAACACACATGCTTTATGAGCCATGTTATGTAAACTAGATGCGTTTAGCTTTTTTTTTACAATGGCTTTTGTTTATAGATAACGCGATGAGTTATGAAATTCCTATTAAGAGTTTGTGTGTTAACACTGTTAACCCAGCTCCATCTGTACGGATTAGAGCATCACTGACTAGATACATTACATAGAGGTGTAGAGAAATATATAAAAGTCATGTAAGCAATGTACCTGGGCACAGTACAGCATTCCGCTTTCTGATGCGCTCTGGGTGGTGCCTCTTGAGGTCGCACCACTTTTTTTGGATGACCTCCTTTACTGGCATGTGACCAAACCTCTCCTCCATCTCCTTCTGGAGGGACAGGATTATGGCGGTCTTCTCCGCATGCTTGCGGGTCAGGCCGTAACCCTTCTCCAACATTGTCTGCAGGATAAAGATGCAAACATATAATCAACATTTTTTAGTATACTATTTATAATTTTTTTTAAATTTACTTCTAAGATCTGTTTGCACTGGGATTGTATGTGTATGGGGTCTACACAACAAGTAATATATTGCTTTAGGAAACCAAAAAGAAAAAAAAAGAAGGAAGGAAGGAAGGGGAAATAAAAAATAAATAAACAAAAAAAATCGTATTCTGGTAAATATTCGAATACTCGAATATTTTACAACAGTAGATCTACACATAAATATTTTTTCTGTAGATAAAGTGTTAAAAAATAATGTTCAGATATGCGTGCAATATGTAATACAATCATGTGATGTAATAAACATTAACATGTTACTATACTTACATTGATTATATAATCTTCCTCCTGTTCGGTAAACGAATTTCGCCCCATCTCGATCCGATCTCGATTCGATTTTTTCAAAAGTCAGCACCAGTCGCGAAACCGAAAGTAAAAACGTCACGTGACATGATTGTCACATGATCGCGTGCATACCCGATCATTCCTTGTGATTCGTCAATTCGTGGTAAGTAATTTATTTTTTAAACTTTAAACACAGCTCTAGGTTGGAATCGCAATGCGAAAATATTTAATTGCATTGCGCTTCTAACTTAGAGTGAACTTTCCTATTAGATTTAACGAATATGGAGAATATAGGGCTAGATAACTTATCACATATCGAATTTAATGCGATAATATTACTTTGCCTTTTTTTAACTAGAATAATGCTATTCTATTTATTTAAAAAAGGGCAAAGTAATATTATCGTATAGCGAATCTAATGCGATAATATTACTTTGCATTTAAAAAAAAAAAAATAATAGAATAGTATTATTCTATAAAAAAAAAAAAAAAGGCAATGTAATATTATCGCATAGCGAATTTAACTGCCGTTTATTTAGTCCACTGCTAGAATTAGCGAAGTTGACGAATATGGAGCTAAAACGAAGATGGAGATTATTTTGTTATCTTCGTTTTGAGGAAAATGACGAATACATTCGTCATATTCGTCATCTTCGCTAATTCTAGATATCAATCCAATATCGGCAAGTTGCCTTGTTAAAAAAAAAAGAATCGCAATACACGATTATTTAAATCGCAGAATAATCGCGATAACTAGAATAATAACGAATATTCGATTTCGACGAATATGAGACGAATATTCTAGGGAATATTCGCGAATTTCGTCGAAATCGAATATGGCACCTCCCGCTCATCACTAGTCCTCTGCGCATTCTTCTACACCAGTGATCAAGCTGCTGGGTAAGTATGTCCAGGGCTAGATGCTTTTACACAACAGGACAATATGATTGTAAAATCTTTAGCCTTCTTGTAGTGCAATTCATCTCTATAGAACATTGGCCACGTGCTTCCTTCACTGAATCCCTAAATGGCTGATCAGACTGACTGATCAGACTGAATACAATGCTCTCAGTCCCCTTCTCTGTATGGAGAGGGTGACACCAGCCCCATGTAGTGGAGGCTGTGTATATAAGCCATTAATACTATGTGCATGTAAAATACAATAAAAGAATATACCAAATAAAAATACATGTGTGAACCCCTCTTGGAGTTTTGCAGTGTACCACTGCTCTGAATTGGGGAGCTTCATTTTCATATTTTTCTCTTTTATATTCTACGCCTAGTTTTGACCAATGCAAAATACCAACTAAAATACTGTGTGCACATGCTTATTATTCCGTGTTTGTTGGCAAACAAATCAAGAATGGTTGACATCGCAGCAGGAACTGATTTGTTCATTCTCCATTATGTGGATTTCATATTGCAAATTCTCATTGAGAAACAAAATAAACATGGAAAATCCACTTTTTGAACACACTTACATTTATCCCACAAGGTGACAAAATGAAGCTTTATCTTTTATCTCATCAACATTGGCTATATGGTTACTAAAATCTAGTATTTGTGTTTTCTTGCCTCTAGCTTTGCTATGGCATTTTTTGTTCACTAAAAAGTACAAACAAATGCAATGCAACAGCACCCTCCATCAGAATATATGGAATAATTCAGTATATAAAATTAATATGAGGTACTTAGCAAATATATTTTCATCAAAATCATTTATGCAGTTGCCTATCCGACGAGGCATGGTGACCAGCCTATTTAGTAACCTACTCTATTTGATACCTCTCTTTGTGCCAACCAAATTGTTAATTTAGGGAGAGCAGGCTGCACATATTACCTACTCACACAACGGCAGATGCGACAAGATGACTGAGTATGGGGATCTCTAAAGTGAAATCAAGAAGGTGGGTCCCTAGGAAACGAGGGTACTGGCTGGCCTGTATCTTCTATACCCAGAAGTCATCTCAGCTTTAACATGAACGTAGGCTGGTTGAGATGCTGTCTGTTACCTATCTGTATGTAGTGCAGTCCCTCTGCTGTGCCATTAGCCACCTGTGAAGGGGCCGACCAGTAGCTTCACCAAGCCTGTTTAGGAGTGCATGACCATAATGGAGAGCGTCACACCTACAAATGCAGGCAACAATAACAAAAAAACAAAGTAAGGGTGCATTCACACGACCATATAAATGGATCCACATCCGTTCCGCAATTTTGCGGAATGGGTGCGGGCCCATTCATTTGAATTGCGTTGTTCCGTTCAGCGGCCCCACAAAAAATATGGAGCATGTCCTATTCTAGTCCATGGTTGCAGACAAGAATAGGCATTCCCTGCATAGCGCCAGCATGTGCGGTGTGTAAAATGCGGAACGCACACGACTGGTATCCATGTTTTGCGGATCTTCAATTTGCGGAGCGCAAAACACTTGTGGTTGTGTGAATGCACCCTAAGGATGAGTTCACATTTCAGTTATCTAGTCAGTTTTTTCCATCAGTATTCGTGAGCCAAAACCAGGTGCGAGTCAAAAACACAGAACAGGTGCAGATCTTTCCATCATACCATATCTTTGAGTAGGCTTCACTACTGGTTTTGGCTCCCAATAACTAATGGAAATCACTCACCAAATAACTGAAGTGTGAACTCAGCCTTAGGCTACATTCACACGTCCGCAAGTGTTTTGCGGATCCACGGAGCCGCGGATCCGCAAAACACGGACACACCGGCAATGTGCATTCCGCATTTTTGCGGACCGCACATTGCCCGGACTCCATAGAAAATGCCTCTTCTTGTCCGCAATTGCGGACAAGAATAGGACATGCTCTATTTTTTTTGCGGAGCCGCGGACCGGAAAATCGGCGGCGCACTCCGCAAAATCGGATGCGGAGAGCACAGTGTGTGCTCTCCGCATCTTTCCCGGCCCCATTCACAGTCAATGGGTCTGCATTTATTCCGCAAAATTGCGGAATACATGCGGACTACATTGCGGACGTGTGAATAAGGCCTTAGTCAGCATATCTTGCAAATTAAAGTGAATGTGCAAGTGTGTGTAGCCATAGCTGGAAATACAAAAATAAATCCAAACACAATGCAATAGGACTCTGCAAACAATAGACAATAGAATATATGAACTAAAACTATATTCAGTATATTAGATAAATATGAGGTATGTAACATTTGTGCCCTTCTACCATGGCAAAGTGACCCCATTCTGGATGGGAAACTACTATGTTGGATATCTTTTTCTCTCTACCAATCGACCTTCTAATTTAGGAAAAGCAGGTTCCACATATATATTATGTCTGCTCTTTTTCTTCACTTAAAAAAAAAAACAACAACATAGAAACAGCTCATGTTTTTTTTTTTTTTTTTTTTTTCATATGACTTTTATGGTGGGTTTTCCAGGGGTGATTTTTTTTCTGAATTACTGAAATACCGGAGCTACAATATTCTGTGTTTCAAGAAAAGCAGTAGAGACCCAAAATATACCACCTAATTAACTGTGATGCCAGTAGCAAAACAAATGTTTGTTTCCTGCATTTTATATTTTCTGTAGACCTTCAGCTAACATCTGGAGTTGTATTTTTACTCCAAAAAAACACCAATAAGACTGCAGGTAACACCAATAAAATGGCAAAAGTGTGTAAAAAAAAACACTAAAATCAATGTCAACCCACTTAAAGCAAGGAACCTCCTAGCTATCAGATGTTTACAGTGAAATATTCACTCCAGAACTTACTGTGTTTTGAATGGAACCAGTCACTTTGAAATTGCAGTGCAATCCACAAGCAATGAGTTATAGAACATGATGATTTTAGCAGATTATATAGTTTTGTGGGAAAAGATTCAGTAAAACTTCTAATTTACTCACTTAAACCTCTGCTCCTTTTATTCATAGAAGTCATGTGGGCAATGATTGATGGCTAACTCTGTATAACTAAATTCAGCATGTTGGGCCACAGGGGAAGTGTGGTGGCAGAGGACCTGGAGAGGCTGAGAGTAGGGATGAGCGAACACGAACTGGATAGTTCGGGTTCGTATCGAATTTTGGGGTGTTCGGGACCCGGACCCGAACATTTTCAAAAAAGTTCGGGTCCGTTGTTCGGCGATTTCTTCCCGCTCTCTGAAGGACTGCACAGCAGCCAATCAGCTAGCGTTTTACTTCTTTCCCTAAAAAGCCATCACAGCCATGCCTACTAATGGCATGGCTGTGATTGCCCAAGTGCAGCATGTGACTCAGCCTCTATTTAAGCTGGAGTCACGTAGAGCAGCACGTCACTCTGTACTGATTAGTGTAGGGAGAGGACGCAGCTTCTGTGAGGGCGAGATTAGGCAGGGAAAAGTCAGCAAAAACACCTAATGAAGTGATCGATCTACAGCTGTGAATCATTCAAGTTCTGCTAGTTAATTGATCACTGGTTTTTAGGCTTGATCACTGGTTTTTCAGGGGTGATCGGCGGCCATTTTGTGTCTTGTGGTGCACCAGCACAAGCTGCCACCAAGTCCATCAATCCATCAATGCTAGTTTTTTTTTTTTTTTTTGCTATATCCTACATCAGGGGCTTGGCTGTGCTTATTGTCACCCCTAGAAACTCGGGATAGAAATTTCTATATTTTATTAAGGGGTTAAATTCAATTGCAATCCCCTAAATCTGGTGTCCCAGCTGTGGCTAGCCAAGTGTAATACTGTCTGCTGTCTGGCAAAGGATAGATTTTTTTCTGTGGTGAAATTCAATTGCCAAAATAGCAATCCCCTAAATCTGGTGTCCCAGCAGTGGCTGGCAAAGTTTAATAGTGTCCAGCAAAGGATAGATAATTTTCTGGGGTGAAATTCAATTGCCAAAATAGCAATACCGTAAATCTGGTGTTCCAGCTATGACTGGACAAGTTTCATAGTGTCCGTCATAGGATATATTATTTTCTGGGGTGAAATACAGTTGCAAAAATAGAAATACCGTAAATCTGGTGTTCTAGCTGTGGCTAGACAAGTTTAATAGTGTACGGCAAAGGATATATTTTTTCTGGGGTGAAATTCAATTGCCAAAATAGCAATACCATAAATCAGTGGTTTCAGCTGTGGATGGCCAAGTTTAATAGTGTCTGTCACAGGATAGATTTTGTTCTGGGGTGAAATTTTATTGCCAAAATAGCAATACCCTGAATCTGGTGTTCCAGCTGTGACTGGACAATTTCCCTAGTGTCCGTCAAAGGATATATTATTTTCTGGGGTGAAATTCAGTTGCAAAAATAGAAATACCGTAAATCTGGTGTCCCAGCAGTGGCTGGCCAAGTTTAATAGTGTCCGTCAAAGGATTTATTATTTTCTGGAGTGAAATTCAGTTGCCAAAATAGAAATACAGTAAATCTGGTGTTCCAGCTGTGACTGGACAAGTTTCATAGTGTTCATCAAAGGATATATTATTTTCTGAGGGTGAAATTCAGTTGCAAAAATAGAAATACCGTAAATCTGGTGTCTCGGCAGTGGCTGGCCAAGTTTAATAGTGTCCGGCAAAGGATAGATTTTGTTCTGGGGTGAAATTTAATTGCCAAAATAGCAATACCCTGAATCTGGTGTTCCAGCTGTGACTGGACAATTACCCTAGTGTCCGTCAAAGGATATATTATTTTCTGGTGTGAAAGTCAGTAGCAAAAATAGAAATACATTAAATCTGGTGTCCCAGCTGTGGCTGGCCAAGTTTATTAGTGTCCGGCTTAGGATATATTTTGTTCTGTTCTGAAATTCAATTGCCAAAATAGCAATACCATAAATCAGTGGTATCAGCTGTGGCTGGCCAAGTTTAATAGTGTCCGTCACAGGATAGATTTTGTTCTGGGGTGAAATTCAATTACCAAAATAGCAATACCGAAAATCTGGTGTCCCAGCAGTGGCTCGCCAAGTTTAATAGTGTCTGTCAAAGGATATATTATTTCCTGGGGTGAAATTCAGTTGCAAAAATAGAAAAACCATAAATCTGGTGTCCCAGCAGTGGCTGGCCAAGTTTAATAGTGTCCGTCAAAGAATTTATTATTTTTTGGGGTGAAATTCGGTTGCCAAAATAGAAGTACACCCCCTGAGGAAGCATTAGGTGAAACGTGCGTTGGGGCGGAGGATACGTGGATGGTATGGTATCACTACCTTGTATATCGTAAATTATTTAGCAGTTACTGACTTGCTCTATGCACTTTATTGTATGATGTATTAGCACTGTTTACTGTAATTTATGTAGCCGTTGAAGGCTTGCACTGTGTATTATATTTTAGGGTATAATTGTTTTTGCATATTGTGATTGTTACAGTTGCTGTTGGCTTGCACTATGCACCTTACTTTGTGAAACTTTTGTATGCAATGCTTTGTGATGATGTAACTCATTAATTATCTAGTGTAGATGTAAGTGATCCACGTATCCCATCAGGGCAATCCGTCCTTTATTCTCTATCACCACCAAAAAATGTATTTTAATATGGTTTTAATGCTTTGTGATAATAAAGATATAGTAATTGAGTAACTCCGGTTGTTGCATAATTTCTTTGGTGTGATATTTAGGGCTATCGCCGGAGTTTAATATTGGCTTGAGGCCCTTGTTTAAAATAGGTGCTCAAAATAGAAGTACAGTAAATCTGGTGTTCCAGCTGTGACTGGACAAGTTTTATAGGTTCCATCAAAGGATATATTATTTTCTGGGGTTAAATTCAGTTGCAAAATAGAAATACCGTAAATCTGGTGTCCCAGCAGTGGCTGGCCAAGTTTAATAGTGTCCGGCAAAGGATAGATTTTGTTCTGGGGTTAAATTCAATAGCCAAAATAGCAATCCCCTAAATATGGTGTCCCAGCTGTGGCTGGCAAAGTTTAATAGTGTCCGGCAAAGGATAGATTTTGTTCTGGGGTTAAATTCAATAGCCAAAATAGCAATCCCCTAAATCTGGTGTCCCAGCTGTGGCTGGCAAAGTTTAATAGTGTCCGGCTTAGGATATATTTTGTTCTGGGGTGAATTTCAATTGCCAAAATAGCAATACCGTAAATCAGTGGTTTCAGCTGTGGCTGGCCAAGTTTAATAGTGTCCGGCAAAGGATATATTTTTTTATGGGGTGAAATTCAATTGCCAAAATAGCAATACCGTAAATCTGTGGTTTCAGCTGTGGCTTGCCAAGTTTAATAGTGTCCGGCAAAGGGTAGATTTTGTTCTGGGGTGAAATTTAATTGCCAAAATAGCAATCCCCTACCTCTGGTGTCCCAGCAGTGGCTGACCAAGTTTAATAGTGTCCGGCAAAGGATAGATTTTGTTCTGGGGTGAAATTCAATTGCCAAAATAGTAATCCTCTAAATCTGGTGTCCCAGCAGTGGCTGGCCAAGTTTTTAATAGTATCCGGCAAAGGATAGATTTGATCTGGCGTGAAATTCAAATGCCAAAATAGTAATATCTTTAATTTGTGGTTCCAGGGGCTTGCCAAGTTTAATACTGTCCGGCAAAGGATAGATTTTAAATTGTTGGGTGAAATATTACCATTTTTGCCAGGTACAAACCCCTGCACTGCATAACTGACAGGGAACTTACAATTGGCGGTTACATTCTTGCATGTAATAAAGCCTTTTTGGGCTGCGAAGCCAAAGGTAGTCACCAATAACTGTTTTTTTATTTTTTATTTTTTTAAATAAATTAGTGTAGACTCAAACATTGGGAAAATATAAAAAATAAAACAAAGTGTAAGTGCACGGTAGTATAACAGTGGTTGGGTGAGGCCGGTATACATGTCTATTCTGCATAAGGTACAAACAAGTTCTGTGGGATCCATGCCTGGTTCTTTTTAATAAACGAAACCTTGCCCACATTGTCTGCGGACAGGCAAGGTAAATCTGGTGTTCCAGCTATGACTGGACAAGTTTCATAGTGTCCGTCATAGGATATATTATTTTCTGGGGTGAAATACAGTTGCAAAAATAGAAATACCGTAAATCTGGTGTTCTAGCTGTGGCTAGACAAGTTTAATAGTGTCCGGCAAAGGATATATTTTTTTCTGGGGTGAAATTCAATTGCCAAAATAGCAATACCATAAATCAGTGGTTTCAGCTGTGGATGGCCAAGTTTAATAGTGTCTGTCACAGGATAGATTTTGTTCTGGGGTGAAATTTTATTGCCAAAATAGCAATACCCTGAATCTGGTGTTCCAGCTGTGACTGGACAATTTCCCTAGTGTCCGTCAAAGGATATATTATTTTCTGGGGTGAAATTCAGTTGCAAAAATAGAAATACCGTAAATCTGGTGTCCCAGCAGTGGCTGGCCAAGTTTAATAGTGTCCGTCAAAGGATTTATTATTTTCTGGAGTGAAATTCAGTTGCCAAAATAGAAATACAGTAAATCTGGTGTTCCAGCTGTGACTAGACAAGTTTCATAGTGTTCATCAAAGGATATATTATTTTCTGGGGTGAAATTCAGTTGCAAAAATAGAAATACCGTAAATCTGGTGTCTCGGCAGTGGCTGGCCAAGTTTAATAGTGTCCGGCAAAGGATAGATTTTGTTCTGGGGTGAAATTTAATTGCCAAAATAGCAATACCCTGAATCTGGTGTTCCAGCTGTGACTGGACAATTACCCTAGTGTCCGTCAAAGGATATATTATTTTCTGGTGTGAAAGTCAGTAGCAAAAATAGAAATACATTAAATCTGGTGTCCCAGCTGTGGCTGGCCAAGTTTAATAGTGTCCGGCTTAGGATATATTTTGTTCTGTTCTGAAATTTAATTGCCAAAAGAGCAATACCATAAATCAGTGGTTTCAGCTGTGGCTGGCCAAGTTTAATAGCGTCTGTCACAGGAAAGATTTTGTTTTGGGGTGAAATTCAATTGCCAAAATAGCAATACCATAAATCAGTGGTATCAGCTGTGGCTGGCCAAGTTTAATAGTGTCCGTCTCAGGATAGATTTTGTTCTGGGGTGAAATTCAATTACCAAAATAGCAATACCGAAAATCTGGTGTCCCAGCAGTGGCTCGCCAAGTTTAATAGTGTCTGTCAAAGGATATATTATTTTCTGGAGTGAAATTCAGTTGCCAAAATAGAAATACAGTAAATCTGGTGTTCCAGCTGTGACTAGACAAGTTTCATAGTGTTCATCAAAGGATATATTATTTTCTGGGGTGAAATTCAGTTGCAAAAATAGAAATACCGTAAATCTGGTGTCTCGGCAGTGGCTGGCCAAGTTTAATAGTGTCCGGCAAAGGATAGATTTTGTTCTGGGGTGAAATTTAATTGCCAAAATAGCAATACCCTGAATCTGGTGTTCCAGCTGTGACTGGACAATTACCCTAGTGTCCGTCAAAGGATATATTATTTTCTGGTGTGAAAGTCAGTAGCAAAATAGAAATACATTAAATCTGGTGTCCCAGCTGTGGCTGGCCAAGTTTAATAGTGTCCGGCTTAGGATATATTTTGTTCTGTTCTGAAATTTAATTGCCAAAAGAGCAATACCATAAATCAGTGGTTTCAGCTGTGGCTGGCCAAGTTTAATAGCGTCTGTCACAGGAAAGATTTTGTTTTGGGGTGAAATTCAATTGCCAAAATAGCAATACCATAAATCAGTGGTATCAGCTGTGGCTGGCCAAGTTTAATAGTGTCCGTCACAGGATAGATTTTGTTCTGGGGTGAAATTCAATTACCAAAATAGCAATACCGAAAATCTGGTGTCCCAGCAGTGGCTCGCCAAGTTTAATAGTGTCTGTCAAAGGATATATTATTTCCTGGGGTGAAATTCAGTTGCAAAAATAGAAAAACCATAAATCTGGTGTCCCAGCAGTGGCTGGCCAAGTTTAATAGTGTCCGTCAAAGAATTTATTATTTTTTGGGGTGAAATTCGGTTGCCAAAATAGAAGTACACCCCCTGAGGAAGCATTAGGTGAAACGTACGTTGGGGCGGAGGATACGTGGATGGTATGGTATCACTACCTTGTATATCGTAAATTATTTAGCAGTTACTGACTTGCTCTATGCACTTTATTGTATGATGTATTAGCACTGTTTACTGTAATTTATGTAGCCGTTGAAGGCTTGCACTGTGTATTATATTTTAGGGTATAATTGTTTTTGCATATTGTGATTGTTACAGTTGCTGTTGGCTTGCACTATGCACCTTACTTTGTGAAACTTTTGTATGCAATGCTTTGTGATGATGTAACTCATTAATTATCTAGTGTAGATGTAAGTGATCCACGTATCCCATCAGGGCAATCTGTCCTTTATTCTCTATCACCACCAGAAAATGTATTTTAATATGGTTTTAATGCTTTGTGATAATAAAGATATAGTAATTGAGTAACTCCGGTTGTTGCATAATTTCTTTGGTTTGATATTTAGGGCTATCGCCGGAGTTTAATATTGGCTTGAGGCCCTTGTTTAAAATAGGTGCTCAAAATAGAAGTACAGTAAATCTGGTGTTCCAGCTGTGACTGGACAAGTTTTATAGTTTCCATCAAAGGATATATTATTTTCTGGGGTTAAATTCAGTTGCAAAATAGAAATACCGTAAATCTGGTGTCCCAGCAGTGGCTGGCCAAGTTTAATAGTGTCCGGCAAAGGATAGATTCTGTTCTGGGGTTAAATTCAATAGCCAAAATAGCAATCCCCTAAATCTGGTGTCCCAGCTGTGGCTGGCAAAGTTTAATAGTGTCCGGCAAAGGATAGATTTTGTTCTGGGATTAAATTCAATAGCCAAAATAGCAATCCCCTAAATCTGGTGTCCCAGCTGTGGCTGGCAAAGTTTAATAGTGTCCGGCTTAGGATATATTTTGTTCTGGGGTGAATTTCAATTGCCAAAATAGCAATACCGTAAATCAGTGGTTTCAGCTGTGGCTGGCCAAGTTTAATAGTGTCCGGCAAAGGATATATTTTTTTATGGGGTGAAATTCAATTGCCAAAATAGCAATACCGTAAATCTGTGGTTTCAGCTGTGGCTTGCCAAGTTTAATAGTGTCCGGCAAAGGGTAGATTTTGTTCTGGGGTGAAATTTAATTGCCAAAATAGCAATCCCCTACCTCTGGTGTCCCAGCAGTGGCTGACCAAGTTTAATAGTGTCCGGCAAAGGATAGATTTTGTTCTGGGGTGAAATTCAATTGCCAAAATAGTAATCCTCTAAATCTGGTGTCCCAGCAGTGGCTGGCCAAGTTTTTAATAGTATCCGGCAAAGGATAGATTTGATCTGGCGTGAAATTCAAATGCCAAAATAGTAATATCTTTAATTTGTGGTTCCAGGGGCTTGCCAAGTTTAATACTGTCCGGCAAAGGATAGATTTTAAATTGTTGGGTGAAATATTACCATTTTTGCCAGGTACAAACCCCTGCACTGCATAACTGACAGGGAACTTACAATTGGCGGTTACATTCTTGCATGTAATAAAGCCTTTTTGGGCTGCGAAGCCAAAGGTAGTCACCAATAACTGTTTTTTTTATTGGGAGATGGACAGCTGATAGCTGAACACTTCCATGGGATTTGGTGGAGATGCTTGGTGACCATAATAGATGTGGTGGCGTTGCTGCCACATCCTCTGTTTGCTGGGTCACAGGTGCCACTGTCACTCACTTGGGCTCAAGTTTAGAATGTTTATTTATTATTTTTCTGAATTTACTATTTTATTTTAAGTCATTTCCCTAGTCACATATGTTTGCAGGGGATTTACCTACATTTTGCTGCCTTTTGCAGCCCTCTAGCCCTTTCCAGGGCTATTTTACAGCCATTTAAGTGCCCAAAAGTTCGGGTCCCATTGACTTCAATGGGGTTCGGGGTTCGGGGAGGAGTCAATCGTGATACGGTTTTGGGAGGATCCACACGGACAGGGACAGAGAACTGAATTCCCTTTGTGTCCGTCTTCGGGGGTGATAGTGGTGCAATATCTGATATTCTAAGGAATAATTGGCATATCCTCCATTGAGGAATGCCCAACCTGGATGAGTTTGCATCTCCCTCGATGATGTCATACAGACGGAATGTCTGTATACATTATAGATTGGTTAAATCTGATGTGGGTGGAGCCAGAACAGATAAACAGACCTTATTGGCCCCGAGGAAAACAGGCAATTTTCCATGCCTATCATGCTGCAATTGCAGTGGGATTATGAAGGGTGATTTTTTTCACCCATCCATACAGTGGCAAAACCTTTAAAATTAGGGAATACTATACCTGTAGATCTAGGGATGTTATCTATATGATACAATGCCCCTGCAGCTACATTTATTTAGGGGAAACCACTATGGAGCTCAGGGAGCGCATTAACAAACACAAGAGTACAATCAGGAAGGCCATGATAGATAAACCGGTAGCGAAACACTTTATTGACTGCGGACACTCCATTAATCAGCTCCGTTTTCGTGCTATAGACTCTCTAGGGCCACTGAGGAGGGGTGGTGATAAAAATAAACTACTAAGGAGGAAAGAATTAAAATGGATCCAAAATGGATCACTGCAGCCCTATGGGCTGAACATTGAATTCACTGTAGCCAGCATTGATTAACGTTGGTGCATGTTCCACATCAGTGTTCTATAGAATGTATGCTTTTATGTTATTTCTGGCTCCACCCACGTTAGTGACTATATTTTTGTCACTTGGATTTATCCTGTGTCACCCACTAGCATGTTAGACCTTTTATATGTGGCTATATGATATTATATAATATGGCCCATAAGATGCTTATAATGATAGTGCTATTGCCAGACCCGAATTACATGACTTGGTCATCTTTTTACCATGAGGGATGTCCCGGTCATGTGACATCAGGGTCCTGTCATTGTTATTGTTCTGTCATTGTGATCTGTGAATATGGTTGGATTGTATGTGATCTTGTCATATCATTGCCGTGGGATCCCCTTGACAACGCGATGCTCAGCCCCGGGATTGTGCTGACGAGCAGCGCGAGATTTCGGAGACGCTGCAATCAGCTGTTTGCTGACGTCAACTCTCACAAGATCTCGAGTCTGACGATTGCGCGCATACCAGAATAGAGCCGCTGGTGTGGGGACATGCGCAGTAGGAATATGAGGACGCGAACCATGTGAGAACACATGGTAACAGCAGCTATGGACGCTAATTGCAGGTGAAGTTTAAATATAAGACATTAATGAACACAATGGTAGGATTTATACACTGATAGGTAGAGGAACTTGTGGGTGAACCCTGATTGGAATAGAGGGCACTGTGTAGACCGTGATTTTAATATTTATATGCATGTATAGCATATGTTTTTTATGCTTGACAAAGGCTGTTGCACAGCCGAAACGTTGCAAATTTTTGGTATGCTGTGAAGTCTTCAATAAAGATGAAGTAATGGGAGATACTGCCACCGCTATTTGATTTCTACGCATTTTCTGGCTGATTGGATCTATGACTGGTGCGGGGCTGTTGCATCTCTCCACTAGGAATACGGCCCGGAGAGTGCTGTTCCTGCGCTACTTGTTCTACTATCCTGAGGATAGGTCATCAATATTAAAAGCTTGGGGGAACCCCTTGTGAGGCAGTGACAGGCCTCATGGCTGATAGGAGAGAGGAATGGCAGGATTATCCATCTCTTTCCCATTAGTGGGCAGGCTTAAGGCAGCAACAGGTGCCACAATCAACGGAGCATAAAGCAGTCCTCAAAATTAGATGGGTGTGTCTTGTGTTGTACAGAAGCCTGGAGTTGTTCTGTGTGTGGTCTGAGCTGGGAGCGATGAGAGACCACGAGGCTGGGATTAGCCTGAAGTTTAGGGGGTCCCGCGACGCCTAGGGATAAGGGTCGCTTGGTCAGCGTCATGCGGACGACTAGACCACAATCCCCCAAAAGACACCGGTGAGGTAACAGCCAGGAGGCTGATGGACATTAGGCTGGGAAAGCCGCATGGGTTCCGTGTGTGAACGGTGACTTAGGTGGGTCAGGGACACACTGTGTTGAGTTAGAGCCCAGCCGGGCAGGTGTTTGTTTTGATTAATTTATGTTGATGCTGGGACAATAAAGCAATGTTTGGCCCCTAAAGCTGCGGTGGATGACAATCTGTGTGTGAATGAGACCAGTGAGAATGTCTCTGTGTGTGAATGAGACCCGAGACCAGAACTAATCCCTTACACCCTTTAATGTATTCATGCCAGAAACTTGTGTAAATACATTGATTAATTCACATAATTGTATATGAAAACATTGCATAACTGGGGTAGACCCTTTAATAACTATAGCTTCCAATTATACAACTCAACTCAATCCGTGTAAAGGTTACTAACTTACTAATGTGTAAAGTGTTCATTTTTGTTTATTATTTTCCTTCATTGGGAAAGTATCAACTGATTACTTACTGGTAACAGTCTGTACACCTTGTTTTATTGTTGCACAGCCTATTATAGTACTACAGAAAGCATGTAGGAGAACAAGTGATTACATCGGAGAGAAGCTTAAATATGTAAATGCTGCTGACCTGTATTTGTCCTTTAAATGTCGCTAGCATAGCTTTATCAGTAGAAAGCCATAGGGCACTTATTTTTAAACTACTTCCACTAAGGCAGTGTTTCTCAAAAAGTGGGGCGCGAGGCTCCGTAAAGGGGGGCTCCAGGTGACAGGAGATGAACGCTTCCACTGTGGAAGCGTTCATCTCCATAGTGATCTGTATCGCCGTCCTCTGGACAGCGATACAGATCGCTGTGCTGTGCGGCAGTGGAGGGAGAGGCGTCTCCCTCCCCTGCTCCTCTGATAGGCTGCGGGCCTTGTGCCGGCAGCCTATCAGAGCGGTTCAGGCGGCGCGATGACGTCATCGCGCCGCCTGAGCAGAGTGCAGAGCGGGACACAGGCCGGAAGAGGCCTGCATCCAGCACTTCCAGGGAGGTAAGTATTGGGGGGGTTTAATGTAGCCTGCACATGATTGGGGAGGGGGCTTAATGGAGCCTGCACATGATTGGGGCAGGGGGTTAATGTAGCCTGCACATGATTGGGGGAGGGGGTTAATGTAGCCTGCACATGATTGGGGAGGGGGTTAATGGAGCCTGCACATGATTGGGGGAGGGGGTTAATGGAGCCTGCACATGATTGGGGGAGGGGGTTAATGGAGCCTGCACATGATTTGGGGAGGGGGTTAATGGAGCCTGCACATGATTTGGGGGAGGGAGAGAGCCTGCACATGATTTGGGGGAGGGGGAAGCCTGGACCCTGCACATGATTGGGGAGGGGGGTTAATGTAGCCTGCACATGATTGGGGAGGGGGGTTAATGGAGCCTGCACATGATTTGGGGGGGTTAATGGAGCCTGCACATGATTTGGGGGGGAGGGGGGGTTAATGGAGCCTGCACATGATATGGGGGGGTGGTGGTGGTGGTGTTAATGGCCCTCACCTGTGGGGAGATTGGTGTACTTATAACAATTTTATAGACAAATGATACTATTTACAGTCGCGTGGGGGGGGGGTGCGAAATGTTTTCTTCTTCCTAGGGGGGGCATGACAGAAAATAATTGAGAAGCACTGCACTAAGGTGATGGTACATGTCCGTAGTAAATTCCTTTTACCATAGGATTCCTATATCCAGGTATATTCAGAAAGATAGGACAGCACTTGTTAGTTAACTGAAATTACTGGTAATTTTACTTAAACTCCACCATCATTGGAAGTTTACATAGGTTGTGATTAGAGATGAATGAACAGATTCTAAATGAATGATATTTATTACGAATTTCAAAACATAGTCCCCCAAATGAATCCAAAACGTTTGTGATTAGCTTTGGACGAATCGTGTAAAAATAGCACCCAACGCGAGTTTACTGTTAATATTGGTGGGGAAAACCAAGAGGGAGGAAGATGGAGGATCACATTACACTGGGAGGAAGTATGGGGGAGGGGTTGCCCTGATTGTCTCAGAGGCTGAAAGTCTCTATACAAAACATATATACATTAATCAGTTTCTATGAGGAGGTAAGTTCTAGACTTGACCACGGCGACTCAATGGATGTCGTATATCTGGACTTCTCCAAAGCATTTGACACTGTACCGCATAAAAGGTTAGTATATAAAATGAGAATTCACCGGAGACAAAATGAAAATGCGGCACTCAACAATGTTGTAGCATCCAATATGTTTATTCTTCGATCAACGGAAAATCACAATGTAGGGCTGGGGGCGGACGCGCTTCTCTAACGGCTGGCGGCGACAGCCGTTTTGCTTTCACCTGGTGCTTCGTTGGGCCACTAAGCGTAGCATAGCGGCCCGACGATGCACCAGGTGAGCGTGGAACGGCAGTCACTACAGCATTGGTGAGTGACGCATTTTCAATTTGTCTCTGGTGAATTCTGTATTGACTGTCTACTAGCAAGCTGAGCAACACCGTTTTTGCTATAGGACTGGCCCTACAAAAGACCCATTTGCAGAGTGTGATTTTTGGTACATATTGCAGTGCCACCTCCTTGCTTTATTTTATCACTCTGTCTGTATGTGGGTAAGTAACTGGCTCAGTGATAGAAAACAGAGGGTGGTTATTAATGGTACACTCAGATTGTGTCACTAGTGGGGTACCACAGGGGTCAGTATTGGGCCCTATTCTCTTCAATATATTTATTAATGATCTTGTATAAGGCCTGCACAGTAAAATTTAAATTTTTGCAGATAACACTAAACTGTGCAAAGTAATTAACACAGAAGAGAACAGTATACTGCTATAGATGGGCCTGGATAGATTGGAGGCTTGGGCAGAGAAGTGGTAGATGAGGTTTAACACTGACAAATGTAAGGTTATGCACATGGTAAGGAATAATGCAAGTCACCTGTACAATGGTAAAACACTGGGTAAGGCCAAATTCACACGTCCGTAGTGTGTTTTGCGGAAACACGGATCTGCAAAACACAGACGGCTGCAATGTGCATTCTGCATTTTGTAGACCGCACATTGCTGGCACTATATAGAGAATGCCTTTTCTTGTCCGCAATTGCGGACAAGAATAGGACATGTTCGATTTTTTTGCGGAAACGGAAACACGGATGCGGACATCACATAGTGTGCTGTCCACATCAATTCCTGCCCCTATGAAATGAATGGGTCTGCAACCCTTCCGCAAAATTGCGGATGGGATGCGGATCCATTTTGCGGACGTGTAAATTAGGCCTAACACTGACATGGAAAAGGACCTAGGAATTTTAGTGAATCCCAAACCAAGGCTACTTTCACACTGGCGTCTTGTGCGGATCCTTCATGTATCTGCACAGACAGATCCGCACTGATAATACAACCGCATGCATCCGTTCAGAACGGTCAATGGCACACGTAATTACAAAATCCCCTATGGTATGAAAAATGCCAATAAAGTGCTAGTATTTGTACAATCAAAAATCATATGTGTCCATGTACCTGAGTGCGCACAGAATATCAGTGTCTCCCCCACGTCCCGACGCGCGTTTCGCCTGCTCGGCTTTCTCAAGGGAAAGGTAGGACCTAGAAATACTAGCACTTTATTGGCATTTTTTCTGTCATGCATTGATATACTACATATTATTATTTTTTGAGCTATTAGTACATATGTGGCCCCATACCATAGGGGATTTTGTAATTACGTGTGCGCACAAATTGTCAGTGGTAATTGTGATGTTATCATCTCTATACCTATGTACATATACCCCTGTGTAAAGGTTTCTAGCTGTCATCTGTACCACCAATCATGTTAACCAAGACTATATAATATTTTAATATGAATTGTTTTATAAAAATTCTAATAAAGTAATTATTTCAATTTCCGGTGTGGCAAATTGGTGTATATATGTATGTGGGATCCCGGATATTTTGGTGTCCTTCCAACACCAGATTTTGGTTTAATATTGTGTCATTGAAAACGGATCCGTCCCCATTGACTTACATTGTATGTCAGGACGGATCCGTTTGGCTCAGTTCCATCAGACGGACACCAAAACGCTGCAAGCAGCGTTTTGGTGTCCGCCTCCAGAGCGGATTGGAGCCAAACTGATGCATTCTGAACGGATCCTTATCCATTCAGAATGCATTAGGGCAAAACTGATCCGTTTTGGACCGCTTGTGAGAGCCATGAAACGGATTTCACAAGCGGACCCAAACACGCCAGTGTGAAAGTATCCTAAGCTGTAGAAACCAGTGTCAGGCAACTGCTGTCAAGGCCAATAAGATAATTGGTTGCATAGATGTCCGTGATGAGAGCATAGTCCTGCCACTTTACTTTACAAATCACTAGTCCGAGACACATGGAGTACTGTGTACAGTTATGGGCTCCTGTGAACAAGCCAGACATAGCAGAGCTGGAGAGGGTTCAGAAGAGGGCAACTAAAGTAATAACTGGAATGGGTGGACTACAGGACCCAGTAGGATTATCAAAATTAGGGTTATTCACTTTAGTATAAAGACGACAGAGGATATCTAATAACTATGTATAAATATATAAGGGGTCAATACAGAGATCTCTCCCATCATCTATTTATTCCCACGACTGTGACCAGGTGACATCCTCTACATCTGGAGGAAAGAAGGTTTCTACACAAACATAGAAGAGGATTCTTTATGGTAATAGCAGTGAGACTATGGGACTCTCTGCCTAAGGAGGTGGTGATGGTGAGTTCACTAAGGCTGGGTTCAGAGTTGCGCGTATTTGATATGCGCGTTTTACGCGCGTTTCTGTCGCGCGCATTACAGCGCGTTTTTGGAAATAGGAAACGTGCGTCTAACGCGCGTTCGTGTGATTGACCACTGTGGTGTCAATCACAATACGCACGACAAAACGCCCCAAAGAAGCTCAAGAACTTTTTTGAGCGTAGGGCGTTTTTCAGCGCGTTCAAACGTGCTGTAAAACGCTGAAGTGAGAACCAGGGCCATAGGGAAGCATTGTTTTTTTTTAAGTGTTGAGTGTTTTACAGCGCGTTTGAACGCGATGTAAAACGCGCAAGTCTGAACCCAGCCTAAAAGAGTTTGAGGGGCCTGGATTTATTTCTGGAGTGTAATAATATTACAGGCTATAGCTACTAGATATGGGTTGTTGATCCAGGGAGTTATTCTGATTGCCTCATTGGAGTCGGGACAGGAAGGAATTTTCCCCCTAAAGTGAGAAAAATTGGCTACCTCACAGTTTTTTTTTTTTTTGCCTTCCTCTGGATCAAGTTGCAGGATGACAGGCTGAACTAGATGGACAGGTGTCTTTTTTCAGCCTTATAAACTATGTTATAAACTATGTTACTAAACATATGTGAACAAAGCAACAACTTTTTTTTCAAAACCTCTAGCTTCTACATAGGCCGGCGCCTCTTCATAACTTCGGCGGATCCACCGCCAGCACAGGGTCTTAAGACAGGCATCTAAAACGCAGGTGTTAATAAATGTGGTTAATAGTTTGTAAGGCTGAAAAAAAGACATGCGGCCATCCAGTTCAGCCTGTTATCCTGCAAGTTGATCCAGAGGAATGCAAAAAACTGCATGAGGTAGAAGCCAATTTTCCTAATTTTAGGAATCAGGCAGTCAGGATATCTCCCTGGAACAACAACCTATCTCTAGTAACTATAGCATGTAATATTATTCCACTCCAGAAATACATACAGGCCCCTCTTGAACTCCTAGTGAGTTCTTCATAACTACCTCTGGCAAAAAAAACTCCATATTCGCACTGCTCGTACTGTAAAGGATCCTCTTCTATGTTTGTGTACAAACCTTCTTTCTAGACGCAGAGGATAACCCCTCGTCACAGTCCTGGGGATAAATAGATGATGGGAGAGATCTCTCTACTAGTGATGAACAGGAGGTTCCATATTCGATTTCACGATATTTCGCGAATATTCGATTGAATATTCAATATATTTTCTTCAAAATTGAATATTCGGCATTATTCTATTTATCGCAAATAATATGCGATTTGATTATTCGCGTATTGCGAGTTGAACTTTGAACGCGATATAAAAGCAACTTTCCTATTGGCTATCTAGAATTAATGAAGATAACAAATATAGCGCTATATTCTCTATATTCGTTAATTCTAGCAAGCCAACCAATAGGAAAGTTGACTGTACCCAGCTCTAAGTTGTATGCGCAATGCAAGAATATTACTTTGCCTATTCTATTTATTGCAAAAAATAGGTAAAGTAATATTCTCGCATTGCACATCCGACTTTTATCTGGTGTAAGAGAGTGCAAGGTGTTGTATTTGATAGCAGGTACGTGTCACCGAGGTTGCTGGCCTCGGTGAGGTAAGAGCCGGGGTTTTTGGTCTGCAGCAGCTAGTGCTGCTCTGTTAAATAGCATGGCTGCAAAGCCGATCCGGGCCGGCTCTTACTGGGAGCAGCTAAAGAGTAGGGTGGGTGGCTGCTCCCCACGGTCCAGTCCATGTTTTGGGCTGGGTATATAACGCAGCCAGCAGCTGTGTCTGAGGGTGTGATTATCCTGGAGCCTGCTAACAGGGCTGAGGAGTTCTCTGTGCTGGAGGACGGAGCTCAGCAAGGTGGTGTTTCCTGCAACCTGAAGGAGGAATCGCCTGCGGCTGAACCGACTGCTAGGTGTGAACCCGCACTTAAACCACCCAAGGTGACTGGACCCTGTGTTGGCCTGTTTTTGGTTTTGCCACATGATTTCTGTTGTGTGTGAACTGTCACCAAGAGACTGTTTTCATTTCTGGTGTGCAAGTGTGAATAAAACACTGTTTGATGCACAATCTGGACTCCTTGTTTTGCCTCTAAACTGCACCCGCACCGCTGTCTACCAGAGCGACTCCCCACATTTGGTGGAGGATGCGGGCAAACGCAGTGAGGCTGGCGTGAACGCCGAACTTTGTTTTTGCTGAGCAAAAGTGGATGTCCTATATTAGGCCGGCAAAGTTACAGCCTGTGATCCCTGACAAAATGGAGGCGGTTGTAAAAGCCCTTGTGGAGGCTAACTTGCAGCAGCGGGAGGCCAACAAGCAGCAGCAGGAGACCAACCAGCTACTACTTCAGCAGGTGATGGCTTTACAAGCTGCAGGAGCGTCCCACCATGTCCATGATGCCCGGAAAGCGGTCCGTGCGGCGATCCCAAAAATGACCCCCTCGGACGACGTTGAGACCTATCTGGCGGTCTTTGAAAAGGTGGCCGTGAGGGAAAAGTTACCCCGTGACCAGTGGGCAGAGGTCGTCGCTCCGTTCCTGGCGTCTGGACCCCAGCAAGTATTTTTGACCTCCCAGGTGACCAAGCAGCTGACTACCCGACTGTGAAAGGTGAGATCCTGGCAAGACTGGGGGTGAATGTTTTGGTCCGGGCCCAGCGGGTGCATCAGTGGGAGTTTAACCCGGCTGAACCCGCCAGGCCACAATACTATGACTTGCTACAACGGTTGCAAAAATGGCTGCAGCCAGACATACTGACTCCCACTGCTATGCTCGACCGTCTGTTAGCCGATGTCTTCTGGAGGGCCTTGCCTTACCCTCTCCAGCACTGGATCGGCCAGGTATCGCCCACCAATGCCCTGGAGATGGTCGACCTGGTGGAGCGGTACGAGGCCACCAGAAACCTGCAGGGGAGTCTTGCTGGGAAGGGGTCAGTCAAACCCCGGAGGCCTCTGCCCCAGTTCCGACGTCCGGCGACAGAGCGGCCTGCACGGAATATACCCCTGCGAGTCCGCCTCCCGTGGTATGCTGGAGGTGTCAGGAGCCAGGCCACATCAGGGCCGACTGTCCGCATCGGGATGAGCCGATGGAGGTGAACTACGGGGTCGCCACTCCTTGTATGCACGGAAGCTGTGCGCAACTGGCACCCGTGAGGTGCAAGACCATAACCACCTGTGTCAGGTAGAGGTGGGAGATTCGCTGGCGGTGGCTCTGCTGGACTCCGGGAGTTTAGTCTCCCTGGTAAGGGCTGCCCTTGTACGGCCTGTGGAGTATACTGGCCGTAAAGTCGGGGTCCTATGCATCCACGGAGACCTGAAAGACTACCCCACTGCACTAGTGACTTTGTCCACAGCGGCTGGTAGGTGGACCCACGAGGTGGCTGTCGCTACTAAACTCCCACATGAACTAATACTTGGGAGGGACTTCCTCGGTTTTCCGGCGCTGTGGCCGGCAATAAAGGTATCTGAGGGACCCGAGACAGGGGTGACCCTAGTAGAGTGGCCTGATACCGCTGGAAGGCCAGAACCCTGGGAGCCCGAGTCTGAAGGGCCGGCGGTAGGGGTGACCACTGCTCCAGCGGTAGAGGGGAGACAACCCCACTGAGTGTAATGGTGGGAGACACGGAGGACTTGCCACCGGGGCCTGAGTTGGCAGACCTCAATGTCTCCGGGGAAAATTTTGGGACCGCACAACACCGGGACCAAACCCTAACCAGGGCCTGGGAGAATGTGCTGGAAATTGATGGTAAACCCCAGAAACCAGGGGCTGAATTAATGTTCCCACGATTTATTGTTCTACAGGATATGTTGTATCGGGTGAACCAAGTCCGAGGTGAACCTGTTGAACAGTTGGTGGTGCCCACAGCGTATCGCAAGCTTGTCATGGAGCTTGCCCACCAACATGTTCTTGGGGACACCTGGGGTGGCAGAAAACCCAGGACCGCATACTGCAGCGGTTTTATTGGCCCAGTGTGTTCAAGGAGGTAGAGAATTATTGTAAGTCCTGTCCGACCTGTCAGATAACTAGCCCCCAGCCACATTTCCGTAGTCCTCTGGTACCTCTGCCAATTATTGAAGTACCGTTCGAGCGAATCGCTATGGATTTAATTGGGCCTGTACCAAAGTCTGCCAGGGGCCACCAACACATTCTGGTAGTTCTCGACTATGCCACTCGGTATCCGGAGGCGGTGCCTCTGCGACATACCTCAGCTAAGCTCATTGCCAAAGAGTTAATGGAGATGTTTTCCCGTGTGGGCCTGCCAAAAGAGGTTCTGACAGACCAAGGGACCCCTTTATGTCCAAAGTAATGAGGGAACTGTGTAAATTGTTGCGTATAAAGCAGCTACGGACGTCCGCTTACCATCCGCAAACAGACGGTCTGGTTGAGAGGTTTAACCAAACTCTAAAAATATGTTAAAGAGGGTGGTGTCTAGAGATGGGAAGGACTGGGATCTGCTTCTGCCCTATCTCATGTTCGCAGTGCGAGAGGTACCCCAGGCCTCTACTGGGTTCTCGCCCTTCGAACTGCTTTATGGCAGACACCCTCGGGGCCTGTTGGATATCGCCAAGGAAGCATGGGAACAACAGCCTGTCCCCCACAAAAGTGTCATTGAGTATGTCACCCAGATGCAGGAACGGATAGAAAGGGTGTTGCCGCTGGTCCGGGAGCATATGGAGGCAGCACAACAAGCCCAGAGTAGGGTGTATAATCGTCAGGCTCGGGTACGGGGCTTCAATCCGGGAGATCGAGTGTTGGTTCTGGTACCCACCCTTGACAGCAAATTCCTAGCTAGGTGGCAGGGCCCCTATGAGGTGATCGAGAAGGTAGGGGAAGTAATTACAAAGTACACCAGCCAGGCGGCGCAAGCCGGAGCAGGTGTACCACGTGAATTTACTTAAGCCTTGGAAAGATAGGGACACGGCCGACGACCACAGCCCCCGGCCAGGGCTTCTAGGTGAAAAGTGTCCAGCCCCACAGTTCGAGGCCTGTGAAGCAGTAACCACGGTAAAATTGCAGACAGCCTGTCTTCCAAACAAGTTCAGGAAGTCAGGAGTTCATCAGTCGGAACACGGATGTGTTCTCGGACCTCCCTGGCCGCACGTCTCTCATCCAACATGACATCGTCACTGAGCCTCAGGCCAAGATCCGGTTAAAACCATACCGGGTACCCGAGGCTCGGCGACGGGCCATCGCGGAGGAAGTACAGTTAATGTTGAAGCTCGATGTCATTGAGGAGTCGAAGAGTGAGTGGGCCAGTCCCATAGTCCTAATACCTAAGCTGGATGGGACGTTGCGGTTCTGCAACGATTTTCGCAAGTTAAATGAAGTGTCCAAGTTTGATGCGTATCCCATGCCCCGGGTAGACGAGCTTGTTGAGAGTTTAGGGCAAGCCCGTTATTTTTCTGTGCTAGACCTCACCAAAGGGTACTGGCAGGTACCCTTAACGGAGTCGGCTAAGGAAAAACCGCATTTGTTACCCCGCAGGGCCTGTATCACTACAAGGTGTTACCCTTTGGCCTGCATGGCGCCCCGCCACTTTCCAAAGGTTAATGGACATAGTGCTGCGACCACATCGTCGGTACGCCTCGGCCTACTTAGATGATGTAGTCATCCACAGCACCGACTGGGAAAGCCATTTACCCAAGGTGCAGGCGGTAGTGGATGCCCTGAGGAAAGCCGGACTGACCGCTAACCCAAAGAAGTGCTCCATAGGGTTAGAGGAGACAAAATATCTGGGATATGTAATTGGGCGGGAGTCATCAAACCTCAGGTAACCAAGGTAGAGGCCATTCGTAACTGGCCCCGACCGGTCACCACCAGGCAGGTAAAGTCGTTCCTGGGGATTGTAGGTTACTACATGAGGTTTGTGCCCCACTTTGCCACAATAGCAGCGCCGTTGACAGACCTGTTGAAGGGGCGAAAGTCTGGGAGGGTTAGCTGGAGTGAGAAGGCGGAGGAGGCTTTCGCCGCGTTGAAGTCGGCCCTGTGTGGGTCCCCGGTTTTGGTGACACCCGACTTCAACAAGGAGTTTGTCGTACAGACCGACGCCTCGGAGGTAGGCCTCGGTGCGGTACTGTCTCAGGAGGTCAACGGGGAAGAACATCCCGTTGTCTTCCTGAGCCGTAAGCTCAATCCCGCCGAGTCCAGATACAGTATAGTGGAGAGGGAGTGCCTGGCTATCAAGTGGGCACTCGAATCTCTCCGCTACTACTTGTTAGGGAGGAGGTTCCGTCTGGTGACCGACCATTCCCCCTCAAATGGATGAGTCAGGCCAAGGAGAGGAATGCTCGGGTCACCAGGTGGTTCCTATCTCTTCAGAATTTCAAATTCTCTGTGGAACACAGGGCAGGCCGCTTGCAGGGCAACGCAGATGCCCTGTCCCGCGTCCACTGCCTCACGTGTGTTCACCCCCTCAGGGTTGAACAAAGGGGTGTGTAAGAGAGTGCAAGGTGTTGTATTTGATAGCAGGTACGTGTCACCGAGGTTGCTGGCCTCGGTGAGGTAAGAGCCGGGTTTTTGGTCTGCAGCAGCTAGTGCTGCTCTGTTAAATAGCATGGCTGCAAAGCCGATCCGGGCCGGCTCTTACTGGGAGCAGCTAAAGAGTAGGGTGGGTGGCTGCTCCCCACGGTCCAGTCCATGTTTTGGGCTGGGTATATAACGCAGCCAGCAGCTGTGTCTGAGGGTGTGATTATCCTGGAGCCTGCTAACAGGGCTGAGGAGTTCTCTGTGCTGGAGGACGGAGCTCAGCAAGGTGGTGTTTCCCTGCAACCTGAAGGAGGAATCGCCTGCGGCTGAACCGACTGCTAGGTGTGAACCCGCACTTAAACCACCCAAGGTGACTGGACCCTGTGTTGGCCTGTTTTTGGTTTTGCCACATGATTTCTGTTGTGTGTGAACTGTCACCAAGAGACTGTTTTCATTTCTGGTGTGCAAGTGTGAATAAAACACTGTTTGATGCACAATCTGGACTCCTTGTTTTGCCTCTAAACTGCACCCGCACCGCTGTCTACCAGAGCGACTCCCCACATTGTCTATAGGCAACTTTCCTATTGGCTTGCTAGAATTAGCGAATATAGAGAATAGAGTGCTATATTCATATTCCCCATATTCGTTAATTCTACCCAGCCAAACAATAGTAAAGTAAGTTTCATATACCCCGCTCTAAGTTGGATGCGTAATGCGAGTAATATTACTTAATATTCTCGCATTGCGCATCTAACTTCGAGCTGTGTATAGGCAAGTTTACTTGGCTTGCTAGAATGAACAAAGATAATGAATAAGAATATAGCGCTATATTCTTTATCTTCGTTAAGAACAAAGATAGCAAAATATTCTCTATCTTCGCTATTAACAAAGATAACAAATATAGCACTATATTCTTTATCTTTGTTAATTCTAGCAAGCCAACCAAGAGTAAAGTTATACCCCGTTCAAAGTTTCATTTTCAGTATGCGAATATTACATAATGTAATATTTGCGTACTGCGAGTGGAACTTTGAGCGGTGTATAACTTTCCAATTGGTTGGCTTGCTAGAATTAACGAAGATACAGAACATAGCGATATTATCTCTATCTTCTTTAATGGTATCTTGGGTTCAGATTGAAAAAAAACCACGAATATTTGTTTTTTACAAATATATAACACTATATTATAAATATTCATGAATTAGCGAAGTGCCGATATTCGTAAAAAAAATTGCCATTCGAATGTTCGTGTTCAACACTGCTCTCTACTGACCCTGATATATTTATACATAGTTATTAGATCTCCCCTCAGTCATCTCTTTTCAAAACTAAATTACCATTATTTTGACAATCTTTTTGGGTTCAGTTATTACTTTAGTTGCTCTCCTCAGAAAACTCTCCAGCTCTGCTTTGTCTGGCTTGTTCACAGGAGCCCAGAACTATACACAGTGCTCCATGTGTAGTATGACTAGGGATTTATAATTAGTGGCAGGACTATGTTCTCATCACAGGCATCTATGCATCTTATGTTCAAACCCATTGTCTTATTGGCCTTAGCAGCAGTTGCCTGACACTGGTCTCTACAGCTTAGTTTGCTGCCCACTAAAATTCCTATGTCCTTTTCCCTGTCAGTGTTACCCAGTGTTTACCATTTAGTATGTACGTGTCACGGAGCGATATAGGAGGCGGGCACGTCCGAAACGCGCGCGCATCTTCAGCGCGTCCGACGTCACTCGCGCTCATGATACTACTATGCGCACCGCTTAGGCGCATCCGGTCGAATTCTTTAAGGGCAGAGTGGCTCCCTATTTGAACTGGCAGTCTGCTGGCCACAGATTGCCTGTTATTAAGGTCTTCTCAGCTATCCTGCTGTTTTGCATTTCCTGATCCCCTTGTGTTCCTGATTCCCCAGCTGCCTGCTTCTTCTGTTCTGATGCTCCATCCTGGTATTGACTTTGGCTTGTTCCTGACTACTCTCCGCG
The DNA here is from genome assembly GCA_033119425.1 of Bufotes viridis. NCBI lineage: Eukaryota > Metazoa > Chordata > Amphibia > Anura > Bufonidae > Bufotes > Bufotes viridis. The sequence goes on along the minus strand of CM065590.1, from coordinate 76,708,897 downwards.
TGCTCCGTTTTGGTACCGTATAGCTCTCTTGGCATTCACCCGGCTTGTCTGACTACTCTGTTTGTGTCTGTCTCGTCCTCCCTGCACTAAGCTGAGTTTAGGGATTGTCGTCCTGTTGTCCCTTGTCGCTAGGACTTGCGAGGCAAGTAGGCAGGGACAGGGGGTGAGGGTAAAGTTTAGTGGTCACTTTCCTCCCCCCTCTCTGTGTTTCGTGACAGTACAGGTGACTTGCATTATTCCTTCCCATGTGCATAACCTTACATTTGTCAGTGTTAAACCTCATTTGCCACTTCTCTGCCCAAGCCTCCAATCTCTCCAGATCCCTCTGTAGCAGTATACTGTCCTCTTCCGTGTTAAATACTTTACACAGTTTAGTGTCATCTGCAAAAATGGATATTTTACTGTGCAAGCCTTCTACAAGATCATTAATAAATATATTGAAGAAGCTAGGGCCCAATACTGACCCCTGTGGTACCCCACTAGTGACAGTGACCCAGTCTGAGTGTGTACCATTAATAACTACCTTCTGTTTTCTATCACTGAGCCAGTTACTTACCCACATACAAACATTTTCTCCCAGTCCAAGCAATCTCATTTTATGTACCAATCTTTTATGTGGCACAGTATCAAATGCTTTGGAGAAGTCAAGAGATACGACATCCATTGATTCACCGCTGTCAAGTCTAGAACTTATCTCCTCATAGAAACTGATTACATTAGTTTGACAGGAGCGATCCATAATTAAGCCGCGCTGATACTGTGTGATTATTTTTATTGAGACACTTCAGAATAGGATCTCTTAGAAAATCCTTGAACAGTTTACCCACGGCAGATGTTGGATTTACCGCCTTTAGTTTCCGGGCTCTATTTTTGACCCTTTTTTGAATATTGGCACCATGTTTGCCTAAAGCCAATCCTGTGGAACACTCCCTGTCAGTATACAGTCCTTAAATATCAGAAATAAGGATCTGTCTATTACATTACTTAATTCTCTTAGGATACGGGGTGCAATTTGGACTTGGTGATTTATCTGTTTTTAACATGCCGTGGCACTTCTTTCTGTGTCAGACAGGCCACTTTTAAGGGAAAATTTACTTTTTACATTTTGCATTTAATCTGAAAGTTCATCTTACTCAATGAATACAGTGGAGAAAAAAAGAAATATTAATTGCATAGTTCAAAAGCATTTCACCATAAACACTGCATTGTTATATCCATGTTAGAGGATGCATTACCTCATCAGACAGTGGTTTCAAAGAAATGTTACTACTAAAATGTCATGATTGAACCAGTGCTATTAAATGCACAGTTCAAAGAGATTTCACAACGAACACTGCAATTTTATTTCTGTGTTAGTGGACACAATACAGCATCAGAATATATGTTTCAAAGAAATTTCACTACATAAATGTCATTGTTTAACCTATTAAACAGGTTACCCAGACCCCAATTAGTGTTAAGCAAATCAAAGTTCACGAAGGGGACTTCAAACCGAATATCAGGGAAAATTTGATTTGCCACAAAGCCGAATTTCCTTGTGCCTCGTGTTAACAAATTAAATTTCCCTGAAATGGGGTATTAAAGTAATTTATGATACAATCAGTCTCTCTCTAATAAGTGAACATGCACATATGATGAGGTGAGCACAAGACAATCCCCCTGCAGTCAGATATACCGTACACTCATTCCACCATAAATTACTATCATACAGTCAGTGTGGGTCAGGGGCGCCACGGTCAGTCTGGAAAATGTGTCCGACACATGGACCGTGACGTAGATTCCTGGGTCGATCACAGTTGTTTGCATAAGCCCTTTCACTGGGCACCCATAACACTGACATCCACAGCGCCCCTCTATTGCCATCCAGTGCCCCATGTATCATCCAGTTATCCCTTATGCCATACAGTGACCCCATGTTCTATTCAATGCCCCTATGTGCCATCCATTGCCCCAATGTGCCATTCAATGACCTCCATGTTCCATCCATTACCCCCTTGTGCCATTCAATGCCCCCATGTGCCATACAGTGTCCCCATGTGCCATCCATTGCCAACATTTTCCATCCATAGGCCCCATGTGCCATTCAATGCCCCTCATGTCCCAAGCAATGCTTCCCATTTCCATCCACAGTGCACCCAGTGACATGCACAGCATAGCAATCAGCCTCTGCGGCTGATCAATGTGCTATGACTCATACACAGTGCTTCTTACATTGTGATGTGCATGTGTCAGTACAAGATTCACATAGAAGCCTGTAAGTAGCAGAGACGGGCAGCCAGCAGTCCCGCACATGAGCACTAGCATTCAGCCTAGTGCGCTTCTGAAGATGGCTGGCCCATGTTTTCTCTTGCAGGAGGCAGTGATGTCATTTGTGACGAACCATCTCCTTCTCAAGACAGGAAAATAAGAAGACAGAGTTTGGCCGGAAGCAATAAAACCCCAGCAGGAGCGATCATGTGACCGGGAGGCAGATCTCAGAATGGGCTGTGCTGTGTAAGATAAGTATCAGACTAACATTCTTCCCTTCACAGGTTAGAATTAGCCTGTAATAGTTAAATCTGCCCAGAGAAACCCTCTAAACACCTAGTTCACCGCAAACACTATATATATACATATATATATATATATTTACCAAAGACGAGGCAGCACTCCAAGTGGCGGTGAATAGTGAACCCTCTTTATTAACTCACAAAGCGACGTTTCAACTGCTCATTGCAGTCTTTTTCAAGCTACAAACATTGTGTCAGCAAGGGGGTATATATACCCAAAATGCAATGTGCCATACTCAAATGTCAATTAATCAATAATGTGTAACAAATCGTAGGAAAAATTTCATATCACAAATTTACAAACATCATGTGCTGAAATACAAAAAGATCAATGTATATGTGAAAAGTGACAATAAAGTATATCGTATAATCATATAAAACACATATTTACCCTGATAAAGTGCACCTGTGCATGTGGTGGTTTAAAAACAAGAGACCAATCCGCTTGAAATAGTAATTATAACATCGTAAGATACATAAGAACTTACTTCACATTGGTGGTTCAATGGCGCACGGCCCGGCGTTCCCTGGTCTCTCCTGCGCATGCCCCGTTGCCGCGCAACGAGACAACGCTATCCACATGTCCGGAACCCGCCGCAGACATGTCCGGGTCAGCTGACCCTATCACATGATCGGCAACGGCCCCGCGTCATGCGGAAGGAGAGTCCCAGAGATCAGACTGGATAGCAACAGGACAGCGTCAGGGGCGGGATGCCACCAGGGCAAGGGTACCTAAAAAGGTAACCCATCACCATGGTAACAATCCCAAACACCCAACGCCGTAAATCCCACCGACAATCCAGCCGCATCAAGGGACGCCATAATGTTCGCAAGCCAGGGAGCACAATCACGGCTACATATATTGTATATCATCTATTAAATCAATGTGAACCTAATAAATTAAAAACCTATCCCAGTGAAGACCTCCCACGACGGTGCAACACAGACCACACGCAACAAAACGTGCGCACACTCGTAGCACCGGCATGAAAGTACAATCAACACCAAGGGAAAAAGGGAGAAAAAGCTAATTACTCCACAATTATAATAGATATTATGATCAATATAAAAGTACATCTATATATTTCTTTATTGTGTAGTTTCCCGGCTTGCAGAATGTTCCAAGGGGCCACCAGAGAAACCTCCAAACGTGTTACAAAAGATGCATCAGTCTAAAAGAAAATAAATATAGTATCAAAATTACAAAAGCTGACAAAATGTTAGATCCACAACATTTTGGGAAGAGGAATAATATCAAGGACTTATCTCATAAGTTGCCATCTAAACTCAACATTGAGACCGGCAGGTCTAAGTGTCTGCAGACGATGTATCCAATGCAGCTCTCTCCGTTTCAACATTAATGTGCGGTTACCCCCACGTCTCGAATTAACCACCTGGTCAAGAACCATAAATCTAAGATCCCTCTCAGAATGACCCATTTCAATAAAATGTTTCGGGACCGGGAAATCTTTCCTTTTCTGTCTTATAGAGAAACGATGGTTGTTCATTCTAGTTTTAATGTCACAGGTGGTCTCCCCAACATAAAGGAGACCACATGGACACTGTAAAACATAAATGACAAATGAACTGTCACATGTCAAGTATTGTTGAATATGGTATTGTTCACCAGTTCTGGGGTGTGTGAACCTCTCTCCTATCATCAGGGGGCAATTCACACAGCCCAGACATGGGAAACTGCCTGTTCTCCGGGTACCTATATAAGTCTGAATCTTCTTTCTTGGTGGTAAATCAGCCCTCACCAATTTATCTCTGAGGTTGTTAGGTCGCTTAGATGAAAATAAGGGTGGTATTTTCAAAGCTGGTATTTGGGGAAAATTGCTCGATAATATACCCCAATGTTTCCTGATAATCCTGGCTATATCACTGCTCTGTTCAGAGTAGGTGGAGACAAAAGGGATGCGTTCCCCAGTTGTCTCTCTGCGTCTACCAACCACTGTATCACAATGCCGTGCCCGGTCAAGATGCTTACTCAACATAGCTTTCGGGTAACCCCTCTCAGTAAACTTCGTAAGCATATCCTTATAACGTGCATTGACCATGTCAGGATCCTGAACAATTCTCTTCACACGGAGGAATTGACTATACGGTAATGACTGCACAATGGAACGTGGGTGGCAGCTGTCGTACCTTAAAAGACTGTTGCAGTCCGTTGGTTTAACAAATATATCAGTAACCAGTTTATGGTCTATTATCGATACAGTAGTGTCCAGAAACTGAACACTATTTGCTGACCAAGTAAGTGTGAACTTGACATCCTCATCAATGGTGTCCAAGAAAGCATGGAACCCCTCGAGGGATGTCACATCACCTTGCCAGATAAGGAAGACATCATCTATGTATCGCCACCACCCCAGCACATGGCTGAAGTGGTGGGACACATAGATAAGGTCCTCCTCGAGGGACGCCATGAAGACATTGGCGTAAGTCGGCGCCACATTCGACCCCATGGCGGTCCCTCGAAGCTGCAAGTAGTACTGGTCCATAAACAAAAAATAGTTCCGTCTCAGTACAACCTCCAACAGACGCAAACAAAAATTCCGAATGTCAATGGAAAACTGACTAGATTCAAGGCACTTCTGTACAGCTGCTATTCCCCGCGTGTGATCGATTGATGTATACAGACTTGTGACATCAAAAGATGCCACAAGACAACCATCAGGTAGATCAATATCCTTTATCTTCTTCAAAAAATCTCCAGTGTCCTGAATATAGGACCTGGAGCTGGTTGCAAAGATCCTAAGCACACGATCCAGGAAGATGGCTATATTAGAGAAGATTGATGCAGTCCCGGACACTATAGGTCGCCCGGGTGGATTGGTAAGACACTTGTGTATCTTCGGCAAGATGTAAATCACCGGTGTCCGGGGATGTTCAATCATTAAAAATTTATATAACTCATCATCGATTGTGCCACTACCGATAGCCCAATCGAGGATACATTTTATGTCTTTAGCAATATCAAACCTAGGGTCCCTAGGTAATCTTTTATATACAACCGGATCACTCAACTGTCTGTTAATCTCCCCAATATACCAGCCTGTATCCATAACCACGACCGCCCCGCCCTTATCGGCCGGTTTAATCGTTAGGTCGTGGCTATGGCACAGCTCATCAATAGCCTTCAGGTCACTGGTGGTCATATTAGGATATTTCAAAACATCTCCATCAATATTGGTCTTGAGTTTATCAAGGTCTAACTGTACCGCATTGGTGAAAGCATCCAATGCTGGCACAGAGACCGGTGGAATAAACTCACTTTTAGTGTGCAACCCCATCTTCTTCAAGGTGAATGTTGACCTCTCTGAATCTGCATATGTGTGTACAAGGGGAGATTGATCTTTAAACCAGACCCTCAGCTTGATAAGTCTGAAGAACTGTTGAAGATCAATCTCCAGCTGAAACCAATTAATACGAGAAGTAGGGCAAAAAGAAAGTCCCTTGCTCAAAAGACATATCTGAGCATCGGTCAATGTGGCCGATGAAATATTTACCACAGATGTTTTGTGTGACATGTCCATCGTGTTCATTGTGCCTTCTTGCGCAAGACCATCTGCTTCATTTTCTTTGGCACCCTGTTGTTTCCTCCATTTGTGTTGACGTCTTCCGCCCCTCCTGGATCTCTTGGGGGCTGGCCCTGTTCTAAAAAACGGGAACAAGCAACGGCCGATGATGAAGACCCGGGACGATTCCGTTGTTCATTAAATCGATTGCCAAACCTGTTCACAGGCTTCCCAGATGGTATCGCCTGCCACGTGTAGATTTTGCCACTAGAATAATCACCCACATCACGCTGCCATTTTTTTTTTTTTATTCGAGACGTGGGGGTAACCGCACATTAATGTTGAAACGGAGAGAGCTGCATTGGATACATCGTCTGCAGACACTTAGACCTGCCGGTCTCAATGTTGAGTTTAGATGGCAACTTATGAGATAAGTCCTTGATATTATTCCTCTTCCCAAAATGTTGTGGATCTAACATTTTGTCAGCTTTTGTAATTTTGATACTATATTTATTTTCTTTTAGACTGATGCATCTTTTGTAACACATTTGGAGGTTTCTCTGGTGGCCCCTTGGAACATTCTGCAAGCCGGGAAACTACACAATAAAGAAATATATAGATGTACTTTTATATTGATCATAATATCTATTATAATTGTGGAGTAATTAGCTTTTTCTCCCCTTTTTTCCCTTGGTGTTGATTGTACTTTCATGCCGGTGCTACGAGTGTGCGCACGTTTTGTTGCGTGTGGTCTGTGTTGCACCGTCGTGGGAGGTCTTCACTGGGATAGGTTTTTAATTTATTAGGTTCACATTGATTTAATAGATGATATACAATATATGTAGCCGTGATTGTGCTCCCTGGCTTGCGAACATTATGGCGTCCTTGATGCGGCTGGATTGTCGGTGGGATTTACGGCGTTGGGTGTTTGGGATTGTTACCATGGTGATGGGTTACCTTTTTAGGTACCCTTGCCCTGGTGGCATCCCGCCCCTACGCTGTCCTGTTGCTATCCAGTCTGATCTCTGGGACTCTCCTTCCGCATGACGCGGGGCCGTTGCCGATCATGTGATAGGGTCAGCTGACCCGGACATGTCTGTGGCGGGTTCGGACATGTGGATAGCGTTGTCTCGTTAACGCGGCAGCAGGGCATGCGCAGGAGAGACCAGGGAACGCTCGGGCCGTGCGCCATTGAACCACCAATGTGAAGTAAGTTCTTATGTATCTTACGATGTTATAATTACTATTTCAAGCGGATTGGTCTCTTGTTTTTAAACCACCACATGCACAGGTGCACTTTATCAAGGTAATCATGTGTTTTATATGATTATACGATATATTTTATTGTCACTTTTCACATATACATTGATCTTTTTGTATTTCAGCACATGATGTTTGTAAATTTGTGATATGAAATTTTTCCTACGATTTGTTACACATTATTGATTAATTGACATTTGAGTATGGCACATTGCATTTTGGGTATATATACCCCCTTGCTGACACAATGTTTGTAGCTTGAAAAAGACTGCAATGAGCAGTTGAAACGTCGCTTTGTGGGTTAATAAAGAGGGTTCACTATTCACCGCCACTTGGAGTGCTGCCTCGTCTTTGGTAAATATACTACTGGGATCGCCTTGTCAGTGATTTTGTGGATTTGCACCCGACTGCTTTGTTTGCTGTGCTGCTGTTCCTCTCTGGATAGCTATATATATATATATATATATATATATATCCATGTTAGTAGACATATCACTGTGTGTTTAAATTAATAGACGTTTTAGTCCAAAAATGTCATTGTTGAACCAATGATTTTAAATGCACATTTCAAAGTCATATTACGGCAAACATTGCATTATTCGGTAAATAAATTGTGAATACCAATGTGCAGTGTGTTTTTTTTTATTGGAAGGACATTTAATTGTGCCTCTTTCTTTAAATGACAGAAAACATACTTGCAATTTTGCAAGTACCGTACCAATTAATAATTTGTGTGTACCAAACCAGTGACATTTCATTTATAGAAAACCCAGGGAGCCAGGGGTCACAGCAAGCTTCTCAGTTGCATCCTCTCTTTTATTAAGAGGCAACAAAACTTCATGTGCTATGTAAGATACTGCCTGTTGATCAGTTGTGTGACAACCATGATCATTTGGACTGCCATGAAGAGGAGGTACAGGAGAATGTAGTGAACCCCATGCATGGCTGTGTTGTTATTGATGGTGGTTATCTACCTCCTACATATTCTTGTCCATGGAAATCCTCCTGTCCCCGACAGCAGCAGGGCAAAGTGTCTCCCCTCCCTCCGATTTATATGTGTAAAGAGAAGCTTTGCCATGCCATGATCAGCTTGGATGAGAGAAGCCATGCAGCGGAACACTTGCTAAAGTGCATCAAGGTGAAAACATCCCCCCGCCAACTCCAAGTGTGCACAGTGGTCAGCAGCAATGGCAGGAATATTGTGGCTGCTCTAAATGGCATATGTGATAGATTTAGTTGTCCAACTCTTTTTGAAAATTTACACTATCTTGCAAAGGGTACTAGCCATTTTTAGGAGCCTGTTTTCAGGCTAGTATTCAGGAGCATATTCTTCCATTCGGGACTGAATAGAATTTAAAAAAATTGCAGAATCAGACACAAAATGAATTTTCAAGAAGTACGCTTATCTCTACTTTACAGTACACTCATCAGAAAATAAAAATAAAATAATATTGTATGACAGTATGTTTTGATCTGATTATTTGACCACTTTTTAGAAAGTGGAGCTTTTTATGGAGTGAATTATATTGTCTCTGATGTGTCTTTTTCCCTCACTCCACTTTAGTACTTAGCTGTTCAAAGACAATCCTTGCATTAGCAAAGAACGTGCCATCCAAAGAATATCTCCATTTGAATACAATCCATTATTTTAGTCTTGAAACATAACAAAACAAATTGGAGGCTACTTCACACACTCATGAGGGGAATGTTAATCCTTTCAGTCTATTTTCAAAGCCTTCTGCTATCAACTCCTGCTCAACTTTGGTCTCTTGACATTTGAAAATGATCAAAGGAGCATTAGATGGCTGAGGAAGACAAACCTTGTAAAGCACTATAAATCACTTATAGTTAATGGAATAAAAGAGGAGAACCACAGGTGTGCAGGTAGAAGATAGAAGAACCCCTTCATTTTTGGCAAAAGGGACACATGCAGAGATTATGAAGGAGGGTATTTTTCTTCAGTTTTAAAGGTAATTAAGGGTTTGTGTTTTACTTCGATGCCAAAATTGTGTGTCAATTGAGTAGATTTGTTTTCAAGATTCATATAAAAATTGTACAGACTAATGCTAGCGTGAGCCTGCTTAGAACCTGTGTCCATAACATATTAGGTGCAGCTCGCAATAGCTGATTTGAAAAGTGTTCTAAATAAAATTGTTTGGATGTCAGGGTATGGACAGCACAGACTCTACAGGACATGACCCGGAAGCACATAGGCAGCATCTTCTGCATATCTCATAGTCTTCCATGTAATTCTTGAATTCATTAGTTTCTGGATTTCTATGGGATTGCTAATCTATGCCAAGCCTTTACTTCAAAGAAAATTTTCAATATCACAAAATGAATGCCACTGTCATTACACTTATTTCCATAACATTTGATATATGCCATTACATTTTCTGTGATACTGATTTAGATATCAAGTTTTAAAGATCACCCATTGCTGGTGGAAGTGTCACATTATTAAAGGGGGGTTGTCCCATGAAAAGTATTGCTATGAAATAAATAGGGCATTTTAAATGAAGTACTATTGCAATACCCATGCAATAAAAATATTATTCTTTTTATATCCATTCAATTTTCCTCTCTGGTAGTGCCCCCTGCTCTTTCTCTTTCTGGTCCATCTTCTCTTGCATTCAGTGGTGGACTAACATTCTCTGTAGCTTCTCTGCTTTTTTCCTTCTCTTAGTGCTGGCAAAATGATCTCATGGTGGAGCAGGTGAAGTGATCCAGATCACTTTAATGCATTTATTCATCTTTTCTTCTAAATTTATAGAATCATATAGCTATATCTCTCTGTAGACAGTGAAGGAAATTGTGTGGGCATTACATACTATATGTATCTGTGGAGCTATATGTGAGGGACTATTTTGTATGTGTGGAAGGGGTTAACAAGAGCTAATTACAATGCATTCTGGGAGAGGCAGGTGTTTGGCTGCCTCGTGAGCTGCTGCCCACCCACAGAATGGGAAACAAGTCCTCTAGATAAGCAAATACGTGATTAGAAATTTTGGACATAATGCCTTTAGAGGCTCTTTCTGCCTTCACAACTATTTCTATTACTGCTCTAATACATTTAAAATGAAAGATGAAGAAAGCTTGTGAACAGATTTTCATAAAAAAAATCCTTTTATTTTGTGCCTAAAGCTGTTATGTAGATCTACATGTTTCTATGGTAACAAAGAGAGCTTCTGCTGGGAGAGGACAAACTGGGCAATTTCCCAGGACGTCCTTATAAGGAGGCACTGTTACCTATAAGGGTAAGGGCTCATGCATGTGACTGTATGGCTTTTTCAGTATTTTGCAGTCCACAAAAAACGGATCCGCGAAAAATACAGATGACGTCCATGTGTATTCCGTTTTTTGCGGAACGGAACCGCTGGCCCCTGATGGAACAGTACTATCCTTGTCTGTTATGCGGACAACAATAGGACATGTTTCAACTTTGAACAGAACGGAAAAACGGACATACGAAAATGGAAGGCATATGGAGTACCTTCAGTTTTTATTGCGGATCCATTGAGATGAATAGAAAATACGTTTGTGTGCATGAGCCCTAAGTATTACACTGGCTGATGGTCAGACAGATCGTCACTAACAAGCCTTCGTGGAACTGCCCTAAAAGTGCCGCCAGTAACCCAATCAATGATCAAACACTCATTCATTGCTCAATCACAATTTTTATGCATTCTTAAAAATCAACGCTTGACGGAGGAAGATTGTGCTGTCTAATCACAATCTGCTGCAATGATTCAGTATGGGGACGAGCAATACCATTAGTGATCACTCCTTCCCATACTGTGGAGGAGATCACTGCATGTAATAGCAGCGGTCTCCTCCATTGACGAGCAGCTGACAATCATCTGCTAAATCGCCCTGTGTAATACAGTACTTAGGGACACTTCCGATTACAGTTGAGGATCTTGACACTGCTTAGAAAAAGAGCAATCTGGGCAATCTTGTTCATATTATACCAGTGCTGTTACTGCTTTATATCTTTTAAGAACTGGTGTCCTACCATATGCATGTGCCTGCCCTTTTCCAAAATGACAAAAAAAAGTTTACTTCCATCAGGGATACATCCTGTCTAGCTGTGAAGTGAACCAAAAATGTAATTTCCCAACCTTCAGTTCAGAGCAATATCAATTCAAGATTTCATTTCTAGTAGTTCACACTTCATATGCTGAAAATAGGAAGCAATCACTATATTTTGTACCTGTGTATATTAGTAGAGTATGGGACAATTCACAAGCTCCGTGACATCTCTATGCCTGAGACATCTCTAGCATTCTGTTTAAATCTGTTGCACAATGACTTTTTACTGCTGCACTTTTTTTTTTAACTAAGCAACTGAAGCTCTTTTATTGTACACCCTGAAACAGCTGTCTGTGGATGGATACCTAGCTTAGGTTTTCCCTGTCACATCCTTAAAGCTTGTAAAAAAGTGGGATCTTGACATAGGGGCCACTTAATATGGTGGATTTGGTGATCTCTGTAATGGAGACACCTCTTTGCTTGGTTTTCCTTCCTTTGAGGGATATCTGGCTTTCATTGTGTTGTAGACCCCGAACTGGGGCTCCACATTTGTTTTGCATATTCCTGTTTCCCAGGGAACTTTGCACTTCGGATTGCTGTGTTGAGACTCTTAAGTGAGGCTCTGCGGTGTTTTTTGTAGCTGGTCTCCCTGAGGTCAGCTATTGTTGTGTTTGAGTAGTCTCCGAGGCATTGCTCCCGGTTAGCCAGAATCCTACTCCACACTGATGAGGGGCAACACCCTGAAACAGCTGTCTGTGGATGGATACCTAGCTTAGGTTTTCCTGTCACATCCTTAAAGCTTGTAAAAAGTGGGATCTTGACATAGGGGCCACTTAATATGGTGGATTTGGTGATCTCTGTAATGGAGACACCCCTTTGCTTGGTTTTCCTTCCTTTGAGGGATATCTGGCTTTCATTGTGTTGTAGACCCATAACTGGGGCTCCACATTTGTTTTGCATATTCCTGTTTCCCAGGGAACTTTGCACTTCGGATTGCTGTGTTGAGACTCTTAAGTGAGGCTCCGCGGTGTTTTTTGTAGCTGGTCTCCCTGAGATCAGCTATTGTTGTGTTTGAGTAGTCTCCGAGGCATTGCTCCCGGTTAGCCAGAATCCTACTCCACACTGATGAGGGGCAACACCCTGAAACAGCTGTCTGTGGATGGATACCTAGCTTAGGTTTTCCCTGTCACATCCTTAAAGCTTGTAAAAAAGTGGGATCTTGACATAGGGGCCACTTAATATGGTGGATTTGGTGATCTCTGTAATGGAGACACCCTTTGCTTGGTTTTCCTTCCTTTGAGGGATATCTGGCTTTCATTGTGTTGTAGACCCATAACTGGGGCTCCACATTTGTTTTGCATATTCCTGTTTCCCAGGGAACTTTGCACTTCGGATTGCTGTGTTGAGACTCTTAAGTGAGGCTCCGCGGTGTTTTTGTAGCTGGTCTCCCTGAGATCAGCTATTGTTGTGTTTGAGTAGTCTCCGAGGCATTGCTCCCGGTTAGCCAGAATCCTACTCCACACTGATGAGGGGCAACACCCTGAAACAGCTGTCTGTGGATGGATACCTAGCTTAGGTTTTCCCTGTCACATCCTTAAAGCTTGTAAAAAAGTGGGATCTTGACATAGGGGCCACTTAATATGGTGGATTTGGTGATCTCTGTAATGGAGACACCTCTTTGCTTAGTTTTCCTTCCTTTGAGGGATATCTGGCTTTCATTGTGTTGTAGACCCATAACTGGGGCTCCACATTTGTTTTGCATATTCCTGTTTCCCAGGGAACTTTGCACTTCGGATTGCTGTGTTGAGACTCTTAAGTGAGGCTCCGCGGTGTTTTTGTAGCTGGTCTCCCTGAGATCAGCTATTGTTGTGTTTGAGTAGTCTCCGAGGCATTGCTCCCGGTTAGCCAGAATCCTACTCCACACTGATGAGGGGCAACACCCTGAAACAGCTGTCTGTGGATGGATACCTAGCTTAGGTTTTCCCTGTCACATCCTTAAAGCTTGTAAAAAGTGGGATCTTGACATAGGGGCCACTTAATATGGTGGATTTGGTGATCTCTGTAATGGAGACACCCCTTTGCTTGGTTTTCCTTCCTTTGAGGGATATCTGGCTTTCATTGTGTTGTAGACCCATAACTGGGGCTCCACATTTGTTTTGCATATTCCTGTTTCCCAGGGAACTTTGCACTTCGGATTGCTGTGTTGAGACTCTTAAGTGAGGCTCCGCGGTGTTTTTGTAGCTGGTCTCCCTGAGATCAGCTATTGTTGTGTTTGAGTAGTCTCCGAGGCATTGCTCCTGGTTAGCCAGAATCCTACTCCACACTGATGAGGGGCAACACCCTGAAACAGCTGTCTGTGGATGGATACCTAGCTTAGGTTTTCCCTGTCACATCCTTAAAGCTTGTAAAAAGTGGGATCTTGACATAGGGGCCACTTAATATGGTGGATTTGGTGATCTCTGTAATGGAGACACCCCTTTGCTTAGTTTTCCTTCCTTTGAGGGATATCTGGCTTTCATTGTGTTGTAGACCCATAACTGGGGCTCCACATTTGTTTTGCATATTCCTGTTTCCCAGGGAACTTTGCACTTCGGATTGCTGTGTTGAGACTCTTAAGTGAGGCTCCGCGGTGTTTTGTAGCTGGTCTCCCTGAGATCAGCTATTGTTGTGTTTGAGTAGTCTCCGAGGCATTGCTCCCGGTTAGCCAGAATCCTACTCCACACTGATGAGGGGCAACACCCTGAAACAGCTGTCTGTGGATGGATACCTAGCTTAGGTTTTCCCTGTCACATCCTTAAAGCTTGTAAAAAAGTGGGATCTTGACATAGGGGCCACTTAATATGGTGGATTTGGTGATCTCTGTAATGGAGACACCTCTTTGCTTGGTTTTCCTTCCTTTGAGGGATATCTGGCTTTCATTGTGTTGTAGACCCCGAACTGGGGCTCCACATTTGTTTTGCATATTATTGTACCTTTGGCAGGTAAGGGCTCTTTCACACTTGCGCTTTTGCTTTCCGTCCTAGAGTTCCGTCCTCGGGGCTCTAGGACGGAAAAATACTGATCAGGATTATCCCAATGCATCCTGAATGGAGAGAAATCCGCTCAGGATGCATCAGGATGTCTTCCGTTCAGTATGTGAACGTTTTTTGGACGTTGAGAAAACCGCAGCATGCGGGGGAGGCAGGGGAGAAGTATACTTACCATCCGTGCAGCTCCCGAATCCTGGGGCGCTCCACAATGACATCAGAGCGCCCCATGAGCATGCATCACATGATCGCATGGATCACGTGATCCATGCGCGTAGGGCGCTCTGACGTCATTGTGGAGCGCCCCGGGAGCCGCACGGACTGTAAGTATCTGCTCCCCTGGCTCCCCACTACTTACTATGGCAACCAGGACTATAGTAGCATCCTGGCTGCCATATTAACACTGAAAGCATTTTGAAGACTGATCAGTCTTCAGATGCTTTCAGTTGTCTTGCGTTGTGACGGATCCGGCGGGCACTTCCGGCGACGGAAGTGCACGCCGGATCCACACAATGCAAGTGTGAAAGAGGCCTAACACGGCTATATACTGTATACCAGGGGTGCACAACCTTTTCTGGTTGGGGGCCACATTGTCAGCCTGAACCAATTCCAAGGGCTGAAAATAAAACTTAAAGGGGTATTACCAACTGAAATACTGTATTTTTGGCATCTTGAACATACAGTATATACATAAAAGATACATATAAGAAGCCATAAGACATAGACCTTGATGTCTTTTACGAGATGTTTGGGGGTCGCACTGAATGGTATCGAGGGCTGCATGTGGCCCTGGGCCGCAGGTTGTGGACCCCTGCTGTATACAGTCTCTATACTGCATATACAGCATTTCTGTATTACAACTTTTTTTACTTTGTGGATAACATATACAGTACAAGGCATTACTGTCTCACATTGTATATATTGTGGTCCCTCGTGTTACAAAACGAATTGGTTCTGGGATGACCATTGTCATCCCAAGATTACAGAAAAAGCAGGTTAAAGTGGTTCTCCGGGAATTAATAAAATGACTATATTACTATATTAAATATTACTTCATTATAAATATATTCCCAAATATCTTTCATTAGTTATAATGGCTTGTTTTGTCTTGGGAGCAATCATCAGGAGAAACAAAATGGTCGCCGTGCTTTTAACATACACAAAACCAGTCCTAGCACACAGCAGGATGAGTTAGGCTACTTTCATATTAGCGTTTATTGCGGATCTGTCATTTATCTGCAAAAACGCTTCTATTACCATAATTTAACCGCATGCATCCGTCATGAAAGTATCCTGTTGTATTATGTCTTCTATGGCCATGACGTCATGAATACCATTGAAAATCAATGAGGGACGGATCCGTTTTCTATTGTGTCAGAGAAAACGGATCCGTACCGTTGGCTCACATTGGCAGACAGAAACCGTGGCTTGCAGCATTATTCTGTCCGCGATGGGAGTGCAACCAAACGGAACAGAATGCATTCTGGTGACTCCGTTTTGTTCAGTTCAATATTGTCCCCATTGGCAATGAATGGGGACAAAACTGAAGCGTTTTCTTCCACTATTGAGATCCTATGACGAATCTCAATAGTGGAATTTAAAACGCTAATGTGAAAGTAGCCTTACTTCATGCCACTGAGCTAAAGAGCTGCCTCAGCCTCCTCTCTGCTCTGCTCATAAGGGATTATGATCCTGAATACAGAAGATCAGAAGATCTGATTTGATTCAGCTGAATCTCTGTAGGAATGGAGTCCACGAGGAGAAGTACAGAGAGGAGGATGAGGCGGCTCTTTAGCTCTGAAGACTTCTTCCTGCTGTGTGATTAGGATAGGTTTTATGTGCACTAATAGGACAGCGGCCATTTTATTTCTCCTGATGATTGCTCCACAGACAAAATGAGCCATAATAACTAATGAAAGGTATTTGGGAATCTATACTAATAAAATCCCTGTGTCCCTGACGTCCGTGCGTGTGTGCCGAATTCTAACGTGCGCATGTGCACAGAGGATTCGCCACACACTGCATGGACTTTACAGGGCACAGGAGGCATATGGGACGCGGCCGCAGGACAGAGACGTGCAGGAAGTAAGCGGCCGTGTCCATAGTGAGCTGACAGGGCCGCCTAAGATGGAGGAGCATGGAGCCTTCACCGACTGCACGGGGCTATGTGTCATCCACAGATACCCCCATAACAGTGTCGGGCACAGACTCCCCCCCCATAACAGTGTCAGCCACAGACTTCCCCCCCATAACTGTGTCAGCCAAAGACCACCCCCATAACAGTTTCAGCCACGGACCACCCCCATAACAGTGTCAGCCACAGACCTCCCCATAACAGTGTCAGGCACAGCGCCCCCATAACAGTCTTAGCCATAGCGCCCCTGTAACAGTGTCAGCCACAGCGCCCCCGTAACAGTGTCAGCAACAGACCCCCCCATAACAGTATCAGGCACAGCGCCCCCATAAAAGTGTCAGCCACAGCACCCACGTAACAGTGTCAGCCACAGACCATCCCCATAACAGTGTCAGCCACAGACCCCCCCCATAGCAGTGTCAGCCACAGACCCCCCCCATAGCAGTGTCAGCCACAACCCCCATAACAGTGTGAGCCACAGACCCCCATAACAGTGTCAGCCACAGCGCCCCCATAACAGTGTCAGCCACAGCGCCCCCATAACAGTGTCAGCCACAGCTCCCTCCCATAACAGTGTCAGCCACAGACCACCCCCATAACAATGTCAGCCACAGATCCCTCCCATAACAGTGCTATCCACAGATCCCCCATAACAGTGCCAGCCACAGATCTCTTATAACAGTGTCATCCACAGATCCCCCATAACAGTGCCATCCACAGATCCCCATAACAGTGTCAGCCACAGACCCCCATTAGTGTCATCCACAGACCCCGATAACAGTGTCAGCCACAGACCACCCCCATAACAGTGTCATCCACAGACCCCCATAATAGTTTCAGCCACAGACCACCCCCACAACAGTGTCATCCACAGATTCCCTATAACAGTGCCATCCACAGATCCCCCATAACAGTGCAGCCACAGACCCCCATAAGCATCAGCAACAGACCCCCATAACAGTGTCAGCCACAGATCCCCCATAACAGTGTCAGCCACAGATCCCCCATAACAGTGTCATCCACAGATCCCCCATAACAGTGTCATCCACAGATCCCCCATAACAGTGCCATACACAGATCCCCCATAACAGTGCCATCCACAGATCCCTCCCATAACAGTGCTATCCACAGATCCCCCATAACAGTGTCAGCCACAGACCCCCATAAGTGTCAGCCACAGACCCCCATAACAGTGTCAGCACAGACCACCCCCATAACAGTGTCAGCCACAGCGCCCCATAACAGTGTCAGCCACAGCGCCCCCCATAACAGTGTCAGCCACAGCTCCCTCCCATAACAGTGTCAGCCACAGACCATCCCCATAACAGTGTCAGCCACAGACCCCCCCCATAGCAGTGTCAGCCACAGACCCCCCCCCATAGCAGTGTCAGCCACAACCCCCCCATAACAGTGTGAGCCACAGACCCCCCCATAACAGTGTCAGCCACAGCGCCCCCATAACAGTGTCAGCCACAGCGCCTCCCATAACAGTGTCAGCCACAGCTCCCTCCCATAACAGTGTCAGCCACAGACCACCCCCATAACAATGTCAGCCACAGATCCCTCCCATAACAGTGCTATCCACAGATCCCCCATAACAGTGCCAGCCACAGATCTCTTATAACAGTGTCATCCACAGATCCCCCATAACAGTGCCATACACAGATCCCCCATAACAGTGTCAGCCACAGACCCCCATTAGTGTCATCCACAGACCCCGATAACAGTGTCAGCCACAGACCACCCCCATAACAGTGTCAGCCACAGACCCCCATAATAGTTTCAGCCACAGACCACCCCCACAACAGTGTCATCCACAGATTCCCTATAACAGTGCCATCCACAGATCCCCCATAACAGTGCAGCCACAGACCCCCATAAGCATCAGCAACAGACCCCCATAACAGTGTCAGCCACAGATCCCCCATTACAGTGTCAGCCACAGATCCCCCATAACAGTGTCATCCACAGATCCCCCATAACAGTGTCATCCACAGATCCCCCATAACAGTGCCATACACAGATCCCCCATAACAGTGCCATCCACAGATCCCTCCCATAACAGTGCTATCCACAGATCCCCCATAACAGTGTCAGCCACAGACCCCCATAAGTGTCAGCCACAGACCCCCATAACAGTGTCAGCACAGACCACCCCCATAACAGTGTCAGCCACAGCGCCCCATAACAGTGTCAGCCACAGCGCCCCCCATAACAGTGTCAGCCACAGCTCCCTCCCATAACAGTATCAGCCACAGACCACCCCCATAACAATGTCAGCCTCAGATCCCTCCCATAACAGTGCTATCCACAGATCCCCCATAACAGTGTCATCCACAGATCCCCCAGACCAGTGCCAGCCACAGATTCCCTATAACAGTGTCATTCACAGATCCCCCATAACAGTGCCATACACAGATCCCCTATAACAGTGCCATCCCTCATAACAGTGCATCCGCCACAGATCCCCCCCCATAACAGTGCATCCGCCACAGATCCCCCCCATAACAGTGTGTCGGCCACAGACCTCCCTCACGCATAACAGTGCCAGCCACAGATCCCTTATAACAGTGTCATCCACAGATCCCCCATAACAGTGCCATACACAGATCCCCCATAACAGTGTCAGCCACAGACCCCCCCCCATAAGTGTCAGCCACAGCGCCCCCATAACAGTGTCAGCCACAGCGCCCCCCATAACAGTGTCAGCCACAGACCACCCCCATAACAGTGTCAGCCACAGACACCCATAACAGTTTCAGCCACAGACCACCCCCATAACAGTGTCAGCCACAGACCACCCCCATAACAGTGTCAGCCACAGACACCCATAACAGTTTCAGCCACATACCACCCCCATAACAGTGTCATCCACAGATTCCCTATAACAGTGCCATCCACAGATTCCCTATAACAGTGCCATCCACAGATCCTCCATAACAGTGCAGCCACAGATCCCCCATAACAGTGTCAGCCACAGATCCCCCATAACAGTGTCATCCACAGATCCCCATAACAGTGTCATTCACAGATCCCCCATAACAATGCCATCCCTCATAACAGTGCATCCGCCACAGATCCCCCCCCCATAACAGTGCATCCGCCACAGATCCCCTCCATAACAGGGCGTCGGCCACAGATCCCAACCCCATAACAGTGCATCGGCCCGAGGCACCCCCCATAACAATGCGTCGGCCACAGACCCCCCCCCATAACAGTGTGTCTGCCACAGAGCCCCCCTAAACAGTGAGTTGGCCACAGACCCCCCCATAACAGTGTGTCGGTCACAGTTCTCCCCCATAACAGTGCGTCGGCCACAGACCCCCTATCCCCCATAACAGTGCGTCGGCCACAGACTCCCCTCCCCCATAACAGTGCGTCAGCCACAGCCCCCCTCCCCATGACAGTGCGTCGGCCACAGATCCCCCTCCCCATGACAGTGCGTCGCCACAGACCCCTCCCCATAACAGTGCGTCGGCCACAGACCCCCCTCCCCCATAACAGTGCATCGGCCACAGATTCCCCCCATAACAGCACTAATGTTCTAGAGCCCGTTATTGTAACAGGCCTAATGTCTAGTATATTTCTAATAAAGTAATATTTACGTATTTTCCTTTTATTAATTCCCGGACAACTCCTTTAAGGAGAAATTAGCAGATAACTAAAACACAGAAAGCATGTCAGTCAAGACCCTGTATAGCACAAAGTGTATCAGAAAAATAAAATTGAGACGTCCTCTGACGTCCAAAGGAGCAGCAGCTCATCCTGGCACAGATGGAGGGCAGTACAGGACATGTACAGTAGTACCATACTGTATTGTAAAGAGGAGCTTCTAAACAGATAATACAGGTATTTTACCAGAAAAATGGCAATGTTGACTGGTTGGGTTTGAGAATAAGGCATTATATGCTGAGTCGAGTTTCAAAATAAGATGGCCCAGGAAGGGCCATTGTAAGTTTAGAATGTTGTATTTTGAAACCATTATATATTGATGGACCACTGTATTATAGATGAAGATGTGAACCAGTCATCTTTTTCAGAATAGAGCTAGAGACCTGGATTCTAGAATTCAGTATTAGGCTATGTTCATACAACATAGGATTTTTGGCTTCCATTCATAATAGCAGCCAGGTTTTTGCTTCAGGTTTGAGTTATGATGGATGCCATTGATGCCCATCAGACTACATTGATTTATCATTGGGGTACATTGCGATTTATTTGTGATTTTGGTTCTTTTCATTTCAGGAATAGTACTGTAAGCTGCTTTCATCCAAAGTGTGAACAAATAGCTAGAGATAAGCAAATTTTTGAAAAGTTCAATTCGGCTGATTCAACGAATTTAAGAAGAAAAATTCACTTCGTGATGAATAAAAACTGTGTAAAATTAAAATTAAAAAAAATTTCAATCAAATTTACCAGCTCCATTTGCTCGTGACAGGCCGGCCTCTGCCATCTTGCTTGAAGATCTGGCGCAAAATCTGGTGCAGAGATTACTTTATCACGCCGGCTGGCGTGGTGATGTCATATGTCACCACGCAGAGGATTTCAGACGAGATCTTCAATCAAGATGGCTGCTGGCTGCTCGTCACGAGCAAATGGAGGAGGTAAGTATGATTTTTTTTTTTTTTTTTACACTATTTCAGGTTAAATCGATTCGCTAACAAGAAGCACGAGGAAATTCTGCTTTGAGGAGAATCAAATTTATCCTAAAATTTGATTTGCTCATCTCTACAAATATCCTTAAAAGGGTTGTCTGCATTAAAAGAAAAATTGCTGAATGGAAAGGAACATTTTAAAATAATAAAACACAAGTCATTCTTATCGGTTCAAACCACCTTCATTCCAGCACTGCCACTCCTATCCTCCCAGTCAGGGAGGTTTTACATGACTGCAGCATGGCCAACTATTACATATGACTGCTGCAGCCAAACAATGGCCTCAGTTGTCTTGTGCTGTATACTGCTGATGCCAGTGATTGGCTGCAGTGGTCACATGTAGTATACAGGATATCATCACTGTAGCCAAGAATGGTGTTTTAGACGCTGATGTTAATAGGCCCTATACCTGGTGGTGAATCCGCCGAGTTATGAAGAGATGCAGGCCCCTTCATAACTTTGGCGGATCCACTGCCGCTTCTAAATGTAACACAAATTCCGAGCTATCTTACATTTAAACCATTTTCTATGCCTAAAACAAGCATAGAGAATTGTAAATGAGACGTGTCTGCCAGCCATGCTCACTTTTTAGCGGGGAGAAATTTTTAGGTACTTTGTGCTGCAATCTGCGACAGAAATATGCCTAATTTAGGAATATTTCTGTTTAATAAATGACCCCATAATGTGCTACAGCAGCTCTGGTACTAGTGGAAAACAATAGGGAAGGTTCATAAAAGGTATTGCACTGTAGGGGGAAACACCTTGTGTGCACAGGCCGTAAACGGGCTCGTGGCTGAGTTTGAGCTGGTAAATGCTGCAGATTCCTGTGTGTAGCTAGCTAGTAGTAGAAGTGAGTGGCACTAGTTATAACTAGGAATGAGCGAACCCGAACTGTATAGTTCGGGTTCGTACCGAATTTTGGGGTGTTTGTGACACGGACCCGAACATTTAAGTAAAAGTTCGAGTTCGGGTTCGTTGTTCGGCGATTTCTTCCCGCTTTCTGAAAGGCATGGCTGTGATTGGCCAAGTGCAGCATGTGACCCAGCCTCTATTTAAGCTGGAGTCACGTCGCTCCGCACGTCACTCTGCTCTGATTAGTGTAGGGATAGGATGCAGCTGCTAGGGCGAGATTAGGCAGGGATTAACTCAGCAAAAACACTTAATGAAGTGATCAATCTACAGCTCTGAATCATTCAAAATCTGCTAGTTAATTGCTCACTGTTTTCAGGCTGCCCAGAGCATTTTTCTGCCACTTTTTTCTGGAGTGATCGGCGGCCATTTTGTGTCTTGTGGTGCGCCAGCACAAGCTGCCACCAAGTCCATTTATCTATTAATAGTAGGTTTTTTATTTTGCTATATCCTACATCAGGGACTTGGCTATGCTTATTGTCACCCCTAGAAACTCAGGATAGAATTCTCTATATTTTATTGAGGGGTGAAATTCACTTAAAAAAATAGCAATCCCCTAAATCTGGTGTTCCAGCTGTGGCTAGCCAAGTGTAATACTGTCTGGCAAAGAATTTTTTTTTTTTTTCTGGGGTGAAATTCAATTTCCAAAATAGCAATACCCTAAATCATTGGTTTCTGCTGTGGCAGGACAAGTTGTATAGTGTCCGTCAAAGGATAGCTTTTGTTCTGTGGTGAAATTCAATTACCAAAATAGCAATACCGTAAATCTGGTGTTCCAGTTGTGACAGGACAAGTTTCATAGTGTCCATCAAAGGATATATTATTTTCTGGGGTGAAATTCAGTTGCAAAAATAGCAATACCGTAAATCTGGTGTTCCAGCTGTGACTGGACAAGTTTAATAGTGTCCGGCAAAGGATATATTTTTTTCTGGGGTGAAATTCAATTGCCAAAATAGAAAAACCATAAATCTGTGGTTTCAGCTGTGGCTGGCCAACTTTAATAGTGTCCGGCAAAGGATAGATTTTGTTCTGGGGTGAAATTCAATTGCCAAAATAGCAATACTGTAAATCAGTGGTTTCAGCTGTGGCTGGCCGAGTTTAATAGTGTCTGGCAAAGGATATATTTTTTTCTGGGGTGAAATTCAGTTTCAACAATAGAAATACCGTAAATCAATGGTTCTAGCTGTGACTGGACAAGTTTCATAGTGTCCGTCAAAGGATATAATATTTTCTGGGGTGAAATTCAGTTGCAGAAATATCAATACCGTAAATCTGGTGTTCCAGCTGTGACTGGACAAGTTTCATAGTGTCCGTCAAAGGATATATTATTTTCTGGGGTGAAATTTAGTTGCAAAAATAGCAATACCGTAAATCTGGTGTTCCACCTGTGACTTGACAAGTTTAATAGTGTCTGGCAAAGGATATATTATTTTCTGGGGTGAAATTCAGTTGCAAAAATAGTGTTAAAATACAGCATAATCCTCTACATTTGCACACACTGTTTTGCATCTCTAAGTGTATTTCTTTCCGTTAAAGGGTATATTACACAAAGTATTAAAATACAAGTGCTGAAAGCATAATCCTATATATTTTTTCACATGCTACTGTGCATCTCAAAGTGTAAATCTGTCCGTAAAAGGATACCTTTCATCCAGGGCCTAAATACTAGGCCTACAATTGATATTCCCCCTAAATCTGTGGTTACTACTGTGCCTGGATTAGTATAATACAGTACATAAATAGATAGCCAGATAGTGTTAGGTGCCTGTAAAAAAAAGGCCTGAATTTGAATTCAATACATTGGGCCAAATAATTTTTTTCTTATTGTGGTGAACGGTAAAAATGAGGAAAACATCTGGTAAGGGACGCCGACGCGGACATGGTCTTGGTGTTGTTAGTGGACCCTCTGCTGCTGGGAGAGGACGTGGCCGTTCTGCCACAGCCACACGTCCTAGCGAACCAATTACCTCAGTAGTAATTACTCAGGTTATGATACTTCAATATATCTAGGATCTCATGTCAAATACACAAAAACTTTTTTTAGCAGATAAAATCCTTTATGTTAAAACTTAACTTTTAATAACTCAAATAAGTAAATCAGGTATAACGGGTGCTTAAAAAATCAGAGTCACCAATGCTGCAGACACGTTTCATATGACTCTCTAGTAACAGAGACAAAAATGTTAGTGTCCTCTGTCTAGGGTATAGGGTATGATGGGTCTGGATGAGGAAGTTTTACATATACTGATGCAAAGACTATGGAGTAAGAGGGTCTTAGGGTCAGGTAGGTATCGCTCCCTTTTCCCGGCCCTATGTAACCTCAGCCCAGGGACAACTCCTAGTGGTGGGGTCTCCCTGTCCTCGAACCTCCCCTCACTTGCCCTTCACTAGCCCTATAACCTATGACAGACCAATACATTCAAAAAATAGCTCCTACCCCAACGTGTTTCACCCACATAGGGCTCTTTAGTGGGGTGATATTAATCAAAGTATACAGATGCCATATACAAAGAGTAAATGAAGACCTACTTTGTGGTAGTCTACAATGGGAGATGGCACATACTCTTGAAGGGTCACAGATAGATTGCCCTTCAGGATGCCGGGGCCACAGATATCTGTAGATAAGGCAACACACAAATGTTACATTCTTATTATTTGAATGAAATTCTTATACAGCTCTCATCAAGGGAGAGAGACTTACTGTGGCCTCGGTCTGTCCGTGTCCCGCTGCCTCCTGTCTCGATGCTGCAGATGGCAGTGAGGCAGCAGGTGAATCGGACCTATTTAAAGTGCCGCGCGGCGCCAGCCCCCCCTTTTGGCCTTTCCGGTTGGTGGAACACACGCCGCGCTTCTTCCGGGTCTCTTGGCACTCACATTATTTCCGGACATGCGCAATTGGATCGGTCGGTGCGACATAGCTCTCTAGCTCCAAACATTGGAGAGAAAGCGTAAATTCCCACCTACCCACCCTCGAGCCCTGGGCCTGAATGCCAGCATTTCTAAACTACTGGCCTTTGAAATGCTGTCATTCAGGCTGGTGGGCACAGACAGCTTTAAACAGCTGATGGTGATGGCTGTCCCACAGTTCCCAGCCGCCACTACTTCTCCAAGAGAGCCGTGCCTTCCCTGCACAACCAAGTATCCGATAAAATCCAGTGTGCACTGCGCAATATTTTTTCCTATCCCGGAGTACCCCTTTAATATGCAGTGACATCACAGTAGAAGGTTAATATGCACAGTGACAACACAGTACAGGGCTTATATTCACAGTGTATATTAACACTTTGCATTAACCCTGGCTATACAGAGATGTCACAGTGCATATTAACACTGTACTGGGATGTCACATTGCATTAACCCTGGCTGTACTGTATGTGACATCACTGTGCATATTAACCCTGTACTGTGACTAACAGTACAGGGTTAACATGCACAGTGAGTCACATCACAGTACAGGGTATACACAGTAATGTCAGTCAGGGTTAAGCAGCTGCATGCTTGCAGCACATAGTACAGGGTGATCTTGTACCTTGGGCTTATATTCACTGGTCAGGACGGGCACCACTGTCTGTCTGTGGGCGGCAGCAAGACATGGACTGAAATAAGGGCCCTGGCTCCTTCTTCTTCTCCCCTGCGTGGCTGTGCAGCGCTCTGGGGGAGGAGCTGGCAAGTGGCATTGTAAAAAAGATGTGCCTGTGGGGCGGCACCCTCCGAGCCCCAGCAGCCACTGCTCTCTTAAAGAGGCAGAGACGGAGAGGGGCTCAGAGCGGTCGCGGTCCCTGCTGCTGCTCTTCTATTCTATTAGTCCGCTTAGGCCACCCACCAGCCGCGGAAGCCAATAATTGTACTTGCATCCAGGGTCGGACTGAGAACCCTCAGGGACCCGGGCAAAATAAATCGTTATGCCCCTGATCCCATCACTACAGAAATACAGCACCACATAGCTCTTACATCTAGTGACGTCTCCTTTGATGTTGATGTTCTCTGTCCTCGTCTTCCCCTTTCAGACCTTTAGACCAGACCACCATTTTTTCGCCATACTAAAAAAATTGATAATACCCCTGATAATACTAGTACCACACTAGCCTCTTTGTGGCCTCAGTAAAAGCCCCATAATAAAGTTCCAGTAACAAGTGCCCCCCCATTGATGCCCACCAATAATGTGCCAGTAACAAGTGCCTCTCCATGCCCTCCCCATATGCCAGTAACAAGTGCCTCTCTTCCCCCCATGTGCCAGTAACAAATGCCTCCCACCATGTGCCAGTAACAAGTGCCTCTCCCCCCCATGTGCCAGTAACAAGTGCTTCTCTTCCCCCCATGTGCCAGTAAAAAATGCCTCTCTCCCCCCATGTGCCAGTAACAAGTGCCCATCTCCCCCTTGTGCCATTAACAAGTGCTTCTCTTCCCCCCATGTGCCAGTAACAAGTGCCTCTCTTCACCCCCCATGTGCCAATAACAAGTGCCTCTCTTCCCCCATGTGCCAGTAAAAAGTGCTTCTCTCCCCCCCCCCCATGTGCCAGTAACAAGTGCCTCTCTTCATCCCATGTGCCAGTAACAAGTTCCTCTCTTCCCCCTCATGTGCCAGTAACAAGTGCCTCTGCCCCCATATGCCAGTAACAAGTGCCTGCTTGCGGCGGTGTCGGGTAGGAGCCAGAGCGAGGCCCCCACCAGCGCGAGGTCTTAGGCGGCGGCCTAAGTTGCCTAATGGAAGAGCCGTCTCTGACTACTGCCCAGCCAAGATGTGGAGGAGACATCCGCCACTTCCTCAGCTGGGCGGGCAAGTAGTAATGAGGAGGGTGGTGGTCAGGCTTTTGACCCAGAGAACGTTGAGGAGGACATCAGTGACATGCAGACACTACTAGATGAGGATGAAGCCGTTCGCTCTTGAGAACCGGGTTCAGAAGGGGCTTCATCATCATCAGGAGAAGAGGGTGGCAGTTTGCCTGTGAGGCAGCGGCTGAGCCAGCAAGGAGGTAGCATGGCTGGGAGTCAGCAGGGTGGCAGCAGTGGGAGGTCAGGAGCCAAACGTGTCCGGGGTAGACCAGCTGCTTCACAGCAGCCTACCTGTAGTGGTGCAGGGGTTCACGGAGGCAGCGGTGGTAGCAATCAGGCAGCGCGTAGTGTTGGGGGTAAAATCACCTACTCGGTGGTGTGGCAGCTTTTTGTTAAGCCAATGGAGGAGGTGAACGTGGCCATATGTAGAATCTGTGGGCAGAAAGTGTAGCGTGGCCAGGGTGCCAATGTTGGCACTATGGCCCTGCGTCAACATATGCATCGTCACCATACAGTGGCCTGGGAAAACCGTGGCTCTGATATGGTGATCCAACCAGCAGCAGCAACTGCGGCATCACCTAGTGGCTCACGTTACACTGCCATGGCTGTTGGGGAGGGGTGGGGTGGCAGGAGCAGTACCAGCTCCATCAGCAGCAGCCTGAGTCTACAGTCACTGACGAGCAACTTTCTTCACTCGCATAGTAAAGAAATTACTCACCAGCAGCAGCAGCAGGTAGACCTGAAGCAGGAACTGAACCAGCAGGTCGTGGCATACTTGGACAGCACCCTGCCACCCCACATTGAAGATCCACTGGACTACTAGGCAGCCAAACTGGATTTGTGTCACGACCGCTATCCCAGCAGCAGTCGTGTCGCACCAGACGGAGGGGAAGGGGGACCCTTATCTACGGATGGGAAATAGAACGGCCACCCCTGACAAACCCTACGCTGGCACCTGTCTGCCCTGATACCCTAGACGGGGTGTGAACCCGTGCGGCGAGCAGGATGCCTAAACCCTGAGTCACTCTAAGAAGACTAGACTGGGGAAAGGCAGATGGGAGCACTAGTCACCATCACTCATGTCTAGGAGAACAACAGGGGAAGACAGTAACAAACAAACAAACAATCTCCAGCAGAGATAGACTTATCCAGTCACGAGCAGAGAAGATGATCCCAACAACGACAGTCCACGCCAGACAAGAGCTCCACAGCAATAACGTCAAACGATCTCCTTCAAAGGTCAGAATAGCACTGGTAGTAAGGACTATATCTGGCAATGACTGCAAGTGAAACTGAAACTAATATAGTAGCTGGGAGTGGCAGACAGCACTCACCTGAGAAGAATGCCTACAAACTCCCAGTCAGGACAAAAAGGTTCACAAGGAAAAACCCGGATGACATACCCTGAACCATGAAGCAAACTAGCAAGCAATCGCGAGTAGCAAGTCGCTGCGACCTTCTCTTCCCAGACCTATCTGGATCAGTCACAGTCGTGACAGTACCCCCCTTTCTACGAGGGGCCACCGGACCCTCAAGACCAGGCCTCTCCGGGTGGGACCTATGAAAAGCCCGAATGAGTCTGTCCGCCTTTATCTCTGATGCTGGCACCCACATTCTCTCTTCGGAACCATAACCTTTCCAGTGCACCAGGTACTGAAGAGAGCGGCGAACATATCGTGAATCAACAATCTTTTCTACCTGAAACTCAAGACTGCCATCAACAACCACCGTGGAGGCGGTAGTGGCAATGGTTCAGGAGGTTCTACATATCTCCTAAGCAGAGATCTGTGGAAGACATTATGGATCCTTAGAGTCTGAGGTAGCTCCAGACGAAAAGCCACCGGGTTAATGATCTTAATTACCCTATAAGGACCAATAAATCTCGGACCTAACTTCCATGAGGGAACCTTCAACTTGATATTTCTGGTAGACAACCACACCAAGTCATTCACCCCAAGGTCCGGACCTTCAGAGCGCTTCTTATCAGCCACACGCTTGTATCTGCCACCAATTTTCTTCAAACTTTCTTGCACACTCTGCCACACTGATGAAAGTGAAGACGCAAATCGTTCCTCCTCGGGAATCCCAGACGGCCCCCTCACTAAACGTACAAAACTGAGGATGGAAACCATACGCACCAAAAAATAGTGACTTATCGGTGGATTCTTGACGACGATTATTAATGGCAAACTCGGCTAACGGTAAATAAGATGACCATTCCTCCTGATTTTCGGAAACAAAGCATCTCAAATATGTCTCTAGGTTTTGATTGGTACGCTCAGTCTGACCGTTGGACTGTGGATGGAAAGATGAAGAAAACGACAGATGAACCCCTAAACGAGAACAAAAAGCTTTCCAAAATTTAGAAACAAATTGGGTACCACGATCCGAAACAATATCGGAAGGGACCCCGTGAAGCTTCAATGATGTGGTCAATAAAACCTGAGCCAGTGTGTTAGCATTAAGCAATGCGGTCAGAGCAATAAAGTGCACCATTTTACTGAATCTGTCAACAACAACAAGAATAACAGTCTTCCCCGCTGATACTGGTAGATCAGTAATGAAATCCATTGATAGGTGCGTCCAAGGCTTGTTGGGGATGGCCAGAGGTAAAAGACGCCATGCCAGACGAGTATGATCCACCTTAGAACGAGCACAGGTAGGACATGCAGACACAAAATTCAACACCTCCTGGCGCCACTTAGGCCACCAGAACCGACGAGACATTAATTCAGAGGTTGCCTTACTACCTGGGTGTCCTGCCAGTGCGGAGTTATGGTGTTCCTTAAGTATCTCCAGGCGTAAATTTTCTGGCACAAACAGTTTATCCGAGGGGCAGGAGGCCGGGCGTCCCCTGAGCTTCCAACACCCTCCCTCTAAACCTGAGTGTAATGCAGAGACCACCACCCCTTTGCAAAATAGGCTCTGGAACATCATCATCACCCCTCCAGGAAAACTTCGAGACAATGCATCCGCCTTAGTATTTTTGCCCCGGGCGATGGGTTATTACAAAATTAAACCTAGTAAAAATAACGACCACCGAGCCTGTCTAGGGGTGAGACGTTTAGCAGACTCCAGATATACTAAGTTTTTGTGATCAGTAATCACTGTGACGGGATGAACCGCCCCCTCCAAAAAATGACGCCACTCCTCCTTAAGGCCAACTTAATAGCCAAAAGTTCCCTATTGCCAATGTCATAGTTCCTTTCTGCAGTAGACAATTTCTTCGAAAAGAAAGCACACAGACGCCATTCACCAGGGGACGGGCCCTGAGATAGTACCGCTCCCACCCCCACCTCTGATGCGTCAACCTCTACAATAAAAGGAAGCGAGACATCTGGCTGTACGAGAATAGGAGCCGAGGTGAATCTGTCCTTCAGAGATGTAAAGGCAGTTTTGGCTGCATGTGACCATTTGGAAAAATCGGATCCCTTTCGGGTCATGTCCGTCAGTGGTTTGACCACCAAGGAATAGTTCTTTATAAACTTTCTATAAAAATTGGCAAACCCCAGGAAGCGTTGCAATGCCTTCAGGTTATCAGGCAGATCCCAGTCCATAATTGCCCGGACTTTCTCTGGATCCATGCGGAAACCTGAATCTGACAACACATACCCCAGAAATGGCAGTTCTTTTACGGCGAACACACATTTCTCTAATTTAGCAAACAATTTGTTGGCCCTTAATATCTGCAGCACTTGTCTCACATGGATCTTATGTGTATCCAGATCCAGAGAATAGACCAGGATGTCATCAAGATATATCACAACAAATCTCCCGATAAGGTGACTAAAAATATCATTGACAAAATGTTGGAACACCGCAGGATCATTAATAAGACCAAATGGCATGACCAGATTTTCATATTGCCCTTCCGGAGTATTAAAAGCCGTCTTCCACTCATCCCCCTCTTTGATGCGAACCAGGTTATAGGCTCCTCTGAGATTAATTTTGGAGAACCATTTAGCACCAGCAACCTGATTAAAGAGGTCGGGAATGAGAGGAAGAGGATAGGGATCTCGGATAGTTATCCGGTTTAATTCCCGGAAATCCAGGCAAGGACGCAGGCCCCGAAAAAGAACCCTGCAGCCACGGGTGAAGAAGAGGGTCTGATGTGTCCCTTAGCCAAACTCTCCGAAATATAATCTTTCATAGCCTTCCTCTCCGGGCCGGAAAGATTGTATAACCGGGTTTTAGGTAGTTTTGCCCCAGGTAACAGATTAATTGGGCAATCATATGGACGATGAGGTGGTAACCCCTGACAACCCTTCTCAGAGAACACATCCATAAAATCTGACAGAAAGAAAGGTAGAGATGTTACAGAGAGTGATGAGCACCTACTACTCAAGCAGTTGTCCTTACAATGTTCACTCCACTCCACAATCTCCCCGGCCTGCCAATCCACCACGGGATTGTGAGTCATCAGCCAGGGAAGCCCCAATACCATAGGAGCCGGAAGACCGTCCAGGACATAACAAGAGATATGCTCCTTATGGAGGTCCCCTAGCTGCAGATGGATATTATGGACGATCTGAGATAACTCTCTCTGAGTAAGAGGGGAGGAGTCGATGGCAAAAACAGGAATAGTTCTGCGTACCGGTTCCGGAGTAAAACCCAGAGCCTGAGCAAACCGTGAATCCACAAAGTTGACCCCCGCCCCACTGTCCAAAAAGACGGAACAGATCTCAGTCTTATTGCCCGCCACAACGGTAGCGGACAACAAAAACTGAGACATGCGTATGGAGGAAACGAATACGCCCAGACTGTTATCCTCCGCACAGTCTAGGGACTCTAGTTTTCCGGCGGCTCCTTTGTTTGTGATCTCTTGGGTTCTGAGGGACATACCTTTACAAAATGACCCCTCCCCCCCACAACGAAAACAAACCTCTGACCTATGGCGGACCTTAGGAGGATTCACCCGTCTAGTGGCGCCCCCTATTTGCATTGGTTCGACTGGATCACAACAAACCGATCCCTGCCCTATAAAGGCCTCTGTAGAATTTAATAGTCTCTCCCTGAGTCGTCTGTCGATTCTTATGGACAGAGACATAGCAGCCTCAAGAGACCCAGGGACCTCGTATACAGCCAAGCGCGTCTTTTAATTTTTCAGACAACCTCTGGCAGAACTGACTCCTAAGGGCCGAGTCATTCCATAATGTATCCGTAGCCCACCTACGGAATTCAGAACAATATAGTTCAGCTGACCGGTTCTCCTGCCGAAGTCTACGTAGCTTAGACTCAGCCAGTGAGACCCTGTCCGGGTCATCATACACGAGACCCAAGGCTTCAAAAAACTCCTCCACTGATCGTAAGGCCGGAGAGTCAGATGGTAAAGAGAAAGCCCAAGCCTGCGGATCTCCTTGCAGGAGAGAAATTACAATGCCCACCCGTTGTTCCTCACCGCCGGAGGATCTAGGGCGTAACCTGAAGAACAATTTACAAGCTTCTCTGAAGGTTACAAATTGGTCTTTCCCTCCTGCAGGAAAAGCCACTTTTGGCTCAGGAGTACCTTGGTTTCCCGTAGCAACGGTGGAACCCAAGGATTGCTGCTGCTGCTGCTGCAGTACTGTTGCTTTTAATCCTGCCACTTCAAGGGATAACCCCTGTAATTGTTTCGCCAAAACCGTAACCGGATCCATAGTGGAACAGAAGAATACAAAGCAAAACAGCAGGCAAAAAAAAAAAAAAAGGAAATGTCACTTTTTTTTTTTTTTTTTTTTAAAAGGCCAGATATACTGTCACGACCGCTATCCCAGCAGCAGTCGTGTCGGACCAGACGGAGGGGAAGGGGGACCCTTATCTACGGATGGGAAATAGAACGGCCACCCCTGACAAACCCTACGCTGGCACCTGTCTGCCCTGATACCCTAGACGGGGTGTGAACCCGTGCGGCGAGCAGGATGCCTAAACCCTGAGTCACTCTAAGAAGACTAGACTGGGGAAAGGCAGATGGGAGCACTATTCTGTATAGGTTGGGTGGTGCTCTCCTCGTAAGGTGTGGGTCACAGGAAATGGTTCCCAGGCCAAGTCCACAAGTGAAAAAAGAAAGTTCCTGGACACCACTGCTGTTGTTCTCTTGTATCTTTATTATATAGCTTGGATTACAGTATGCGGTATGCCAGTTACAGGTTATTATTGTGGCAACGTTTCGGCGATAAACGCCTTCATCAGGACACTGGTCGTGCCGCACTATGTGGAATTCCGTAGATAAAGGTATTGTATGGAGCTCTATGGTTCCAGTGGCAAAGCTATATGGACTCAGTGTTTGTAGTCTCCTAGTGTTTGTAGTCTCCACCCACCAATTCCTGAAGCATCTGATAAGATCATCTATGCCGCCTCACCCAAACCTTTAAAAAAAAGAGACCGGTTTCTTCTGGCTACCTTCCTCAGCTACTATTCTGATGCTGCCACCCGCCTGATGCCACACATCTGATGCCAAGTGCTCCTTCTTAAACCCACTTTCATCAGCTGGTACTGGCATTGCCACCCACCGCCCCATTCTGTCACTGGGTCACTTTGTATTCTCCTAATGAATCGAATTTTGAAAAAATTGCTCATCTCTAATTGTAACCATTAACTATTATGCTTACAGCCAATACATCACAATACCGAAGTATTGTGATGCATTGTAAAAGGGATCAGACCCCCAAAAGTTGAAGTCCCTGAGTGGGGGGAAAAAAGTGTATAAAGAAGTTGAAAAAATAAAGTTTTACAAAAAAATTAAAAGTTCAAGTAAAAAAAAAAACTGAGACAATCACCCTAAAAATAAAAAAAAATTTGTCTCTCTGTTCCTTTACTACTGCACCCTGCCGTGTGCCTATACAACATTTTACGACCACATTTGGAGTATTTCTGTAAACTACAGAATCAGGGAAATAAATATTGAGTTTTGTTTGGCTGTTAACCCTTACTTTGTTAATGGAAAAAAATGATTAAAATGGAATATCTGTCAAAAAAGTGAAATTCTGAAATTTCATCTCAATTTCCATTAATTCTTGTGGAACACCTAAAGGGCTAACAAAGTTTGTAAAATCAGTTTTTAATACCTTCAGGGGTGTAGTTTTTAAAATGAGGTCATGAAGTGACTTCAGACCTGAACTGGTCCTTAAAAAGTGTGTTTGGGAAATTTTCTGAAAAATTTAAAGATTTGCTTCTTAGAGTTCTAACGTCTCCAAAAAATTAAATGGCATTCACAAAATGATCCAACCATAAAGTACACATATGGGAAATGTAAAGTTATAACTATTTTATGAGGTATCACTATCTGTTT
Organism: Bufotes viridis; assembly: GCA_033119425.1. Taxonomy (NCBI): domain Eukaryota; kingdom Metazoa; phylum Chordata; class Amphibia; order Anura; family Bufonidae; genus Bufotes; species Bufotes viridis. The sequence goes on along the minus strand of CM065590.1, from coordinate 76,674,771 downwards.
TAAAAGCAGAGAAATTGAGATTTGAAAAGTTGCGAATTTTCCAATTTTTTGGTAAATCTGGTATTTTTTATAAATAAAAATGAAATTTTTTGACTTAGTTTTACCACTATCATGAAGTTCAATATGTGACGAGAAAACAATCTCAGAATGGCCTGGATAAGTAAAAGTGTTTTATAGAGTTGAGTGGACACCTGGAAGTTCGGGATTCAACGGGTTCATGATCCGAACTTTACCCCGAACCCCAACCCCATTGAAGTCAATGGGGACCCAAACTTTTGGGCACTAAAATGGCCCTTAAAAATGTAATGGAAAAGGCTAGTGGGCTGCAAAAGGCAGCAAAATGTGCTTAAGAGCATGGCAAGTGCTCTGCAAACAAATGTGGATAGGGAAATAACTTAAAATAAAATTAAATTAATGAAAAGAAAAAATTATTAATCCTCAACTCAGAGGAGGAGGTGGATGTGGAGTCGGAGGACGAGGAGGCGGTGAATGTGGTATTGTAGGTGGAAGCGGTGATGGAGGAGGAGATTTCTAATGTTGTTGTTTTTGTTTTTTGTTTTTTATAAATAGGGGTAGCCCCCAAAATACTGTGACAAATAAAAAAAAGAAATCAAAGAATAAGTGCACTTGAGTACAAGAATGTATGGTTGAGGCGGGCATAAATGTCTATTCTGCACAAGTTACAGACATGTCTTGTGGGATCCAAGCCAGCCTGGATCATTTTAATGAATGTGAGCTTGTCCAAATTGAAATAAACTGAATGGCACTTCCACCAGAAAATAAGTGGTGCTACGTGAAGGGGCTGTTACGCCACAAAATCAGTCTATATAAATTCCACGGCACACACGATGTATAGATAAGCACAGATTTGTTTTATTTCGAGCCACCATCAAATTTGCAGGACATCATAGACACATTAAAGGGCCAACGTTTCGGTCCGCCCGGGACCTTGGTCACGGCCTGTCAAAGTATAGATACATAACATATTATGGCTCAACAGTAACATGAATAGGTATAAAACACAAGAGTTCATCTAGTTAGATATAGTACATATACAGTTGTAAAGTAAAATTAAATAAGGAATGTCTCATGTGGTTAAATGTCACCACAAAAAAGACCATGATTTGGGACAGGACAGCATTTGGAATTCAGAATTTCATTAGGCTAGTCGTCAACATATAATAATACATAATTAGAGACCAAGTTGTAGATAGCAAACTTGCAAAAAGCTGGTGCTTTAACATGCACTAATGCTAAAGTCATAGGACATAATATAATAAGGTACAATGTAGCCCATAGGGTTCCGGACAGTCAGAAGCAAAAGACCGATATGTAAAACTAAGAAACGTCATATAACAAACATAAATGTCTGGCGCATGGTAATGAACATACCTCCTTGTAGATAATAGATGTGCGTTGGTGGCATGGTGAAAAATAAGACGCCAGCGCCATTTTAAATATTGCCGGCAATGAGACCTGTGGGCGGCTGACAGATGACGTCAATGTGGGCGTCTAGTAAACAACGTCAGTGACTAGCGCTTGCGCATAAGGTAGAGGCACGATTGAAAGCATTGGGCGTGTGCTAAGACGATGTGACGCACGTGACACGTGACTCCATTAACTAGTCACACGATCGGAGCTGACAGGTCCTTGAATACATACTGAGTTCACAGATCGTATAATCAGAGCAGCCAGGTCCTTAAATCCATTTAGTAACTCGATGCTAGTGTTATATAATAACAGGTAAATATGTTCATTAATATTACACCAAACATACTGGTAATACACAGCAAGACTGGAGGACCTTGAACTCTTGTGTTTTATACCTATTCATGTTACTGTTGAGCCATAATATGTTATGTATCTATACTTTGACAGGCCGTGACCAAGGTCCCGGGCGGACCGAAACGTTGGCCCTTTAATGTGTCTATGATGTCCTGCAAATTTGATGGTGGCTCGAAATAAAACAAATCTGTGCTTATCTATACATCGTGTGTGCCGTGGAATTTATATAGACTGATTTTGTGGCGTAACAGCCCCTTCACGTAGCACCACTTATTTTCTGGTGGAAGTGCCATTCAGTTTATTTCTATTATATTCGTTTGGTGAATTTGAGCACCCGCCTGATGTCTACTACAACATTCTCCTATGATATTACGACTGCAGACGGAATAGTCTCCCAGGTAACAGCATCCAGTGACTTTTTGCATATAGCACACAGTGAATTCAAATCCAGAGACCTGGAAAGAGAATCCAAAAAGTTGATTGCTTCAGAACTCCACTGTGCAACTTTAGCTGCATATTACAAAGATGGTCGGATACCTCGTGGCCTAAGGGTGAATTTACGCCCCAATTTATTTCCAACCAACAAGGAATATTGTGAGAAATTTGAAACCATCTTGAACAAATGTTCTATGGACATAATAGTATTGAGCATTGAATTCTTACAGAAGTCTATCCTTGAGTCCAAGGATAAGATCTCTGCGATTGAAACACAACTCACAGCGACTGTCCCTTCTCAAGATTGGACCGACCTTAAAAGGAAAACTGATAAAATCCTTGACTAGCATCGGAAGTACATTGAACAGACCAAAAGATCCAAATATATTCGTGACACCGAAGATTATCAACTTAATAGAGTCTACAGATGGCAATGGCAGGACACTTATGGGCATCATTCTTATGCGGGTTATGCATCCTCTTCATCTGGGAGCGAGAGATCATCTTATCGCAGACCCCAACGTTTTTTCAATTGTCGGGGCAACCGATCCAGACGAAAACCACAAGGGTACGCAGGGGACGCCGCACCAACAGTACCAGAGACATTTCCTATGCAAACCAGATCCCAGGTAGGGACCTAGTTTTCAATATTTCATCTAGGACTTTATCACCTGCTGAAATTATGGTTCTTTCAAAAGGACTGTCTTTTTGTCCGCAAACCCCCTTACATCATTATACTCTAGTACAAGATCTACACAAGTTCTATCGATCATTGCGTCTAAAGGCTCATTTTGCATCATCTGTTATTACCAATAAATCTACATGCACTGATAACTTATCCATTACTAAATTAGGTCTTAGATCCAAAAGTAACTTTATGCCTCCAAAATTCCACCATGGTATAGAAGCCTTTATTGATGTAGTTGGGACAGAAATTCAGACAGCACTTGACTCACAAAGGCGAGGTAACTACCCTATCTCTCGAAATTTATCAAATATAGAATCACTCGCCCTTAACCCCTTAAGGACCGGGGGTTTTGGGATTTTTGCGTTTTTGTTTTGCGCTCCCTGCCTTCCAAAAGCCATAACATTTTTATATTTTCGCTCACATAGCCATATGACGGCTTATTTTTTGCGGGACAAGTTGTACTTTTTAACGCTACCATTTATTTTTGCATGTGATGTAGTGGGAAACGGGAAAAAAATTCCAAATGGGGTGAAATTGCAAAAAAAAAGCAATTTCACCACAGTTTTACGGGTTTTTAAATTACAACGTTCGATTTGCGATAAAACTGACTGGTTAATTTTATTCTTCAGGTCAGTACGAATCCGGAAATACCTAATATGTATAGTTTTTCTTGCGTTTGATAGTGAAAAAAAATTTAAAGTGGGAATTTTTTATTTTATTTTTTGTCGCCATGTTTTGACCCCTATAACTTTTTTGTAATTATGTGTACGGAGCAGTGTAGGGGCTCATTTTTGCATGGGCAATCTGAACTTTTAATTGATACCATTATGGGGTGCGTATGATGTTTTGATCACTTTTTATTCATTTTTTTAGGAAATGAAGCGTCCAAAAATGGCGAATTAGCCATTTGGACGCTTTCTTTCCGTTTTATGTTTACCGTATGGTGAATATTTTTAATATTATTATAGTATGGGCGTTTTCGCACATTGCGACACCATTATGTGTAATTTTTATTTTTTATTTATTTTATTTTCATTTTGGGGAAAGGGGGTGATTTGAATTTTTATATTTTTTTATTTAATTTTTATTTTTTAAACTTTTTTTTTTTTTTTTACCACTTTCTTATAGTTCCCATAGGGAACTATAAGATGCAATCATCAGATTGCTATTCTCATATATTCCAATGCAATAGCATTGGAATATATGAGAAAATCGCATATTTCCTATGGAGCCTATTACAGTCATAGGCTCCATAGGAATACTTAGTAGTAACCTAGGTTTCATTCACAGAAACCTAGGGTACTACATGCATGCTCCGGCTCCCCTTGTGGCCATCAGGAGCCGAGCAAACCGAAAGTGAAACTTTCGGTTTTGCGCGATCAGATGCCGTGGTCAGGATTGACCACGGCATCTGAGGGGTTAAATGTCCGCGATCGGCATCGCTGCCGGTCGCGGACATGAGCTGCGGGTGTCAGCTTGATGAATCAAGCTTTTAACCGCAGCTCGGGCGCCCGCTCCGTGCGGGAGCGAGCGCCATCTTTAAAGTGCGGACGAAGGGCGTATATTCAGGAGATAGAGACTCAATTAGCCGATACAGAGACTTATGAACAGATTCCATTTAATCCTACCTTGAAAATACAGCAGGAAATTAATACATTGTTAGATGATGGCTTCTCTCAAGGTATTATAGATAAAGCTACATATACTTTTCTACATAATGAATATCCTATAATGCCTGTTCTATATACCCTACCCAAGGTACATAAGAACCTTGAACGTCCGCATGGCCGCCCCATAGTTGCCTCAACTAACTCTTTATTATCCCCACTATCTATTTTCTTAGAGAAAATTCTCACCCCATTGATTCGTGAAACTGATTCGTTCTTATTAGATACCACCCATTTTTTGAGCATTATCTCTACTTTAGATCATATTTCTGAGAATGCTTTGCTGATAACTCTCGATGTGTGCAGCCTCTATACCTCCATCCCTCATGATGGGGGTATACAGGCTGTCTCTAACATCTTGAAGACCTCTGTACTTACGATACAACAACAAAAGTTTTGCATTGATTTATTAAAATTGGTGTTACAACGTAACTACTTTATGTTTGGTGACCGGTTCTATATCCAGCGTAAAGGCACTGCTATGGGGGCTAATGTAGCCCCCCCATATGCTAATGCCTATATGGCGAACTTTGAGCAAACTCATGTATATTCTAATCAGCTTTTTCAACAACACTGTATCATTTGGCGTCGCTTTATTGATGATATTTTTTTAATTTGGTCAGGCACTCGAGACTCCTTTGATATTTTTTACACATATCTGAACAATATAATACCTGGTCTACAATTTACTGCTACGGTTAATGATTCTACCGTTCATTTTTTGGACACTTCTATAACTAAAAGACCTGATGGAAAACTTTCCGTTGAGCTGTACACAAAACCTACGGATAGAAATACACTTCTTTTATATTCCAGTAATCACCCACGTAATACTAAAAATTCATTACCCAGGTCTCAATTTACAAGGGTCAACCGTATAGTAAGTGACACTGATATTAAACATATACGATTACAAGAAATGTCTAATAAATCTGCAGAACGAGGATATCCTAGGTCACTTTTAAACAAAGAACTCAATAACACAATTCAGGCCCAGGGTCTGTCCACTAGACCCCAGGGTCCTCCACGTCTTCCATTTATTACTACCTACCATCCATTCACACCTAAACAAATTCTATCCTAATATTGCAGAATTCACACAGCCTGTAAGAATGTGCTATAAGAGACCACGCAACCTACGAGATACCCTTGTTCATGCTGATATGGGCTCAAATAAATCCGGACCCGTTCAGACTACTCTAAGGCCTCCCAAAAATGGCACCTTCCCATGCCTTAGTTGTGCTCAATGCACACACGTAAAGAAGGGAAACACATTTACACATCCTCATTCTGGTAAAACTTACAATATTAGAGGCTTCTATACTTGCACATCATCATATGTAGTTTATATGATTAAATGCCCTTGCGGCTTGGCATATATAGGTGAGACTTCTCAATGCATACGAGACCGTATAAGTAAACACAAATCAGATATAAGATGTAAAAAGTCAGAATTACCTATACCACATCACTTCATCCAGATGCAACACAGGATTAGTCAATTACAATTCCAGGTCATTGATCATGTTCCAATACCCAGAAGGGGTGGAAATCGGAAACGGTTATTACAACTAGTGATGAGCGGCAGGTGCCATATTCGATTTCGACGAAATTCGCGAATATTCGAATGAATATTCATTTCATATTCGTCGAAATCGAATATTCGTCATTATTCTAGTTACCGCGATTAATATGCCATTTAAATAATCGCGTATTGCGATTTTAACTTAAGGCTACTTTCCTATTGGTTTCATATCTAGAATTATAGCGAAGATGACGGATATGACGAATGTATTCGTCATATTCCTCAAAACGAAGATAACGAAGTATTCTACATCTTCGTTTTAGCAACCTATTCGTCAACTTCGCTAATTCTAGCAATCAAATAGGAAGGTTGACTATAGAGACAACTGTGTTTAATTCGCTATGCGATTATTTATATATATTTTTTTTAACCACTTAAGCCCCCCTAGCTTAAACACCCTTAATGACCAGGCCACTTTTTACAATTCCGCACTACACTACTTTCACCGTTTATTGTTCCGTCATGCAACTTACCACCCAAATGAATTTTACCTCCTTTTCTTCTCACTAATAGAGCTTTCATTTGGTGGTATTTCATTGCTGCTGACATTTTTACTTTTTTTGCCATTAATACAAATTTAACGATATTTTTGCAAAAAAATGACATTTTTCACTTTCTGTTGTAAAATTTTTCAAAAAAAACTACATTTCTATATAAATTTTCTCTAAATTTATTGTTCTACATGTCTTTGATAAAAAAAGTCCAATAAGTGTATATTTATTGGTTTGGGTAAAAGTTATAGCGTTTACAAACTATGGTGCAAAAAAGTGAATTTCTGCATTTTGAAGCAGCTCTGACTTTCTGAGCGCCTGTCATGTTTCTTCAGGTGCTAGAATGTCAGGATAGTATAAATACCCCCAAATCACACCATTTTAGAAAGAAGACACCCCAAAGTATTCGCGGAGGGGCATGGTGAGTTCATGTATCATTTCATTTTTTCACAAGTTAGCGGAAAATGACACTTTCTGAGAAAAAAAAAAAAAAAAAAAGTTTCAATTTCTGCTAACTTCTGGCAAAAAAAAAGAAATCTCAGACGGACTCACTATGCCCCTCAGTGAATACCTTGGGGTGTCTACTTTCCGAAAGGGGTCATTTGTGGGGTGTGTTTACTGTTCTGGCATTTTGGGCGGGGCTAAATTGTGAGCCGCCATGTAAAACCTAAAGGTACTCGTTGGAATTTGGGCCCCTTTGCGCACCCAGGCTGCAAAAAGTGTCACTTATGTGGTATCGCCGTACTCAGGAGAAGTAGGGCAATGTGTTTTAGGGTGTATTTTTACATATACCCATGTTGGGTGAGAGAAATATCTCTGTAAACTGACAACTTTGTATAAAAATTTTTAAAAGTTGTCGTTTACAGAGATATTTTCACACACAGTATAGGTATATATAAAATACACCCCAAGCATTGCCCTACTTCTCCTGAGTACGGCGATACCATGTGTGCCACTTTTTGCAGCCTGAGTGCAAAGGACCCTAAACCAATGAGTACCTTTAGGATTTCACAGGGCATTTTACGCATTTGGATTCCAGACTTCTTCTCACGCTTTAGGGGCCCCTAAAATGCCAGGACAGTATAAATACCCCACATGTGACCCCATTTTAGAAAGAAGACACCCCAAGGTATTCCGTGAGGGGTATGGTGAGTTCATGTAAAATTTTATTTTTGTCACAAGTTAGTGGAATATGAGACTTTGTAAAAAACAAAATAAAAATAAAAAAATATATCAATTTCCGCTAACTTGTGCCAAAAATAAAAATTCTGTGAACTCGCCATGCCCCTCACGGAATACCTTGGGGTGTCTTCTTTCCAAAATGGGGTCACATGTGGGGTATTTATACTCACCTGGCATTTTAGGGGCCCCTAAAGCGTGAGAATCCAAATGCGCAAAAATGGCCTGTGAAATCCTAAAGGTACTCATTGGTTTTAGGGCCCCTTTGCGCATCTTGGCTGCAAAAAAGTGTCACTCATGTGGTATCGCCGTACTCAGGAGAAGTAGGGCAATGTGTTTTGGGGTGTATTTTTACATATACCCATGCTGCGTTTGAGAAATATCACTGTAAACGACAACTTTTTACATTTTTTTATTCAAAGTTGTCAATTTACAGAGATATTTCTCACACAAAGTATGGGTATATGTAAAAATACACCCTAAAACACATTGCCCTACTTCTCCTGAGTACGGCGATACCACATGAGTGACACTTTTTGCAGCCAAGATGCGCAAAGGGGCCCTAAAACCAATGAGTACCTTTTAGGAGGGCATTTTACGCATTTTCTTCTCACGCTTTAGGGCCCCTAAAATGCCAGGGCAGTATAAATACCTCACGTGTGACCCCATTTTGGAAAGAAGACACCCCAAGGTATTCTGTGAGGGGCATGGCGAGTTCATAGAAGATTTTTTTGGCACAAGTTAGCGGAAATTGATTTTTATTGTTTTTCTCATAAAGTCTACCTTTCTGCTAACTTTTGACAAAAGTAAAATTTTTCATGGACTCACTATGCCCCTCAGCGAGCTACCTGGGGTGTCTTCTTTCCAAAATGGGGTCATTTGTGGGTGTTTGTACTGTTCTGGCATTTTGGGCGGAGCTAAATTGTGAGCAGCCATATAAAACCTAAAGGTACTCATTGGAATTTGGGCCCCTTTGCGACCCAGGCTGCAAAAAGTGTCACTTATGTGGTATCGCCGTACTCAGGAGAAGTAGAGCAATGTGTTTTGGGTGTATTTTTACATATACCATGTTGGGTGAGAGAAATATCTCTGTAAATTGACAACTTTGAATAAAAAATTTAAAAAGTTGTCGTTTACAGTGATATTTCTCACACACAGTATGGGTATATGTAAAAATACACCCCAAAACACATTGCCCTACTTCTCCTGAGTTCGGCGATACCACATGAGTGACACTTTTTGCAGCCAAGATGCGCAAAGGGGCCCTAAAACCAATGTGTACCTTTAGGATTTCACAGGCCATTTTTACGCATTTGGATTCTCACACTTTAGGACCCCTAAAATGCCAGGGCAGTATAAATACCCCACATGTGACCCCATTGTGGAAAGAAGACACCCCAAGGTATTCCGTGAGGGGTATGGCGAGTTCACAGAAAAAAAAAATTTGGCACAAGTTAGCGGAAATTGATTTTTTTTTTTTTTTTTACAGTCTCATATTCCACTAACTTGTGACAAAAATAATATTTTACATGAACTCCCCATACCCCTCACGGAATACCTTGGGGTGTCTTCTTTCTAAAATGGGGTCACTTGTGAGGTGTTTGTACTGCCCTGGCATTTGAGGGTCTCCGCAATCATTACACGTATTGGCCAGCATTAGGAGTTTCTGCGATTCTCCGTATATTGAGCATACGGGTAATGAGATTTTTTCCGCTCAGCCTCTGGGCTGAAAAGAAAAAATGAACGGCACAGATTTTTCATTCGCATCAATCAATGTGGATGAAAAATCTCTGCCAAAAATGTGCAAAAAACAAAACGGCACAGATTTTTCATTCGCATCGATCAATGTGGATGAATAAATCTCTGCCAAAAATGTGCAAAAAAAAGTAGTAAGGCCCCATTCACACGTCCGCAAAAATTCTGCGGAATAGATGCCGACCCATTCAGTGTGAATGGGGCTGGCGGTGATGCGGAGAGCACACTATGCGCTCGCCGCATCAGCATTTGCGGAGCTGCGGCCGCAAACTTCCGGGTTTCGGCCCCAAGCATCCGGCCGCAGCTCCGCAAAAGATAGAGCATGTCCTATTCTTGTCCGCAATTGCGGACAAGAAAAGGCATTTTCTATATAGTTCTGGCAATGTGCGGATCCGCAAAATGCGGAAAGCACATTGCTGGTGTCCGTGTTTTGCGGATCCGTGGATCCATGGATCCGCAAAACACATACGGACGTCTGAATGAGTCTTACAGGGGGTAATTAGTGTCAGGGGGTGACAGGGGGTGACATGGGGTGATCGGGGTTAATCAGGGGTTAATCAGTAACGGGGGTGGGGGGTGGGGTGGATGGGTGGGGGGTCTGTGTGGTGTTTTGGTGCACTTACAAAAGTTTCTTTGGTGGTCCCAAGCAAAGGGACCACCAAAGGAACGATCAGCAAGCATATCAGACGCTGTTAACAAAACAGCGTCTGATATGCCATTCTTTTGACTTCTACAGCCTGCCAGCGCACGATCAGCGCTGGCAGGCTGTAGCTTACCTTCTCCCCGACGTGATCCTGTGAACGCGCGCACGCGCGCTCGCGTTCACAGGAAATCTCGCCTCTCGCGAGATGACGCGCGGGCGCGTCAACGAGGAACAGACCGACCGCCCGCAGGACGCAATCCTGCGTGAGGCGGTCGGCAAGAAGTTAATAAATAGAATAATTATAATAATTATATCAAGTAATATAATTATTCTATTAAAAAAAATATAAAATCGCATAGCGAATTTAACACAGCTGTCTCTATAGTCAACCTTCCTATTTGATTGCTAGAATTAGCGAGGTTGACGAATAGGTTGCTAAAACGAAGATGTAGAATACTTCGTTATCTTCGTTTTGAGGAATATGACGAATACATTCGTCATATTCGCTATTCGCTAATTCTACCAAGCCAACCATAAAGTTCCTTGCTCATGGAGCGTCCCCATCACCATGGGAACATCTCCATATACTAAAATGTACTGTCGGATTTGAGGAATTACGTTGAAATCGCAATGCGATTAATTCAAGTTATATTAATCGCATTGCGATTTCAACTTAGAGCTGGGTTTATAATGGGTCAGCTTGCTAGAATGAACGAAGTTAACGATTCAATGAACGAAGTTAACGAATATGGAATATAGCAGCACTGCTAAGTTGAATTCGCAATGCGATTAATTTAACTTGAAGTAATCGCATTGCGATTTCAACTTAGCACTGCTATCTTACATAGGCTAGAATTAACGAATATGGAATATAGCAGTGGCACTAGCAGTGCTAAGTTGAAATCGCAATGCGATTAATATAACTTGAATTAATCGCATTGCGATTTCAACGTAATTCCTCAAATCCGACAGTACATTTTAGTATATGGAGACGTTCCCATGGTGATGGGAACGCTCCGTGAGCACGGAAGTCGGCAGAAGCGGCAATGGGCACTGACTAGAGCAGCCAGGAAGCCAGGAATCCTCAGGACAGGTAAGAAATACTGTTGGGAAGAGGGAAAGAAAAAAATATAACTAAAAAAAAACAAAAAAAAAACGAATATTCGAAATAGCGAATTTATAGCGCTATATTCGAAATATTCACGAATTAGCGAAGTGCCGATATTCGCTAAAAAAATTCGCTATTCGAATATTCGCGCTCAACACTAATTACAACAAAGAGAATCATTTTGGATCTATGAACTTAAAACCTTAACACCAAATGGTCTTAACCGAGACTTTGATTTGTTACTATAATTTCTATTTTTTCCATTACTATATTGCTATAACAGCACTATATTCACTGTGATGTTCGTTTCCTGATTAATTATCTTATGACTTATAATATAAATATAGATCTTATTTTTTGATTTAGACCCGTTGACCCAGATGGGCAGGTATGATATATGTTATAAATACATGGCTTAACTCTGTTAAACTACTAACTAGCCACTTTATTCCTGTTATACTATCTTATGTAACTACTAATACGATTACTAATAGGCTGGTCCTCCAGTCTTGCTGTGTATTACCAGTATGTTTGGTGTAATATTATTGAACATATTTACCTGTTATTATATAACACTAGCATCGAGTTACTAAATGGATTTAAGGACCTGGCTGCCCTGATTATACGATCTGTGAACTCAGTATGTATTCAAGGACCTGTCGGCTCCGATCATGTGACTAGTTAATGGAGTCACGTGTCACGTGCGTCACATCGTCTTAGCACACGCCCAATGCTTTCAATCGTGCCTCTACCTTATGCGCAAGCGCTAGTCACTGATGTCGTTTACTAGACGCCCACATTGACGCCATCTGTCAGCCGCCCACAGGTCTCATTGCTGGCAGTATTTAAAATGGCGCTGGCGTCTTATTTTTCACCATGCCACCAACGCACATCTATTATCTACAAGGTGGTATGTTCATTACCATGCGCCAGACATTTATGTTTGTTATATGATGTTTCTTAGTTTTACATATAGGTCTTTTGCTTCTGACTGTCCGGAACCCTATGGGCTACATTGTACCTTATTATATCATGTCCTATGACTTTAGCATTAGTGCATGTTAAAGCACCAGCTTTTTGCAAGTTTGCTGTCTACAACTTGGTCCCTAATTATGTATTATTATATGTTGACGACTAGCCTAATGAAATTCTAAATTCCAAATGCTGTCCTGTCCCAAATCATGGTCTTTTTTGTGGTGACATTTAACCACATGAGACATTCCTTATTTAATTTTACTTTACAACTGTATATGTACTATATCTAACTAGATGAACTCTTGTGTTTTATACCTATTCACATTACTGTTGAGCCATAATATGTTATGTATCTATACTTTGACAGGCCGTGACCAAGGTCCCGGGCGGACCGAAACGTTGGCCCTTTAATGTGTCTATGATGTCCTGCAAATTTGATGGTGGCTCGAAATAAAACAAATCTGTGCTTATCTATACATCGTGTGTGCAGCTTGTCCAAATTGGCTGTGGACAGGCGGCTGCGTTTGTCTGTAATGACTCCCGCTGCTGTGCTAAATACATGTTCAGACAATACACTGGCTGCAGGGCAGGCCAGCACCTCCAAGGCATAAAGGGCAAGCTCAGGCCATGTGGACAATTTGGAGACCCAGAAGTTGAATGGGGCAGAACCATCTGTCAGTACGTGGAGGCCTGTGCACACGTACTGTTCCACCATGTTGTTCAAATTCTGCCTCCTGCTAAGATGTTCTATATCAGCTGGTGGTGCCGGTTGCTGTGGAGTGGTGACAAAGCTTTTCCACATGTCAGCCATGCTAACCCTGCCTTCTGAGGTGCTGGCCATGACCCAGCTTCGTTTGCGATCTCTTCCTCCTCAACCTCTGCCTTCACCTTGTGCTTCCACTTGTCCCCCAGGGTCAGTTGGGAATGCCCTCAGGAGCGCGTCTACCAGCATGCGCTGGTAGTCGCGCATCTTCCTATCACGCTTCAGTGAGGGAATTAAGGACAACACATTGTCTTTCTAAGAGGGATTCAGCAGGGTGGCCACCCAGTAGTCAGCACAAATAAAAATGTGGGCAACTCTTTGGTAATTGCACAGGCACTGCAGCATATAGTCGCCCATGTGTGCCAGGCTGCCCAGAGGTAAGGATAAGCTGTCCTCTGTAGGTGGTGTATCGTCTGTATCCCCCCAGCCACGCTCCAGAGATGACCATGAGCTGCGTTGGGTGCTACCATGCTGTGAACCCGGTTCCTCCTCCTCTACCTCATCCTCCTCATCCTGCAGAACTGTGCCCTGGCTGGCCACATGTGTACCTGGCCTCTGCTGGTGCAGGAACCCACCCTCTCAGCCACTTCTTAATGAGTGGTCTGAAACCCTGTGAAATGCCCCCTCTTCCTCCTGTGCCACATCCTCTTCTATCATCGCCCTTAGTGTTTTTTTAAGGAGACATAGAAGTGGTATTGTAACGCTAAGAACAGCGTCATCAGCACTGGCTTTGTTGATTGAGTACTTGAAACAACGCAACAAGGCACACAGGTCTCGCATGGAGGCCCACTCATTGGTGGTGAAGTGGTGCTGTTCCGCAGAGCAACTAACCCCTTGTATGCTGCAGCTGAAACTCCACTATCGCCTGCTGCTGCTCGCACAGTCTTTCCAGCATATGAAAGGTGGAGTTCCACCTGGTGGGCATGTCGCATATGAGACGGTGAGAGGAAAGGCCGAAGTTTCATTGCAGCACAGACAGGCGAGCAGCAGAAGGGTGAGAACGCCGAAAGTGCGCACAGACGGACCACTCTGTGGCACAACAGTACGGGTTTATTCCCCCAACTACAAAAAAGCAGTATGTCACTGCAAAGTTATAAAACAGTTTTTTCAGCATTGTATACAATCATGCTCTGTGGTACAACAGTATGGGTTTATTCCCCCAACTACAGAAGTAATATAGGAGACAGACTAGTCAGATCAGATGTAGGGAGCAAAAAAATCTCAGTTAGGTCCTTTTGTGGTTCCATGCGAACAGGGAGCTACCCTTGCCACAATTGTATTAATTGTGGCTTAATGCTTAAAGGGAATATGTTCCATAATCCAGTGACAAATAAGAATGTGAAAATCAGACATTTTATGACTTGTGATTCATCCTACGTGGTCTACCTACTATCATGCCCATGTGGACTATGGTATGTGGGTGAAACCACGTGGGATGTAAAAACTAGATTAAATCAACACAGATATTCTATACGCAAAGAAAAAATGGATCTGCCGGTGTCTAGGCACTTCAAGGAGGCGGGACATACGGAGAAAGACCTGAGGTTCCGCCTCCTTGAACAAGTACAACTTGGCAGACGTGGGGGTGACAGACAGGCCATTCTAAAAAAACGTGAATTATTCTGTATCTTTACATTGAACACGCTCAGACCTAATGGTCTGAATGTGGACTTTAAGGCAGTTTAGGGACCTTTGGAAGGGGGGTCTGTCATTGTGTCCTAGTCCATTGTTCATCATTATATATAGGGCATGAAGGACATGTGTACAATTATTCGATTGTAATGCTTTCTTTACTATTTTTGTCTTCTCAGATTATTATTTTTTTGCAAGTCAAACCATCGACATTTGGGTGCAGCGACAATCGGAACATCGGTGTCAGAAATTTATATAAAACTATAATTGAAACAACCAACGTGGGTTTTTAGAACATGTCTGGCTACTGAAAAACTCTAATTCCAAGTTTCCTCGATTAACGATATAACTTACATAATTTAAGATGATGTTCTATGAGGTGTTATGAGCCTAGTAATATTGTAATATTGTATTTTGAGCTGCGATCATGTGATCCTTGCCTGTGGGCAGCATTATGGATCACATGATCCGAGCTAAGAGGAAGTTGAAATCAGGAAATATCTGGGCGGCCATTTTTGATTAGGTCAATGTTAGTCCTCTGAGGTTTAGAGCGAAGTATCGTGAGATTTTGTTGATCCCGCACATCTGCAGTAGCACATTATGGATCACATGATCCGGGCTAAGAGGAAGTTGAAATCAGGAAATATCTGGGCGGCCATTTTTGATTAGGTAAATGCCAGTCCTCTGAGGTTTAGAGCGAAGTATTGTGAGATTTGGTTGATCCCGCGCATGTGCAGTAGCAACAACAGGACGCGATGAGGACCCGATGTTTCCGACGTCACCTGCTACTAATGAATTGTCGATGAGTGAGTTTTTAATCACATCTATAGTTATGAATTACACCTGGATGTTTATTATTGAGCAATTAGCACTTTGAGATACATTTTTTACAGTATAACATGTTTTGCACAGAAGCACTTGCACTTTAAGTATGATCATGTATGTGGTAGCACGTACTTGTCACTATACTTTGTATATTAGCATTTTTAGAAATGAATTTTACACTTTTGATGATTAATTATGTGATTGATTGTAATTGATGTGCACTCTTTATATATACTCTGTATGGTACACATGACTGTATGGCTTGAGAAAGACTGCAATAAGCAGTCGAAACGTAGCTGTTTGACCCGGACACTGGGTGAATAAACGTTGTTCACTGGAATTTATCTGGAGTGCTGCTGGCCCTTCTTTCAATTTTTATATTGTGGACTTTGATGCCAGTCCTTAGGCCTTGATTTGCACCCGCTGCCTACAAGTGTGCTGCTACCTCTTTCTTTTACGCCTATATATATATATATATATATATATATATATATAATATACATATATATACACCCTAAGCACAAGCCGGGCGGCTTGACTTTTTTAGTAAGGGTGTATTTAACGCCCCAGAGGTGCATTACCACCTTCTGCACCCCTCTACTATCTCCTATAGTTAACCACGTGTCAACCCATGTATTTGTTTCCAAGACCTGCAAAATATGTATTTTCATTTCTATGTAAACGTTATGTTTAAGAGTAATATACCAGCAGATGGTGGCATACATGGCAGTGCTGTTTTACCTAGAATGGAACCCTTCTTTCCATTCTAGTTCTCTCTGTAGAGGGAGGGACCAGCTAGTTAGAGGTCAGAATAGAGTACCCCCTGCTAGGGGAAGGCTGTGTCTAAGCCAGCCAGAACACCTTCAGCTCTGTTGGACATGGAGTCCAAAGCTTGGCGCCTCTGAAGCCAGGAAGTAAGTTCCCTGGTACTACAAATAAGAGACAGACTACAAAAGTTAAGTACAGCAGGAACGAAAAGATTCCAATTTAATCCTGTCAGCAGAGCAGAGAGCAAAAGACATAGCAGAAAGGAGTTTGCCTGCCACCATTTCATGCTAAAGCCTGCTGGAAACCAAGACAAAGCCTGTAAATCGTTTGGAGAAAAGTTCATTCAAGAAAAGTTGCTGTTCAACTATATACAAGGTCTGGTCTCAATTATTTCTTCAAATCCCTCAATTATTCACCCTATTTGCTGTGCTTTGGACGACAACGCCTAAGGTTCCAGTGTATCCAGTACCATGACATGTGCACAAACCATTAAAAGACATTTACTTCACCCCACACCACTCTGGCATTCCTAAACCTGGGTACCACCTACTACAGTATCACTAAAAGGGACCCTGTGCCCTTTTTTCTTCATTGCAATTGGTGTCACGACAAAACAAGTAACTTTTACCCTCTTAAAGGGACCCCTGGCCATTGCCGTGCGCAGCACAGACTACTGGAACTAGGACTCTGTACATACATAGCGGACTTGGCAGAGCCTGTCCTCGGACACTCAGACAGAGCTCCATACTGTCTATGACAAGGACACAGACAGATTCCAAACAGATCAAAGCAAAACATGGTACAATAGACAAGAAAGACATGACATGAAAAGACATGATAGAACATGATATGATATGGATTCAAAACCTAAGCAGGTTATAGCACTCAAGAGACAAATCTAACACTGACAGAACTCAAGAACTACTGTAACAGACTGAAATGAGCAGATTAGTCAGACAGGTGCACACAGTGGCGTAGCGTGGGTTGCCACTCCAGCACCCGAGGCAAGCCAAGTATTGCGCCCCCCAACCCCCACAACCTGTGGCCATGTACCTTTTTACAGATAATGTAGTAGATATAACTTACAGTCATACGTAAAACCACAGACAACACAGTAATAACTCTGAGTAGAGATAATGTAGTAGATGGGTGTGATACTGTACATTATCCATGAATAAAGTTGATCAAACAGAAAATGATTCTATTCAAGCAAATACTGCATAATACACAGGAAAAATTAATCTGCAATGTATTTGAAGTGTTTCTGTTTCCTGAAGGGAAAAACAAGCAGCTTCTAATCATGTAATATTAATGAATCACAGTTTCTAGAATAAAAACTATCATAAAATATCACGCAAAGCAACTAGTTATCCCAATTAATGAAACACTCGGGGGGAGGAGGGGGTAGTGATGTCGTGAACATAAAATTTTCCGCAAATGTTCGCGAACCGAGCAAACCGCCCTCAGACTTCAACAGGCAGGCGAATTTTAAAACCCATAGGGACTCTTTCTGGCCACAATAGTGATGGAAAAGTTGTTTCAAGGGGACTAACACCTGGACTATGGCATGCCGGAGGAGTATCCATGGCAAAACGCCAATGGAAAATTACGTAGTTGGCGCAGAGTCGGGTTTTAATCCATAAAGGGCATAAATCACCTAACGTTCCTAAATTGTTTGGAATAACGTGCTTTAAAACATCCCGTGTGTGTATAAGATCAGGTATGATGTTGTATCGATCAGGTAGTGTGAGGGTTACGCCCACTTCACAGTGACAGACCAAACTCTGACAGACCAAACTCCCCGTTTAACGCACCGGAAACAACCGCAAACAGTCCATTTGCACAACAGCAAACTCTCCATTTGCACAAGGTGGGATACCAAGCTAGCCATGTCCTGTCCTTGTCCTCACTAACGTCATTGAAGGTCTCTTCCTCCACCCAGCCACATACAACACCAAGGGTCCCCGAAAGGTAACAACAAGCCCCCTGGGACACCTGCTGTGGTTGGTCTTCCACCTCCTCAAAGCCACCTTCCTCCTGTGACTCCTCTTCTTCAGACTCCTCTCTCTGCGTTGCCGCAGGTCCAGCAATCGACGACGACAAGGCTGCTTCTGGTGGTGATGGTGACCACAACTCTTCCTCTTCATGCTCATCTACGACCTGATCCAGCACTCTTCGCAGGGCATGCTCCAGAAAAAACGCATATAGGATGAGGTCGATGATGTTGCCTTGGGTTTGACTGACCAGGTTTGTCACCTCCGCAAAACGACACATGAGCCTAAAGCCATTGTGCATGAGCGTTCAGTAACGCGGCCAAAAAATACCCAGCTCCGCAGAGGCTGTCCTCTTTTTTTTTAAAATAAAAAAATCTGTTCTTACTAGTTTAATCTCTGTTTTGTCCCCTATCAGGTGCCGTGTATAGAATAGATTTTTGGAACCGGGAGATGGAAAAAAATGGTTGGTCGGTCCTCTTCCTTACAATTTGGGGCACTGCGCGTGCGCCGTGCAATGTACTGTGCCACACTATATGAGTGGTGTGTTAAGAAGTACTATTCCTATCAGTTTAATCCCTGTTATGTCCCCTATCAGGGGACGTGTGTCGAATAGATTTTAGGAACCGGGAGATGGAAAAAGATAATTGGTCGGTCCTCTTATTTCCAATTTGGGGCACTGCGCCGCGCAATGTACTGTGCTACAAATACAAATAGACTGAACTACTATTCTTACCATTTTATTCTTTGTTAAGTCCCCTATCAGGGGACATGTATTGAATTGAATCCGTGCATGGGGAGATAGAGAAAAAAGCTTGCTCTGTCCGCTTCCTTCTAATTTTGGGCACTTGCAATGGAATTTGCCACCAATGCAACTAGTGTTACCTAAGTACTATTCCTATCAGTTTAATCTCTGTGTTGTCCCTTATCCAGGCCAGGGCCAGTGTAGTGAATAGATTTTTGGAACCGGGATATGGAAAAAGACCCATGCTCGGTCCGCTTCGTTTGAATTTTAGGTCACTTCGCGTGCCACCCTATATGAGTGGTGGGCAGTGGGCACAGTACAGTCTGTGGGCCTGACACACACTGGCAGCACACTGCAATGATATTAAGGGGTAAAAATTAAATAACTTTTTTATCTGCAAGGTACTGTGCCACCCTATATGAGTGGTGTGCACACAGTACAGTCTGTGGGCCTGTGGCCTCTCACACACGGGCAGGCAACTGTAAAATATATATAAAAAAATAAAATAAAAGCAGACTGATGTACCAGCCCTAAAAAGGGATTTTTGGGGTGCTGTCAGGACGCTGTCCTTACAGCAGACGGCCCCATTCACACGAGCGAGTTTTCCGCGCAGGTGCAATGCGTGTAGTGTAGCATCCGCACTGAATCCTCCTGACCCATTCATTTCAATGGGCCTGTGTACATGAGTGTTTTTTTTCACATATCATTTGTCCGTTGCGTGAAAATCGTAGCATGTTCTATATTCTGCATTTTTCATGCAGCCCTAGCCCCATAGAAGTGAATAGGGCTGCGTGAAAAATGCATTGCATCCGCAAGCAAGTGCGGGTGCATTGCGTTTTTCACTGATAGTTGCTAGGAGATGTTGTTTGTAAACCTTAGAAACATAGAAACATAGAATGTGTCGGCAGATAAGAACCATTTGGCCCATCTAGTCTGCCCAATATGCTGAATACTATGAATTGCCCCAGGCCCTATCTTATATGAAGGACGGCCTTATGCCTATCCCATGCATGCTTAAACTCCTTCACTGTATTTGCAGCTACCACTTCTGCAGAAAGGCTATTCCATGCGTCCACTACTCTCTCAGTAAAGTAATTCTTCCTGATATTACTTTTAAACCTTTGCCCCTCTAATTTAAAACTATGTCCTCTTGTAGCAGTTTTTCTTCTTTTAAATATTCTCTCCTCTTTTACCGTGATGATTCCCTTTATGTATTTAAAAGTTTCTATCATATCCCCTCTGTCTCTTCTTACTTCCAAGCTATACATGTTAGGGTCCTTTAACCTTTCCTGGTAAGTTTTGTCCTGCAATCCATGTACTAGTTTAGTAGCTCTTCTCTGAACTCTCTCCAAAGTTTCAATATCCTTCTGCAGATATGGTCTCCAGTACTACACACAATACTCCAAATGAGGTCTCACTAGTGCTCTGTAGAGCAGAAACACAAGGGGGGGTCAGTCAGCACTCCCTGTATGCAGGTGCACGTAGCTATGGCAATTATACATACAAACAAAAAAATGCAACAGCACTCTGCAACCAGAGCTCTGCCCAAGATAGAAGCTATAAGAGGACATTAGTGTACTAATCCACCATATCGCATGCAAATAGTGGAGACATTAGTTTACATTTTGATCAAAAGGTAGTAAGCCCACTCACCCCGTCACGGTTGTCTCCTAGAGTGGGTACTAACGCTAAATCTGACCTGTAATGGGCCATGACAGCCACATAAAATCCTCCTAACGCTAAATCTTACCTGTTATGGGCCACGACAGCCACATAAAATCCAGGGAATGTGGGCCCAGCATGCATGCTGGGACAAACCATACTAGTGCTCTGTCGAGCGGCACGAGCACCTCCCTCTTTCTACTGTTAATGCCTCTCCCTATACACCCAAGCATTCTGCTGGCATTACCTGCTGCTCTGTGACATTGTCTGCCCACCTTTAGGTCGTCTGATATAATGACCCCTAAATCACTTTCCTCAGATACTGAGGTTAGTACTGTATCACTGATTTTATATTGTGCTCTTGGGTTTTTACGCCCCAGGTGCATTATCTTGCACTTATCGACATTAAATTTTAGTTGCCAGATTTTTGACCATTCCTCTAGTTTTCCTAAATCCTTTTCCATTTGGTGTATCCCTCCAGGAACATCAACTCTGTTAAAAATCTTTGTGTCATCAGCAAAAAGACACACCTTACCATTGAGGCCTTCTGCAATTTTGCTGATAAAGATATTAAACAATATGGGTCCCAGAACAGATCCCTGAGGTACCCCACTGGTAACAATACCATGGTCTGAATATACTCCATTGACTACAACTCTCTGTTTTCTGTCCTTCAGCCACTGCCTAATCCATTCAACAATATGTGAGCTCAAGCTCAAAGACTGCAGTTTATTAATAAGCCTTCTATGTGGGACAGTATCAAAAGCCTTACTAAAGTCCAGATAAGCGATGTCTACTGCACCTCCGCCATCTATTATTTTAGTCACCCAATCAAAAAAGTCAATAAGATTAGTTTGACATGATCTCCCTGAAGTAAACCCATGCTGTTTTTTATAAACCTATGGGTTTTTAGATGTTCCACAATCCTCTCCTTGAGAATGGTTTCCATTAATTTCCCCACTATTAATGTCAGGCTTACTGGCCTATAGTTGCCCGATTCCTCTCTACTACCTTTCTTGTTGGCACAACGTTACCAGTGATTGGTTAAATAAATCTGTTAATGGTTTTGCTAGTACACCTCTAAGCTCTATTAATAGCTTTGGGTGTATCCCATCAGGCCCCTGTGATTTATTTGTATTAATTTTAGACAGCTGACTTAGAACCTCTTCCTCTGTAAAGACACATGCATCAAAGGATTCATTAGTCTTCCTCCCTAACTGAGGTCCTTCTCCTTCATTTTTCTTTGTACAAACTGAACAGAAGTATTCATTGAGGCAGTCAGCTAGTTTTTTATCCTCTTCCATATACCTTCCTTCTTTTGTTTTCAATTTGGTAATTCCTTGTTTTAATTTCCTTTTTTCATTTATGTATCTGAAGAATGTCTTATCACCATTTTTTCACTGACTGAGCTAATTTCTCTTCTGCCTGAGCTTTAGAAGCTCTTATAACTTGCTTGGCCTCTCTCTGCCTCATCTTATAGATTTCCCGGTCATCCTCGTTTTGGGTGTTTTTATACTTGCTAAATGCCATCTTTTTGTTTTTAATGATTTTGGCCACTTCTGCTGAGTACCACAGTGGTCTCTTCTTTTTTTTGCCTTTACTGACAAACCTAATGCACTTTTCTGTTGCCTTCAGTAGTGCCAATTTTAAGTAGTCCCATTTCTCTTGGACTCCATTGAAATTGTTCCAGTCTTATAGGGACTCATATACCACTGATCTCATTTTAGAAAAGTCTGTTTTCCAAAAATTTAAAACTTTTGTTTTTGTGTGGAGTGACTCAGTCACTGTACTTATAGTAAACCTCACTGACTGGTGATCACTGGATCCTAAGCTTTCACCTACAGTAATATCAGATACCAAATTGCCATTTGTGAATACCAAATCTAAAATGGCCTCCTTCCGGGTTGGCTCCTCAACTACTTGCTGTAGAGATAATCCCAGTAGGGAATTTAGAATGTCTGTACTCCTGGCAGAACTAGCTATTTTGGTTTCCCAGTTTATTTCAGGAAGATTAAAGTCTCCCATAATAACAACTTCCCCTTTCAATGTCATTTTAGCCATTTCCTCAACTAGTAGATCATCCAATTCTTTGACTTGGCTTGGTGGTCTGTATATGACACCTACACGAGTTACCTTATGATTACCAAGCTGCAACGTAACCCAAACTGACTCTAAATTGGTTTCGCTGGCTTGTATAAGATTAGATTTTATACTATCTTTCACATATAGGGCCACTCCACCCCCTTTCTTGCGTTCTCTGTCTTTCCTATATAGAGAGAACCCAGGTATTGTTATATCCCAGTCATTACTCTCATTGAACCATGTCTCAGTAACAGCCACTAAATCTATATTCTCAGATGCCATTACAGACTCAAGTTCGTTGATCTTATTCCCTAAACTGCGAGCATTTGTAGACAAGACTCTCAGCTTTTCATTCCTTATCCTATCACCTCCTGGCATCTTCTGGCATTGTTTTTTCGGGGGGCAGCCGAACTGATGGATTGTCTCTTTTGTGCCCCCCTTTCCTAGTTTAAATGTTCCTTAGCAAAAACTTTGAACTGTTCACTGAGGACATTCGTTCCCTTGAGAGAAAGATGCAAACCATCTTTCTTGTACAGTTCTTTTCCATTCCAGCTAGAGCCAACATGAGACACAAAGCCAAATCCCTGGTTCAAACACCATTCACCAAGCCATACATTGAATTCCTTAATACGCAACTGCTTGTCATGCTGACGGTTATGCACAGGCAGAACTGCAGAGAATGAGACAGTCGATGCAATCTCCCGTATATCATTGCCAAGTGTGTGAAAATCTTCTTCACCTTTGAAACTTCATTGCAAGCCAGATCATTTGTCCCAATATGGACAATAGCGTCCACCTCCTTTTCCATTTTTGCTTGCTTAATAATGTTAAGGATACGTCGTCTGTCCCTGCTGGCAGTAGCACCAGGGAGACATCTCACAAAACCCTTTTCTTCAAACTTCACACCTCTTATGATAGAATCGCCCACCAATAGCTGCTTACTATTAGTACTCAATATATCCTTTTTGTCTTTGTCAGTAGTCTTGCATACCTTAGGCATAGGAGATGATTGTTCCTCACCCACTGTGCCTGAGCCATCCTCCATGTTGCTCTTGCATTCTGAAAGTGCTGCAAATGATTTACAGAGAGCCACAGACTGTGGGACATGTCTTCTATCAACAGCTCTAAGTCTACCAGAACCTACAGTAACCCATCTTCCATTTCTGGGGGGCCTTTGTGGCAGTGGCATTGCAACATGCCAAGCCTGAGTTTGTCTAACACTTACTTTACAAATCTCAGATTTAAAAAATGCTATTTTTTTCTGCATTATGGAGAACTGTCTGCAGATCAGACAGCATCCAAACCTGCGAAGAGTGAAACAAGAAATGAAAGCGCAACAATTCCTGCACTGAATCAGGTCTGCCATTTTAATGCAAGAAAATATGTTAAACAAAACTTAATAGATTGTACTCACCTCCAGATTACCTCCTGAGTATCTCTTGAATATCTCTTTAGTTTTTTATCACGCGCGTGAGAAAGGCATGAAAACACATTGCACCCGCGCAGAAAAAACTGAAAAACTAAAGGCAATCGCAGCCAAAACTGAATCTCTTTGCCTTTGAAATCGCACAGGTTTCACTGAAAGCATCCGCAACGCAATCCGGACCTAAGGCCCCATTCACACTTCCACAATTTTTTTCCGCATCCATTTCGCAGAATTGTGGATGGGGCCGGACGTGATGCGGATAGACCATGTCCTATTCTTGTCCGCAGGCATCTCTATGGGGAGTGCCGACATGGTGTGTTGCAGATACGCAGCACTCTACGGACGTGTGAATGGGGCCTAATCCAGACACGCTCGTGTGAAAGAGGCCGATGAGTCTTTGAGGACTGGAGTGGACACAGAACACTGGCCTAGCTAACGCTTTCCCTATTAATTCAGCAGCAGCAGCAGCACTCTCCCTGCTCTAACTAACATTGCAGCTTCAGAATAAATCTAAGATGGATGCTGTCCTTGCTTTTTGATAGGAGGTGGGAGGGTCTGGGAGGGAGAGTATGCTGATTGGCTGGAATGTGTCTGCTGACTGTGAGGTACAGGGTCAAAGTTTGCTCAATTATAAAGTATTGCGGGGAATCGAACATCGCATATGTTCGCCCGCCGCGGCGAACGCGAACATGCGATATTCGCTGGGAACTGTTCGCCGGAGAATAATTCGGGACATCTCTAGAGGGGGGAAGACTGGGGGATATCACTAATACGGCTGCACCCCAAATCTTTATATTTCTTGATGCATCTTACAAGGGTGCTTTCAAACACTCCAGATTTTGTTGCAGAATTTTCCGCAATAGAAAATCAGTTCCATTCACCTGAATGTGGCTTGCTGAAATCAATGTGCTTGCCACCCTATTCAAATGATAGGAGTTGATTTCCAGTTCTGGAAGTATCTGCAACAAAATCTGTAGCGTGTGAAGGCACCCTTATAAAACTAGCAGCAGTGCACCCTTATTTTGTGCAGTTTAATGAAGAAAACGAGCAACATTTGTATTCCCTTACATATTATGCAGTTGTGTAAAAAACAATGTTAATGCACCACATGCACCCTTTTCGTCTACTTGAAGGGGCATAGTTATGGGTAGACCTTGGTTTTATACATATTTATGAAATGCAAAATATTAAAAAGTCACATTTGCCATTAAAATTTGTATTAAAAAGTATTATCTATGTTAATATCTATATAAAAACCATACAATCCTGCAGATTTCACACTGACTTTAAGCCTACTTCTGTTTAGAACAGCTCAGGCAAGATGGCAGCCCCCATAATCATCTTCCCCCATAATCATCTTCAGGAAATAGAATAAAGAAATATGCAATCAGAAAATAAAAACAGATTAGAATAAATGGATATGTGTTGCTATCTGTTTTTAACTGGCAGAAAAAAAATGGTGACACATTTTCTTTAGGGCTCATTCAGATGGCTGTATAAATAAGTCTGCATCCCTTCCACAATTTTGCAGAATGGGTGCAGACCCATTAAGTTCAATGGGGTCACAAAAAACATAGAGCAAGTAGTGCTGGCCATGTACGTTCCACAAAATGCGGAACGCACACGGCCGGTATCCATGTTTTGCGGATCCGCAAAACACTACGCCTGTGTTAATGAGCCCTTAGAGACACAGTTCTCCTGGTATATATATTCATGGTCGCATGTTACATTGTTACATAAGTGCAAGGAGATATAATGGCATGCAATAAACATACATAATATATACATATACATTATATACTGATTAGTCATTTTGCATAAAAATTGCACATAAAATCTCAGCCTTTTTGGAGATACTACTTCAACAGGGTGAAATAGTAATGCATAGCAACAAGTTATTTGTAAAGGTTGCATAGATTTTTTTTTTTTTGTAAGAGTGGCAAGGCTGTTTTCTGCCCTATTACATGCACATACTTTAACTTAGCCATAAATACATGTGTGGAATGTACAGTTGCCTAGCAAGGCACAAACAACTCAGAGATATGACTTATCGGAAAAAAAACTGTGGTTTGTTTATACACACACATACTGTACTATTGTTGTAAGAAACTAGTGCTTGCTCTGTTTTGAACAAGCGTTCTGCCCCTTTTAATACAGTCAAGTAGAAACAGTGGTCATATCTGAAAAATCCTAGAAAAAATCTCCCATTTTTTGGGATCAGTAGCAGTACAGTGTGGATATGGAAGGGGTAAGCTGTGTATGGATAATAGAGGCAGCTATAATAGCGGCAGCACAGTATGGAACAGGTAATGCAGTAGATGTGCAGATCTGTAGGGGTACTTAAACCTGTTACAGATGTTATAGTAATTTTCCCTTACCCCGCGCTCCCAAGCACGTGTATCAGCTCCTTTGTGTAAGGAAAGGCCGCACTATTCCAGTAATGCTTTAAGATGTTTCATGGTTGAGATCTGTTGAGAGACTGCCCTCTCAGACCCTTTCTTTATTTACATAGACCAAGGGATAACAATAGGAAGTGGGCGGTCCCAACACCTGACCACTCCCTCCAGGTACAGTACAGACATACAGGAAGTGATGACACACACACCCACAGAAAGAATACCACAACATGTCTCTCAGTCACCACTAGGGGGAGTCTTGTTCAGCACCGATCAGTGATCAATGCTCAACAAGGCTCACCAGGATTCTTATGTGGGCCTACTTATAGGAACAGCGTCACCATCTCCAGCGGTTGATCAGGCACACTGGAAATAACGAATGCACGTTCCTTTCTGTAAATTGTTCTCTTAATAAATGCATACACGCCAAGCCAATAAATCCGCCTTTTGGGCGGAGGGCCCCAGCCGGCATCTATCCATTCGCCAAGAAAACACTGCTTGCTGCGTCTCTATATCCGCAGCAAGATATCCACTTCCAGTGGTTTACACACTGAGAGACACGATGACAATATTAGAAAACACATCATAATAATTTCCACAACAGCCCCTCCTCTTTGTCATATGCTGCTCAGTGTCCTCGATGATTATTCCTCAGCATCTGGTCGATGGTTTGGTCTTCAGGGCATCTCGTACTCGGTTGGTTATACATCAGGCATATAGAATTAATGGAAACAAAAAACATAAGTACATGCCCGGATCCAATGGAAAACCAAGGAGCCCTAAAACCTCCCAATCAGCTGCAACGTAAGATTACGAGACAAGCTTTACCAGGACACATGACCCTCTGACATTAGGGGAAATTACCTTATAAATGGCTAACCCGCATAGGAAATAGTACAGACCTGTCAACTCCAAACAAGAACTTCTGACAGTCACGGGCCTCCAGTAATAACTGCCTCACAACTGGAGGACCCCACCAACCTATCTCCTTTACCTCATCTGCGGGCCGCCTAGCTGCCGGACACCCATACAGGATTAACAAACAAGGAGCCGGAGCTACTATTAAACCTATATCTGATATTACCCTCTAGGATGTGCTACTAACAAATGTCTTCTTGTGGCCCTTGCCAATTTGAGGTGCCTTCCCTTCCTAAGAATGAATGTAAACAAGTAAACAAAAGTGATACTCCTCATCCTTTGACGTAGTTGAACAGCTTCTTGCAGTGACTGGTCTGGATCCAGTTGTCTCGTCCCTCGAACTTTAGAGAGGTTGGCCTCAGCAGCACCTGGAATGGCCCAAGATATCCCGGCTCTAGTCCTGTCTTTGGATGTTTCTTTAGCACGACCCAATCACCTGGTTAAAGAACACTGGTTATTGAGTCTGGGTCTGGGAGAGACTCCCGAACCCGGTGGTGGACATTGAAAGGGCTACAGCAGAACATTCAGGCCATGGGTCAGCTGTGATTGGCAGTCGTGATGGTTCTTGAGAAAATTGACAGTTAATAGGTTAGAATGGTTAGTAAAAAGTTTGAAAATGGGTGTTTTCTACACCACTTTCCCCCCCTTCTCATCGTCCTCAAAACCAGGACGAAGAGAAGCTGGGTTCAACATAGTGCATCATCTCAAGGTTAGATGGAGAGATGAGGGAGGGATGAGAGAGAGAGAGAGATGAGAGAGAGTATTGGAGTCCGTAGTTTTAGTTGGACGGGAGTACATGATAGTGTTAGTTCACACTGTCTGGGACTTTTGAATGCCCTGTTGCCGGAGCTCGATGGATTTGTGCAGCCACAGTTCTGCCTTCTGGAGGGAACCATGGCTTTGGGGTCTAGTGGGGAATCCTCGGACGAACTTTTCCCCAAATCCAGACCTCAAAAAGTCCCCATCTTTGGGGATGGTTCACTCTGAACCTACAGTCCATTAGTGCCAATCTTTGAGGGGCTTAACAACTCTCCTCCTCCATAGATGGATTTCATGTGCTGCTTAGCTGTCCTATACTCAGAAGTGGTACCCTTCTGGTCCCTAATTTTCCCTATACCCAATGCTCGAGCCTTCTAAAAGTAGGTGCGTCCACCTACAGTGTCCCGCGACACACGCCTGGACGGCTGCTACTCCCCTTCGTTCGCCTCTGAGTTGCCCTAGGATTTCTGGCACCGACACACGGACTCCGTTCACCCTAGTTAGACCTCAGGAAAAGGACTAGCAGCGTGAGGAATGGGGCTCTTGCCGACACACGGCAGCCCGGGCTCGCACCGACACACGGTGGCCCTCTGAGTCTCCTAATGAGATATACCAGCCTCGGTTTTGGCTCTGAATAGTGACCTGACCACAGAATAGGGCTTCCAATTGCACACAGCTATTGGTATGCCCGGGTGATATATACCACCTTGTCTCCTTAAAAAAGCTCATCAACTCACTTTCCTTTGCCTATATGATCCTATATAGTCAAGCTTTACAGCACACGAAGCCCTGTTTGCAGTGACTGATCAAAAACCTCTCGCTCAGCAGCAACCCTTGAATTCAGACAGTAGTTCCCACACAATATCACGAGACCCCAGGAACTAACGAAAAATCCCAGATTGAATGCTGCTTCCTATTAAAGGAACATGCAATCTGTTAAAAAAAAAAATATAAAAAAATCATTAAGCTTGCTGCTAAGGAGAATAATGTACCAAACGTTAAAAAAATATGCAAACTGGTGCACAATCAGAATGCGTAAAAGAAAATACGCCCTGATTACAACCAGCCACATTCCGGGAGGGTGTGATTGTCCCCATATCCAATCCTCACCATCACATTTGTCTCACAATAGCAGCTACTTTCTTAAACTACAGTGCCGGCCTCTGAGGGGAAAAAAAACAAAACAGCAAAAATTAAATTTAGAATTTAGCGTACCTGACTGCACATTACATAATTAAATTTAGAGGCTTTTCCCTTAAAAAATTGAAAAACAAAAACAATATAGAAAGGTCCTCTAATATCTGGTTATTGCCTACGGGGAAAAATAAAGTTAAAACCGCACATCTCCAGGTTCTTCTGTAATAAACCACCTTACTTCTGGGAGTGGTTCTGGGATACCTAACATACCTCTGTCTGTTGCCATTAGTTACCGCACAGTACCTTGCAATGTGCCCAAATCCCCTGCATGCAAAACAACGAATATCCTGTCTCCCTGCACAAAACCTTCTCTGGGCACATGGTGACCGCCCTTGCTGCACAACATTAATCATCCTAGCATGACTAGATCCCACAATACTATCTGATTTAAGTCCTCTTACCACGGATTTACCTGAAGAATCGTCTGCCTCTGGATCAATACTTCCAACTCCAGGGTTAGATAAAGTGTCCATCCCTGAGTCGGCTTCAGAATCTGATTGAACTTCCTCAGACTTCTCCATACTTACCGCCAATATTTTCTCTGTAACCCCAGAATCATTACTCTCTAACGGTTCCTTCAATGCCTCTGGCTGCACTAAACACTGAGACTGTTCAGCTTCTGTCCTCCTGCAGAGGGCAGACAATTCCCTCACAGCACACTGCGCATGCGCCAGGCTCTCAGACAACTGTTCATTCTCCCTACGTAGTTCAGTATTACACCTCACAGTACATTCATAATTAGCGCTAGCTTCAGCTGCCTTCTGGACAAGAGTTTTCAATTTAACAATTTCCACTTTTAAATTTTCCACTTCTCCCTCCAAGCTCAACTTCAGCCGACAAGACTCCTGATATTTATCCGCTATCCACCCAGCAGCAAAAATCAGAGCATACTTGCCTTCACGTTTGCGCCATTTACTGGTACCGATCAGGTTTGCTACACAATTCTGAGCCTGCAGCCATGGATCAGTAGATCCCTGCATAGCTTGAACAATGGCCTCCGTGTTTTTCACTTTTGTTACTTCTTTAAAAATTCCTTCCATGATATACGTACAAAACACCACAATTGTTACTACAAAAATATACTGCAATCATATACTGCAATAATATACTGCTATCGATCTCTGACTTGTCTCAATACTTCCAGCAGAGAACTACAAATCAAAGTCAAACTGTACATAGAAAGGTTACAGAAAGAGAAAATAACTATTCTGGACAAAACTGACATTTGAGGCAAAAACAAACAAATCTCTTTCCATAGACACCAAAACTAAAATGTGAACCAGCTCAAACTAAAATGAATTCCTTGGTAAAACCTGCAACACTAACCTAACCAAGATGTCTGCCAAACGCACATACTTTTCCCACAAAGCAAATCAAAGATGGCCGACAAACCGCATGGCATGGTCTTACACAGAGGAAATCAAAGATGGCCGACAAACCACATGTGTGGACACACAATGAAAGATAAGATGGTGTCTCCAAAATCTAGCAATCTCTAAATGCTGTCTCTCCTGTACAAACACTAAAACAGAATGCTTGCTCTACAAACCAGAATCACCTCTTACAAAATCACACTGCCATAAAAGTTACCCAAAAACAGAGAAGTTACAACAAAACAATTGGTCAGCACACACATCACAATCTGACTATACAATCTCTTTACAATCAACCCAGATCCACCAAAAACTACAGAACGGAAAAGCACTTACCTTGTCCTTACACAAAGAGCGAAAATGTTCTTTTACCAAGCAGAGATTTCCTCTGACGCAGCAGACAAAATTACACCTTACTCTCTCCTTTTATCTGCTGTGCAGAGTAGAAAAATCTGTTGATTTTACCTAGCTCGCCATCTGTTATAGTAATTTTCCCTTACCCCGCGCTCCCAAGCACGTGTATCAGCTCCTTTGTGTAAGGAAAGGCCGCACTATTCCAGTAATGCTTTAAGATGTTTCATGGTTGAGATCTGTTGAGAGACTGCCCTCTCAGACCCTTTCTTTATTTACATAGACCAAGGGATAACAATAGGAAGTGGGCGGTCCCAACACCTGACCACTCCCTCCAGGTACAGTACAGACATACAGGAAGTGATGACACACACACCCACAGAAAGAATACCACAACATGTCTCTCAGTCACCACTAGGGGGAGTCTTGTTCAGCACCGATCAGTGATCAATGCTCAACAAGGCTCACCAGGATTCTTATGTGGGCCTACTTATAGGAACAGCGTCACCATCTCCAGCGGTTGATCAGGCACACTGGAAATAACGAATGCACGTTCCTTTCTGTATATTGTTCTCTTAATAAATGCATACACGCCAAGCCAATAAATCCGCCTTTTGGGCGGAGGGCCCCAGCCGGCATCTATCCATTCGCCAAGAAAACACTGCTTGCTGCGTCTCTATATCCGCAGCAAGATATCCACTTCCAGTGGTTTACACACTGAGAGACACGATGACAATATTAGAAAACACATCATAATAATTTCCACAACACAGACATAGGACGTGTCGGTACGTCCTGAATATTTACGATCACCGCCGCGCAGCGCGGGGTGATCGGAACAGAGTGCCTGCCGAAATCATTCAGCAGGCACCCTGTGACAATGCCGAGGGGGGTCCTGTCACCCCCCTGTATCTGCGATCGCAGCAAACCAAGGGATCAAGAGGACCGCCATGCTAGGGACCCTGTGGCCCACCCTAGTATGAGCAGCTCTGGGGCTCGTACTAGTTTTACGGCCCACCAGATAAGTTCCCCTGATCCCGCTACCGGTGACCTTGCATGATGTACCCCAGAGAATTTTAAGCCCATGATTCCTGATTTTGATGGTCAACCAGAAATCCAGATTTTCACAGTTGGCTTCATTGAAAATAACTATTTTAGTCTTTTTTTCAGTGACCACTTTGTGAATCTGATGGTGAAGCAAACAAATCTGTACACCTAACAGTTCATTGCTCAACACCCGGGCTCTTTTTTGGCTAGGTCCGGTGGCTGGACATCAGTCAGTGCAGCCGAGATGAGGACGTTTTGGGGCCTCGTGCTGCACATGGGCCTAGTAAAAAAAAAAACAGTTTCAGGCATTACTGGAGTGGGGACGTCCTTTACCAGACCCTACTTTACAGTATGGCCATGACACACTCCCCGTTTGAGGCCATCCGGAAATGCCTGCATTATGCAGATAATGCAGCATGTCTCCCAAGGTGATCCTGCCTATGACCACCTGTACAAAATTTGGCCGGTCATCAATCACTTTGGGGCCAAATTTTTGGAGGCCAATGTACCTGGAAGGGAGGTCATGGTTGATGAGTCTCTGCTTTCAAGGGGAGACTCATTTTCCTCCAGTATGTTCCCTCAAAGCGGGCAAGGTATGGCGTGAAGCTATACAAACTTTGTGAGAGTACCTCAGGGTACACTTACAATGGTTCGTGTGTACGAGGGACGAGATTACCGTATTGAACCCCCAGAATGTCCCCCCACTCTGGGTGTTAGCGGGAAACTTGTGTGGGACCTTATGCACCCACTGCTAGATAAGGGTTACCACCTGTACATGGATAACTTTTATACTAGTATCCCCTTGTTCCAGTCCCTTGCCGCCAAATCCATGCCCGCTTGTGGGACCGTTCGGAAAAATCAACATGGCCTCCCAACCTACCCCCTCCAGGTACCTATCCCCAGGGGTGAGACCCGTGCCCTTACCAGTGGAAACCTGTTGCTGGTCAGATATAAGGACAAGAGGGTAGAGATGTCGCGAACATAAAATTTTCCATTCGCGAACGTCGAACACGAATTTCCATAATTGTTCGCGAACGGGCAAACCGCCATAGACTTCAATAGGCAGGCGAATTTTAAAACCCACAGGGACTCTTTCTGGCCACAATAGTGATTGAAAAGTTGTTTCAAGGGGATTAACACCTGGACTATGGCATGCCGGAGGGGGATCCATGGCAAAACTCCAATGGAAAATTACGTAGTTGACGCAGAGTCGGGTTTTAATCCATAAAGGGCATAAATCACTTAACATTCCTAAATTATTTGGAATAAGGTGCTTTAAAACATCCAGTGTGTGTAAATGTGTGTATATGTGTGTATGATGTTGTATTGATAAGGCAGTGTAAGGGTTACGCCAGCTTCACAGTGACAAACCAAACTCTGACAGACCAAACTTCCTGTTTAACGCACCACAAACAGTCCTTTTGCACAACCAAAAAAACTCCCCATTTGCACAAGGTTGGATACCAAGCTAGCCATGTCCCGTTCCTTGTCCTCACTGACATGATTGAAGGTCTTTTCCTCCACCCAGCCACGTACAACACCAAGGGTCCCCAAAAGGTGACAACAAGCTCCCTGGGAAGCCTGACAGTACAGTCAGTGGGCCTGACACACACTGGCAGGCAACTGCAATTATATTAAAGAGTAAAAATGTAATGACTTTTTTATCTGCAAGGTACTGTGCCACCTGATATGAGTGGTGGGCACTGGCAGTGGGCACAGTACAGTCTGTGGGCCTAACACTCACTGGCAGGCAACTTCAATTATGTTAAAGGGTAAAAATCAAATGACTTTTTTATCTGCAAGGTATTATGCCACCCGATATGAGTGGTGGGCACTGGCAGTTAGCACAGTACAGTCTGTGGGCCTGACACTTACCGGCAGGCAACTGCAATTATATTAAAGGGTAAAAATTAAATGACTTTTTTATCTGCAAGGTACTGTGCCACCCTATATGAGTGGTGGGCGGTGGGCACAGTACAGTCAGTGGGCCTGACACACACTGGCAGGCAACTAAATTATATTAAAGGGTAAAAATTAAATGACTTTTTTATCTGCAAGTTACTGTGCCACCCAATGTGAGTGTTGGGCAGTGGGCACAGTACAGTCTGTGGGCCTAACACTCACTGGCAGGCAACTGCAATTATATTAAAGGGTAAAAATGTAATTACTTTTTTATCTGCAAGGTACTATTCCACCCGATATGAGTGGTGGGCATTAGCAGTAAGCACAGTAAAGTCTGTGTGCCTGACACACACTGGCAGGCAATTTGAATTATATTAAAGGGTAGAAATTATATGACATTTTATCTGCAAGGTACTGTACCACCCTACATGAGTGGTGGGTAGTGGGCACAGTACAGTCAGTGGGCCTGACACACACTGGCAGGCAACTAAATTATATTAAAGGGTAAAAATTAAATGACTTTTTTATTTGCAAGTTACTGTGCCACCCAATGTGAGTGTTGGGCAGTGGGCACAGTACAGTCTGTGGGCCTAACACTCACTGGCAGGCAACTGCAATTATATTAAAGGGTAAAAATGTAATTACTTTTTTATCTGCAAGGTACTATTCCACCCGATATGAGTGGTGGGCATTAGCAGTAAGCACAGTAAAGTCTGTGGGCCTGACACACACTGGCATGCAATTTCAATTATATTAAAGGGTAAAAATTAAATGACTTTTTTTATCTGCAAGGTACTGTACCACCCTACATGAGTGGTGGGTAGTGGGCACAGTACAGTCAGTGGGCCTGACACACACTGGCATGCAATTTCAATTATATATATATATTTTTTTTTATTACATTTTTATTATTTTCAAAAAAGTATATTACAAAATTTCATACAATTGCTTCTTATTTAAATACATGATTATAACAATTCATAATATATAATCTCTACAATTTCCCCCCCCACCCCCATCCTTCCCTTTCCCACCCACCCTCCCCCCCATCTTGGTCGGGTCAGTGGAGAAATAGGTTTTCAAGCATTCAATAGTATTAGATATTAAACCGTCTTATACATTCCTCATATTTCAATATACATATCAATAAATTCTCCCAGCTCTTAATGGAGGGTGGGGTGCGCGATCCCCATTCTCGTGCCAATACTACTCTTGCGGCTACAAGACCTCTATTCCATATCTCCTTTATCGGGTTCTTATTGTGGATCATAGGAGGGAGTATTCCAAGCAACGCCAAGCCACAATCCATTGGAACAGATAACGATGTCTGTAGGTTCAATTCCTGAAATACTCTCCCCAGAACCTTTGCATTTCTCTGCATTGCCAGATGACATGAAAAAAAGTCTGCCTGTTCTTGATAACACTTCCAACATCTGGAATCATAGTTCTTATAAAATTTCCCCAAAACCTTAGGCGAGTAATACACCCTATGTAGAATGTTGAAGAAGATCATTCGGAAATCGCTAGAGATCGATACTTTCCCCATATTTCTATATATCCTATGCCAATCTAATGTGACTAATCCTAAATCCTTTTCCCATAATTTCTCACTTTTAAAATTACTTTTTTTTCCCATTTCCCTCCTAAATAATTTATATAATTGCGAGATTTTTATCTTAACCTTTTCGTTTGTGTAACAAAAATCTAAAAAAGTATTTCTATTAGTGTCAAGATATTGTTTATTCTTCGTGCATCTAATTGCGTGTTTTAATTGAAATAACAGAAAGCGATTCTGAAATTTCTGATTATCAAATCTAGACATAACATCTAAGTTTACCTCTCCCTCTTTATTTATCTGTGAAACAAATTTTAACCCCAAATTTACCCAAAATTGATGATCCTTAAAACCCACCAATTCCCTAAGGTTATTATTACTCCACAAAGGGGCGTAACACCAGGTTTTTTCCATCTCCATTAATTCCTTGATCTTCCTCCACATCCGATGGAACATATTCAAGATAGGACATTTCAGCGATACCCCCCTCATACAGTCAGATTCCATTACAGAAAATATATTATATTCCGGTCCATTATAAGCAGACTTTATAAATTTCGTAATATTTACATCCCCCGATAAGAGCCATTGGATTTGCGCCATCAAATAGTACCATTGAAAATTTGGGAATGCAAGGCCACCATCTTCTATAGCCAAACATAAATATTTCTGTTTTATTTTCACTCTTTTTCTCCCCCAGATCAGGTCGTTCAGTGTTCTCTCCAGCAAGGTGAAAAACCGATCTCCAATCCACGCTGGAGAGACCCCCAAAACATACAAGATCTGGGGGAGCAACACCATTTTCACCAGAGAGATCCTGTCAGAAAAACTCAAAGGGAGCTTCTGCCAGGTCCGGGCTCTCCTTTTACATCTATCCAACAAGGGGATCAAATTTAATTTTTCAAAATCTATAATATCTGCAGAGATATTGATGCCCAGATATTCTAGAGCCTCTCCTGGTTTTAAGACCTCGAGCCCCTCGGTGGAAGAGACATTCCCCCCATCCAATGGCAACAACACTGATTTACTCCAATTAATCCTATATCCAGAGAACGATCCAAACAAATCTATTGTCTTCATCAGTTGGGGAAAGTGCACATCCGAGTCTTCAAAAAAAAATAATATATCATCTGCATATAGGTTAATTTTGTCAGCAGCTCCCTGCATGCCAAACCCCCTTATCTGCTCATCCTCCCTCACCATACATGCCAAGGGCTCTATAAACAAAGCAAAAAGCATGGGAGAGAGAGGACAGCCCTGTCTGGTACCTCTATAAATCTCAAATGATGCAGACCATTCCCCATTAACATTTATCCTTGATTTGGGGTGGGCATATAATAGTTTTACCTGCTTGATAAATTGGGTACCCAGGTTCATCCGTTCCATAACCTTCCAGAGATATTCCCACTCCACCCTGTCGAATGCTTTTTCAGCATCCACCGACAGGATGGAGCGGGACCTCTCCCCTCTCTCTCCTACTCCCATGCCCAAAAAAAACCTTCTAATATTTGAGGATATATGCCTTTTTGCAATAAAACCTGTTTGGTCTGGAAGAATCAGCTGGTCTATTACCGCCCCTAATCTTATTGCAAGGGTCTTCGCGAATATCTTGCAATCAGTATTTAACAACGAGATGGGACGATATGATCCCACCTCTTCTTCTTTTTTCCCTTTTTTTTAGGATCAGTGTAATAACTGCTTGCATCATTGAAGGGGGGAGGGTCCCCTCCGCTAAAGATCTATCAAGAAGCTCCAACAACCTGGGCATCAAGAAATCCTTATATTCTCGGTAAAATTCAAAAGGGAGCCCATCTGGCCCTGGTGAAGAATTTTCCTTTATAGTATCCAATGTTTGACAGAGCTCTCTTAGCCCAATAGGGCGATTCAATATCTTGTTCTCTTCTAGAGAAATATGAGGAATTGAAACTGTATCCAAGAAATACTCAATCTCTTCCGGAGAATGGGAACTTTCACTAGTATATAATTGTTGATAATATTTCACAAAGGCTTCCTGAATTTTGGTCTGTTCCCGCACCATTTCCCCATCATTTATCCTAATCTTATTTACTCTATTTGGGGTCCTCTGGTTCTGAATCTTTGAAGCGAGCAGGGATCCCGGTTTACCTGCCCGCCCGAAGGATTTTGCCCCAGAAAAGAAAAGGCGATCCTGTGCTTTTTCCATCATATATTTACTATATTTTACTCTAGCTTTTTCAAGCAATTCTGAGTTTTCTTTTGTGTTATTACATATTGATTTTTCAAGTGCCTCTCTCATGTTATTCCTCAGGGCTTTTTCTTCTTCAGCATATTGTTTCTTTTTACCCCTTATCTTTGAACTAAATATCCCACGCGCATAGGCTTTAAAAGCGTCCCACACAAAAGCAATATGTGTTGAACCATAATTAATATCCCAGAATTCTTGAAACTGTTTAATAATTATCAGTTTATCGTCCATCATTTTAAACCAGTGTGGATTTAACTTAAATCTCTTGATCTTCTCGCTTTGCAATTTTGTTTTCAACATAACCACTACTGGTGCATGATCGGAGATAGAGTGATGCTCATATTTCATGTTTTCTATTAATGCTATGAAATCTACGTTAGCAAGGACCATGTCTATTCTGGATTTAACTACCCCCGCTCTACTAAAACATGAGTACACACTTTTTTCTCCATTTAACACTCGCCATGTGTCCAACCACATCATTTCATCACAAAAGTATTTTAACCCCGTGTCTCCCTGATCTTTCCTACACCTCGATTGAGGGGATACTCGGTCCAACTTGGGGTTCATTACTTCGTTAAAATCTCCGGAAACAAAAACTGGGCATTCAGGGAAGCCCATAATAAACTCCGATAACTTGACCAGGATATTAATAGAGAAGGGGGGCGGGATATAAACAAATGCCAATATACATAAAGTTCCCTGTAGCTTTCCATATAGAAAAACAAATCTACCGGCACTATCACATTTATTTTTAATGGGGACAAAATCCACCTTGTTATGAATAAAAACACTAACACCCCGGGAATATGATGACAGGCATGAATGATATTCCAATTTGGCCCACCTCTTATTTACTTTAAGGATATTGTCCTTAATCAGATGTGCTTCTAATAATCCAACAATTGCTGGTAAATGTCGGGATACTAAATCAAAAATCGCCACCCGTTTCACCCTGTCAGCCATTCCCCGGACATTCCATGTTAATATCCGTACCATCTAACCGTTTCCTTGTCTTTCCCTTTCCTTTTTTTTTTCCCTTTTTCCTCCTCCCCTTTTCCTCCCTCTTTTTCCTCTCCTTCCCCCTTCTTTCCTCCTTGTCCATTTATTACTCTGTTCCCTTCTCTTTCCTTTCCCTATTTCTTTCTTTCTTTTCTTACAGTACATCCTCTCCCCATCTGAGCCGACCATGACCCCTTCCCTAACCCCCCACCCATTTCCCCCCCACATCCTAACCTGGATAGAGAGATACACAATCCCTCTAACCTCTTATCCTGTGCCTTCTTCTCCCCTACCCCTCCCTCACGTCCCTCATCACAAAACCATAGCGTTCAAATATCTATTCCCTTCCCATCCAACCACTCTGAGATTTCCTCCGGGGAAGCAAAAAACAAAGTTTTGTCACCATAAATTATCCTCATTTTTGCTGGATATAACAAGGAATATTTAATTCCAACCTTTGCCATTCTTTTTTTAACTTCCTTGAATCCAATACGTCTAAGTTGGGTGTTCCTAGAATAATCCGGGTATATTTCAATCTGATTACCCTCAAATTCAATTCTGCCCAGTTGCCTTTTGAATTGCATAATTATGTCTCGATCCCGAGAGTTCAGCAGTTTTATGAGCATCGCCCTAGGGGTGCCCCCAGGTAACGGTTTTTTAAATGGGATTCGGTGCGCTCTTTCTACTGCAAGATCCTGCACCGATTCACATTTACCAAAAATTTCTATTAGCCATTTCTGGGTGAACCCGGCAGGGTCATTCTTCTCTGAACCCTCCGGAAATCCCACCACCCGAATATTCATACGGCGCGACCTATCTTCCAGTTCTGTAACCTTTGCTAGCAAGCTCTTCTTCTCCATCTCAATATTCCCCACTTGTTTTTTCACTACTTCAAGTTCGCTAGTAAGCGTTTTTGTCACTGCCTGCAAATCCTTAATCTTATCACGCATTTTATTCATATCATCTCTAATTAAAGAGACATCCGATTGTACTTTTGCCATTTGAGCTGCCAAATCTCCTAATGAAGAATTAGTCATCTGAACTGCGTCAAGTATATTTGACAGCTTCTGGTCTATCTTATCTATCCTGGAGGTATCCCCCGACGATAGTTGTTTCTCATTAGCATTCTCTACATTTTGCAGGTCTGGCCTATCTACATGGGTTTCCTTATAGGTTCTTTGAGCTAATCTGGTTATTTTATTTTGAGGGGACTTTAAAAATTTGGATGCGCTCATACCCATATGCAGTTGTGCATTTCTGTAGGGGAGCACATCCTGCACTTGTAGTCAGTTGCTAATGGCAATCACCAGCAAAAAATGCATACAATGGATGATGCCAGCAACGGACTACAAGTACCACAATGGACATCCTACATAAGGTGAAATTTATGTGGATGTGGCAAGAATTCAGAACAAACACAGAACCAGAGATAGGTGCACGCTGCCGTCACACTAAACCCTCACACTGATGTTAAAAATTGAGAGTTAGTTCGACATATCCTACTAGGAGGACGTGTCTTAAGCCTCGGGCACCAGCGTCAAGGTCTCTCAAGTAGCCCGTGGGCCCTAACACTCACCTACCTGCGCCATATGGGCGATATCAGGGGCCAGTGGGCAATTACAGGAGCATTAGGACGACTCACAAACATCTCCTCTGTTACCTCCAGCATGTGGCCATGCTTGCAATGGGAGGTGGGAGGTGTCTATGAGCCCTACCCAAGACTGACTGATATAGCCCAAAGCCAAGCAGGTGCACCCAAATGTGACCTGAAGATGAAAAACAGGCACATTTAAAATGGAGTTTATACACCTCCATACATATATATATATAAACCATCAAAAAGTGTGGTGATAAGAAAGCAGGATGCGCTCATACCCATATGCAGTTGTGCATTTCTGTAGGGAGCACATCCTGCACTTGTAGTCAGTTGCTAATGGCAATCACCAGCAAAAATGCATACAATGGATGATGCCAGCAACGGACTACAAGTACCACAATGGACATCCTACATAAGGTGAAATTTATGTGGATGTGGCAAG
Source organism: Bufotes viridis (assembly GCA_033119425.1). NCBI lineage: Eukaryota > Metazoa > Chordata > Amphibia > Anura > Bufonidae > Bufotes > Bufotes viridis. The sequence goes on along the minus strand of CM065590.1, from coordinate 76,633,803 downwards.
AATTCAGAACAAACACAGAACCAGAGATAGGTGCACGCTGCCGTCACACTAAACCCTCACACTGATGTTAAAAATTGAGAGTTAGTTCGACATATCCTACTAGGAGGACGTGTCTTAAGCCTCGGGCACCAGCGTCAAGGTCTCTAAGTAGCCCGTGGGCCCTAACACTCACCTACCTGCGCCATATGGGCGATATCAGGGCCAGTGGGCAGTACAGGAGCATTAGGACGACTCACAAACATCTCCTCTGTTACCTCCAGCATGTGGCCATGCTTGCAATGGGAGGTGGGAGGTGTCTATGAGCCCCTACCCAAGACTGACTGATATAGCCCAAAGCCAAGCAGGTGCACCCAAATGTGACCTGAAGATGAAAAACAGGCACATTTAAAATGGAGTTTATACACCTCCATACATATATATATATATAAACCATCAAAAGTGTGGTGATAAGAAAGCAGGATGCGCTCATACCCATATGCAGTTGTGCATTTCTGTAGGGGAGCACATCCTGCACTTGTAGTCAGTTGCTAATGGCAATCACCAGCAAAAAATGCATACAATGGATGATGCCAGCAACGGACTACAAGTACCACAATGGACATCCTACATAAGGTGAAATTTATGTGGATGTGGCAAGAATTCAGAACAAACACAGAACCAGAGATAGGTGCACGCTGCCGTCACACTAAACCCTCACACTGCCTGTTTTTCATCTTCAGGTCACATTTGGGTGCACCTGCTTGGCTTTGGGCTATATCAGTCAGTCTTGGGTAGGGCTCATAGACACCTCCCACCTCCCATTGCAAGCATGGCCACATGCTGGAGGTAACAGAGGAGATGTTTGTGAGTCGTCCTAATGCTCCTGTAATTGCCCACTGGCCCCTGATATCGCCCATATGGCGCAGGTAGGTGAGTGTTAGGGCCCACGGGCTACTTGAGAGACCTTGACGCTGGTGCCCGAGGCTTAAGACACGTCCTCCTAGTAGGATATGTCGAACTAACTCTCAATTTTTAACATCAGTGTGAGGGTTTAGTGTGACGGCAGCGTGCACCTATCTCTGGTTCTGTGTTTGTTCTGAATTCTTGCCACATCCACATAAATTTCACCTTATGTAGGATGTCCATTGTGGTACTTGTAGTCCGTTGCTGGCATCATCCATTGTATGCATTTTTGCTGGTGATTGCCATTAGCAACTGACTACAAGTGCAGGATGTGCTCCCTACAGAAATGCACAACTGCATATGGGTATGAGCGCATCCTGCTTTCTTATCACCACACTTTTTGATGGTTTATATATATATATGTATGGAGGTGTATAAACTCCATTTTAAATGTGCCTGTTTTTCATCTTCAGGTCACATTTGGGTGCACCTGCTTGGCTTTGGGCTATATCAGTCAGTCTTGGGTAGGGCTCATAGACACCTCCCACCTCCCATTGCAAGCATGGCCACATGCTGGAGGTAACAGAGGAGATGTTTGTGAGTCGTCCTAATGCTCCTGTAATTGCCCACTGGCCCTGATATCGCCCATATGGCGCAGGTAGGTGAGTGTTAGGGCCCACGGGCTACTTGAGAGACCTTGACGCTGGTGCCCGAGGCTTAAGACACGTCCTCCTAGTAGGATATGTCGAACTAACTCTCAATTTTTAACATCAGTGTGAGGGTTTAGTGTGACGGCAGCGTGCACCTATCTCTGGTTCTGTGTTTGTTCTGAATTCTTGCCACATCCACATAAATTTCACCTTATGTAGGATGTCCATTGTGGTACTTGTAGTCCGTTGCTGGCATCATCCATTGTATGCATTTTTGCTGGTGATTGCCATTAGCAACTGACTACAAGTGCAGGATGTGCTCCCCTACAGAAATGCACAACTGCATATGGGTATGAGCGCATCCTGCTTTCTTATCACCACACTTTTTGATGGTTTATATATATATATGTATGGAGGTGTATAAACTCCATTTTAAATGTGCCTGTTTTTCATCTTCAGGTCACATTTGGGTGCACCTGCTTGGCTTTGGGCTATATCAGTCAGTCTTGGGTAGGGCTCATAGACACCTCCCACCTCCCATTGCAAGCATGGCCACATGCTGGAGGTAACAGAGGAGATGTTTGTGAGTCGTCCTAATGCTCCTGTAATTGCCCACTGGCCCCTGATATCGCCCATATGGCGCAGGTAGGTGAGTGTTAGGGCCCACGGGCTACTTGAGAGACCTTGACGCTGGTGCCCGAGGCTTAAGACACGTCCTCCTAGTAGGATATGTCGAACTAACTCTCAATTTTTAACATCAGTGTGAGGGTTTAGTGTGACGGCAGCGTGCACCTATCTCTGGTTCTGTGTTTGTTCTGAATTCTTGCCACATCCACATAAATTTCACCTTATGTAGGATGTCCATTGTGGTACTTGTAGTCCGTTGCTGGCATCATCCATTGTATGCATTTTTGCTGGTGATTGCCATTAGCAACTGACTACAAGTGCAGGATGTGCTCCCCTACAGAAATGCACAACTGCATATGGGTATGAGCGCATCCTGCTTTCTTATCACCACACTTTTTGATGGTTTATATATATATATGTATGGAGGTGTATAAACTCCATTTTAAATGTGCCTGTTTTTCATCTTCAGGTCACATTTGGGTGCACCTGCTTGGCTTTGGGCTATATCAGTCAGTCTTGGGTAGGGCTCATAGACACCTCCCACCTCCCATTGCAAGCATGGCCACATGCTGGAGGTAACAGAGGAGATGTTTGTGAGTCGTCCTAATGCTCCTGTAATTGCCCACTGGCCCCTGATATCGCCCATATGGCGCAGGTAGGTGAGTGTTAGGGCCCACGGGCTACTTGAGAGACCTTGACGCTGGTGCCCGAGGCTTAAGACACGTCCTCCTAGTAGGATATGTCGAACTAACTCTCAATTTTTAACATCAGTGTGAGGGTTTAGTGTGACGGCAGCGTGCACCTATCTCTGGTTCTGTGTTTGACTTTAAAAATTTATCAATTTTATTAGTAGGGCTACCTGACCCTGCTCCCCTGGGAGAGGAATTTATGCCTGAAGTGCCCCCTGCTGACTTACGATTTTGAATTTTGGGACCCATCTCTAACTCTTGATATGAGTTGTTCCAAAATTACAAAACAATCCCTCAGTTGATGCAGTACAATCTTATACAAAATGTCAACAATATCTATATCTATCGATCATATCTATTAATATGTATGCCAGCAGTAATCGGTAGAGAGAAAGGGAGAGAAAAAAAAAGAGACAGGAGGGAAGGAAAAAAAAAAAAAAAACCTCCCAATGTCTTAGAGTCTTTACTTTCTTTCTTCTTTTCGTAGAACTACAGATTCAGTTTGAGTTCATCTAGGGCATTGGCACAGTCAATATACATGGCATGTACACATGCAGGTATATAAAAGCTGCTATGGACCATATACAGGTTTTTCAGCTATGTAAAGGTCGGGGCTCGTTTTCCCCGGGTTCCTCTAGTTTAATAGATGGTACCGACTTTACTTATGCCTCAGCCAGTTACAACCGACATTGATAAACCCACAGTACACAGTACTTGCCAGCGCTTGCCCAGGTTTTCCTTTTCCTGCCTTCCTGCTTTGGAGCTTCTCACTGTCTCCGACCGTACAGTAGCCGTACAACAAAAGGGACATCAGGGGGGCGCCGCTGCAAAGCTGGATCACCACTCCAGGACCAGAAGTTCAGCCGTCCAGGATAATCCAGGTAAGACGAGGGAGAGCGTCTATAACCAGAACATCATCACCTCGTCACCATCACCATCTCCGTCAACACAGGGATCCTCAGGTGTAGTCCACAAAATTTCAATTATATTAAAGGGTAAAAATTAAATGACTTTTTTTATCTGCAAGGTACTGTACTACCCTACATGAGTGGTGGGTAGTGGGCACAGTACAGTCAGTGGGCCTGACACACACTGGCAGGCAACTGAAATTATATTAAAGAGTAAAAATTAAATGACTTTTTAATCTGCAAGGTACTGTGCCACCCTACATGAGTGGTGGGCAGTGGGCACAGTACAGTCTGTGGGCCTGACACACACTGGCAGGCAACTACAATCATATTAAAGGGTAAAAATGTAACGACTTTTTCATCTGCAAGGTACTGTGCCACCCAATATGAGTGGTGGGCACACAGTTCAGTCTGTGGGCCTGCGGCCTCTCACACACGGGCAGGCAACTGCAATATATATATATATATATATATATATATATATATATAAGCAGACTGATGTACCAGCCCTACAAAGGGCTTTTTGGGGTGCTGTCAGGACTCTGTCATTACAGCAGTTGAGTCTTTGAGGTCTGGAGTGGACACAGAACAGTGGCCTAGCTAACGCTTTCCCTATTAATTCAGCAGCACTCTCCCTGCTCTAAATAACACTGCAGCTTCAGAATAAATCTAAGATGGATGCTGTCCTTGCTTTTTTATATGAGGTGGGAGGGTCTGGGAGGGAGGGTACGCTGATTGGCTGATGTATAGGGGGCGGACCGAACAACGCATATGTTCGCCCGCCATGGCGAACAAGCGATATTCGCCAACGAATAGTTTGGGATATCTCTAGCAGTAGGGTGAGAACGCCGAAAGCGCTCACAGACGGCCCACAATCTCTGCAGCAGCTCTGACATATTGCGATAATTTTTCAGGAACCTCTGCACCACAAAATTCAGCACATGCGTCAGGCAAGGGATATGCATCAAACCGGCTAGGCCCAGAGCTGCTTTGAGATTTCACCCATTATCACACACCCCCAGGCCGGGCTTGAGGCTCAGTGGCACCAATCACTCATTAGTCTGTTGTTGCATGCCCGTCCACAGCTAGTGTTGAGCGAACAGTTCGAGCATAATTCGGGTTTGTACCGAATTTTGGGGGGAACGGGACCCGGATCCGGACCCGAACATTTTCAAAAAAGTTTGGGTTCGGGTCTGTTGTTCGGCGATTTCTTCCCGCTTTCTGAAGGGCTGCACAGCAGCCAATCAGCTAACATTTTACTTCTTGCCCTAAGCATCCATCACAGCCATGCCTACTAATGGCATGGCTGTGATTGGCCAAGTGCAGCATGTGACCCAGCCTCTATTTAAGCTGGAGTCACGTAGCGCCGCACGTCACACTGCTCTGAATAGTGTATGGAGAGGACGCAGCTTCTGTGAGGGTGAGATTAGGCAGGGAAAAGTTAGCAAAAACACCTAATGAAGTGATCGATCTACAGCTGTGAATCATTCAACTTCTGCTAGTTAATTACTCATTGGTTTTTAGGCTGCACAGAGCGTTTTTCTGTCACTTTTTTCTGGGGTGATCGGTGGCCATTTTGTGACTTGTGGTGCACAAGCACAAGCTGCCACCAAGTCCATCAATCCATCAATACTAGTTTTTTTTTGTTGCTATATCCTACATCAGGGGCTTGGCAGTGCTTATTGTCACCCCTAGAAACTCAGGATAGAAATTTCTATATTTTATTAAGGGATTAAATTCAATTGCCAAAATAGCAATCCCCTAAATCTGGTGTCCCAGCTGTGGCTAACCAAGTGTAATACTGTCTGCTGTCTGGCAAAGGATAGATAATTTTCTGTGGTGAAATTCAATTGACAAAATAGCAATCTCCTAAATCTGGTGTCCCAGCAGTGGCTGGCAAAGTATAATAGTGTCCGGCGAAGGATATATTTTGTTCTGGGGTGAAATACAATAGCCAAAATAGCAATACCGTAAATCAATGGTTTCAGCTGTGGCTGGCCAAGTTTAATAGTGTCCGTCAAAGGATATATTTTGTTCTGGGGTAAAATTCAATTGCCAAAATAGCAATACCATAAATCAGTGGTATCAGTTGTGGCTGGCCAAGTTTAATAGTGTCCGGCAAAGGATATATTTTGTTCTGGGGTGAAATTCAATTACCAAAATAGCAATACCCTGAATTTGGTCTTCCAGCTGTAGCAGGCCTAGTTTAAATCTGTCCGCATCAGGGTATATTTTTTTCTGGGGTGAAAGTTAATTGCCAAAATAGCAATACCCTGGATCTAGTGTTCCAGCTGTGACTGAACAAGTTTAATAGTAACTGTCAAAGGATAGATTTTGTTCTGGGGTGAAATTCAATTGCCAAAATAGCAATACCATAAATCAGTGGTTTCAGTTATGGCTGGCCAAGTTTAATAGTGTCCTGCAAAGGATATTTTTTGTTCTGGGGTGAAATTCAATTGCCACAATAGCAGTATCATAAATCAGTGGTTTCAGCTGTGGCTGGCCAAGTTTAATAGTGTCCTGCAGACGATATATTTTTTTCTGGGGTGAAAGTTAATTGCCAAAATAGCAATACCCTGAATCTGGTGTTCCAGCTGTGACTGAACAAGTTTAATAGTATCTGTCAAAGGATAGATTTTGTTCTGGGGGGAAATTCAATTGCCAAAATAGCAATACCATAAATCAGTGGTTTCAGTTGTGGCTGGCCAAGTTTAATAGTGTCCGGCAAAGGATATATTTTGTTCTGGAGTGAAATTCAATTGCCAAAATACCAATACCATAAATCAGTGGTTTCAGCTGTGGTTGGCCAAGTTTAATAGTGTCCAGCAAAGGAAATATTTTGTTCTGGAGTAAAATTCAATTGCCAAAATAGCAATACCCTGAATCTGGTGTTCCAGCTGTTGCAGGCCTAGTTTAAATCTGTCCGTAACAGGGTATATTTTTTTCTAGGGTGATATTTAATTACCAAAATAGCAATACCCTGAATCTGGTGTTCCAGCTGTCACTGGACAAGTTTAATAGTATCCGTCAAAGGATAGATTTTGTTCTGGGGTGAAATTCAATTGCCTGAATAGCAATACCATAAATCAGTGGTTTAAGCTATGGCTGGCCAAGTTTAATAGTGTCCTGCAAAAGATGTATTTTGTTCTGGGGTGAAATTCAATTGCCAAAGTAGCAATACCTTAAATCAGTGGTTTCAGCTGGGGCTGGGCAAGTTTAATAGTGTCCTGCAAAGGATATATTTTGTTCTGGGGTGAAATTCAAATTGCCAAAATAGCAATACCATAAATCAGTGGTTTCAGCTGTGGCTGGCCAAGTTTAATAGTGTCCTGCAAAGGAAATATTTTGTTCTGGGGTGAAATTCAATTGCCAAAATAGCAATACCATAAATCAGTGGTTTCAGCTGTGGCTGGCCAAGTTTAGTAGTGTCCTGCAAAGGATATATTTTGTTCTGGGGTGAAATTCAATTGCCAAAATAGCAAAACCATAAATCAGTGGTTTCAGCTGTGGCTGGCCAAGATTAATAGTGCACGGCAAAGGATATATTTTGTTCTGGGGTGAAATTCAATTGCCAATATAGCAATACCCTCAATCTGGTGTTGGAGGCCACGTGTTAATCAGTCTGTAAAAGGGTATATTACATTTAAGGTGTATATACAAGTGCTAAGAGGGTCATCCTCAATAACTTCACACGCTACCGTGCATCTCCCATTGTATTTCTGTCCGTTAAAGGGTATATTACACAAAGTGTTAAAATACAATTGCTGAATGCATAATCCTACATATTTTTTCACACGCTACTGTGCATCTCCAAGTGTAAATCTGTCCATAAAAGGATACCTTTCATCCAGGGCCTAAATACTAGCCCTACAATTGATATTCCCCTAAATCAGTGGTTACTGCTTTGCCTGGATTAGTGTAAAAAGGTACATAAATAAAAAGGCAGATAGTGTTAGGTGCCTGGTGAACGGTAATAATGAGGAAAACATCTAGTAAGGTACGCGGACGCGGTCGTGGTGGTGTTAGTGGACCCTCTGGTACTGGGAGAGGACGTGGCCATTCTGCCACAGCCACACGTCCTAGTGAACCAACTACCTCAGGTTCCAGTACCCACCAGAATTTACAGCGATATTAGGTGGGGCCCAATGCCATTCTAAGGATGGTAAGGCCTGAGCGGGTACAGGCGCTAGTCAATTTGGTGGCCGACAGTGGATCCAGCACGTTCACAACATTATCTCACACCCAGTCTTCTGCAGAAAGCGCACAGGTGGTGCCTGAAAACCAAGCCCATCAGTCTGTCACATCACCCCCATGCATATCAGGGAAACTGTCAGAACCTCAAGTTATGCAGCAGTCTCTTATGCTGTTTGAAGACTCTGCTGGCAGGGTTTCCCAAGTGAATCCACCTAGCCCTTCCCCAGTGGTGGAAGACATAGAATTCACTGATGCACAACCACTGATGTTTCCTGATGATGAGGACATGGGAATATCACTTCATCGGAGTCGGCACGTCTCTGATGATGACGAAACACAGGTGCCAACTGCTGCGTCTTTCTGCAGTGTGCAGACCGAATAGGAGGTCAGGGAGGAAGACTGTGTGGAAGACGATGCAGGGGACGGTGAGGTCCTAGACCCCACATGCAAGGTCATGCCACTGACTTTCATAGTTCAGAGGAAGAGGCAGTGGTGAGACCGAGCTAACAGCGTAGCAAAACAGGGAGCAGGGGGAAAAAGCAGAACAGCAGCCGCCAAGAGAGTTCGCATGCTACTGGCCACCGCCACCAGGGACCGAGCACCCCAAAGGCAGCTTCAAGTAGTTTCCTGGCATGGCACTTCTTTAAATAATGTGCTGACAACAAGTCCCAAGTGGTTTGCAAGATGTGCCACCAGAGCCTGAAGTGAGGCATTAACGTTCTGAACCTTAGCACTACCTGCATGACCAGGCATCTACATGCAAAGCATGAACTGCAGTGGAGTAAACACCTTAAAAGCAAGGAACTCACTCAGGCTCCCCCTGCTCCCTCGTCTGCTGCTGCCTCGGCCTCTTCCTCCGCCTCGGGAGGAATGTTGGCACCTGCCGCCCACCAAACAGAGGATGTGCCACCGACACCACCACCTGCGTTACCAAGCATCTCCACCATGTCACACGGCAGCGTTCAGCTCTCCATCTCACAAACCTTGGAGAGAAAGCGTAAATTCCCACCTAGCCACCCTCGAGCCCTGGGCCTGAATGCCAGCATTTCTAAACTACTGGCCATTAAAATGCTGTCATTTAGGCTGGTGGACACAGACAGCTTCAAACAGCTGATGGCCATGGCTATCCCACAGCATGTTGTTCCCAGCCGCCACTACTTCTCCAAGACAGCCGTGCCTTCCCTGCACAACCAAGTATCCGATCAAATCAAGTGTGCACTGCGCAACGCCATCTGTGGCAAGGTCCACCTAACCACAGATATGTGGACCAGTAAGCACGGCCAGGGACGCTATATCTCCCTAACTGCACACTGGGTAAATGTAGTGGTGGCTGGGCCCCAGGCGGAGAGTTTTTTGGCGCACGTTCTTCTGCCACCAAGGATCGCAGGGCATCATTCTTTGCCTCCTGTAGCCTCCTCCTCCTACTCGGCTTCCTCCTCCTCTGCATCCACCATCTCATCCGGTCAGCCACACACCTTCACCACCAACTTCCGCACAGCCCGGGGTCAATGTCTGCAGGCCATTCTGAAACTCATATGTTTGGGGGACAGGCCCCACACCGCGCAGGAGTTGTGGCGGGGTATTGAACAACAGACCGACGAGTGGTTTCTGCCGGTGGGCCTCAAGCTCGGCCTGGTGGTGTGCGATAATGGGCGAAATCTCATCGCAGCTCTGTGACTAGCCGGTTTGACGCACATCCCTTGCCTGGCGCATGTGCTGAATTTGGTGGTGCAGAAGTTTATTCACAACTACCCCGACATGTCAGAGCTGCTGCATAAAGTGGAGGCCGTCTGTGCGCGCTTCCGGCGTTCACATCTTGCCGCTGCTCGCCTTTCTGCGCTACAGCGTAACTTCGGCCTTCCCGCTCACCGCCTCATATGCGACGTGCCCACCAGGTAGATTTCCACCTTGCATATGCTGTCCAGACTGTGCGAGCAGCAGCAGGCGATAGTGCAGTTTCAGCTGCAGCACGCACGGGTGAGTCGCTCGGCGGAACAGGACCACTTCACCACCAATGACTGGACCTCCATGCGAGACCTGTGTGCCCTGTTGCGCTGTTTCGAGTACTCCACCAACATGGCCAGTGGCGATGACGCCGTTATCAGCGTTACAATACCACTTCTATGTCTCCTTGAGAAAACACTTAGGGCGATGATGAAAGAGGAGGTGGCCCAGGAGGAGGAGGAGGAGGAAGAGGGGTAATTTTTAGCACTTTCAGGCCAGTCTGTTAGAAGTGGCTCAGAGGGAGGTTTTTGCAACAGCTGAGGCCAGGTACAAATGGGGCCAGCCAGGGCCCACTACTGGAGGACGAGGAGGATGAGGAGGAGGTGGAGGAGGATGAGGATGAAGCAGGTTCACAGCGGGGTGGCACCCAACACAGCTCAGGCCCATCACTGGTGCGTGGCTGGGGGGATACAGAGGACGATGACGATACGCCTCCCACAGAGGACAGTTTGTCCTCTGAAAGTGGCCTGTTACAAAGGTGGGTGACATGAAGCCTGAACCTCTGCCATGTGACCTCTCTCCTTTGTCTGGGTGCTGGGGCCTAAATAACTGAAAGGGGCCTTCTCCAGTGGTGGGTGATATGACGAATGATTCTCTGCTGAGGGACCTCTTTCCTCTGTCTGGGTGCCGGGGCATAAATAATTCAAAGTGGCCTTCTCCAGTGGTGGGTGATGTGACGCCGTATTTCTTGCTGTGGGACCTCTCTCCTCTGTCTGGGTGCTGGGGCCTAAATAACTCAAAATGGCCTTCTACAGTGGTGGGTGATATGACGCATGATTCTCTGCTGTGGGACCTTTCTCCTCTATCTGGGTGCTAGGGCCTAAATAACTGAAAGTGGCCTTCTCCAGTGGTGGGTGATATGACGCCTTATTCCTTGCTGTGGGACCTCTCTCCTCTGTCTGGGTGCTGGGGCCTAAATAACTGAAAGTGACTTTCTCCAGTGGTGGGTGATATGACGCATGATTCCCTCCTGTGGGACCTCTCTCCTCTGTCTGGGTGCTGGGGCCTAAATAACTGAAAGTGGCTTTCTCCAGTGGTGGGTGATATGACGCATGATTCCCTCCTGTGGGACCTCTCTCCTCTGTCTGGGTGCTGGGGCCTAAATAACTGAAAGTGGCATTATCCAGTGGTGGGTGATATGACGCCTTATTCCTTGCTGTTGGACCTCACTCCTCTGTCTGGGTGCTCGGGCCTAAATAACTGAAAGTGGCCTTCTCCAGTGGTGGGTGATATGACGCATGATTCTCTGCTGTGGGACCTCTCTCCTCTGTCTGGGTGCTGTGTCCTAAATAACTGAAAGTGGCCTTCTCCAGTGGTGGGTGAGTTGACGCCTTATTCCTTGCTGGGGGACCTCTCTCGTCTGTCTGAGTGCTGGGGCCTAAATAACTCAAAATGGTCTTCTCCAGTGGTGGGTGATATGACGCATAATTCTCTGCTGTGGGACCTCTCTCCTCTGTCTGGGTCCTGGGGCCTAAATAACTGAAAGTGGCCTTCTCCAGTGGTGGGTGACATGACGCCTTATTCCTTGCTGTGGGACCTCTCTCCTCTGTCTGGGTGCTGTGACCTAAATAACTGAAAGTGGCTTTCTCCAGTGGTGGGTTATATGACGCATGATTCCCTCCTATGGGACCTCTCTCCTCTGTCTGGGTGCTGGGGCCTAAATAACTCAAAATGGTCTTCTCCAGTGGTGGGTGATATGACGCATAATTCTCTGCTGTGGGACCTCTCTCCTCTGTCTGGGTCCTAAATAACTGAAAGTGGCCTTCTCCAGTGGTGGGTGATATGACGCCTTATTCCTTGCTGTGGGACCTCTCTCCTCTGTCTGGGTGCTGGGACCTAAATAACTGAAAGTGGCTTTCTCCAGTGGTTGGTGATATGACGCATGATTCTCTACTGTGGGACCTCTCTCCTCTGTCTGGGTGCTGGGGCCTAAATAACTGAAAGTGGCCTTCTCCAGTGGTGGGTGATATGACGCCTTATTCCTTGCTGTGGGACCTCTCTCCTCTGTCTGGGTGCTGGGGCCTAAATAACTGAAAGTGGCTTTCTCCAGTGGTGGGTGATATGACGCATGATTCTCTGCTGTGGGACCTCTCTCCTCTGTCTGGGTGCTGGGGTCTAAATAACTGAAAGTGGCCTTTTCCAGTGGTGGGTTATATGACGCCTTATTCCTTGCTGTGGGACCTCTCTCCTCTGTCTGGGTGCTGGGGCCTAAATAACTGAAAGTGGCTTTCTCCAGTTGTGGGTGATATGATGCATGATTCTCTGCTGTGGGACCTCTCTCCTCTGTCTGGGTGCTGGGGCCTTAATAACTGAAAGTGACTTTCTCCAGCGGTGGGTGATATGACGCATGATTCTCTGCTGTGGGACCTCTCTCCTCTGTCTGGGTGCTGGGGCCTAAATAACTCTAAATGGTATTCTCCAGTGGTGGGTGATATGACGCATATTTCTCTGCTGTGGGACCTCTCTCCTCTGTCTAGGTCCTGGGGCCTAAATAACTGAAAGTGGCCTTCTCCAGTGGTGGGTGGTATGATGCCTTATTCCTTGCTGTGGGACCTCTCTCCTCTGTCTGGGTGCTGGGGCCTAAATAACTCTAAATGGTCTTCTCCAGTGGTGGGTGATATGACGCATAATTCTCTGCTTTGGGACCTCTCTCCTCTGTCTGGGTGCTGGGACCTAAATAACTGAAAGTGGCTTTCCCCAGTGGTGGGTGATATGATGCATGATTCTCTGCTGTGGGACCTTTCTCCTCTGTCTGGGTGCTCGGACCTAAATAACTGAAAGTGGCCTTCTCCAGTGGTGGGTGATATGACGCATGATTTTCTGCTGTGGGTCATCTCTCCTCTGTTTGGGTGCTGGGGCCTAAATAACTGAAAGTGGCCTTCTCCAGTGGTGGGTTATATGACGCCTTATTCCTTGCTGTGGGACCTCTCTCCTCTGTCTGGGTGCTGGGGTCTAAATAACTGAAAGTGGATTTCTCCAGTGGTGGGTGATATGACGCATGATTCCCTCCTATGGGACCTCTCTCCTCTATCTGGGTGCTGGGGCCTAAATAACTGAAAGTGGCCTTCTCCAGTGGTGGGTGATATGACGCCTTATTTCTTGCTGTGGGACCTCACTCCTCTGTCTGGGTGCTGGGGCCTAAATAACTGAAAGTGGCTTTCTCCAGTGGTGGGTGATATGACGCATGATTCCCTCCTATGGGACCTCACTCCTCTGTCTGGGTGCTGGGGCCTAAATAACTGAAAGTGGTCTTCTCCAGTGGTGGGTGATATGACGCCATATTCCTTGCTGTGGGACCTCTCTCCTCTGTCTGGGTGCTGGGGCCTAAATAACTGTAAGTGGCCTTCTCCAGTGGTGGGTGATATGACGCCTTATTCCTTGCTGTGGGCCTCTCTCCTCTTTCTGGGTGCTGGGGCCCAAATAACTCAAAGTGGCCTTCTCCAGTGGTGGGTGATATGACGCATTATTCTCTGCTATTGGAACTCTCTCCAATTGATATTAGTTAATTTTAATTTATTTTATTTTATTGTAATTAATTTCCCTATCCACATTTGTTTGCAGGGCATTTACCTACATTTTGCTGCCTTTTGCAGCCCTCTAGCCCTTTCCTGGACTATTTTACAGCCTTTTTAGTGCCCAAAAGTTCGGGTCCCCATTGACTTCAATGGGGTTCAGGTTCGGGATGAAGTTCGGGTCGAGTTCAGATCCCGAACCCGAACATTTTCGGGAAGTTCGGCCGAACTTCTCGAACCCGGACATTCAGGTGTTTGCTCAACTCTATCCACAGCTCCTGCGCAATGTGGGTTTTTTCCCCCAAACAAATGAGTTTCAAAACAGCCTGCTGTTGTTTCCCCCTGGCTGTGACCGGATGAGGAGGCAGTAGAGGAGGAAGCAGAGTAGGAGGAGGAGGCAACAGGAGGGAAAGAGAAAAAACCTGCAATTCTTGGTGGCGGAAGGACATGCGCCAAACTGCTATCTGCCTCAGGCCCAGCCACCACTGCATTTACCCAGTGTGCAGTTAGAGAGATATAACGTCCTTGCCCATGCTTACTGGTCCATGAATTGGTGGTTATGTGGACCTTGCCACAGATGGTGTTGTGCAATGTACACCTAATTTTTTCCACCACTTGGTTGTGCAGGGAAGGGATGGCTCACCTGGAAAAGTAGTGGTGGCTGGGAACCATGTATTGTGCGACAGCCACCGCTATAAGGTTTTAAAAAGTTTCCGTCTCCACCAGACGGAATGACAGCATTTCAAAGGCCAGGAATTTTGAAATGCTGGCATTCAGGGCGAGGGATCGCGGGTGGGTAGGGGGGTACTTCCTCTTTCTCTCCAGTTTTTGGGAGATGGACAGCTGAATGCTTTCATGGAACATTGTGGAGATGCTTGTTGATGGAGGTGGTGGCGTTGCTGCCAAATCCTCTGTTTGCGGGGTGACAGGTTCCACTGTCACTCCAGAGGGAGAGGAAGAGGCCAAGACTGCAGCAGAAGGAGGAGCCTGAGATCTTTCGTGCTTTTGAGGTGTTTACTCCACTGCATCCTTGCATTTAGATGCCTGGTCATGCAGGTGGTGCTCTGGTTTAGAACATTTATGCCCCGCTTTAGGCTCTGATTGCACAGCGTACAAACCACTCGCGTCTTGTCATCAGCACATTGTCTGAAAAATGCCAGGGAACTCCATGGAGCTGGCTTTGGTGTGCTGAGGCCCTGGGTGCGGTTTGCAGTAGCAGGCATACTGGCTAGGGGATGGCCACTCTGCTTTTGCACACTGCTCCTTGTTTTGCTGTGCGGCTGGTGCTGTATGACCACCACCTCTTCCTCCGAACTGCACACGTCACTCGCATGACCTTGATTCCATATGGAGTCTAGGACCTCATCATCCTCCACATCATCTTCCACCCACTCTTCACCCCTGCCCTCCTTGCTGGTCTACACACTGCAGAAAGCAGTTGGCACCTGTGTTTTGTCATCAGCAGAGATGTGCTGCGGTGGTCCTCCCATGTCCATGCTGAATGACTTGGGGCTCAGACTGCTTGCCTGATTTGCAAGGGGGTAAGGTGAAAGACAGATGCCCATGGGCTGCAGGTGCCAACTCTGCACTTTCAGCAGGGGACCGGGTGGGAGACAATGTGAAGGAACTAGAGGCACTGTCAGCCACCCAATCTGCTACCGCCTCTACCTGTTCTGGCCTCACAATTCGTACACCAGTATTCGGGCCTACAAAATAACGCTGAAAGTTCTGTCGCCTACTTGCACCTGAGGAAGGTGTTTCATTTGGGTGTATAGCTTGCATAGATCGACAGTGTCCTCTCCGTGCAACAGGAGCTCCCCCAACACCAGTAGCACCACGACCAGGGCCACGTCCCTTATTTGATGCTCTCCTCATTCTTTAAGGTCACCCACTGAACTAACAGGCGGATTAACTATATTAATTTCCCTGTCACGTATGCAGTACAGGTGTACCTCTCACACAAATTGGTTAGATGTCACCCACCAATCTAACAGATTAACTATATTATTTTCCCTGTCATGTATGCAGTGCTGGTGTACTTCACACAATAAATGGGTATATATCGCCCACCTAATAGAGATGGCCCGAACTATTCGCCGGCGAACAGTTCCCGGCGAACATAGCTTGTTCGCGTTCGCCTCTGCCGGGCGAACATATGCGATGTTCGGTCCGCCCCCTATACATCATCATTGAGCAAACTTTGACCCTGTACCTCACAGTCAGCAGACACATTCCAGCCAATCAGCAGCATACCCTCCCTCCCAGACCCTCCCACCTCCTGCACAGCATCCATTTTAGATTCATTTGGAATTTGCAGTCTTAGTGAGAGGAGGGAGAGTGTAATTGCTGCTGATTTAATTGGGAAATCGATAGCTAGGCTAGTGTATTCAGTGTCCACTCCAGTCCTGAAAGACTCATCTGATCTCTGCTGTAAGGACAGCGTCCTGACAGCACCCCAAAAAGCCCTTTTAGGGCTGCAACATTAGTCTGCTTTTTTTCCTTTATATGCATATTGCAGTTGCATGGCCTGCCTGTGTGTGAGGAGCTGCAGGCCCACAGACTGTAGTGTGCCCACTGCCAGTGCCCACCCCTGTCATCCCGTGTGGCACAGGACTTTGCATAAAAAAGGCATTTAATTTTTACACTTTAGTGTAATTTCAGCTGCTTGCCTGCTGCCAGTGTGTGTCATGCTGACTTCCACAGACTGTAGTGTGTCCACTGCCAGTGCCCACCCCTGTCATTCCGTGTGGTACAGGACTTTGCATCAAAAAAGGCATTTAATTTTTACACTTTAATCTAAGCTTAGTTGCCTGCCAGTGTGTGTCAGGCTGACTTCCAGTGACTGTAGTGTGCCCAAAGCCAGTGCCTACCACTCATACCGGCTGGCAGAGGACTTTGCATCAAAAAGGCATTTCATTTTTACACTTTAGTGTAATTTCAGCTGCTTGCCTGCTGCTAGTGTGTGTCAGGCCGACTTCCACTGACTGTAGTGTGCCCACTGCCAGTGCCACCCCTGTCATCCCGTGTGGCACAGGACTTTGCATCAAAAAAAGGCATTTAATTTTTACACTTTAATCTAAGGTTAGTTGCCTGCCAGTGTGTGTCAGGCTGACTTCCAGTGACTGTAATGTCCTACTGCCAGTGCCTACCACTCATACCGGCTGGCAGAGGACTTTGAATCAAAATAGGCATTTAATTTTTACACTTTAGTGTAATTTCAGCTGCTTGCCTGCTGCTAGTGTGTGTCAGGCCGACTTCCACTGACTGTAGTGTGCCCACTGCCAGTGCCCACCCCTGTCATCCCGTGTGGCACAGGACTTTGCATCAAAAAGGCATTTCATTTTTACACTTTAGTGTAATTTCAGCTGCTTGCCTGCTGCTAGTGTGTGTCAGGCCGACTTCCACAGACTGTAGTGTGCCCACTGCCAGTGCCCACCCCTGTCATCCCGTGTGGCACAGGACTTTGCATCAAAAAAAGGCATTTAATTTTTACACTTTAATCTAAGGTTAGTTGCCTGCTAGTGTGTGTCAGGCTGACTTCCAGTGACTGTAGTGTGCCCAATGCCAGTGCCTACCACTCATACCAGCTGGCAGAGGACTTTGCATCAAAAAAGGCATTTAATTTTTACACTTTAATCTAAGTTTAGTTGCCTGCCAGTGTGTGTCAGGCTGACTTCCAGTGACTGTAGCGTGCCCACTGCCAGTGCCCACCACTCATACCGGCTGGCACAGGACTTTGCATAAAAAAAGGCATTTAATTTTTACACTTTAATCTAAGTTTAGTTGCCTGCCAGTGTGTGTCAGGCTGACTTCCAGTGACTGTAATGTGCCCACTGCCAGTGCCCACCACTCATACCGGCTGGCACAGGACTTTGCATAAAAAAAGGCATTTAATTTTTACACATTAGTCTAATTTCAGTTGCTTGCCTGCTGCCAGTGCGTGTCAGGCCCACTTCCACTGACTGTAGTGTGCCCACTGCCAGTGCCAACCACTGATACCGGGTGGCACAGTAGCTTGACGATAAATAAGGCATTTCATTTTTACACATTAGTCTAATTTCAGTTGCTTGCCTCCTGCCAGTGTGTGTCAGGCCCACCTCCACAGACTGTAGTGTGCCCACTACCAGTGCCAACCACTGATACCGGGTGGCACAGTAGCTTGACGATAAATAAGGCATTTAATTTTTACACATTAGTCTAATTTCAGTTGCTTGCCTGCTGCCAGTGTGTGTCAGGCCCACTTCCACAGACTGTAGTGTGCCCACTGCCAGTGCCCACCACTGATACAGGGTGGCACAGTACCTAGCACACGTAGTACCACTTATCGAAAAAAATGACAGGCAGAGGCAGGCCACCCCGCAGGGGCCGTCGTGGTCGTGGTGCTGTGATTTCCACTGTCCCTGGAATAATGCCTAGTGTTCAGAGGCCATGTACCCTGAACCCGAAAAATTCTGAGGACGTAGTTGACTGGCTTAGACAGGACACCCAATCTTTAACAGCTTCCGCTAAGAACCTTGACGCACCATCTTCTTCCAGCTCAGCTTTGGTCACCTGCTCTCAAGTTACCACGCACCCGCCCAGCGCTGATAGGAATAGTACTAGTTAAGACACCACTCATATAGGGTGTCACAGCACATTGCTCTGTGCACGCGCAGTGCCCCAATTTGGGAGTAAGAGGACCGACCAAGCTGCTTTTTCCATCTCCCGGTTCCTGAAATCAATTCAGTTTGGTGTATGAGAGTTTGGTCTGTCATTGTGAAGGCAGTCGAAGGTACCAGGCCTAAATTTTTTTCACAAAAGGCAATCCCTGATATGGGATGTAACAGGGATTAAACTGATGAGAATAGTACTACAGAAAATACCACTCATATCGGGTGTGACAGTAAATTGCACGGCGCAGACGCAGTCACCGTGGATTAAAACAGAGTGGAGGGATCCAGCGTTTTTTAACCATCTCCCGTTCGAAAAATCTATTCAATAAATGGCCCCCAGATTGGGGACGTTAGAGGGATTAAACTGATGAGAATAGTACTACAGAAAATACCACTCATATCGGGTGTGAGAGTAAATTGCACGGCGCAGAAGCAGTGACCGTGGATTAAAACAAAGGGAGGGAGCCAGCGTTTTTAACCATCTCCCTGTTCGAAAAATCAATTCAATTGACCTTTCGGGAACCCTTGGTGTTGTACGTGGCTGGGTGGAGGAAGAAACCTTCAATGACATCACCGGGACATGGCTAGCTTGGTATCCAACCTTGTGCAAATGGGGAGTTGGCGGTTGTGCAAATGGACTGTTTGCGGTGCATTAAAAGAGGAGTTTGGTATGTCAATGTCTGAGAATCGGGCGTAACCCTTACACTACCTGATCGATACAACATCATACCTGATCGTATACACACACTGGATGTTTTAAAGCATGTTATTCCAAACAATTTAGGAATGTTAGTTGATTTATGCCCTTTATGGATTAAAACCCGACTCTGCGTCCACTACGTAATTTTCCATGGGAGTTTTGCCATAGATCCCCCTCCGGCATGCCACAGTCCAGGTGTTAGACCCCTTGAAACAACTTTTCCATCACTATTGTGGCCAGAAAGAGTCCCTTTGGTTTTTAAAATTCGCCTGTCTATTGAAGTCTATGGCGGTTTGCCCGGTTCGCCTGTTCGCGAACATTTGCGGAAGTTCGCGTTCGCTGTTCGCAAACTGAAAATTTTATGTTCGCGACATCACTACCACCTAACTAACAGACGGATTAACTATATTTACATCCCTGTCATGTATGCAGTGCAGGTGTACTTCACACAATATATGGGTATATGTCACCCATCTAACTAACAGATGGATTAACTATATTTATTTCCCTATCACGTATGCAGTGAAGGTGTACTTCACACAATAAATGGGTATATGTCGCCCACCTAACTAGCAGACGGATTAACTCTAATTATTTCCCTGTCGAGTATGAAGTGCAGGTGTACTTCACACAATAAATGGGTATATGTCGCCAACCTAACTGACAGACAGATTAACTATATTCATTTCCCTGTCATGTATGCAGTGCAGGTATACTTCACACATAAAATGTGTATATGTCACCCTGTTTTGTTTCAGTATCTTGCATTGTTTATTGGTATGCTCCTCTATTCCCCCCCCCCCCTCTGCTTCAGCTTTCTAGTTAGTATAGCCTAGCCACTCCCTGTTTTTCCAGTGATGCTTTGCTTAGTGTGTGCTCAGCTTTCTCAGTAGCAGCATCTATTTTCTTAGCTAGGATTTTATTGTTGGCATAATTATTTTACCATCTGGATTACCCTGCAACATCTTGTAATACAATCTCCAGATTAAAAGACTACTTGATTAACTCCTGGGTGTGTGATGCTAAGCTGTAAGTGGAGAATGTCAAATTCAACAGGTCACTTGCGTGCGCATAGAGGCGGCTCTACAGGTTCGTGATTGTATATAGCTGACATTTCGAAAAGCCACAGTAAAAGAATTGCCTTAGTACTCTCCTTCTCTTGCTAAGGAAAGTATATTCTCCTCCTCCAAGTAATAAGCCATCATCATTAGTCTCCTGCCGTGGAGGGTAATAGCTTCACTTGTGTAAGACCTTATCATCGTATACTGCTCAGTACTGCATTCACTAGGATTGCAGAAGCTTCTAGCATTTGCCATTTCATACAGGCAAGGAACTGCATTCAGCCTGTTTACTGAGGAAAATATCATCTGCCTGCTGTAAGCTATTAAAAGAATGAACCACCACTAGAGGTCGCTGCTGTGTTACAAATGGAATTGCAAGATACAGCTAAAAGAATC